>JAZHEH010000193.1:6829500-7506000 GCA_036589455.1 Ateles fusciceps
ACCCGTAAAGAATTAAAATGTAAAAATGTGAAAAGGGTGGCTGTGTCTGTACTAAACACATACAGACTTCTCCTTCTTGTCATTATTCCCTAAACAATCCAGTGTAATGACAACTTATGTAGCATTTCCATTGGATTATGTATTCTAAGTAATCTAAGGATGACTCAAAGTATACAGGAAGATATGTGTAGGTTATGCGCAAATACTACACCATTTTATACAGGGGGACTTGAGCATCCAAAATCTGGGGGGCCTGCAACAATCCCCCCTGGATCACTATATAAACAAATGCCAGAATTTGGGGTTTTAAGGAAGTTGCTTTGCTTTTATTTTTATGTTTATATTTGAATGAGGATGAGAAAAGGGGATTATAAAGCCCAGATAGCAAATAAGCTAGCCATCAAATCACACCACAAAACAAGCATTGTTTCTTTTCTTTTTTTTTTTGAGATGGAGTCTCGCTCTGTCACCCAGGTTGGAGTGCAGTGGCACCATCGTGGCTCACTGAAACCTCCATCTCCTGGGTTCGAGAGATGCTCCTGCCTCAGCCTCCCCAGTAGCTGGGACTACAGGCACGCACCACCACACCAGGCTAATTTTGCTGTTTATTGTAGAGATGGTTTTCACCTTGTTCATCAGGCTGGTCTAAAACTCCTGAGCTCAAGTGATCCGCCCACCTCAGCCTCCCAAAGTGCTGGGATTACAGGCGTGAGCCACCATGCCCAACTGCAAACATTGCGTCTCAAGTGCCTACAATAATGAGGTATTTGATATATGACACTTCATTTAATTAAACAGACAGATGAGAGGGCAGAGTCAGAGAGGCTGCCCAAGGGTACACAGCTAACAACAGCAGATCTTGAGAATCCAAGCAGGTCCCAGTTGGAGCCGTTGTTCTTTGCCTGAGTCACACTTTGGTATACATGCACACTGTAGCCTACTCACCCTAGGACCTGTCTACTGCCCAATCAGGGGGTGTCCAATCTTTTGGCTTCCCTGGGTCACATTGGAAGAATTGTCTTGGGCCACATAAAATACACTTACTAATGACAGCTGATGAGCTTAAAAAAAAGTCCCAAAGAAAGGTTATGAATTTGTGTTGGGCCATATTCAAAGCCATCCTGGACATGCCACAGGCTGGACAAGCTTGGCCTAAATCAAGATCCGGGCCAGGAGTGGTGGCTCACACCTGTAGTCCCAGCACTCTGGGAGGCCCAGGCAGGAGAATCACTTGAGACCAGATTAAGATCAACTTGGGTAACAAAGTGAGACACTCGTCTCTCTAAAAAACACAAAAAATTATCCAGGCATGGTGGCACGTGCCCATGGTCCCACCTACTTGGGAGGCTGAGGTGGGAGGATTGCCTGGGCCGGGAGAGTTGAGGCCACGGTAAGCCAAGATCACATCACTGTACTCCACCCTGGGTAACAGAGTGAGATCTTGTCTTAAAAATAAAAAAGATTCACTTGCATGTATTTTCTGTCACTCTCTGCCCAGAACCCGTTCAGCCCTGCTTTTTTTTTTTTTTTTTTTTTTTTTGAGACGATGTACTGCTTTGTCGTCCCAGGCTGGAGTGCAGTGGCAGGATCTTGGCTCACTGCAACCTCTGCCTCCCAGGTTCAAGTGATTCTCCTGCCTCAACCTTCCAAATAGCTGGGACTACAGGCATGTGCCACCATGCCTGGCTAATTTTTGTATTTTTAGTAGAGACGGTGTTTCACCGTGTTAGCCAGGATGGTCTCAATCTCCTGACTTCATGATCCGTCCACCTCAGCCCTGTTTTTCTCCTTCAGTCCTTTACCTTAGTCTCCTCACCCTCCCCTCCCACTTCCCTCCTCCCTACCCTCTTATTCCTAATTAAGATAATCTCTACAGTTCACTTAGAAATCTACTGATGAGCTCTATTTACTATTGGAGCCCTCCTGTGACAGTAAAACCCAACCAAAAAAATATGGATTCCCCTACTTTGGGTAAGCCCTTTATGTTCATTTTGTGTGTGTGATCACAAATTTGATATTTAACTTTAAACCCTATAGGCTGTATTAGAATTCCCTGTGTTCTGTACAGCACTTGGCATATAAAAGTCTCATGCTGCTCAGAGACTCAATTCTGTGTCCCTGAGAAAGGACTATGCCTTCTGCGCAAGAGAAATGTCTTACAACAGCATATCCCACCTCCAGCCATGCAATTCTAAGTGGAGTTTTTGCTCTATTGTTTTTGGTATGCCAGCATGCAGGTATACTCCTAGAATTTTCAACTGCAGAGCTGCAATAGGGCAGAATAATGCGTCTCTGGCGGGTGCTGCTCTATCGCCCCAGGCCTATTCCAAAGCATCTTTCAGTTATAGGGGCCCACTTCTAGCCTATCTTTGAGGCTAGTATATATTTGACCTGCAGAATAGTTTCAGCTTCTGAAAGAAGTTTTGCGCTCCCTTGGACACTAGGAAATACTAGAGGAGAAAGGAGAGGTAGAGATTTAATCTGGAGGTTCTAAATCTTCCAAATCTTCCAAAGGCCTGGGAATGCCCAGGAATCATACTCAAACCCTTTTAGAGGGCTTCAAAGAGTGCCATGAATGTGACCTCAGAAACTGCTCATCACCTATTATCAGAATTGCTTTTCTAAAATTAAAAAAAGAAGAAAAGAAACTGCTCATCACCTAGCCAACTTCAACAGATGCCTAAGAAAGGGCCCAGGGGCTCTTGGTGTCCCCCAAACTGCCCAAGGAAGGAGGGGTTGGAAAAGAAGATAGGAGATCACTCTACACTGTCTGGTACTGTCTATCATGGGGACGTCAGCCACTAGACCAGCAGTTCTCAAAGTGAGGTCTCTGGAACACTGAGGGGCTCCAACATTCTTAATAATACTAACATATTTCCCTTTGTCACTGCATTGACACTGTACTAGTGATAAAAAGGCAATGGTGGCTAAAACTTCTAACACTGTAAGAGACAGTGCCACCAAAGTGTACTAGCAATCGTGGCTTTTTTTTTTTTTTTGAGGCGGAGTCTTGCTCTGTCAACCTAGGCTGAAGTGCAGTGGCGAGATCTCGGCTCACTACAACCTCCGACTCTCGGGTTCAAGAGATTCTCCTGCCTCAGCCAATTTTTGTATTTTTGTAGAGACGGGGTTTCACCATGTCAGCCGGGCTGGTCTCGAACTCCTGACCTCAGGTGCTCCACCTGCCTCGGCCTCCAAAAAATGCTGGGATTACAGGCATGAGCTACCACGTCCAGCCTATAGTATTTATTTTAAGTCTCAAGTAGATGTTTTAAAAATATTCTGTGTGATGAAATAGAAAGTATGATAAAGACTTCTACTGTATACCAAATCACAATTGCTGTCTTAAGGAAACATCACTTGTGAGAGTCACAGCCTAAACTACTTGATAAAACAAACTATGATTATTTAGACTTGAATATCCGGCAGACATTTTCTAGAAGATGAAAGAAGTAACCCACCACGCCTGGCTAATAATTTTTAAGAATATAAAAACAGGGCTGGACGCAGTGGCTCATGCCTGTAATCCCAGCCCTCCTATCTTGAGCTGGGGAGTTCAAGATCAGCCAGGGTGGGCTGGGCGTGGTGACTCACATCTGTAATCCCAGCACTTTGGGAGGCCAACACAGGCGGATCACCTGAGGTCAGGAGTTGGAGACCAGCCTGGCCAACATGGCGAAATCTTTAGTCTCTACTAAAAATACAAAAATTAGCTGGGCATAGAGGCAACCGCCTGTAATCCCACCTAGTTGGGAGGCTGAGGCGGGAGAATTGCTTGAACCCAGGAGGCAGAAGTTGCAGTGAGCCGAGATCGCGCCATTGCACTCCAGCCTGGGAGACAGAGCAACACTCTGTCTCAAAAAAAAAGATCAGCTTGGATAACATGGCGAAACCCTGTCTCTACAAAAAAGTACCAAAAGTTAGCCAGGCATAGTGGCATGAGCCTTTGGTCCCAGCTAGTTTGGAGGCTGAGGTGGGAGGATTACCTGAGCCTGGGAGCTTGAAGCTGCAGTGAGTCGTCATCATGCCACTGCACTCCAGCCTGGGTGACAGAGTAAACCCTGACTCAAAAAAAAAAAAAAAGGCAAAACAGAGTTGTCAGATTTAGCAAATAAAACTTCAGGGTGCCCAGTGAAACCTGAATTTCAGATAAGCAATAAATTTTTATTTATGTTCCATACAATATTTGGTAAATACTTACACTAAAAAATTATTTACTGCTTATCTGAAGTTGTAGCTAATTGAGGGCTTGCATTTTATCCGTCTGTGAAGCTGTCCAGAGACCCCAAGATTTGGGAAACACCGCACTGGGCTATGTCCCCTCCCACATGTGCTGAAACACTCATAAGAACATTTATTAAGCACTTGCTGTGTACTAGACACAGTGCTAAATTCTCGACATATACAACATCCTCCAAAATCCTACATGCCAAGTACTCTCGTGATCCCTATTTTCTCTTACAAATGAGGAAACGGAAACCCAAAGAAGTCAAGTGAAGCTAATTATTAGTGGAAAGCAAGACCGGAACCCACCATTCAGACTCCAACATCTCAGCTTGTACCTATTAGGCTTATACTGAACTCTATTGAATAAATGAGATTTCTAAAGATGGTTGGCTTTTCTGCATATTTTCATCTCACACTTTAGCACATCCACTTCTGTTGCTCATCTTTTGTCTGTTTCACAGCTGTGTGTTCTGCTATCAGAGCAACCACGAAAACCAAGGCTGGAAGTGCCGTGTGTGTCACGGAATTTTTTTTTTTTTTTTTTTTTTTTGAGATGGCGTTTCACTCTTGTTGCCCAGGCTGGAGTGCGATGGTGCGATCTTGGCTCACTGCAACCTCTGCCTCCCGGGTTCAAGCGATTCTCGTGCCTCAGCCTCCTGAGTAGCTGGGACTACAGGCATGCACCACCACACGTGGCTAATTTTGTATTTTGAGTAGAGATGGGGTTTCACCATGTTGGTCAGGCTGGTCTCCAACTCCCAAACTCAGGTGACCTGCCTGCCTCAGCCTCCCAAAGTGCTGGGATTACAGGTGTGAGCCACCGCACCTAGCCGTTGTCTCAAGGAATTCTATCCAGAACTGCCATCGGTATTAGGACTCAGAACAGGCTTTTCTCATGAATGCTTTCCTTGGTATTCGGCATGGTTCCCGGGCTGGGAATTCTTTTCTGATGTCTGCCTTCCTGGACAACAGCATAGTTCCAGGCTGGGAATTCTAGAATGCAGCAAAGGTCCACAGACACTGCTCAGCTCACTGCAGCCTAGATCTGGGCTCAAGGAATCCTGCTTCAGCCTCCTGAGTACCTAGGACTACAGGTGCACACTTGGCTAATGCTCATTACTATGAATGAAAAGCCACTGGGAGCCTGGTACTGCGCTAGAATCATCCTTAAGAACAAGGTGAGAATTTCTCCAAATGAAGCTGTACCAACCAAAACAAATGCAAACATTGTCGTAAGCAAGCCAAGGTCCTGTTTTTCACATGATCCTGATCCGGGCCACTGGACATATTTAATGAGCTCAGGCTTGACAGTTAACAAAATAGGGAAAGTCAAATATTTTTACGATCCAGTATGAAGGTGAGGCTGTGCATTTCACTGTGTTACATGATCTGCAAATACAAAAATGAACCTGCTTGCACCCAACTAGCGGGCCTCCCCTAGTTACCACTTGCTATAGTGAAATGTAGAAAGTGGTAAACACAGCCGGGCATGGTGGCTCAGGCCTGTAATCCCAGCACTTTGGGAGGCAGACGGGCAGATTGCTTGAGGCCAGGAGTTTGAAACCAGCCTGGCCAACATGGCAAAACCCCGCCTCTACTAAAAACACAAAAATTAGCTATATTATGAGTATAAAATACAACTACTGGCACACCTGTAGCCCCAGCTACGTGGGAGGCTGAGGAATGAGACTTGCCTGAACCCAGGAGGCAGAGGTTGCAGATCATCTCACTGGGCTCCAGCCTGGGCTACAGAGTGAGACTGTCTCAAAAAAAAAAAAAAAAAAAAAGTAATAAACATACAAAAAGAGATGCCAGTCTTTCATATTGGCGAGATTTCTGTAACAAAAAGATTTACCTTTCAAATAATTTTGTTTTGTAAATTTGGATTTTTTAAGGTGAGGCACACTGGAATATTCTAAAGGCAGTTGTGTATACAGAAGCCAGGGGCCACAGAACTTTGAAAATAGCCTAGAGGAAAGAATGGGACAAGGAGAGGAGAAAAAAGAAAAAAAAAGGGATAAATATGGGGGAAATGCCAAAACTGGAGTGTTAGGTAACTAAGAAGAGGTGCATTTTAAAAGCCAAGGCTTGGTAAAAACCTAGGAAATACACTTAAGTAGAAAGAAGATTTGGGAACCAGGGCCTTTGGACACCTGGCAGTGAGCATCAGAAAGAAAAGTAAGAGTTTTTAAGAACAACCAATCAACTGCATTTGCCCTGGGGCTGCCTGGCAGTGCTGCTATCAGAATTCAGATCCTGGCCCAGCCCTGCCCTAAGCCCTGAAGTCTAGCTCTTGCCTCTCCGTTTTAGTCCCTTTAGCTGCCCATCCAATCTAGATCCCTGGAGCGCGGAAAGGAGAGGCAGCAAGAAGAAAAAGGAAAAGGACAAACTAAAATGCAAACATGGGCCTTACATGACGATTCTCACAGCTCTTCCCCTTCATGGGGCCTTCAGGATTTATTCTTGTGAAAGCCGTAAGTCAAGGAGGACACAGCCAGAAACCGTGACTCATCAAATTCCCAAAGCCAAGACCAGAACACACAGACTCTGGATCCAAGCACTCGCTTTCTGCTTTCAGAACACAGGGCCCTGCCTGCTTTGTAGTATTCCAATACGAAGCTGATCAAGCCGAGGGTCCCTGTCTACTCCCTGCCATCCCTGTCTACTCCCTGCCAGCCTAGCAGCTCTTCCCTGTCTTCAGAGTTATTTCTATTTATTTATTTATTTTTGAGACAGAGTTCCGCTCTTGTTGCCGAGGCTGGAGAGCAATGGTGCAATCTCAGTTCTCTGCAACCTCCGCCTCCTCAGTTGGAGCAATTCTCCTGCCTAAACCTCCCAAGTAGCTGGGATTACAGGCATGTGCCACCATGTCCGACTAATTTCTTTCTTTCTTTCTTTTTTTTTTTTTTTTTTGTATTATTAGTAGAGACAGGGTTTTGCCATGTTGGCCAGGCTGCTCTCAAACTCCTGACCTCAGGTGATTCACCCACCTCACCCTCCCTAAGTGCTGGGATTACAGGCGTCAGCCACCGTGCCCAGCCCTCAGAGTTCTTTCTAAAACATAGAGAACATGGAGTTTAATTCCATGGTGTTTGAATCACAGGACCTTATAACACTTCAGAAAATGATTTACCTTAAAAAGTAGTTGGGTCTGTACAGGAAAGTCACTTAGTGCAGGGGATGGCAAACTTTTCTGTCATGAGCTAAGTAAATACTATAGGCTTTGCAAGCCATGTGGTTTCTGTTACATATTTTTCTTTTCTTTTTTTTTTTTTTTTAACCCTTTGAGGCAGGATCTCCCTCTGTTACCCAGGCTGGAGGCAGTGGTGCCGTAACAGCTCACTGCAGCCTCAACCTCCCTGGCTCCAGGGATCCTCCTGCCTCGGCCTCCTGAGTAGACTAACTACAGGGGTGCCTCACTACATTTGGCTAATTTTTTCATTTTAGGTAGAGACAGGGTCTCACTATGTTGCCCAGTATGCTTCTTTATTTTTTTGCAACCCTTTAAAAATGTAAAAACCATTAGCTAGAGGGCCATACATAAACAGACAACAGACCACAGTTTACTGATGCCTCACTTAGAGCAATGGCAAAGGGGGGGGCGCATCACCTGGTGACTGCTGCATGCAGTGAGACTGAGATAGTGTAAGACCTTGGCAAGATTTGACGAAGGCAACTAACTGTCCATCTAACTTGCCCAAGTCAGCTATAGCTATGGCAGAGAATTTAACCCTGAAATGCTAGGCTTATATCTTTGGAAAATTAGATAAATGAAGTTGTTGGTTTTCTCTCTTTTTTTTTTTTTGAGACAGAGTCTCTCTCTTGCCCAGGCTGCCAGGCTGGAGTATAGTGGTGTGATCTTGGCTCACTGCAACCTCTACTTCCCGAGTTCAAGTAATCCTCCCACCTCAGCCTCTCAAGTAGCTGGGACTACAGGCGTGTGTACACCACCACGCCTGGCTAATTTTTTCTTTCTTTTCTTTTTTTCTTTTTTTAGATGGAATCTAGCTCTGTTGCCCAGGCTGGAGTGCAGTGGCACGATCTAGGCTCACTGCAACCTCTGCCTCCCAGATTCAAGCGATCCTCCTGCCTCAGTCTCCCAAGTATCTGGGATCATGCCCAGCTAATTTTTTTTATATTTTTAGTAGAGATGGGGTTTCACCATATTGGCCAGGCTGGTCTTGAATTCCCAAGATAAATGAAGTTTAAAATAAGCTAGAATATTTTTTAACCTGCTACTTTTCATTCTGTGTGTAGGGGTTTGTATACATTTGTATTTAAAAGTAAATACTTGGCCTGGCACAGTGGCTCATGCCTGCAATCCCAGCACTTTGGGAGGTGGGCAGATCACGAGGTCAGGAGTTCAAGACCAGCCTGGCCAACACCGTGAAACCCCGTCTCTACTAAAATATAAAAAATTAGCTGAACATCGTGGTGGGCACCTGTAATCTCAGCTACTTGGGAGGCTGAGGCAGAATTGCTTGAACCCGGGAGGCAGAGGTCGAAGTGAGCCCAGACTGCGCCAGTGCACTCCAGCCTAGGTGAGAGCGAGACTCCGTCTCATAAATAAATAAACAAATATGAATATTCCATATGTACCACAAAATTCCAAACCTGGAAGAATCTTTCAATATAGTCCAGTCTACAACTGTTTGCCCTTGAGGAAACTGACCTGCTTCACTTAAATGAGATATTCTAAGTCACATGATAGTTGGCAGAAGAGAAGGGGCGAGAAACTTTGTTTCCTATTTCAAAATTCATACACTTTACTTTATGGTACACTGCCAATTAAGTACTAAAAACTCAAGTCAACAAATACTTATGAAGTATTTCTTCTATATCCAGCACTGGCTAGGTGCGCTAAGGTTACGAAATAAGTGTAAGCGAAGATTACTCTCCATAGAAACCTTTCAGTCTCTCACTGAGAAAACAAGGCACACACACTAAACAAATATATTCTTTCTTGCATTGTTATATAACTACATAGCTAAAACAGGAGCCACCGTAATCCCAGCACATTGGGAGACCTGAGGTCAGGAGTTCGAGACCAGCCTGGCTAACAGGGCAAAACCCCATCTCTACTGAAAGTACAAAAATTAGCCAGGTGTGGTGGCACACCCCCTGAAATCCCAGCTACTCGGGAGACTTTGACAGAAAAATCACTTGAACCCTGGAGGTGGAGGTTGCTGTGAGCCGAGATCACACCACTGTACTCCAGCCTGGGTGACAGAGCGAGACTCTGTCTCAATCAATCAATCAATCAATCAATAAACTTCATGAGGCATTTCAAGAATATTAGATCCTAGCCGGGCGCGGTGGCTCACACGTATAATCCCAGCACTTTGGGAGGCTGAGGCGGGCGGATCACCTGAGGTCAGGAGTTCAAGACCAGCCTGACCAATATTGTGAACCCCCCCCCACCAAAAAAAAAAGAATATTAGATCCTTTTTTCTTCTTTTTTTTCTTTTTCTTTTTTTTTTCTGAGATGGAGTCTCACTCTATTACCCAGGCTGGAGTGCAATGGTGCGACCTTGGCTCACTGCAACCTCTGCCTCCCGGGTTCAAGTGATTCTCCTGTCTCAGTCTCCTGAGTGGCTGGGATTACAGTCACCTGCCACCACATCTGGCTAATTTTTGTATTTTTAGTAGAGACGGGGTTTCGCCTTGTTGGCCAGGCTGGTCTTGAATTCCCGACCTCAGGTGATCTGCCCGTCTTGGCCTCCCAGAGTTCTGGGATTACAGGCATGAGCCACTGTGCCTAGCTGATCCTGAAGTTTAAACATTCTAGGTGGAGAATCTTCTGTATTTAATTTTAATTAATTTAAATTATTATTTTTCTTCTTTTTAATCTAAATATAAATAGTCACATGTGGCTAGGGGCTTCTGTACTGGACATCACAGGTATAAAAGAATTATTATAAATCTGGATGAAAAATATGACACATTCATTCTGTCACTTTTCCCTTTTGTGCCTATGGCAAAAACCATTATAATCACAGGACTGTTTTTCCTCTGAACATGGACAGGCTTTCAGAATTCTCCATGCAAGGCCAGGCATGGTGGACTCACACCTGCCACCCTAGCACCTTGGGAGGCTGAAGTGAGAGGATCCTTGGAGCCGGGAGTTTGAGACCAGCCTGGGCAACATGGTGAGACCAGTCTCTACAAAAAGTAAACAAGGCTGGGAGCGGTGGCTCACGCCTATAATCCCAGCACTTTGGGAGGCTGAGGTGGGCGGATCAGGAGGTCAGGAGATTGAGATCATCTGGGCCAACAGGTGAAACCCTGTCTCTACTAAAAATACAAAAAGTTAGTTGGGTGTAGTCGCACGCACCTGTTGTCCCAGCTACTCCAGAGGCTGAGGCAGGGGGAATCACTTGAACCCGGAAGGTGGAGTTTGCAGTGAGCCGAGCTCGAGACACTGCATTCCAGCCTGGGCGGCAGAGCGAGACTCTATCTCAAAAAAAAAAAAAAAAATAGAGTAAATAAAATTAACTGGGTATGGTAGTGCATGACTGTAGTCCCAGCTACTCAGGAGGCTGAGGCAGGAGGATTGTTTAAGCCCAGGAGGTAGAGGCTACAGTGAGCCACGATCATAGCAGTGCACTCCAGCCTGGGTGACAGAGTAAAACTCTGGAATGAATAGCTAAAATAGTAATTCTCTATGCAACCATTTTCAATGGCATGGACTTGGTTTATATAAAACGAAACCTATTTGTCATTCCTGATGCAGATTAAGAAAAGGTGACAAAGGTGACCTGGAGAAGGAAGGACTTGAGCTGAGCTTCCGATGAGATAGGGAGCGTTCAGGGTGGTATGGCCGTAGACTAGCTGAGCTTCAAAGGATAACGTCTGGAGAGGTAAAGGAGAAAGAGTATGGGGTTCTCTGTATAGAGAAGAGTAGCAGCAAAGGAACTGAATGGAGCTCCTGTGGTCCCAGGACAAGGAGGATGCTGGCCTGCCAGACAGGGAGGGTTAGGTTGGGTGTGGCTGGAGATAAGGAGACAGGCGGAAGGGTGGGTCTGGGTTCTGACTGAAATTCCAACACACCCTGAGGGTTTAGGCAGGGGCCTGGAGAACACATTTTAGGAAGGCAACGCTGACAGCTAGGCACAGGTGGGTTGTATAATGGACATCTGCACTCAGATACCAGCGTGTAGACTATTCCAGTAATGACGTGTGCTCTTCATTTAGGAAAGTAAAACTTGTTTATTATGTAAAATGTATACATCTCAGAAAAGCAGATACAACAAAATTAAAATCAGATGTATACCAACCACATATGACATTTTGATGTAGTTTCTTACAGTTTTTCTCCTTCCGTGGCTAGTGCAGTAATTTAGGAATTAAAATTATGACTTGAACTAGGAAGGTGGTGGTGTGAATGAAGAGGAAAGGCTGTGAAAGACATCGGTAAGTGAGGCAGAGGGTGCAGAGAAAAGGTAATAAGCTTCAAAAGACATGAGTTCTAGACCTGGGTATTCTATGGGGCCTGAACTCCCAGCCTTGCTTTTGCAATACATCAATCTCTTTTTTTTTTTTTTTTTTTTTTGAGATGGAGTTTCACTCTTGTTGCCCAGACTGGAGTGTAATGGCCCAATCTCAGCTCACAGCAACCTTCACCTCCCAGGTTCAAGGGATTCTCCTGCCTCAGCCTCCCAAGTAGCAGGGATTATATGCATGCACCACCCCGCCCAGCTAATTTTGTATTTTTAGTAGAGATGGGGTTTCTCCATGTTGGTCAGGCTAGTCTTGAACTCCTGACCTCGTGATCTGCCTGCCTCAGCCTCCCAAAGTGCTGGGATTACAGGTTGTGAGCCACTGCGCCCAGCCTTTTTTTCTTTTAAACTTTTTAAAAATTATTAATTTTTCCTTTTTTTTTTTTTTTGAGCACCTGGCCCATACGTCAGTCTCTTAAACACTTCTTATTAGAGTCTAACTAAAGGTCAGATGAGATTTTTGAGACCCCCCTTCCACTAATGTGCAAATATGTGTATATTTAAAGTGAACATCACATACAAATAGAAGTAGTTGTCATAACACCACACAAGATCCCTTGATCTTTATGCTATACCAGTAGCTTATAGCCTCTTGCAATCTGCAAGATTTTAGGGGTAGAGTAATTAACCTTTATATTCTGAGCAGTGTTATAAGGAGGATCTGCAGTTGTGGTTCACAGGACAGGGAATGCATGGGGCAATGTAAACGGAGAATCCATTTTTAGACAGGACTCCACCAAGCAGTAATAGCTCCTTCATAGGAGCCAAAAGATTTTCTAAGCCCAATACATCTTTGAAGACCATAAGAAAAACAACAATAAAAACAGCTGCTAGGGAATACAAATTATGCTCTCCAAGGCCAGATGCAGTGGCTCACACCTGTAATCCTGGCACTCAGGGAGGCCAAGGTTCAAGACCAGCCTGGCCAACATGGTGAAACCCCACCTCTACTAAAAATACAAAAATTAGCTGGGTGTGGTGGTGCACACCTGTAGTTCCAGCTACTCAGGAGGCTGAGGCAGGAGAATTGCTTGAACGCGGGAGGTGGAGGTTGCAGTGAGCTGAGATTGTACCACTGCACTCCAGTCTGGGTGACAGAGCAAGACTCTGTCTCAAAAAAAAAAAAAAAAGAGAGAAAGAAAAAGAAAAAAAAGCTCTCAGGTAAGAAAGGGCAATACAAAGACATTCACCAGGCTGATAAGCAAAAGTTTATATCAGAAGTTATTTACATGCATTTTATAAAAATACTGATTCCTGGGCTCCCCTTTAGACCAATTAAATCAGTCTCAGTAAGTAGTGCCTGTGAATTGATTTGTTTTATTTTGTTCTATTTTTTGAGACAGGATCTCAGTCTGTCACCCACGCTACAGTGCAATGGCAAAATCATGGCTCACTATAGCTTCGACCTCCTGGGCTCAAGTGATCCTCGAGCCCTAGACCCTGTCACTTCCTCTCCCCAGTAGCTGGGACTACAGGTACACGCCACCATGCCTGGCTATTTTTTTAAATTTATTTTTTGTAGAGATGGGGTCCCACTAGGTTGCCCAGGCTGGTCTTGAACTCTTGGGCTCAAGTGATTCTCCCACCTCAGCCATCCACAATGCTGGGATTATAACAAGCCCGAGTCACCATGCCCAGCCTGGTAATTTTTTAAAATTCACAAAATGATTGAAACTTGAAATACAAGATGACCCAGAGGAAAAAAACAGTTCAAGGGACAGCAGAGCAGTTGGGATCCACACTGTGCCCTTAGCCACCTAGTTAAGGGTTATAGCAAGTTCTTTAGTGATGGGAGAACTAGAGGCCAAAATAGAACCCACCAATACATTTTATAATTGCATATTACGCTTCATATAGTTTCTATTTCAGCATGTAGGTTCCGAGATTTTCAATACATCCCTTGGTCATTTTCACCAAACTGTGAGTTAGTGAACTCCTGGGGACCTGGTCAGAATGTCGATGGACTTACCTTGTTCTGAGAATCCCTTGGCCCTCTAAGGAGCCAGTAGTTAAAAACTGCAAACTCACCCTCAGACTGACATAGGTATGAGCCAGCTCTGCCATGCATGAATGGTATGACCTTGTTTGAGTTCCCTGTTCTAAGTCTGTTTTTTATTGGCAAAATAGGAATCCTAGCCCCTTCTTTAGAGATTACACAAGAGATCAAATGAGGCTACACACGTAAAACTGATAATACAAGTAGGATTTCCTTATGCTTGGCACATAGTGAACCTCAATAAATGTAAATCATCATTATTATTTTCTTCATGACCTTTAGGGTTCCTATAACTCCCATATTTTAAGATTCCAAGAATCATTCTGATTGCACAGGTAGAGATAAACAAAACTCGGTAGGTACTGACATTGAAAGGCCCAGTTTGTGTTTAGTACCTTTCACACCAGCCTGCTAGGGTATAGTATGTCTTTTTCTTCTCTCTCTTTTTTTTTTTTTTTTTTTGAGATCGTGTCACTCTGTTGCCTAGGCTGGAGTGCAATGGCACATCTCGGCTCACTGCAACCTCCGCCTTCCAGATTCAAGCGATTCTCCTGCCTCAGCCTCCTGAGTAGCCAGGATTACAGGTGCCTGCCACCACATCTGGCTAATTTTTGTATTTTTTTTCCCCTTTTTGTTTTTTTGAGATGGACCCTAGCCCCGTCGGCCAGGCTGGAGTGCAGTGGCACAATCTTGGCTCACTGCAACCTCCACCTCCTGGTTCAAGTGATTCTTCTGCCTAGCCTCCTGAGTAGCTGGGATTACAGGTACCCACTATCACACCTCACTAATTTTTGTATTTTTAGTAAAGTCGGGGTTTCACCATGTTGGCCAGACTGGTCTTGAACTCCTGACCTCGTGATCCACCCGCCTCGGCCTCCCAAAGTGCTGGGATTACAGGTGTCAGCCACCGTGCTGGGCCTCTGGTATGATAATTCAATGCCCACTTCATTCTTTGCTTGAGGTGTCCCTTGTATTTTGCTGACCTTGTTCTTAGTTTCAAAAGGACCTCATTTATTTTGCAGACATAGAAATTTTGTCATTCTTTTTGAAAGCAGTGTGGCTGTTCTGGTGGTGTTATTCTTGGCAGGCAATACCTGCACAGATACCAGTGAGCATGGCTGAAGTGGATAGCAGACATTCTATTTCTGTCTGTCCCCGGTCCAGCAACCGCTGACACACCTGGGGCAACCTGCTTTAACCAACGTGCAGCCCGGGAGGAGGCCCCACCTCAGCAGAACTTTGATGCATGTCTAATGACTGACTTGAAGACCTTGTTCTTGGAAACTACAGGGCTGACATTTAAGTGTCACCCATGAAAGCTGCCTCAAGGTTCAATGCTGACATTTGCTACCAATTTCGGCTTTATAACCTTGGCGTATTCTCTTTGCTTGCTAGCGCTTTAAATACCATTCTACACAAAGCATACAGCCATTAGCGACCTGTTAGTCTGCCAAAAGACACATACACTTTGTTGATGCCCACCGTTTTCATTTTCTTCTTCTGTGGTAGGTGCAGACCTCTTCCGTTTAGGTAGACAGACCTCCTTTTGTAGGCAATCGTCTGCTTGTCTGCCATGTTATTGATTGAGTCATGGCTCATATCCACCTCTCTGCCTTTTCAGTTTCTGATGGGTTTTCTTTTGAGACAGAGTCTACCTCTGTCGTCCAGGCTAGAGTGCAGTGGCACGATCTCGGCTCACTATACCTCCACCTCCCAGGTTCAAGCAATTCTCCTGCCTCAGCCTCCTGAGTAGCTGAGATTACAGGCACCTGCCACCACGCTTGGCTAAGTTACTGTATTTTTAGTAGAGACAGGGTTTCACCATGTTGGCCAGGATGGTCTCAAAATTCCTGACCTCAAGTGATCTGCGCCCAGCCTGCCTGTTCAGTTTTGAAAATAGGTTATCTTGTTTGGCAAGCAGCAAGACATTAAAGAGCACATAGACAAAGTAACCAACCACTGGATCTATGAAACTTTTGCCCACATGAATGAACTAATTTTATTTTATGTCATTTATTTATTTTTGAGACAGGGTCCCACTCTGTTGCCCAGGCTGGAGTGCTATTTTTTTTTTTTTTTTAAGGCAGCATCTCTCTCTGTCGCCAAAGACTGGAGTGCAGTGTCTCCATCTCAGCTCACTGCAGCCTCGACTGAAACTCACTCAGGGTCAGGTGATCCTCCATCTCAGCCTCCTAAGTAGCTGGGACTACAGGTGCAAGCCACCACACCTGGCTAATTTTTGAAGAGATAGGGTTTTACCACTGCCCAGACTGGTCTTGAACTCCTGGGTTGAAGCAATCAGCCTGTCTTAGCCTCCCAAAGTGCTGGGATTCCAGATTTGAGCCACCATACCTGGTCTAATTTTTAAATTTTTTGTGGAGACATGGTCTCACTGTGTTGCACAGGCTGATGAATTGATTTTAAAAGAGCAAATCATTAAGTTTGAAATTAGCCTTAAACTCATTGCTCTCACACTCTACCAAAAACAGTTTTCCAAACATCTGTTTGGGTCCAGAAAGGAGACCTCAGCACCATCTTAGCTTTTACAGGAAGGCTTTGTGATGAAGTTACTGGTTGCCTGTATCCACAATGGGCTAAGTGTAAATTGGGCCCAATTACTCTGATATCAAGTCATTTTTTTTAAGATGGAGTCTCACTGTGTTGCCCAGACTGGAGTGCAGTGGCACAGGCACAATCATAGATCATAGCTCACTGTAGCCTTGAGCTCCTGGGCTCAAGTGGTCCTCATGCTTCAGCCTCCCAAGTAGCTATGACTACAGGCATGTGCCACCATGTCCAGCTACATCAAGTCTTGGAAAGTTCTGCAGTCTGCATCATGGTGGCAATTATACATTTATGTTTATAAACTGCAAAGACTTCAGGGTTACTTTTGCATAAGGTTGCAATACCAGCAGTCTCTGTACCTAAATTAACACTGATGTTGAATTTGATCAGAAATCAGGCAAAGAAAAGGGAGAGGTCCAGATAAGAGGGTACTTGAACATACTCCCTGGCAAATCTGGATACAGATGAGAAAAGGGATCCAGTAACTTCTACTGTGTTTTCAAATACACCATTAAATATGTAAGGTCTGATGCTCCTTCATCTAATTCAGTCTTGTTTTATTGGTAGCGTTTGTTTTCTTTGTTGTGTTTTTGAGACAGAATCTCGCTCTGTTGCCAGGCTGGTGTGCAGTGGTGCAATCTAGGCTCACTGCAACCTCTGCCTCCCGGGTACAAGCGATTCTCCTGCCTCAGCCTCAGGTGTAGCTGGGATTACAGGTATGCCACCATGCCAGCGAATTTTTGTATTTTTAGTACAGACGGGGTTTCACCAGGTTGTCCAGGCTGGTTTTGAACTCCTGACCACAAATGATCTGCCTGCCTCGGCCTCCCAAAGTGCTGGGATTATAGGTGTGAGTCACCATGCCCGGCCATGTTTCTTATTAACTAAATGTTTAAATGCTCATTCTTAAACTGCTGGGGCCAGGATAATGTCTGATTTATCTTTGTATCCCTCACGCCCTTGTCCCAGAATCTTTTATATGGTGGTCCTATGTAGGTTTAATTTTAATCAAATTAAATTATAGGCCATTTTCCCCCTCTTTGTAGTAAAAAGTTATGTTGTACAAAATAAATAGTACCAAGTAATGTGTAATGGGAAAAAAAATCTCTTCCATTTTCAAGTGAAGAAGCAGAAACTAGTTTTTAAAACCTGCCTTTCGGGATTCCCTTGAGCAGCCTGAGGTCACGTGACAGCTCCCTACCAGTGGTTGGCTAAGGAAAAGACAATGTGTTTTAACTCAGTTGTTTGACTTTGGGCGTATTTGCTCTTCATTAAGCAACCCTTATATGAACCACATGAGTTTTACCCGAAGTCTTAATTGGGTTAGAGTCTGCCTTCTTGAAACAAAACGATGGGGAGGCCATTTTCCAAAAGGCACATCTTCTGAGCCAGGCATGGTGGCTCGCGCCTGTAATCCCGGCACTTTGGAAGGCCGAGGCAGGCAGATCCTGAGGTCAGGGGTTCGAGACCACCCTGGCTAACATGATGAACCCCCATCTCTACTAAAAACACAAAAATTAGCCAGGCATGGTGCTGGATAGGTGCCTGTAATCCCAGCTACTCAGGAGGCTGAGGCAGGAGAATCGCTGGAACCTGGGAGGCGGAGGTTGTAGTCAACAGAGATCATGCCACTGCCCTCCAGCCTGGGGCACGGAGTGAGACTCTGTCTTAAAACAAAAAAGTACATCTTCTGGTGATTATTAGGATAGGGATTTTAGGAAAATCTGTTTCTACGAGACCTGTTGTTTCACTAAATGAGCTACAATTCCAAAATGTGAAGAGCCATTTACCAAAGAAACAATGTCTTATGCAGGCCATGTTTTCCTCTTTTTCAAATGCAACTTGCATTTTCAACTTGTAGTTAAACAATATCCACCTCTTAATTTATTAAGTTACTTGGAATGAAAATCCAGGCTATGGCAGGAAAGGGTAAAAGACTCCAAATGTTTTACTTTTTTTTTTTTTTTTTGAGATAGTCTCGCTCTGTCGGTAGGCTGGAGTGCAATGGCACGATCTCGGCTCACTGCAACCTCCACCTCTGGGGTTCAAGCAATTCTCCTGCCTCAGCTTCCCAAGTAGTTAGACTACAGGCGTGCATCACCACACCCAGCTAATTTTCATATTTTTAGTAAAGATGAGGTTTCACCATGTTGACCAGGATGGTCTTGATCTCTTGACCTCATGATCCACCAGCCTCAGCCTCCCAAAGTGTTGGGATTACAGGTGTGAGCCACCGCACCTGGCCTGAAAACCATCGCTTACCAGAAGCTGATTACCTTCCTGGGGGGAGGTAGGTGAGGGAATTAAGAACATAGATTTGGGGAGAATTCAAAGGATTAGCAGAGGAACAAGACTTGGGGTCCAACACCAGGAAATAATGCTGATAGACAAGGTAAGATTTCTGTCTGAACCACAAAAACAAAAAAATCTGATCGTCAGTCTGAAATCAATCTCTTTAGAGATTTTAAAGATTCTTCCAGAAATTTGACTAAGTTTTCATTTTACAAGAGACACCTGTTCACCTGAAGCCCCTTTCCCCTCTCCCTTTCCCACACAGCTCATGCTACTCCTTGACCCCAACACTCCCTCCACACTGGGACCCCTGCACAGGCTGTTGGATGTAGCCACTGCCACGTGTCCCCAGTCCCCCTCTGCTATCCTCCAGATCTCTGCCATTTAAACTCCAAGAAACCTTCCCGATAGTCACCTCCTGACTCAGATTATGTTAGGTCCTCTTGCTTTTACTTTTATTTTGAGATAGGGTCTTGCTCTCTTGCCCTGGCTAGAGTGCAGCAACGCAATCTTGGCTCACTGTAGCCTCAATCTCCCAGGCCTAAGCAATTCTCTCACTGCAGCCTCCCAAGTAGCTTGGACTACAGGTGCCTGCCAGCACACCCAGATAATTTTTTTATTTTCCAGTAGAGAATGGGATGACGATTTTTAAAATTTTTGTAGAGACAGGGTCTCATTATGTTGCCCAGGTTGGTCTTGAACTCCTGGGCTCAAGTGATCCTCTCACCCCGGCCTCCCTATGTGCTGGGATTGCAGGCATGAGCCATTGTGGCGGGCCTAGGTTTTCTTGTTTTAAACTCTCAACTTCTCGCAATTCTTCGTCAGCCACTTATTACTCTGTTAATTTATTATTTAATGTCTTCTGCGAGTACTAAAGTAGCCCTGTGGGGACAGCAATCCTTTCTGTCCTAATTACTTCTTAATTACGCTGCATCTAGCAGAGAGCCTAGCACAGAGCCTCGCACATAGCAGGCGCTCAAAAACATTTGTTAATGGGTTACTTGTATCCCTACAGATCGTGTACTATACAGGGTCTCATAACATGGAGGTTTGTTAAAGTCTGTCTCAGTCAGGCAAACATGGCTTAGGGGATCATGCCCATTCTGTGGCATTAATGCTCAAGATGCTTATTTTTCTGCACATTTAACATGAACATGAATTTGGACTCTGTTTTCACAGATAAATGAACCAGTCATTCTGGGGCTTAGTAGCATGGCACCATTTTCTTTTCTTTTCTTTCTTTTTTTTTTTTTTTTTTTTTTGAGACAGAGTCTCCCTCTGTCACCCAGACTGGAGTGCAGTGGCATGATCTCAGCTCACTGCAACCTCTGCCTCCTGGGTTCAAGTGATCCTCCTGCCTCAGCCTCCTGAGTAGCTGGGATTATAGGCATGCGCCACTATACCTGGCTGATTTTTGTATTTTTAGTAGAGACGGGGTTTCACTGTGTTAGCCAGGATGGTCTCAATCTCCTGATCTCATGATCCACCCACTTCAGCCTCCCAAAGTCCTGGGATTACAGGTGTGAGCCACCACATCTGGCACACAGGGCATTTTCACTGCAAACTCCTACCTGCTGATTGCAGGAGGGGAACCTTGGATAAGTGTCTGATTCTGGGATCCCATGTCTGGAAGGCTGTTCCATTATCTCACATAGGCTGTTCTGAGGACCAGTGCCCACTGCTTACAAGGGCCTTGGGGTGCTCATCTCAAAACCATCATATGAAGACACACACACACACACAATTTTTCTTTCGGTATTAGAAACCTGAATTCTGGCTGGGCACAGTAGCTCATGCCTGTAATCCCAGCACTTTGGGAGGCTGAAGTGCGTGGATCACTTGAGGTCAGGAGCTCGAGACCATCCTGGCCGACACGGTGAAACCCCATCTCTACTAAAAATACAATAATTAGCCAGGCATGGTGGCGTGCACCTGTAGTCCCAGCTACTCAGGAGGCTGAGAGAGGAGAATCACTTGAACCCAGGAGGAGGAGGTTGCAGTGAACCGAGATCATGCCACTGCACTCCAGCATGGGTGATAGTGTGGCTTCGTTTCAAACACAAAAACAGAAACCTAAATTCTTTCTTTGGTAAGCACAGACTTCTTACTAATCAGCTACTCATCAGACTATGCATTTCTTACCCTTAAAAATTCAACCCTTTAAAAAGAAAAAAAAATAAACTATTTATATTCTGTGAAAAAATAGGAGGTAGGGAATACTTAATGCTGGTCATTTGGGGATTATCAGAGAAATGCTATATTTCACCAGACCTGTTTGCATAAGGTGCATCCAATTTCAGACATGTTAAACTGTATGTGTGTGTAGCTGGGTACAGTGGCTCACGCCTATAATCCCAACACTTTGGAAGGCCGAGGTGGGCAGATCACAAGGTCAGGAGTTCAAAACCAGCCTGACCAATATGGTGAAACCCCATCGCTACTAAAAATACAAACATTAGCCGGGCATGGTGGCAGGTGCCTGTCGCTCCAGATACTCAGGAGGCTGAGGCAGGAGAATTGCTTGAATCCAGGATGCAGAGGTTGCAGTGAGCCGAGATGGCGCCACTGCACTCCAGCCTGGGCAACAGAGTGAGACTCCATCTCAAAACAAAAAATTATGTGTGTGTGAAGGGCGGGGGGATGCATTCTACAGTTGATGATATGCAGTAAACACTACAGGAAGAAGCCACCACCAGATATTTTCATGAAATCAGTATTAAAAGAGTCTCAGTAAAATCATTCAAATAGAGCTCAGTCATTCTTTTTGGCCGTGGGAGTCCTCTGAGGACATTTGTGCTTACAAACATACTAGGCACTCTGGCCTAGTAAATTAAACAAACACAACAATATGTTTGTAAAATGGAAAACAAAGGGGGTGGCAAGAGTTAGCATTTTGATGTCACTATGTAATGTTGACCCACTTTTCTCCGCCCCTGGGTTATGTGCATTTGCATCATGGTGAAGATGATGGCAACTTACCAAACCTCCTCAGTGAGCCAAGGACTGCTGATCTCTACTGGGTGACCTCACGCAGGGTCTCCTTCCAAGGCCTCTGTTACCTGAGCTGTGAAATGAAAAAGATGACGCTAGTGACCCAAGGACCGGTACTGAGAAGTCCAAAGTTAGTGATCACTAAATGGAACGCAGGGAGGAGGTGAGAAGAAGGAACATGGTGTTTTGCTAATATCACAGACCATTGTGTGCGCATGGAACTACAAGGGAAGCTACATAACCAGGCAATATAGGAAATCTCCACCGGCCCATATATACATGGAGAAAATAGGTCACATCCGTTTGCCAGCTCTGAAAAACTATTGTTTCATATTAATTAAGGGACACTCAAGGAAAGAAAATCTCACTATGACAAAGAGAGAGAGGAGAGTCTCACGCCTGTAATCCCAGCATTTTGGGAGGCCAAGGTGGGAGGATCACTTAAGCCCAGGAGTTTGAGACCAGCCTGGGCAATATAGTGAGATCCAATCCCTACAAAAAAATTTAAAATTAGCCGGGCGCCTATGGTCCCAGCTAGCTGGGGGACTGAGGCGAGAGGATCACTTGAGCCCAGAGATCTGAAGCTGCAGTGAGCTATGATCATGCCACTGCACTCCAGCCTGGGAAACAGAGCGAGAGCCTGTCTTTAAAACAGAGAAGAGAGGCTGGGCACAGTGGCTCACGCCTGTAATCCCAGCACTTTGGGAGGTTAAAGCCGGTGGATCACCTGAGGTCAGGAGTTCAAGACCAGCCTGGCCAATGTGGTGAAACCCCATCTCTACCAAAAATAAAAAAAATTAGCCGGGTGTGGTGGCAGGCACCTGTAATCCCAGCTACTTGGGAGGCTGAGGCAGGAGAACCACTTGAACCTGGGAGGCAGAGGTTGCAGTGAACCAAGATCACGCCATTGCACTCGGGCAACAAGAGCAAGACTTTGTCTCCAAAAAAAAAAAAAGAGAGAGAGAGAGAGAGAAGAGGAAATGTATCAAGAGTGGACCAACAGGGAGGAGCAGCTCACAGGTTTGACCAGGTGCTTGACACTCCACTCTACTGCTTGCTAGCTGGCTTATCTGGGGCATTTTACTCAACCTCTCTGAACCTCTGAGTTTTCTCATCTACTATGGGCCTAACAGTACACATTTGTTGGAGACATTGTGGCAACAGATATGAAGCCCTTCAGGCCTGGCACACAGAGAAAATGTTCAATGAAGAGCAGCTATGATTATTACGCTCATTTAAAATTCTCTCTGCAGAAGCACATTTAATTGTGGTCTTTTGGGGTTACTTGCCAAACACTCGAAATCACTTAAGTCACTGTGAGTTGTGCGGGTTTTAAATGTGCCCCTTAGGAAGTCCTCTACAGCCAGCTTTTCTGCCTATACACAAATAATATTGTCTAACGATTGAGTTTCATATTTTTAAGGAAATACTTTTTGTTTTGTTTTGTTTTTTGAGACGAGTCTCACTCTGTCGCCCAGGCTGGAGTGCAGTGGCGTGATCTTGGCTCACTGCAACCTCCGCCTCCCGGGTTCAAGTGATTCTCCTACCTCAGTCTCCTGAGTAGCTGGGACTACAAGCGTGCACCACCACACCAGGCTAATTTTTGTATTTTTAGCAGAGACGGGGTTTCACCATGTTGGTCAAGCTGGTCTTGAACTCCTGACCTCGTAATCTGCCTGCCTCGGTCTCCCAAAGTGCTGGGATTACAGGTCTGAGCCACCGTGCCCAGCAAGTAAATACTTTTGATTAGCTAGGTTCAGTATGGAAGATTTTATTATACTACTGTTCCACCAAGAATAAATAAAGCTGAGACAAGGGTCTCATTCCTGCCATCCCCTCCAAGAAAGACTACAACGTACCTCTTGGATAAGAAAATACTGGGTTGTGCTAACTCCTGAGGTCCAGCTCAGTAATCATTTGTTACAAAGTTCTTCCCAATGCAATGGCCAAATTAACTAAGGTTGAGCTTCTGATTAACACACAGTGCTGGAAGGACTTTGACCCACAGAAACCTGGCATTTGACTTGCTTCTCTGAGTCCAACCTGTGTCACGAGTGCCCATTTCAAGGGTAATAAAGGAGCTGGCTGTTTGCTTACAGCAAATGGAAGTGGCGCCATGTCGTTATACAGCTTTCACCTCTCCTGTCCACCTAGCCCTTGGCAAAGAAAGTTTGCAGCCCACACATCAGTTTTTGGAGTCATAGAATGAAAGGGTATGGATTTCCAAACTGAAAAGCACCTAAGTTCTACCTGGCATTCTGACTAAATATTACTTGCTTAAGAAACATGAATATGGTGCCAAGATCAAAGTGGCCAGGGTGGAGATCAGGTGTTTGAGCAGGTGCACATTATAACCATCCAGATTCTGCCTCAGTGAACAAACTGCTTTCTCTGCCGAGCTCCTGGGTTCCCTTTTAGTGACATGTTATAAAACAGGAATCAGATGCAGGGAATAGACCACAGTACTTGAGAGTTCATGTCCCTTCCTGTTCTAGGATATACAGTGCCCCTCCCCCGCCCTGCCAAATCCATAAATTAGAGTTCTAACCCCTAGTATCTCACAATGTGACTATATTTAGAGACAGGGTCTTTAAATGGGTAATTAAGTGAGATCATGGGGATGGGCCCTAATGCAATATGACCAGTGTCTTTATAAAAAGAGGAAATTTGCCTGTAATCCCAGCACTTTGGGAGGCTGAGGCAAGTGGATCACATGAGTTCAGGAGTTTAAGACCAGCCTGGCCAATATGGTGAAACCCCGCCTCTACTAAAAATACAAAAATTAGCCAGGCGTGGTGGTGCACGCCTGTAGTCCCAGCTACTTGGGAGGCTGAGGCAGGAGAATCACTTGAACCTGGGAGGCGGATGTTGTGGTGTGCCGAGATGGCACCACTGCACTCCAGCCTGGGCAACAAGAGTGAAACTCCTTCTCAAAAAAAAAAAAAAAAAGAAGAGGAAATTCAGACAGAGACAACACAGACCGAGGGATTACTGTGTGACGGGGCACAATGAGAGGGTGGCCATCTGCAAGCCAGGCAGAAAAGCCTCGAGGTAAACCAACCCTGCTGTCACCTTGATCTTGGCCTTCCAGCCTCCACAGCCATGAGAAAATAAATGTCTGCTATTGAAGCCACCTGGCCTGTGGTATTTTGTTATGGCAGCCCATACAAAGAAATACGCTGCCCCTCCCACCCCCACATCCCCCAACCTCATCTCCCAGGACCAGCTAAGTTGCAGATGATTAAGGAGGTCAAGGGCATGATAATCAGAGTGGGTTGACTGTGTAATTAATCAGTGTTAAACGGGAAAGCACATGCTCTATCCACAAGTATCAAATTTGAAAACCTCAAAATGCTATGAGACCATACAAAAGGCCATGGCTTGATGATGCCCTTCAGGTTGCAATCCCTGGGCTAAACCATTACAGTATGATATTTAAAAACATTCACTATTTTTAGCAGAGACGGTGTATCACTATGTTGGTCAAGCTGGTCCTAATCTCATGATCCACCCGCCATAGCCGGGTGTGGTGGCACATGCCTATAATCCCAGCTACTCGGGAGGCTGAGGCAAGAGAATCACTTGAATCTAGGAAGCAGAGGTTGCAGTGAGCCAAGATCATGCTATTGCACTGCAGCCTGGGTGACAGAGAGAGATTCCATCTCAAAAAAACAACAACAATAACAAAAAGACCCATCCACTATTAACGCTTTCAACAACTACGAAATGAATACCTCCTACAGGCCAGGCCCTATGCCAGGTGATGGCAATAGCAGTGGTGAATATGAATATGTTCTATGCCTTTGTGGTATTACAGTCTGGATAGTGAGTCCAGGTGCTGAGCTAGGCTAGAAATATCAAGTTAAGAAGACAAAGTCACTGCCCTCCAGGAGGGTACAGATTAGTGAAGCACAGAGTTGGGACAAGACCATTGTAAAACGTGACACCAGCCCTAATCCACAAGGCGCCCTGGAAGCTGGGAAGAAGATGATCCCACGTCTGTGTGGGCTAATCAGGGAAGATGTGAGCCACGTCCTGAAGGATGAATAACAGTGTAGCCAGCAGACACGTCTGAAAGACAAGAGGGCATTTTCCAGACAGAACAGTCAGTTCCTGGTGCAGGGACATGAAAGCGTACAGGATCTCTGGAGAATGACAACGAGCTGAGCACAGCCAGGCTGAAGGTGGGCAGAGGAGAGCAACAGGACAAGCTGCTGGCAAGGCAAGGAGCCAGGAGCCCCCATTTGATTGCCGAGGGAGCCATCGGAGAATTTTAATCAGGAAGGTGACATCACCAGAACTGCATGTTAGAAGGATCACTCTGACCACAATGCAGAGGAGGGCTAAAGGCAGGGCGACCTGTCAGGAGACAAAGAGGGCAGGAAACGGAAACAGACATAAGGATGCTTGGGGGTCAAGGTCAGTCTCATGGCGTTCAGCCGCAGCCACGGGTGACACTGCCCAAGGGCATTATGTAGGGAAAGAGAAGCCCTGGCTTTTCAATCCGAGTACATATTACTTTTATTTTTTGAGTTTTGCTCTTGTCTCCCAGGGTGGAGCACAGTGGCGCTATCTCAGCTCACTGCAACCTCCGCCTCCTGGGTTCAAGTGAGTCTCCTGCCTTAGCCTCCCAAGTAGATGGGATTACAGGCATTGGTCACCACATCAGGCTCATTTTTGTATTTTTAGTAGAGATGGCGTTTCACCATGTTGGCCACACTGGTCTTGAACTCCTGACCTCAAGTGATCCGACCACCTCGGCCTCCCAAAGTGCTGGCATTACAGGTGTGAGTGAGCCACTGTGCCCGGCCTAGGTACATATTATTCTGATCAATGAGAAAATGAGTTTCTTAAATAATTTCACTTATCTTCATTTCACATCAGGAAAGCAACCACACTCATTCTTTTTTATCAATCAAAAGCCACGTGTGACTGTACGTCAGTTTCGTTTCTTTTTTTTTTTCCGAGACAGAGTCTCACTCTGTCACCCAGGCTGGAGTGTAGTGGCACGATCTCGTCTCCCACTGCCTTGGCCTCCTGAGCAGTTGAGATTACAGGCGCACACCACCATGCCCAGCTAATTTTTGTATTTTTAGTAGAGACAGGGTGTAGCCATGTTGGCCAGGCTGGAACTCCTGACCTCAAGCCTCCCCACCTGCCTCAGCCTCCCAAAGTGCTAGAATTACAGGCGTGAGCCACCGAACCTGGCCAGTACCTCAGTTTCCCTCCTATTTTCCTCAGTCTGCAAATAAGGATAACAATAGCACTTCCCTCATAGGGAGGATTCCTTAGGTCTTAAGTTAACTAGTAAAAGTACTTAAGTGCAATAAATGTTGTTTTTGGGTTTTTTCATTTGTTTTTTGTTTTTTGAGATGGAGTCTCGCTCTATGGCCCAGGCTAGAAAGCAGTGGCACGATCTTGGCTCACTGCAACCTCCGCCTCCCAGGTTCAAGCAATTCTCCTGCCTCAGCCTCCCAAGTAGCTGGGATTACAGGTGTGCACCACCACGCCTGGCTAATTTTTGTATTTTTAATAGAGATGGGGTTTTACCATGTTGGCCAAGCTGGTCTTGAACTCCTGATCTCAGGTGATCTGCCTGCTTCGGCCTCCCAAAGTGCTGGGATTACAGGCATGAGCTATCACATCTTGCCTGCATACGTATTATTTTGACCAATGAGAAAATGAGTTTCTTAAAAAAACTTTTAATTTCACTTATCTTCATTTCATACAGGAAACTAACCTCACACATTCTTTTTTATCAACCAAAAGCCACATGTGACTGTACCTCAGTTTCTTTCTTTTTTCTTTTTTCTGAGACGGAGTCTTGCTCTGTCACCCAGGCTGGAGTGCAATGGCGTGATCCCTGCTCATTGGAACCTCCACTTCCCGGGTTCAAGTGATTCTCATGTCTCAGCCTTCCAAGCAGCTGGGATTACAAGCGCCCGCCACCATGCCTGGCTAGTTTTTGTATTTTTAGTAGAGACGGGGTTATTCCATGTTGGTCAGGCTGGTTTTGAACTCCTGACCTCAAGTGATCCACTCGCCTCAGCTCCCAAAGTGCTGGGATTACAGACCACTGTGCCTGGCCAGTACTTGAGTTTACCTCCTATTTTCCTCAGTCTGTAAATAAGGATAATAATAGCACTTCCCTCATAGGAAGGATTCCTTAGGTTAAATAATACAAGTACTTAACTACAATAAATGTTTTTTTTTTCTTTTGAGATGGAGTCTTGCTCTGTGGCCCAGGTTGGTGTGCAGTGGCACGATCTTGGCTCACTGCAACCTCCACCTCCCAGGTTCAAACAATTCTCCTGCCTCAGCCTCCTGAGTAGCTGGGATTACAGGTGTGTGCCACCATGCCCAGCTAACTTTAATAAAAATTATTTTTAATAAAGACAGGTTTTCACCATGTTGGCCAGGCTGGTCTCAAACTCCTGACCTCAGGTGATCTGCCCACCTTGGCCTCCCAAAGTGCTGGGATTACAGGCGTGAGCCACTGTGCCCAGAAATAAATGATAAATAAAGCAGAAATAAAAATTAAAGAACAGATTGTGCAGTTAATGACAGTTCTCCCTCTCTGTGAATATTAGCCACAGGATAACCACCACCACAGCCACAATGGGTCAAAACCAACAGAATTGTCCTGGAAGGAAGCTGGGTTTGATTTCCTTGCATCTCCCCAGAATTCTCACATGGCCTCCTACACAGGGCCGTAAATCGTGTGCATGATCATTACTTTGAAGCTATAAAATGCTTTGTCTCAGGTAAAATGTTTTTAAGGATTAAAGATTCAAGGGGATGTGGGGCCGGCGAGGGCAGAGTGACTTCAGAGGGGCATGAGAAAACTTTCCAGAGATGGAAGTTTCTACGTCTTGATTGGGGTAGTGGTTTCACGGCTGGATAAATTTGATAAAAGTTTCCACTGAAAATGTGTGAAGTTTATCATATGTAATTTTTTCTTTCTTCTCTTTTTTTTTTTGATACCGAGTTTTGTTCTGTCGCCCAGGCTGAAATGTAGTGGCGCGATCTCGGCTCACTGAAACATCCTCCTCTCAGATTCAAGTGACTCTCCTGCCTCAGCCTCCCGAGTAGCTGAGACTACAGCTGCATGCCACCATGGCCAGCTAATTTTTGCATTTTTAGAAGAGATGGTTTCAACATGTTGGCCAGGCTGGTCTTGAACTACTGACCTCAAGTGATCTGCCTACCTGGGCCTCCCAAAGTGCTAGGATTACAGGGATTACAGGCGTGAGCCACTGTGCCTGGCCCGATCATATATATATATATATATATATATATATATATTTTTATTTTTTTTTTTTTGAGATGGAGTTTCAATCTTGTTACCCACGCTGGAGTGCAATGGTGCGATCTCAGCTCACTGCAGCCTCCGTCTCCTGGGTCCAAGTGATTCTCTTGCCTCAGCCTCCCAAATAGCTGGGATTAAAGGAGCGTGCCACCACATCCAGCTAATTTTTGTATTTTTAGTAGAGTCAGGGTTTCACCATGTTGGCCAGACTAGTCTCAAACTCCTGACCTCAAGTGATTTACCTGCCTTGGTCTCCCAAAGTGCTGGGATTACAGGTGTGAGCCACTGCGCCCAGCCCAAATAGCGTACTTTTCAAAAGTTGCACTAAAAGAAGATAAAAGCGATGGACTCAAAAACTGGAAACATTTTATCTTTTAGAGAGCAATCCATCTTTTTTTTTTATTTTTTATTTTTAAAGACAGGGTTTCACCATGTTGGCCAGGCTGGTCGAACTCCTGACCTCAGGTGATCCGCCCACCTCGGCCTCCCAAAGTGCTGAGATTACAGGCGTGAGCCACCACACCCGGACTTTTTCTTTTTTTTTAAGGTGGAGTTTCGTTGTTGTTGCCCAGGCTAGAGTGCAATGGCACGATCCTGGCTCACCGCAATTTCTGCCTCCCGGATACAAATGATCTCCTGCCTCAGCCTCCTGAGTAGCTGGGATTACAGGCAGGCACCACCACGCACAGCTAATTTTGTATTTTTAGTAGAGATGAGTTTCTTGATGTTGGTCAGGCTGGTCTCAAACTCCTGACCTCATGATCCGCCCGCCTCAGCCTCCCAAAGTGCTGGGATTGCAGGCATGAGCCACCGAGCCCAGCAAGAGCAATCCAGCTTTACACAAGACCTTTTTTAAAAGAAAAATATAGAGACCCTAAGACTTTTTTAAAAGTAAGGATATAGAGTGGATCACGAGGTCAAGAGATGGAGATCATCCTGGCTAACACGATGAAACCCTGTCTCTACTAAAAATACAAAAAATGAGCTGGGCATGGTGGCACATGCCTGTAGTCCCAGCTACTCTAGAGGCTGAGGCAGGAGAATTGCTTGAACCTGGGAGGTGGAGGTTGCAATGAGCCGAGATCGCACCATTGTACGCCAACCTGGGCACAGAGCGAGACTTTGTCTCAAAAAAGAAAAAAAAAAAAAAAAGATGAAAATAGGTTCTGTATTTCAACTGTTGAGGTGTTAAAAATTCATGTAGTCCAGATCCTGCAGTATCAGGTGGGCTAAATTAATTTGAACTAGAGGTAGACTCATTTCTGTACATGCCTGCCAAGTCCATATTCTGGTAGATCAATCTTTCTTTTTAAATACGGTCACATCACTTCCCTTCTCAAAACCCTTCAACAGCGTCCCCTCACACTTGGAATAAAATCTGGAGTCCTTCCCGAGGTTCCCCCTAGGAGCCTGCATGAATGTGGCTTGGCTGTGCTCCATATCCTGTTGTTCATTCTCCAACAACCTCACAGCGCTGGCTATACCACTGGCCTTCTGGCTGTTCCTTCAACAAACCAGCTCATCGTCTCCTCCTGCCTTAGCACTCACTGTCACCCCCCACCTGGAGTTTCCTTTCCCAGTCTTTACCCCACCCCTAATCCTAGCTCTCTCCCTAACTGAATTCAGGTCTTCGCTCAAAAGCCTCCTCCTCCAAGAAGTCTTCTCTGGCCACATTTTTTTTTTTTTTTTTGAGGCAGAGTTTCGCTCTTGTTACCCAGGCTGGAGTGCAATGGTGTGATCTCAGCTCACTTCAACCTCCACCTCCCAGGTTCAAGTGATTCTCCTGTCTCAGCCTTCCGAGTAGCTGGGATTATAGACATGCACCACCAAGCCTGGCCTCTGATGGCTTTTTTTTTTTTTTTTAAATAAGGAACGCTTTGTGAATTGGTTATTCTTTTAAAAGAGTTCTCCAATCACCAACCCTATACTTTCTTCCCCTTCCCTTTCTTTTATCTTCTTTGCACATCTTATTATCTGAAATTGCATTAAGTATTCTTTTTTTTTTTTTTTTTTTTTTGAGACAGAGTCTTCCTCACCCAGGCTAGAGTGCAGCAGTATGATCTCGGCTCACTGCAATCTCAGCCTCCTGAGTTCAAGTGATTCCCCCTGCCTCAGCCTCCCAAGTAGCTGGGATTACATGTGCGTGCCACTATGCCCGGCTGTTTTTTGTATTTTTAGTAGAGACGGGGTTTCACCGTGTTAGCCAGCATGGTCTTAAACTCCTGACTTCAGGTGATCTGCCCTCCTCCACCTAGAAAAATGCTGCAATTACAGGTGTTAGCCACCTGCATTCATTTTTATCACTTTTCAGCAACTATCTGCCCCACTAAAATGTAAACTCCATGATAAGGGACTTTCTCTTCTTCCCCAAGGCACTGCCCGCTCCTAACGCAGGGTTTAACACTAGTCAATAGTCAATATTTGAGAAATAAAATATCCCCTGCTTGGAGAGATAATAAGCCCTCCATTAAACCTGTTCCAATACTATTACTATCAAAGCTAAAAAGCCCACGTCCTTTACTTGAATTCAGAGCATGAACAGTGGTTGGCCAGCAACCTCTGCTAAGAAGTTCTTTGAGATCAGAGACATCTGCAGGTAAAATAGGGCCTTTGTTGTAACGTGAGCCAGGCAGCCCTTTTGTCCAGAAACTGAGTACACAGGTGCAGAGAGGTTACTGGTTTCTCCAAGCTCACATAGAAATGGTGAACATCAACAGACACAGGACCACTTAAAGAATGCACAGTCCCTTATTCATCTCTGCAAGCCCAAGACCCAGCATGGTGCCTGGTGCAAAGAGTATACTCAGCAGAATTGCGCCCAGGGAACGAACACCCTCTAAGGGCTCATTCAACTGAATTGTACTTCCTCTCATTACTGTCCCAACGATCACTTCCTATCCGAGAACCATTTCCAGTCATTTGAGTCATGTGTCATTACTTCCTGTCCTCTGTCCTTTTAAAGTGCAGTTTCACAACATATCAGCCATGATAGTAACATCTGGAGGCTGCTTGGCTTCTAGCATTAGTCAAATAGCCCGGCATGGACAATACCTAGGGAAAAAGTGAGATATGCAGCAAACTTCAAATAAAGACAAAAGCTGGTGGGCTGGCCATGGTGTCACCAATTAAGCCTCCACTGGCTTCATAACAAATAGGTCTACTTTATGAAAGCTCACACTTGCATAGTGCCTTCTGCTCTCAGTACTTTATACATATGGTCCCATCAAATTCTTTCCAAGAAGTACACCTCACCTGTAAGAGACACCACAACTCTGAAAAACGAAGTAATTTTTAGAAATAACTCAGCATTCTTTCTGATTGCTTTAGAGGAAGAAAAAAACTTTTAAAGAAATAATTTAGCAGTAAAATCTGACTCTCTAGTTCCTTCTTTCCTTCCTTCTTTCCTTCCTCCCTCCCTTCTCCCTTTCTCTACTTTCTTTCTTTCCTTCCCTCCCTCCCTTTCTTCCTTTTTTTTTTTTGACAGAAGCTCTCTCTGTCACCCAGGCTTAAATGCAGTGGCGCTATCTCGGCTCAATGCAACCTCCACCTCCCAGGTTCAAATGATTCTCCTGACTTAGCTTCCTGAGTAACTGGGACCACAGGCATGCATCACTACACTCAGATAATTTTTGTTTTGTTTTGTTTTTTGAGACGGAGTTTCCCTCTTGTTGCCCAAGCTGGAGTGCAGTGGCACAATCTCGGATCACTGTAACCTCCACCTCCCAGGTTCAAGTGACTCTCCTGCCTCAGCCTCCTGAGTAGCTGGGATTATAGGCGCACACCACCATGCCCAGCTAATTTTTGTATTTTTAGTAGAGAGAGGGTTTCACCATGTTGGCCAGGCTGGTCTCGAACTCCTGACCTCAGGTGATCTGCCCACCTTGGCCTCCCAAAGTGCTGGAATTACAGGCATAAGCCACTGCGCCCGGCTGAGGATGGTACTCTTATCTATTTGCTCATCTCTGCATCTCCAGCATGTAGCATAGCACCTGCCACATCCTAGCAGCTCCTTAAATATTTGTTGAGTGAATGAATGCATGAGTCTGGAATTTCACAATAAAAAAAACAGAGGTTCCTCCGCAGACAAACACAAGGCCTTCTTCCACCTCTGAGTTGTGAAATTGTTATTGCCTGGGCAATCCTATTTGGCAATTTATCAGATGCTGCTCAGTGACCTGTTATCTTTACAGTTTTGGATTGCTGCTTGATTTTATTATTCTTTTTTAATGTTTACCCTGGTTAGATCTTGTCTTCCCAACCAGATTATAAGCACATCTCACTGTAAATTACACCATCCTGAATTCCTCAAAGCTCCCATAGTGGAGTTTTGCACCTATCCTTTTTACCCTGTTGCTTCATTTTGTGCTCAAAAAAGATATCATTATTGTTATTCTCGATTTTTGCAGATGGAGAAAACAGGCTCAGAGAAATCAGTGACTCACAGTTTGTATGAGTTGATATTTGAGATTTGGGATTTCTCCCCTTAAAATACAGATATCTCATTAACACAGTCTCAGAAATCATTTTTCCTCCCTGTGAACTTTTCGTCTGCCATTTGCTTTAACTTACACTATATCGAATTCTATGATTTTTAACATTTAGACATTAGTTAATTCAATCATTTCTTGGATGAGTAAATGTCTAAAAAATATGTACTCAGCCTGGGCATGGTGGCTCACGCCTGTAATCCCAGCACTTTGGGAGGCCAAGGCGGGTGAATCACCTGAGGTCAGGAGTTCGAGACTAGCCTGGCCAACATGGCAAAACCTCATCTCTACTAAAAATACAAAAATTACCCAGGCGTGGTGCATGCCTGTAATCCCAGTTACTTGGGAGGCTGAGGTAGGAGAATTGCTTGAACCCGGGAAGCGGAGGTGGAAGTGAGCCAAGATCACACCACTTCTCTCCAGCCTGGGTGACAGAGTGAGACTCCATCTCAAAAAAGAAAGCCCCCTCCTATGTTCCAAGCACTGTGCTAGTGACTGTGGTGAATAGGGCAGACCCAGCCTTTATTCTATCCCAATGACAGGGTATACTATACTACCATGACATAGATAGCATTTTCCCCTCAGTAATGGTTATTTCTTTAGAGGCTACTTCACCAAGATAAAATATAAGCTAGTTTGGATTCTATTGAAAAGCTGCCTTTGCCTCTATGTCTGGCATATAGAAGGAAAGAGCCTAACAAATATTTTTCAAGTGAATCTAACATGAAATTGGACTGTGTTTCTCAAGCAATTACAGGTGACAACACAGAATATGATGTGGTTAGCCCATAATGTAGGTATTATTTCTGCAGTAACAAATCAAATGACATGGGCATGCAACCGTCATTTCAGAAACTATACAGAGAAACTGCATTTTCTCCCTCAAGCCCCAAAGTGCAAGATAATGTTGAATGAGAAAGTCTGAAGCAAACATTAGAGATCTTATCTAAATTTTTTAAAAATAAGATTGCTAAGGAAGAAAAACTGAGGGGTTGTTTAAATATAAAAGACAGATTCTATCTTTGTTGCTGTGGGTGACCAACACCAGGGCAGAGAAAATCTTGATTCAGCAAAGATTTTTGAGTTTCATGAAATATCCCCTCCACCATCCTCTAAAGTCCCACCCAGAATGGGAAGGCTCTCGATGGTGCAAAAACAGGATTATTGTTGTTTTTGCGAAGTCAGGCCCTTTATTATAGGGTAGAAAGAACACTTGTTCCTGATTTCTCAACTTCTGATTCCTGTTGGCAGCACAAAATATGCCCCAGCCTTGACTCTCAAGCATAACAAACCGCCAATGAAATAGATAAGTCAGTGTTCCTCCAAATCTATACATTTCAAGCAGTTTCTAGTGTTTACCTTTTTAAAAAATTTTGGTCAAATCACTTGCAACAGGTACAAAGCTGTTAGACAGATTAGCAGGTAGGTCTGAGAATCACTCACCCATAACCACGCACTCACTTTCTTGACATTACTCTCTCATTTTTCCATCCTGACCCTTGCAGAGGCACCACAATTAAACACCAGACTGGTCAGCAAAACACTGTTGTCAAAACACAGCCAAGCTGAATTTCGACACACAGAGGTCTGACAGTTGTCAGGAATTTCCAAACATGGCCAGGGTCACTGACAGTTTAAGGTTTCACTGGTATCACCTGCAAAATCTAACTCCACTCCATGAGAAGGGCAGAAAACCCCGAAAATTCTTTCCGTGCTGCCTAAGGTCTGATTTTAAAACAGAAGAGCATGGAAACGCAGACTTTTGGTTGTCTCCACTTTGCAAAGGCGCAGGTGTTTCAGGAATGCACGTGTGCATGGCCCAGCACTTTCTTACCACTCTCAGATGATCAACAGAGTTCAAAGCATCCTTGCCAGGTGCGGTTTTTAAAAAATCTAACCAGAGCTCACAATACAACCGATACCTTGGATTGAATGAGGACACCCCGGCTCTCTCTGCTCCTAGCGGTGCTGGCCTTTTGTCATTTGCCAGCCCAGGGGGAGCCAGGAGGTGACCTCCCCTGGCCCTCTCCTGCCTAGTCATGCATCCGAAGTTTTCACCTATTTTGTATGTTGCAGCCATTCGGTGGGCATGATGCTGCAAAAGCCGTGCCCCCAAAAGGGTCAAGTGCAATGACAAAGCAGGGTAAACAGGGTATTAAGAATATCCAAACGACAGGACCCATGTGTTAGATTAGACTGGTATTTGTTAGCCCTTGCTAAAAATCAAAAGTATATGTTAGGATGGTTGATTACCTCAGGGTTGTTGACCATTCCATTAGGCTAGCTCCACAGAAATCTGTTTTGCTTCTTAAACAGCATTGAAACAATGAACACTTTAATGCTGTGAAGCTTTCTTTTCTTTTCCTTTTCCCATTTTTAGAAAAAGATTCAATGGCTGTAGAAGTGGTAAAACCAAACTCTGTGCTTGTGTTGTTATTATTCTGCAGGATGACCCATGGCCCACATTCTTAGAATTGTGCCCTCTAAAACTGCAAAATACCTCAGATATCAGCTAGTTGATCTAGATAAGAACACTGAGATTCAGAGAGAAAGGTGACTTTCCCAAGGTCACACAGTGGGTCAGCAGTCAGCTGGGGGCCCCAAAGGGAGACCTTTCCCACTGCCCACATGGTTAATACTCAGACAGGGTAGTGTCCGCTAAGCAGAACCTGGGTTTACTTTCCCATGTGCTAAGCTCGCTTACCTCATCCAGAGGGGTAATAAACACCCCTCTCCACGTGGCTGTCACCAATGCTACTTCTTGAAATTAAGACAAAAGAGCAGTGGTAGGGCCCCGGGTACACCCTTCAGGAGGGCACATTTACAGTGGCAATTGCCCGATGTGTTTGAAAGTCATGAAAAATATGTTTTATGATAGTCTCTAAAAAGCTAAGACAAAATGTAAAAAAGAAAGTTATGAAAAATAGTCCAGGTGTGGTGGCGTACATCCCATAATCCCAGCACTTTGGGAGGCTGAGGCAGAATTGCTTGAACCCAGGAGTTCAAGACCAGCCTGGGCAACGCAGCAAGACACTATCTCTATTCATATAATGTAAACAATTTTTTTTTTAATTATGAAGAATACAAGGCGTAGAGGTCACCACCTTCCATGAACCGCACAGGAGGATCAGTCTAGCTTCCCGTATTACAGCGAGGTGTGATCATTGACTCTGCTCTGGCCGATGGATGGAGAGGAAGCGCTGTGCATCATCATGAGGCGATGTGGTCCTGCCCATAAAAATCTACCACATGCTCTCCACTGGGCTCTCTCCTTTCTGGCTGACTGGAATGCCAATGCCCAGGCAACCTTGGACATCAGATGATGAAAATGGCAAAGCAACTGTCAGTCTGGATCTCCAAATGAGTTTATGAAGGTGAGCTACCCCCCAACCTGCCACACACACACACCCAGGAAAGCTACTTAAGTAAGAAATTTCTTTTTTTTTTTTTCCCTCGAGACAAAGTCTCACTTTGTCACCCAGGCTGGAGTGCAATGGCGCCATCTCGGCTCACTGCAATCTCCACCTCCCTGGTTCAAGCAATTCTCCTGCCTCAGCCTCCCTAGTAGCTGGGATTACAGGCATGCACCATCGCCCCTGGCTAAATTTTTGTCTTTTTAGTAGAGATGGGAGTTCACCATGTTGGCCAGGCTGGTCTCGAACTCCTGACCTCGTGATCCGCCCAACTCAGCCTCCCAAAGTGCTGGGATTATAGGCATAAGCCACCATGCCCAGCCAAGAAATAAATTTCTGTTGGGTAAGCCACTGACATTTGGAGGTCTTTATGTTACAGACACCTAGCTGATCCTAATGAATACAGAGGGAATCTCTGAAGATTAGGAAAAGGACGGCTTTAAAGCAGGAAAAATAAACAGCACAGGTGACACATCTGTTGGTTTATCATCAAACATGAAGCAATAGGAAAGAATCAACAGAATTTGGGGAAGAGTAAAATATACTGATTTAGTCCTTTTAGAATAGAAAACATCACTATCTAGCTTTAAGAAAAGTTCACGTGTGAGTTCCTTTTTGAAACACGGAATGCTTTTTGCAAAGACAGGATGTTACAAATGAAGTTCAGGACCTCAGGTCCACCAAAAAATCTTTTGTTTTGCTCAAGTGCAATAGAAACCATTCTACAAATAACACCAGTCTTGTGGTCCTCTAGGCCTGAGACTCCTCAGTGGGAGGAAGGAACACAAGCAGGGGTGGTGGAACTTCTGAGCAAGGCCCCACAGGCTGAAGACCTAGAAGAAGGTCTCTCTTGTGGGTGTCTTGAATAGGTCAGGTAGTGAAAGTGGGGGACTGGGCAGGGGCTAAGGAAACGCTCCAATCAGTACCTGAGACTGAGGTTGCAGGCTAAGGAGGCGGCATCATTACATTTGAGATCCCTTCTCCTCCCAGTTCCCCCCCTCCCTTCTTTTTTTTGTTGAGATGGAGTCTGGCTCTGTCACCCAGGCTGAAGTGCAGGGTGCCATCTCAGCTCACTGCAACCTCCACCTTCTGGGTTCAAGCAATTATCCTGCCTCAGTCTCCTAGTAGCTGGGATCACAGGCGCGTGCCACCATGTCCGGCTAATTTTTGTCTCGGCCTCCCAAAGCGCTGTGATTACAGGTATGAGCCACCATGCCCAGCCGATATATTTCCTTTCTGTTTCTGACTACTATTTCCTAGAAGCGAAAACATCTTTTACTGGGAATATAAATATATAGCTGCTCAGGAGCTGCATCATTTTTTAGAAGAGACACCAGCAATGAAGAATTCCCTCGAGGGGATGAGAGTCATTGGGTGAGCATGACCAAAACAAACCTCAGCCTTGGTGAGAACACAAAGAGGTTTTCTCTTGTCCACAGAGTGGACCTTCTTCATTCTGTATTTTACCAAGGGAGGCAATGAATTCAACTAAGCTTCCACAGTGTTTCTGATTTGATCCCAAATGGCATTTTCATTAATGAACTGTGAAGTTATTTTCTCATTCATCCTCAACTCCCCCAGTGATGTTAAGCAGTATTCAGCATGACACTTGATACTACACAGCAGCGTGGTTAAGAGCAGGGGAACCTCAGGGGCACCAACACACATCTGCCAGCCAACCTGGGTGCTGCAGCTGGGTCCTTGATGCCTCTGCTGGGCTGGACATTAACCCTTTAGTTGCTGGCTTATGAGCAGGTCCCTGGGTTCCTGGGGAAGGGGCAAGGGAGGCCTGGCTGGTGGTGGTGAACACACAAGAGGCTTCAAGCCGCAGCTCTCCACTAACAGGCACAGAGGGACTTCCACATTTTAACAGCTAGCATGACGGTATCAGGGCGTGCAACTAGCAGTCCTGGTGAAAAGTGCAAGCTTGGAATTGCGGTTCTGTTACAATCCAACTGTGTGAACATGGATAACTACTACTTATATTCTCTGAGCCTCAGTTTCTCAGTCAATGCTAGTCTCCCTAAGTTCCTTTGCCAGCTCACACCATCTTCAGAGCAAGCCCAGGGCACAGGAACAAGGACAGAGAAAAAGAGAGGATAAATGATAAAGAAACAGAATGGGCTGAACCCAGTGGTTCATGCCTGTAATTTCAGCACTTTGGGAGGATGAGGTGGGAGGATTGCTTGACCCCAGGAGTTCAAGACCAGCCTGGGCAACATAGGGAAACCCTGTCTCTACAAAAAATAAGAACTTAGCCAGGCATGGTGGCGCATGCCTGAAGTCTCAACTACTTGGGAGGCTCAGGCAGGAGGATCGCTTGAGCCCAGGAGGTTAAGGCTGCAAAAAATGGACAGAATAAAAAGAAAAGGAGGAATGAGGGGAAAGCCAAGAGAAAAGAACAAAGCAAAAGAGCAACTTGGTGGAAGCCACTACACATTATTGAGGAGGTAGCTCAGTGGTAGGATTGCCCCCCCTGCCAGACTCGACCTTCAGGTTAGCTGAGTGATCATTCTCACAATAAGTCACCAATCAAAAGCCCGGTGTCATGCTGGGAATGAACTGTGGAGTCAACTCTGAGGCCAGCATCATTAAGAGCTAGATGTCTTAGTTTGAATCCTAGCTCTGTCACTTACAAGTATATGCAAACCATTTCACCTCTCTACAGCTGTTTCTTCATTTGAACAATGGGGATAATCATAACACATTTCCTATGTTCTGGAGGATAACAATAAATGAAATTAACACAGGTAAAGCGCTCAGAGCAGTACCTATCTCATAAGGACTGTATGCCTTAGCCACTCTTTATTCTCCCACAAGTCCTCCCAACTCATCCTCCCAAAGTGCTGAGATTACAGGCAGGAGCCACTGGGTCCGGCCCATTCTGTGTCTTCATCATTTATCCTCTCTTTTTTCTCTATCCTTGTTCCTGTGCGCTGAGCTTGCTCTGAAGATGGTGTGAGCTGGCGAAGGGACTTTGGGAGACTAGCACTGATGAGAAACTGAGGCTCAGAAAATGTAAGTAATAGTGATCCATGTTCACACAGTTGGATTATAACAGAATTAAGATTTGAGCCCAAATCTAATATTATGGATTGGTGGCACCAAACAAGACTCGGAGACATTGGACTTAGGCTCTGACACTTTCTAACAACTTTGGAATTTTAGGAAAGTTACGTAAGTGGCTGAAGCTCAGAGAGGTTACCTGAAAAATGAGGAGATTTTATTGCATTACAACTAACATTTATTGGGCATTTACTACATGCCTATTATTGCACATACTGTAAGTTCTCTCATTGAATGTTCACAATACTTTGGTAAAGATTCTATGATTATGACCATTTTCCAGAGGACAAAATAGTATCTTTTGAAAAGTTAGGTATCTAGCGTTATAAAGCCCAGCCATGACTTCGAGCCAGTTCAGTAAGACACCCGTTCAGTAAGACACAGTGTGCACAGAGAATAGTTACGCAGTAATTATTGTCTCTGATCCCAATATCTTGTAAAGGCATTAAAAGCATGGTTTTTGGGTCTCCCAAATAATGGTTTATAGCACAACAAACACATTTGAAGAAAGGTTTATAATCCAGTGTCATAAAAACCAAAGGAAGTAGGGCTAGCCTGACAGAATCAAGACCAAGGTCTGGACATTTTCTCCCCAACGTGATTCAGTATGAGGCAAAACAAGAGAGGCACAAAATACAAGCCAATGCTTCTATCTTCAGGAGGCCACAGATCTAATATCACAACATAACTGATGAAGTTATGCTTTATGTCCCTGTGGAGAGATCTAAAACGAATATTTACATGTTAAACTACACTTTGACACTGACCTCAGAGAATGTTCTAAAGTCCCAAACTGAATAAAATGTACACCTAAGAATCCCCCACATATTCTTTTTTCAGGAAGTGTTGTTTAGTCGCTTGAAGCCGGCAGGTGGTAGCTGCTGTGAGCTAACATCAGGCCACTGCATCTGCACAGTGGCTCACGTGTCACCTGTAATCCCAGCACTGTGGGAGGCCAGGGCATGAGGATCACTTGAGCTCTGGAATTGGAGACCAGCCTGGGCAACATGATGAAACTCAGTCTCTGCAAAAAATACAAAAATTAGCTGGGTGTGGTGGTGCAGTGCCTGTGGTGCCAGCTACTGAGAAGGCGGAGGTAAGGGGACTGCTTGAGCCCGAGAAATGGAGGCTGCAGCGAGCCATGATCACGCCGCCACTCCACTGCAGCCTAGGTAACATGGTAAAACTCCGTCTCAAAAAAAAAAAGTGCTGTCTCTATCATATTCTTGGATAGGGAGGCTCAACATCTTAAGATGTCATTTTTTTTCCCTGAGTTGACTTGAATTTAACATGTTGCCCTCCAAAAACAAAAACAAACAAACAAAAAATAGGAAAGTATATTTTAAGTAGGGGGAGGAACTAAACAAGGCATTTGAACTGGACAAGTTGATCCCAAATAATTTTTCTAACCAGGAATCTTCTGACTGAGGGGCCATTAGCACTACCAGATATTGAAACATAGTAGAAGGCCCTAATAAATAGTATAGTGTGGTGTGGGAAGAACATTAATCACAGAACTCAAATTATTTCTTTTTTTTTTTTTGGAGACGAGTCTTGCCCAGGCTGGAGTGCAATGGCGCAATCTTGGCTCACTGCAACCTCCACCTCCCAGGTTCAAGCAATTCTCCTGTCTCAGCCTCCCAAGTAGCTGGGATTACAGGTGCCCGCCACCAGGCCCAGCTAATTTGTGTATTTTTAGTAGAGACGGGGTTTCATGTTGGTCAGGCTGGTCTCGAACTCCTGACCTCAGGTGATCTGCCCGTCTCGGCCTCCCAAAGCGCTGGGATTACAGGCGTGAGCCACCGTCCCTGGCCAGAACTCAAATTATTTCTACAAAAACAGTTTCAAATACAAGATCCGGCATCCAGTCAAAAATAATCAGGTGCATGAATACAACATGAGTAAGAAATATAGGAAACAAAGTTAAACTCACAGAGAATGCCATAGAGTGAAATTATTAGACAGCCTGGCCGGGAGTGGTGGCTCACACCTGTAATCCCAGCACTTTGGGAGGCTGAGGTGGGTGGATCATGAGGTCAGGAGTTCGAGACCAGCTTGGCCAACATGGTGAAACCTGATCTCTACTAAAAATACAAAAAAATAATAATAATAAAAATAGCTGGGCATGGTGGCAGGTGCCTGTAACCCCAGCTATTTGGTAAGCTAAGGCAGGAGAATTGCTTGAACCTGGAAGGCAGAGGTTGCAGAGAACCGAGATCAGGAGTGCAGTGGCACTCTAGTCTGGACGATAGAGAAAGATTACATAAAAAAAAAAAAAAAAAAAGAAAGAAAGAAAAAAGAAATTATTAGACAGCCTATAAACAACTATGCTTATCATACAAAATGGAATTATCTTCCAAGGGCTAGCAGGCTGACAACTGCCTTCTTAAGCACCAACAACAGAAGCCAAAAGAGTAGAATGACAGCATCAGTGTGCAAGGAAGCAAACCAGAACTGTGAACTTAGAATTCTATTCTCATTTTTTTTTTGAGATGAAGTCTCGCTCTGTCACCCAGGCTGGAGTGCAGTGGCGCAATCTCAGCTCACTGCAACCTCTGTCTCCAGGTTTCAAGCAATTCTCCTGCCTCAGCCTCCCAAATAGCTGGGATTATAGATTGCCTGCCACCATGCCCGGCTAATTTTTGTATTTTTAGTAGAGATGGGGTTTCACCATGCTGGCCAGGCTGGTCTTAAACTCCTAAACTCAAGTGATCCACTGGCCTCGGCCTCCCGAAGTGCTGGGATTACAAGCAACAGCCACTACGTCTGGTCAAAAATATTTTTGAAAATAAACATAATGAGTGAGAGAATCTGTCACAAGTAGACTACCACTAAAGGATATTCTAAAGCAGCAGTCCCCTAACTTTTTGGCACCAGGGACCAGCTTCGTGGAAGACAAGTTTTCCATGGTGGATAGGGGTGATAATGGTGCGGGAAGAAGTGATGCCTTGGGGATGATTCAAGCGCATTACATTTATTGTGAACTTTATTTCTATTGTTATTACATTATAGTATATAATGAAATAATTATACAACTCGCCATAATGTAGAATCAGTGGGAGCCTTGAGTTTATTTTCCTGCAACTAGACAGTCCCATCTGGGGGTGATGGAGACAGTGACAGATCATCAGGCATTAGATTCTCATATGCAGCACACAACCTAGTAGACCCCTTGCATGTCTGGGCCTTGCATGTGCATTTCACAATCGAGTTCACATGCCTATGAGAATCCAATCCACCACTGATCTGACAGGAGGCAGAACTCAGGCAGAAATGTAAGTGATGGGGAGGGGCTGTAAATACAGATGAAGCTGTGCTGGCTCACCTGCCACTCACCTCCTGCTACGCTGCTCACCTCCTGCTATGCCCAGCTCACCTCCTGCTTGGGACCCCTGTTCTAAAGGGTATTCTTGAAGCAGAAGGAAAACGGTCCAGGAAGGAAAGTTGGGGAATACAGCATAGAATGAAGAGCAATAAAAATGATAAATTTAAATAAATGCTGACTGTATAAAACAATCATGATAATGTTTTATGGGGTTTTAATAAGAACAAACACATATCTAATACATTTCAAATATGTATATAAAGAGAATTAAAACACATGACTAGCATATAAGTCAGAAAGTGGGTAAATGCTAAAGATATTTTTTTAAAAGACAGACTTCCAAACTAACAGAGGAAAACAGTGGAATGATACAACATAAACACCTACATACAAAAATTAAACACTGACTGCCAAGCTCAGTGGCTCACAGCTGTAATCCTAGCACTTTGGGAGGCCAAGGCAGGTGGATCACCTGAGGTCAGGAGTTCCAGACCAGCCTGGCCAACATGGTATAACCTCATCTCTGCTAAAAATATAAACATGAACAGGGCATGGTAGTACATGCCTATAATCCCAGCTACTTGGGAAGCTAAGGCAGGAGAATCATTTGAACCTGGGAGTCAGAGGGCGCAGTGAGTCGAGATTGCACCACTGCACTCCAACCAGAGCAACAGAGTGAGACTTTATCCCAAAAACTAAACGGGCTGGGCGCAGTGGCTCACGCCTATAATCCCAGCACTTTGGGAGGCTGAGGCGGGCAGATCACGAGGTCAAGAGATCGAGACCATCCATCTTGGCCAACATGGTGAAACCCTGTTTCTACTAAAAATAGAAAAATTAGCCGGGCATGGTGGCACATGCCTGTAGTCCCAGTTACTCGGGAGGCTGAGGCAGGAGAACTGCTTGAACCTGAGAGGCAGAGATTGCAGTGAGCCGGTGCACTCTAGCCTGGGTGAGAGTGAGACTCCATCTCAAAAAAGAAAAAAAGAATAAAGTAAAATACTGACACATGAGTAGTCAAAACAGTGGGACAGAAAATCCAGAAATATGTTCAAGTATATATGGGAATTTAGTAAATGATAAAAGAGGAATATCATGCGCGTAGAGACAGGAACTACTGAGGAAGTGGTGTTGGGACAGCTAGATACTCATCTAGATCAAAATAAGTTGTATTTATACCTCGTAACTCACACCAGCATAAGTCCTGAGTAAATCAAATACTTTAATGTGAAAAATTAAACCACAAATGTTCTACAGGAAAACATGGGAGAGTTCTTTTATAATCTGAAATGAGACCTTTCTCTTCTGACTCGTGATCCAAAAATCGTAATGAGATTGATAATTTAACTACACGAAATTTTTTTTTTAAATACAGACCAGGTGGGAGGTGGGTGATGGATAAAAGACTATACTTTGGTTACAGTGTGTACTGGTCAGGTGATGGGTGTACCCAAATCTGAGAAATCACCACTAAAGAGCTTATCTGGTGGGGCCCAGTGGCTCATGCCTGTAATCCCAGCACTTTGGGAGGCTGAGGCGGGTGGATCACAAGGTCAGGAGTTTGAGAACAGCCTGGCCAATATGATGAAACCCCATCTCCACTAAAAATACAAAAAAATTTACCCATTGTGATGGCACATGCCTGTAACCTCAGCTACTTGGGAGGCTGAGGCTGGAGAATCACTTGAACCCAGGAGGCAGAGGTTGCAGTGAGCCGAGATTGTGCCACTGCACTCCAGCCTGGGCAACAGAGCGAGACTCTGTTTAAAAAAAAAAAAAAAAAGAATTTATCGATGCAACCAGATACCACCTGTTCCCCCAAAACTACTGAAACCTACAAACTAAATAAACAGACAAATGATATATAAAGGAAGAAATCCACAATTCATATCACAAAGAACAAATTTCCACGCTATATAAAAATCAATGAGAAAATGATCAATAAATGAATAGAGAAATGGTCAGAAGATATGGACAATTGACAAAGAAAATACAAATGACATTTAACCTTATGGAAACATGCCAACTGAAACTACACTGAAATGCTATTTCTCACCTATCAGATTGGTAAAAATCCCAGTTTAGGCCAGGTGCTGTGGCTCATGCCTGTAATCTCAGCACTTTGGGAGGCCAAGACGGGCAGATTGCTTGAGCTCAGGCATTCGAGACCAACCTGGGCAACATGAAGAAACCCCGTCTCTACAAAAAATACAAAAAAATTAGCCCAACATGGTGGTGCATGCTTGTAGTCCTGGCCGCTCAGAAGGCTGAGGTGAGGGGGATAGCTTGAGCCCAGGAGGTGGATGGAGACTGTAGTGAGCTGAGATCTTGCCACTACACTCCAGCCTATGTGACAGAGCCAGACAGACAGAGCTATCTGTCTAAAAAAAAAGAATCCCAGAGTTTGATAACAGATTATATTGGTAAAGCCGTGGGGAGAGGGGTACTCTCTATATATATATGATGGGAGTATATAGTATATTGGTACAAACGTTATGAAAGACACTTTGGCAATCTATTACATGTCTTATAATTGCTTACGCATATACTCTTCTAGCCTAGCAATTTTACTTTGGGGAATTTATCCTACAGAAATATATTTTGTGCCTGTGAAATGACATGTGTATAAGGTAATTTATTACAATAGTATTACAGTAGTTTTATAATAGCAAAAGGCTGGAAACAAACCAAATGTCCATCAACAGGAAACTAGTTAAATAAATTATGGCACATCCATACAGTGAAAACTATGTTGCTATTAAAAAGAAAAAAAAAAAAAGGTAGCCAGGCCCAGTGGTTCATGCTTGTAATCTCAGCACTTTGAGAAACTGAAGAGGGCAGATCATCTGAGGTCAGGAGTTCAAGACCAGCCTGGTCAACATGGTGGAATCCCGTCTCTACTAAAATTACAAAAATTAGCCAGGAATGGTGGCAGGCATCTGTAATCCCAGCTACTCAGGAGGCTAAGGCAGGAGAATCACTTGAACCCAGGAGGTGAAGGTTACAGTGAGCTGAGAGCACACCACTGCACTCTAGCCTGGGCGACAGAGGAAGATTCTATCTCAAAAAATAAATAAATAAAGGCATTGTGGGAGCTCTTGATGTACTGTTATTGAGAGATCTCCAAGATATATTGTTAAGTGAAGAAAAACAAGCTGCCTAACAATTCACCGAACATTCTACTTTTTGTGGAAAAGGAGGGAGAGGAGTAGAAGCTATAAGTGTATTTACTTGCATAGCATTAAAAAATTCTCTAAAGACAGATTAGAAACTAAGAATAGTTGGTACCCACGTGTAGTTTATTTGAACAAAACAACAACTTAATAATGAAAGCGGGCTGGGTGTGGTGGCTTATGCCTGTAACTCCAGCACTTTAGGAAGCTAAGACGGGAGCATCGCTTGAGCCCAGGAGCTTGAGACCAGCCTGGTCAATACAGCAAGACCCCATCTCTATTTTTTTAATTTAAATAATAAAAATTTTTTAAAATAATAATGAAAAAGTCTTCAAATTATGCATTCTTCAATTCTCCTATGAGCCTCCTTGTTTATTCATTTTAAGGTATAATATATTAAAATTCACCACAAAATTGTGGAAGTGGGCCAGGTGCAGTGGCTCAAACCTGTAATCCCAGCACTTTGGGAGGTCGAGGCAGACGGATCACTTGAGGTAAGGGGTTCAAGACCAGCCTGGCCAAAATGGTGAAACTCTGTCTCTACTAAAAATACAAAAATTAGCCGGTCATGGTGGTGGGTGCCTGTAATCCCAGCTAATTGGGAGGTTGAGACAGAAGAATCACTTGAACTCAGGAGGCAGAGGTTGCAGTGAGACAAGATCGTGCCACTGCACTCCAGAGCAAAACTGCATCTCAAAAAAAAAAAAAATTATAGAAGTGTTTTGCATCTCTAGTTGAGAACCGAACAAGAGAAATCTGACCAGAGAATTTGGTAAGCACATCTTATATGTATTTTTTATAGACATAATTCTAGTTGTCTCTGGATATCGGAATTGCAGGTGATTATCTCCTTCGTGTTCTGTGTTTCTCCAGGGCCAATGTTAATTTTATAATTAGATTAAAATTTGTTCAAATAAAGTAAATATTATAAAGAGAAATTGTCTTCAGTGGTTAAGAAAAGGATGAAATTTTGACTTTGATGGTAGTTAGTCTGGGCACAGTGGCTCATGCCTGTAATCCCAGCACTTTGGGAGGCCAAGGCTGGAGGGTCACTTGAAGTCAAGAGTTCAAGACCAGCCTGACCAACATGGTGAAACCCAGTCTCTACAAAATATACAAAAATAAAAAATTAGCTGGGCATGGTGGCTCGTGCCTATAGTCCCAGCTACTCAGGAGGCTGAGGCAGGAGAATCACCTGAACCCGGGAGGCAGAGGTTGCCATAAGCCTAGATGACGCCACTGAACTCCAGCCTGGGAAACAGAGCGAGACTCCGTTTCAAAAAAAGAAAAGAAAAAGAAATGAGAAGAAAAGAATAAAAGAAAATTTGACTTTGAGGGTAATTAAAAATTGGAACAGTTTCCTAAGAAAGATAGTCAGAATTTCCATTTGTGCAAAACTTTATAAAATTATATTAGACATCTTTGGTTTAAATTTTCATTTGTAAAGGCTAAGGGTAGATCAGATGACCTTTTGCCACAAAGCTTTCATAGCAACCGAAGAGCAGTGTTTAGAATAGTTTTCACTCAAATAATGAGGAAGAACAGGGCTGACTGCACGAGGTGGAAGAACCCGGATTGTGCAGATGGTCTTCCGTTCTGCAGCCTCTCTGCAGTTGTCATGGGTAATAGACTTCTGAGATCTAAAATATTCTCCCAGAGTGTAGGAAACTCCTTCTTAAGTTTTTACATGAAATATAATCTCATTATTTCAGAAATAGACTGGGTAAAGCTAGTACCATGAGAGGAAACAAGCTTTTCAGGAAGATCAAGTTTAATTCTGGTTTTTCTAAGAAATGAAGACTTTTATTTGATTCCAGAGAACCTCAGGGGACACCCAACTGAGAAAAACTGAGAAGTTAGGAGAAGAAAGAATTTCCAGATTCTAAAAATAATTCAACAGAATGACTCTTTTCAGAACATTAGACAAACTTATATTCTGTGGGTATCTTTTAGAATTTCATAGGTAATCAGATTATAGATGAGAGGGAAGACGAAAAAGGCAAAGAAGCTATCAAAGTATTGGAAATGGACCAGGTGTGGTGGCTCACGCCTGTAATCCTAGCACTTTGGGAAGCAGAGGTAGGCAGATCACCTGAGGTCAGGAGTTCAAGACCAGCCTGGCCAACATGGTGAAACTCATCTCTACTAAAAATTCAAAACTTAGCCAGATGTGGTAGCATATGCCTGTAATCCCAGCTACTGGGGAGGCTGAGGCAGGAGAATCGCTTGAACCTGGGAGGCGAAGTTTGCATTGAGCAGAGATTACGCCACTGCACTCCAGCTTGGGCGACAGAGTGAGACTCTGTCTCAGGAAAAAAAAAAAAGTATTGGAAATGGCAAAATTGGAGGAAAAGAACAAAAAATCAAGAAAATATCAGATAGGTTACGAAGGTAATCAATCAGTTTGAGTCAATTTCCCTAAAACATGGGAGCTGCTATAGACCTCAAGGCAACAGTTTTCAATTGTGAACCATTTGGGTCCCCAAGAAGTTATCTGGCAATGTGTGAAGACATTTTTGGTGGTGAATGCTACTGGCTTCTAATAAGCACAGGGATGCTGCTAAACATCCTATAATGCACAGGAAAACCCCTTAAAACAATCCAAAACATCAACTGCGCCAAGGTTGAGAAACTCGACATCGAAGAATGCTGGCCCTACAGAAACACTCAGCAGATGCTGTAATTCACAAAGGGAATGTTATTAACACAGCTCCTATAAAGAAACACCAAGGAATGGCTATCTATAAAGAAGTCTCCCAACCTAACTGAATACTTAAAATTTGAATACTTAATGGTTTTGCCCTTAATCCCGTTGGACCCCTTTGATAAGGGCTACTGTGCGTCTGAGTGACCAACCCGTGCCAATTTGCCCAGGACTGTCCTGGTTTTAGCACTGAAAGGACAAATGAAGCCATTCTGCCTGCCAAGAGCGCAGTGATGTTTGGTCATTTGGAATTTTTCTCAATTGAAGAGAAACCTCAGCTTCCTTCACGGTGTCCTCTGTGCTTGTTCTCACACATTATCAAGCTCCCAAGTTTGACTGGCTCCAGCAGGGAGAGAAAGGGTTTGGTCTCAGAGGTGCTCTCTGATCTAGAGAGAGCCCAGAAGAAAGGGGGGGCCTGCCAAGGCTTGTGGCCTGGAGGCATCAGCCCCAGCGGGAAGGGCATTGTCAGTAATAGCTCACCTGGTTCATCACCACCCAAGGCAGGGTTCTCCTTTGGATCAGGGCACTGGGGGAGAAGTTCCCGTACTGCAGGCTCACATAGCTGGCTAAGAGGCATCTTTCCTCAGCTCCTCCTGGGGCACTTGCCATAGGCAATGGAATGCATTCTTTGAGAGAGGATCCCTTACATTCTTTCCCTTATCTTTCCTAGATTATGCCCTTTCTTCAGCCTATTTCTCTTTTTCTCTCTTTTCTGTTTTTGGGGGGGAGACAGGGTCTCCCTCTGTCACCTATGATCATAACTTATGCCTGACCAATTTATTTTTTTAAGTTTTTTTAGAGATGGGGTCTTGCTATGTTGCTCAGGCTCATCTTGAACTCCAAGCCAGGGCCTGAGCCACTGTGCCTGACCCCCAGGTCTATTTCTTTGTTTTTTTTGCTTTTTTCTTTTTTTTTTTTTGAGACGGAGTCTCAGGCTGGAGTACAGTGGCGCGATCTCAGCTTACTGCAACCTCCACCTCCCGTGATCAAGCAATTATCCTGCCTCAGACTCCCAAGTAGCTGGTATTGTAGGTATGCACCGCCACACCAGGCTAATTTTTGTATTTTTAGTAAAGACAGGGTTTCACCATGTTGGCCAGGCTGGTGTCGAATGCCTGACCTCAGGTGAGTCATCTGCCTCGGCCTCCCAAAGTGCTGGGATTATAGGCGTAAGCTACTGTGCCCAGCCCTCCAAGCCTATTTCTTACAAAGGTGAAGTTTCCTAAGTACTAGCTAGCCCCTGTGATCACCTCACATAACATATATGAAAGCATTTTGGAAACTGTAAAATATCAGACAAATGTAACATATTAATGTCACAATGAGAAATCATTTGTCATTTTTCTTTTTTTAAGAGACAGGATCTCACTCTGTCGCCCAGGCTGGAGTGCAGTGGCATGATCATGGATAGCTAACAGCAGCTTCAAACTCCTGGCCTCAAGTGATCCTCTTGCAGGGGCCCCTCAGAGTGCTGGGATTACAGGTATAAGCACAGCTCATTTCTATCTGTGAAGTTAGCAATTGGCAGTTGTTTCATTTTCTAGATACTTAAAATTCCCCCTGTGGCAGGCACTGTTCTAAACACTTTGCATGTGTTAGCTCATATAATATTCACAGAAATGCTGCTGCTGCTGCTGATACCCATTTTAGAGATGAAGAAACTGAGATAGGATGACATTAAACAACTTTCCCAGGGTCACAGAGCTGGTGGAGCTAAGTGACAAATTCAAACAGGCTGGCTCCAAAGTCCATGCTGAATGCTACCTGTGACTCAAGCCAGGAGAAAAAAAGGAGTTGCTCAAATAAAGCCTTACCTGGCAGTAATGAATCATTAACTTTCAGCCCACTCCAAGTACTGGGTGGCCTGAGGGTCACATGCTAAAGAGGAAACCCTGAGTGAGTCAATCCTGAGCACATGACTCTTTCTAGTTCCTTATAGATTTGCTTCCTCAAACAGCCTTCCTGGAGTGCTGAGCCAAGACATGGATTGGGACCAGTTTCAGTTCTGGAAAAGGGGGCTCAACCCCATCTAGCCAATGGCTGTGCCCACGCTCCAGCTCTGTGCCTGCTAGTGGCCGCATCTAACACAGGCCACAGGGACTTCCACAAACTGGGAAATGCCTGCTCATGGTGTCGAGAGTCCTCAACAACAGCTTGTTTGCAGACTGAACACCTCACCGAAAGCCTCAGAAAGATCAGGGAGTTCATACTTACATGAAGACAGCTCTGGAAAACAGCTCAAGGGACAGTCCAGACAAATGCAGATTGTATAATGGGTACCTGGTTAGATTCTGTTTAAAAAAGAAAAAAAAAAAAAAGGATGTTCCTCTCTGCTATTTAATCCCTGTTCCAATTTTTTAAAAAATCCTGTTTTCCCTTTCCTGATCCTCTCTTATGGTATTTCATACTTTAAAAAAAAATGTCTGGAATAAGCTTATAGTCACAAAGAAACAGGAATGCAACAAACCAGAAACGCAAAGCCCCAAATCTCTGCCTTACCACAAAGCATTTCAAACTCTGCATTTTTTCCTACTTCAGCATGGATCAGCACATATCTCAAGATTAGATAAATGTGGTACCATTGTGTTATTCCCTGGTGAAGAAACCAACAAACTGTCAAATACAAAGTATAGGGAGCTAGGAGCAATGGCGCGTGCCTGTAGTCCCAGCTACTCAGGGAGCTGACGCAGGAAGATGGCTTGAGCCTAGGAGTTCAAGTTCAGCCTGGACAACACAGCGAGACCTCTTCTCTTAAAAAAAAAAAAAAATTAGGCTGGGCGCGGTGGCTCACGCCTGTAATCCCAGCACTTTGGGAGACTGAGGCGGGTGGATTACTTGAGGTCAGGAGTTCGAGACCAGCCTGTCCAACACGGCGAAACCCTGTCTCTACTAAAAATATGAAAAAATTCACCAGGCGTGGTGGTGCATGCCTGTAATCCCAGCTACCGGGGGGCTGAGGCAGGAGGATCGCTTGAACCTGTGAGGCAGAGGTTGCAGTGAGCTGAGATCACGTCACTCACTCCAGCTTGGGCAACGGTGAGACTCCAACTCAAAAAAAAAAATTATAACAGGTCACTGTTTTGGACTAAACTTCTGCAGCCAGGGCCCAACAGACCAGACTGAAAATCAAAATGGAGTCACCCAGGCCAAAGTTTCACATCACAAAACAGAAACTAAGTTGTTGTCTGACCTTCTCAGTAATCAGGAGAAAGAGATAACACGAAATTTCTTAAACAGTTTAAAATCTTTAATTGGCATGATAATGAAACTCCCTGCTTTAATCCTTACACACACAAAAAAGGCAGCCTGAAGTAATCTGAAGTTATTTTTCTGTTGTTCTGTCTCCTGTTGTCCCTGCCTTACAAAAAAAGTATCTTTGAAACAATTAACATACTTTAAGTTCTTTGCTTCTGCTTTATAAAGTCAAGCTCTTCTGCTTGGCTGACGGGAAGGAACCCTTTCTCTGTAACATGGAAGAAGTGTTGCCCGATTCTAGAATCTCAAATAAAAGCAATTGAGAACTTTAAACTACATTTGTTGCAATTTTGTCTTTTGACACATAGGATTTTCCTCCTGACACTTAGAGATGAATAAATGGCCTCCCTCTGCCTCCATTTTCTACTTCCATCATTTTCAGTGTTCTTAGCTTTTTCTCTACATGCCCACCACTTAGATTTCATTGTTCTTCCATCTGAAAGCTTCGCTTCTGGCCTTTTCTATCATTTTCTCTTTTACCTTAACTTCTAGAGTTATTATGTAACCTGGTTATCAAGAGGACAAGAGACATGACTTCTCGCTGCCTCAGTTCCTCATCTGTAAATGGTGCTGTGTAGCAGGGCCTGCTGTGAGGGCTGAGGGGGTAACACACCCAAAGCGCTTGGCACAAAACGTGATAGTAAGCCGGGCACGGTGGCTCGTGCCTGTAATCCCAGCACTTTGGGAGGCCAGATCACTTGAAGTCAGGAGTTCAAGACCAACCTGACCAATGTGGTGAAACTCCATCTCCACTAAAACAACCAAAAATTAGCCGGGTGTGGTGGCATGTGCCTGTAGTCCCAGCTACTTGGGAGGCTGAGGCAAAAGAATTGCTTGAACCCTGGAGCCAGAGGCCGCAGTGAGTCAAGATCACACCACTGCACTCCAGCCTGGGCAACAGAGCAAGACTTTGTCTTAAAAAAAAAAAAAAAAACATATGCCCTAAGTGCATGCAAAACAAACACACAAACAAACAAACAAAATGCAATAGCAAAGAAAAAATTAGATAGGAACTAGTTCAGATTCTCTAGGTAGAACTCTGTTTATAACTTTAAGGGTAATTATTTTAAAATTATTAAAATGATTTTAAAAAAGATCTGACTTAAGTGGGAACTAGATTACCTATTTTAGGGAGATGATATAAGAAAATTTACCCATCTTATGGAGGTGGTTCAAATCAGAACACTCTCCACACACGAGTCCATCTACATCCCCAAGAAGCTCTGAAACATTTTTCCCTGTGGGTCTTTCTTTGCTGGAGTTACTATGTTGAGAAAGTAAACTTTAGGGTAATTTTTTGTTCATTTGCTTTTTGAGACAAGGTCTCACTGTCACCCAGGCTATACTGCAGTGGCGCAATCACAGCTCACTGCAACCTCTGCCTCCCTGGCATCCTCCTACCTCAGCCTCCCATGTAGAGGGAACTACAGGTGCATGCCACCATGCCTGGCTGCTTTTTTTTTATAATTTTTATTTTTTACAGAGACAGGGTCTCGCCTTGTTGTCCAAGCTGGTCTTGAACTCCTGGGCTCAAGGGATCCTCCTGCCTTGACCTCCCAAAGTGCTGGGATTACAGGAGTGAGCCACCAATCTCGGGCTGCTTTCAGAGGATGTGTAAATTCGAATCGGTCTAAATTCCAACATGCCAAATATCCTGGGCTTCTCACCAGTAAAAAACGTTCCTTCAATTGAACTTGGTTTAGTTAGCAAAGTCCAGTGAGTCCACTTTGTGGATATTTTCTAAATGTGTTTCCTTATACCTTTTTTTAAAAATCTTAGAATCCAAGTGACTCGCCTGTGTGCTTGAATCCTCTCCACTGTCTCATTTCCTTCCTCCAAGCTTCTAGTGCGTTTTCTCTTTGTTGTGAAAGATAATCAGACTGAACAACAAATGAGTTTACTTTCTTCATTTGGAACCTAAAAACTCTACTCTTCCTGGCTCCAAGGGCTCTAAGAATTCCTCCTATCAGTCCTCAGATTATTGTGGACACCAGAACAGGAACCTCAGGCACATGGGAAGGCTGGATAATTAGGAGAGACGCTGAAGAGAGAGCCCAATGACCACAGCACGACGATGGACTAAAGGCCTTGAAATTGGCCAAGCGTGGTGATTCATGCCTGTAATCCCAGCACTTTGGGAGGCCAAGGCAGGCAGATCATGAGGTCAGGAGTTTGAGACCAGCCTGACCAACATGGTGAACCCCCATCTCTACTAAAAATTTGAAAATTAGTCACGTGTGGTGGCGCATGCCTGTAATCCCAGCTACTCAGGAAGCTAAGGCAGGAGAATCATTTGAACCCAGGAGGTGGGGGTTGCAGTGAGCAGAGATCTCGCCACTGCACCCCAGCCTGAGCAACAGAGCAAGACTCCGTCTCAAAAAAAAAAAAAAGTGGGGGCCTTGAAATTTTGGTTACCATCATCCCCAACCCACTGACCGCCCGTGGGCTGCATTCACCAGCACGCGCTGGCAGCTCCAGCTACCCATCTTGTCTGTTTCAACATCTCCTTCCTTCCATTGCTTAGCAAGTTTCCCCTATCATTCAGTTAGGCTCAAGGCTCACACACACCGAAGAATGATCCCTGCCACTGCTCTCACACCAATGGGGAAGGACGTACAATACATAAAGGCACAGAAAGGCACAGACAGTGGTAAAGGCCGTGAGGTAAATAAAGCAGAGGGATAGGATAGAGACTCACAGGGATTGGTGAGAGAAGGCTGCTTTGATATTTGTGCTGAGACAGGGAGCCTAGCAAGGATCCAGGGGAAAAGCAATCTAGGCATAAACAAGGGCAAACGCCCCGCGGCGGAAACAGGTTTGTTCATTTTGTTTTCTCTTTAATTCCAGGAACAAGAGTCTGTAGCTGGAATCTGGTGACAGAGGCAGAGGTGGGAGCATGGAGGTTGGGAAGGTGGCCCGAGGTCATGAGCTGAAAAACTCAAGAGCCATGGGAGGGAGCTTGGGTTTTATTCTAAACAAAAGGAAAAAGCTGGGCACAGTGGCTCAGGCCTATAATCCCAGTACTGTGGAAGGCTGAGGTGGGAAGATTGCTTGAGTCCAGGAGTTCAAGACTAGCCTGGGCAATATAGTGAGACCTCGTCTCTGTAAAATATTTAAATATTAGCTGAGCATGGTGGCATGTGCCTGTTGTCCCAGCTACTCGGGAGGCTGAGGTGGGAGGATCCCTTGAGTCCAGGAAGCAGAGGCTGCAGTGAGCTGAGCTCACACCACTGCTTCCAGCCTGGGTGACAGAGCAAGACCTTGTCTCAAAAAAAAATTAATAATGATAAATAAATAAAAGGAGAGAGAGAGTGTTAAGCTTGCAGGGAGCCACTTGGGAAGATGAAGAATGAGACAGCATCGCACGGAGATGATTTGTTTGGTTTCTTGGAGGAAGACTTCTTCTAGGTTGGTACGCTCTGCTTGTGAGCAGATGAGGAGGGGGTGGTGGGGGAAGAGGTGACATTAAATTATCTCTTCTTCAGAAGACAGCTCAGAAACCATGGACAGAAAGTACCTTAAAAGATAACCAGAGAGCATCCAGGGTGTGTGTGAGTGCGCGTGTGAAGGGAGGCTGCAGCCCAGGTGTATGGCATCATTCCTGCAAAAGCAAAGATAAGTGAAAGGGAGTCACGGCACTCCCACGGTCGCAGAGCTCCAGCCCCGCTGTCTCCTGAAGGCCAGCCCCAGGAGCAACCGGACCACCCTCCTCCACTCTACAAGCAGGGCCTCAAGCTCACCATATCCGATGCTGGCTCATTATCTCTCCCCCGAACCTGCTTCTCCTCCTCTGCACCCATCTTAGCAAGTGGATCGCCATCCCCCACGTCCCCCCCCACCACAATCCTGGCTGGCGCCTCTCACTCCTGCTCCTTCACTCCCGTCACCCAGTCAGTCACTGAGACTTACTGAGTCCATCTCAAATCTCCATTTCTCATCTCCCTCTTTTTTTTTTTCTTTTTTTCGAGATGGAGTTTTGCTCTTGTTGCCCACGCTGGAGTGCAATGGCGTGATCTCGGCTCGCTGCAACCTCTGCCTCCTGGGTTCAAGCGATTCTCCTGCCTCAGCCTCCCAAGTAGCTGGGATTACAGGCGTGTGCCACCATGCCAGGCTAATTTTGTATTTTTAGTAGACACGGAGTTTCCCCATGTTGGTCAGACTGGTCTCAAACTCCCGACCTCAGGTGATCTGCCCACCTCGGCCTCTCAGACTGCTGGGATTACAGGCGTGAGCTACCGTGCCTGGCCTCATCTCCCTCTTTCTATCCCTGCAGCCAACATCTTAGTTCTGGTTCTTCACTCTGACTCTCACTATAGCTTACTAACAGGTGCCATTCCTAGACCTAGTCCTTGTTGCCAAACAAATCTTTCCAAAACTAGGATCTTGGCTGGGGATAGTGGCCCACGCCTGTAATCCCAGCACTTTGGGAGGCCAAGGCAGGAGGATGATCTGAGGTCAGGAGTTCAAGACCAGCCTGGTCAACATGGTGAAACCCCAACTCTACTAAAAATACAAAAATTAGCTGGGTGTGGTACTGGGTGCCTGTAATCCCAGCTACTTGGGAGGCTGAGGCAGGAGAATCGCTTCAACCCAAGAGGTGGAGGTTGCATTGAGCTGAGATCACGCCACTGCATTCCAAGCCTAGGTGACAGAGTAAGACTCCGTCTCAAAAAAAAAAGGCAAAACGAAACAAAGTTAGGATCTGATGATGTCACTCACTACCAACTAGTCAGCAACGCATTCCGGGATCTATTCCCCCGCCTCACTCCAATGCCATCGTTGTGCACTATGACCCCACTATTCCATCCAAACTATTCATGTTTCCTGAACACATTCTTCTGGCTCCAGGTGGTTTCATGTGTTGCCACTGAGCCCTCTACCTGTTTCTTCTTCAACCTTACTCCCTACTCTCAATGCCTAGTCATTCATCAAAGGCATTCAATTGTCACCTCCTCTACGAAGTCTAGTCACCACCCTGGTAGAATCCATGTCTCATGACCACCCCGCCCACACTGTACTCTCCTCCAACTCTATCAGAGCAACCGTGACATTGCACTGCCCTTATTTATAAACTCCCTTTGCTAGTGAATAAGCACCTCGAAGGCAGCCTAGCACATAGCAAGTGCTCAATACACACTCAAAAGTCAAACTAGTAGAGGATGTGGAGTGTGCGAAGTACGGGAAAGGCAAAGAGAAAAGGAGCTTCGAGGTTACAGCTTAATTGCAAAATGGGGATAAAGAACAAGAAAGACAGCCGGGCGCGGTGGCTCACACCTGTAATCCCAGCACTTTGGGAGGCCGAGGCAGGCAGATCACCAGGTCAGGAGTTTGAAACCAGCCTGGCCAATATGGTAAAACCCCATCTCTATTAAAAATACAAAAATTAGCCAGGTATGGTGGCGCATGCCTGCAGTCCCAGCTACTCCGGAGGCTGAGGCAGGAGAATCCCTTGAATCCAGAGGGCAGAGGTTGCAGTGAGCCAAGATAGCGCCACTGCACTCCAGCCTGGGCAACAGAGTGAGAATGTGTCTCAAAAGGAAAAAAAAAAAAAGAAAGAACAAGAAGAAAGAGGAAAGGGAGACAAAAGCAAGGTCAGGCCAGCCAACCATGGTGGCTCGCACCTGTAATTCCAGCACTTACTGGGAGGCTGAGGTGGGCAGATCACTTGAGTCCGGGAGTTCAAAACCAGCCTGGCCAACCCCATCTCTACTAACATCCTGTCTCTACTAAAAACACATAAACATTAGCTGGGTATGGTGGTGCACACTTGTAATCCCAGCTACTCGGGAGGCTGAGGCACGAGAATCACCTGAACCTGGGAGGCCAAAGTTTGCAGTGAGCCGAGATCGCGCCACTGCACTCCAGCCTGGGCAGCAGAGTAAGTATAAGTCTCAAAGTAAAAAAAAAAGGCAAGATCAAATCACATCATTGAGATTAGCAAGCAAGGAGAGCAAGCTTAAATAATTTTGACAGTAAATATAACTTGCAAGTAAATGACAGCCCTGACAGAACCCTTCAGAGACAACAGATAGTGAGATGGCAGAGACGGCCTTTGAGGTCAATGCTGGATACATTATAATGCCAATAATAACAACAACAATAAAAAGTACAAAATCAATAACAATTACCAACAACTCAGTGCTTTCCACGTGCCAGGCATTTTACATGAGCTATATCTTTTCTATAAGGTAGCAACTATCATTGTCCCATTTCATAGATGAGGTTACCAAGGCTCAGCAAATTTAAAATATTAGTCCAAGAACAAACCACTAGGAAATGGCAGATGTGGAATCAAGCCCATGTGTGTCAGACTCTAAAACCTGAGCTTTTAACCACAATTGCCACGGTGCTTATAGCGTAAAATATTATTTAAATGCTATATAAAATGATTTAAAATTTGATTCATTAAACCGTACTGTGAATGACCCTTTTAATCAGCTGAATTGTTTAAAATTCAAAATTTAGTTTGTGAGACTTTTCACTGGTAAGAATTAAATATGTGATATGGTTTGCTTTAAAAAAGTATTAAAGACCCTCTGGGTTTGACAAGCTTTAAAAAGAAACAGAAGCTGAACAAGATGGTGCATGCCTATAGTCCCAGCTACCTGGGAGGCTGAGGCAACTTGGGAGTTCAAGATCAACCTGGGCAATGTAGTCAGACCCTTCCTCTAAAAAATATTAATTAATAATTAATTTTTTAAAGCAGAATGATTAAATATGTGTTATGATTTATTATAACACAGAGTTCGTTTAAAACACAAATCTACCATTAAACCCTACATTTTTTTGAGACGAGGTCTTGCTCTGTCACCCTGGCTGGAGTTCAGAGGCGCGATCTCTGCTCACTGCAACCCCCACCTCCCAGGTTCAAGCGATTCCCCTGCCTCAGCCTCCCGAATAACTGGGACTACAGGTGCGCACCACGCCTGGCTAATTTTTTGTATTTTAGTAGAGACGGGGTTTCACCATGTTGGCCAGGATGGTCTCGATCTCCTGACCTCGTGATCTACCCGCCTTGGCCTCCCAAAGTGCTGGGATTACGGGCGTGAGCCACTGCACCCGGCCAATTGTTGTGGTTTTTATAGAAACAGAATTTTACCATGTTGCCCAGGCTGGTTTCAAACTCCTGGGCTCAAGCAATTCGTCTGCCTTGGCCTCCAAAGTACTAAGATTACAGGTGTGGGCCACCATGCTGGGCCAGTTGTTCATGTTTTAAACTGAACACATCATGACATACCCCCAAGGTAGGCTGGTAAAAACCCTGTGAGCCATGACATGGAAACTTCCATTCCAATCCGTGAGACCAGTGCTGTCCATTAGAAATGCATGAGAGACACGTATTTGATGAATTTTCTAGAAGCCACATTTTAAAAGCATAAAAAACAGGTAACAATTTTAATAACATATTTCATTTAACCCAACATATCCAAAACATTGTCATTGCAACATGTAATCAATATATAAAACTATTCAACTGAGATATTTCATATTCCTTTTTACATTTACAGCACACTTTATTTTGGATACTAGATTTTCAGTAGAAATGCTTGGTGTGTATTGCATAAAATTTATAGTCAAAAAAGTAGATCTCACACACACACACCTACACGTTGCCTCAAATGTACTTACAGGCTTCCCAATAAAGTTGTATTTAACAAAAAAATTACATGGCTTCGGTTTTTAATTTAAATTAATTAAAATAAAAGATTCAACTCAGTTGCACTAGCCACATTTCAGGAGCCACAGGTGACTGGTAGGTCTTATATCGGACAGCACAGCTATAGATCATGTGTATGTGTGTTTGTTTTCTTTTTTTTTTCATGGATCATAGGAAACAAGTGTGTGTTTGTTTTCTAATGCTCAAAATGGAAAGTTCAGAAAGCTGATGGAGCCTTAGCTAGTTATATGAAGAGTCTATTCCAACTAATGGAGGCAAAGTGATCACCTCTACAGTTTCCGCTAAAGTTGCACAACCTGTGGTTGAAAATTAAGGCAGAAGCTGGGCGCGGTGGCTCACGCCTGTAATCCCAGCTCTGGGAGGCTGAGGCAGGTGGATCACCTGAGGTCAGGAGTTCGAGACCAGCCTGACCAATATGGTGAAACCCCGTCTTTATAAAAAAAAATTAAAAATAAAATAAATAAAATAAAATTAAGGCAGAGAAAATGACTGGGGGACATTATTAATTCACTACTTTGCTTTTCTAACAGGTTTTACTTGGGGTCATTAAATGAATACCGAGTCCATGTGACTGGCCTACTTAAAGTTTTATCCTCACAAATCGTTGTTTGCAAAAATCAAGAAAACTAAGAGGATTAAGTGTTTCCATGTTAGTTAAACTAGGAAAACAGAGTTGCTGCTGTTTATTTTAAAACTTTGCTGTGCATAGGGGAAAAAAATGGGGATGGAATGGAATTTGTGAGCCAAATAAAAAAGAAAAGAGGAAAATTAGATCAAGTTCCTTTGAGTCTAATTCATATGGATCTTCCATTTCAGAGCCCCAGAATAAGTTTGCAATCATCAAGAATGATGAATTTTATTGTAGAGGTAAGAAAGCAACAAAACCGCACCATAAATATTCCTAATTGTTCCATTAGGCGCTAATAAACTGAGCTTTACAGGTCTTGTGTAAAGAAAAAGTACATACTTTATAACTGCCTATTATTACCTTGCCTCATACTGGCAGCCCTGGTTAGCCAGAGTAACCACAATGGGTGGGGTGGGGAGTTTGCAGGACAAAGGCTGTCTTAGCACCCATACTTCACCACAAAACCAAAGCGAACCCAAGCAGTCCCACATGACAGTTTCAGCATATGATCAAGCATGGTTTATTAACCATGCTCCTGCTATCAGTAATGTGACCGTGGGGGGGGTCATCCATCAAGCATGGAACAAGACGCAGAGTGTCATTCACTGCTGATGCCCAGCACCAAATATCATATCTCGAAAACAGGAAGCACTCTAGACATATGCGTTGAATGAGCGGATGGATTAACACAGTCTAGGGAACAGAGCAGAGTGGGCCTTCTTTGGAAGTCTGGAAGCGGGTAAGCAGGACAGCACTCTTTATCTTTGGCCTCTTCTCCCCACACCAAGCTCCTTCTCTAAAGCACAGTTGATCATTTCAAAGCTACTCAGCCCAAGTTATACTAAATCCCCAGCACTATGCAAAACGCCATTGGGTAGAAATCCTTAAGAGGGGATACACTTCTTTTTATTATCATTATTACTGTTTTTTTTTTGAGACGGAGTTTCACTCTTGTTGCCCAGGCTGGAGTGCAATGGCATGATCTCGGCTCACCACAACCTCCGACTCCCGAGTTCAAGCGATTCTCCTGCCTCAGTCTCCCAAGTAGCTGGGATTACAGGCATGCACCACCACACCCAGCTAATTTTGTATTTTTAGTAGAGATGGGGTTTCTCCATGTTGGTCATGCAGGTCTCAAAGTCCCAACCTCTGGTGATCCACCCACTTCGGCCTCCCAAAGTGCTGGGATTACAGACGTGAGCCACCTTGCCCAGCCAAGAGGGGATACACTTCTTACAGAATTAAGGTGTTAGAGAGATAGCATAAATGCCCCCACCCTCACCACACCCCCACTTCGCTCTCCTCTGCACTGTGTTGAATGTGAGCATAATTGCATTGTATTCTGATGGATTCATCCCAATGAGGGTTGAGGTAAAGAACTCTGTTGAGTCACGGAGGTAGTGTAGGTGTCTTTCCAAAAGACTGTGATAACACCTTGAAAAGAAGAGGTTCCTCAAACCAGAGAGAGAGAGAGAGAGTCTGGAAGGTAAGCCTTTAACCACCAGCAAACAGAACCCCTGTTGGAGTTTGGGGCTTTTCTCCTGGGTACGGGGTCAGACTTTTTGAAAGCAGGCATGTTAGAGGGTGCTCCTGGGTAAGAAGGGGTTAATGGCAAGCACCAGTGGCAGGGAAATGGGAGGGAGACAGAGTAGAGGCAGAGATGAAAAAGCCTTCTCCTGTTAACCAGAGCAGCCATCGCGTATTGGTTCTGGGTTGATTCCATCCTCTCAAGCATCCTAGATCCAGCTTGGTGTTCGGTCCACTTTTCAAGTGGGAGTAGGACTCGGTAATTGACGAGCGCTGGCCAAGGAGAAGGTGGCCCTCAGAAACAAGAGTCACAGTGAAGAAGGCAAAGACCCCACTGCTGACCTCTCTCCATTGCGAACTTTCGTGAAGGGTGTTTTCTGGGGTTTCCTTACAGAAGACAGTGCACACAGCCACAGTGGTCAATCCAAGAAAGCAGCCCCATGGTGTGGCCGGAGGGGATTCGGAACAGCTGCGTGCAGGCAGCTGCCAAGTGTTTCAGATAACGGCGTGACCTTGGGCACATCACGTAATTTCTTTGGGCCTTAGTGTTCTCATTTCTAAAATGAGAGGATTAGTAACAACCACATTACTAACAGGAACTTCCTGCTCCGACATCAGCTACCACCTAAATACACAAATGTGTGATACAGGCGAAGGATTGGAAGAGCCACGAGGAGGGGGTCCACCTGTGGTGCATGGAAAGGGCTTTGTGAAGAGGCAGGACTTTGAGATGCGGCTGAGGAAGAGGATGTAGGCATCTAGAGACAAGCGGGGGAGAAACGAGAACAGTTGGAACAGACTCAGAGGCTAGGATTTGGGAATAGAGGGGTGCAACTACGGAGATCCTCACTGCTGAGTCAGGAGGGCGTGTGAAGGGGCCATCGGTAGTGCTCAGGGAGGAGCTGTGGGGCAGGGATGGGGGTTAACCCTAAGAAGAGACCAGAAGACCCCCTCACCGCCCTTACTTTCCCTTAGTCTCCAAACATCTATGCATTCAGTAGACATTTATGATGCTCTGGGAGCCAGGCACTGGATGCTGGGGGTAGGGCGTAGGGGATGAGGGTAGGGAATATACAGAAAGAGAAAGGGAACTCGCTGTAAATATGGGGACAAAATAAGTGGAACTGTCCCTTCCCTCTGCTTCTAAGAACCCTTTTCCCTCCGGGGCATGTGTTGGAGTTTAACTTGATTTCACCAAATAATACACTGGAGAAATGGGGGTTGGGGGGCATTCTCAGAACCTTTACTAACAACGGAAAGATCTTCCAGCACTTTCCTTAACCCTCCTGAGCCTTGGTTTCTCTATCTATATAATGGGCATCATAACACCCCTCAAAGGCAAGCATTACCTGAGATGGGGGAGGTGATGCCACGGTAAACAGGATTGCTAATAAAATGAGATGAGTACATAGTAATGCTGGCAAGCTGGTTACTGGTATTTTCACTGCTTTCATTTCAGAGAAGGAAAAAGGACAAAATGCAGTTCTAAGGAATTATAGTGAGTTGTTCAAGGCAAGGGTGACTAAGCCAGCCCTTAAATGGGGCCTCAGGCTACCCTCAGCCAGACAATACCATGGGTAATATTGCAGCCTACGTTTCTTCTATGTGTCAGCAACATGATAGACAGAATCTCTCTTTTGCCTGGCCGGTTCATGGGGCCCTGCAATTCTGAGGACCAGTGGCACACACACAGCAAACACAAAGACACAAGGTGTACTAGGGTGTAGCCAAGGACAGTTGCCAGATACAATAAAGGATATGCAGTAAAATCTGAATTTCAGATAAGCAACCAATAATTTTCATTTGCTAAATATAGTAACCTTAGACCAATGAGAAAGTCAGAGCTACCTACAGGGTGAGTCCAGCAGGCTTGGTGGGGAACATTCCAGCTTCCCCAGGCCTCTATCATTTAAAATGCAATGCTCCTCAACCAAGGTAATCACTCCTGGGGCTGTTTCCCTTTCAGGATTCAAAATCCCACTATTGAACACTCAAAGAAAATAATGACAAGGAGCCGGGCACAGTGGCTCACGTCTGTAATCCCAGCACTTTGGGAGGCTAAGGCAGGTAAATCACGAGGTTAGGAGTTCAAGACTAGCCTGGCCAACACAGTGAAACCCCGTCTCTACTCAAAATACAAAACTTAGCTGAGTGTAGTGGCAGGCACCTGTAGTCCCAGCTACTTGGGAAGCTGAAGCAGGAGAATCACTTGAACCCAGGAAGCGGAGGTTGCAGTGAGCTGAGATCGAGCCATTGCACTCCAGCCTGGGCAACAAGAGCAAAACTCCGTCTCAAAAAATAGAAAAAGAAAATAATGACAAGGACCTGGAAGGTCCTTACACATGTCTAATTCAAATTGAACCTTTCCTCAAAGGAGGACCATCATAGGAAGAAGAGTTAGGGTGGGGGAGCAAATTATGTCACTCTCTTGAAAACACCAAATTATGGAGAAAATAAAGGTTTTATTTCTGAAATTCACACAGTAGGTCATTGAGCGGGATGAGAGCCTAGAAGGTATGATGGTAAAGCTAGACTTCGATCCAGCAGACACATTTATTTTAACCACATCCGTCTTCATCTTCTCAGATGCCCATTGGAGTTAGCTGCCTGGTTAGCCTTGGGGTGCAGTAATGAGCCATTACAAGTATAAATTACTTTCTTAGAATGAAGATTCTAAAGAGAGATCCTGAATTTACTGGCCCAAGGGAGGAGACTGCATCATTAGTTAGTAAGAGGGAGCCACAAGGAGAGACTGGAATTGTTGCTGACATGTTTACTGTTATGGTCTCTTTCAGTCCCTTCTTGTGTGCCATCAAAAACTCTGGGACTTGATTAGAAATTGCTTAAGTTTGAGGGGGAAAGGGGATACAGAAATAATAACTAAAGGGTTCAGGGGTCCCTTCCTTCTTCCCCTTCCCTTTCTTTTCCCTTCCTTTCCTTTCCTTTCCCTTCTTTTCTTTTCTCTTTTCTTTTGTTTTCCTTTTCTTTTCTTTTATTGAGACAGGGCCTCACTCTGTCACCCAGGCTGGAATGCAGTGACACAATCTCGGTTCACTGCAGCCTCAACCTGCCTGGCTCAAGCAATCTTCCCACCTCAGCCTTCCAAATATCTGGTACTAGAGGTGTGCATCATTATACCCAGCTAATTTTTAAATTTTTTGTAGACACAGGGTCTCCCTGTTTCCCAGGCTGGTCTCAAACCCCTGAGCTCAAGCAGTTCTCCCTGCTCAGCCTCTCAAAGTGCGGAGATACAGGCGTGATCCACCACACCAGGCCAAAGTTTACTTTTTTTTTTTTTTTTTTTTTAAGACAGGGTCTCCCTCTGTCGCCCAGGCTGGAGTGTAGCGGCATAATCTCGGCTCACTGCAACCTCTACCTCCCGGGTTCAAATGATTCTCCCACCTCAACCTCCCAAGTAGCTGGGACTTACAGGCACACACCACCACATCTGGCTAATTTTTGTATTGTTTGGCAGAGACAGAGTTTCACCATGTTGGCCAGGCTAGCCTCAAACTCCTGATCCACCCACCTCAGCCTGCCAAAGTGCTGGGATTACAGGCGGGAGCCATTGCACCTGACCCAAAGGTATCTTTTGAAGCGATTAAGATGTTCTATCCAAAGTAACGATGTCTTATTTTTTAAAAAATAATAATAATAAGGAAAAATGAAAAAAAAAAAAGATGTTCTAAACTTACTGTGTAAAATGACTGTTTAAATGTTCCCAGACTGTATGGGGGTTGCACATGCCTGTGAATACACTAGCATCCACTGAACTGTACAATTTAGTTTTTATTTATTTACTTATTTGTTTTTATTGTTTTGAGATGGAGTCTCGCTCTGTTTCCCAGAGCCTGCCCCCAGTCTGGAGTGCAGTGGCGCGATCTCAGCTCACTGCAACCTCCACCTTCGAAGTTCAAGCAATTCTCCTGCCTCAGCCTCCCGAGTAGCTGGGATTACAGTGTGCACCACCATGTTCAGATAATTTTTTTGTATTTTTAGTAGAGATGGGGTTTCCCCATGTTAGCCAGGCTGGTCTCAAACTCCTAACCTCAAGTGATCCACCTGCCTCAGCCTCCCGAAGTGCTGGGTTTACAGGTGTAAGCCACCACGCCGGGCCTGAACTGTACAATTTAAATGGGTGAATTGTACAACATATGAATAGTACTTTAAAAAAGCTGTTTTAATTTTTAATTCTGGTATTTAGGAACACGAGGAGCACATAAGACACTGATCAAGAACACTAATCATAAGTACCTGCAGGAGCAATGAAGGCAATGAGAGAGATGGTTGCTTTCATTTCTTTTTTTCTACTTTTGATAGAGTCCTGAGCCCAGGAATCTTTCACTTTCCTCTTAACTCCTATAAGGAAACAGCAGCTCAAATGTTTCCTGACCTTCAGTCTCAGTGGAGGTTTGGAGGCTATGACAAATTGAGAGGGCTTTCCCCAAATACTAGGGACAGAAGCCCACACTCCATTCTAGCTGAGAGTTGCCAGGTCAGGGAATAGGCCAGGTACTGAGAAAGTTTTTTTTTAACAAGATTTTTTTGTAACAAGATGGAAATCTAGATTTGTGTATGTTTGTGTGCCTGTGTAATATCTTACATTTTAAACATGGCCAACTGATTCACTTTTAAAGACGGGAGCTGGGCATGGTGGCTCACACCTCTAATCCCAGTGACTCCAGAGGCTGATGCAGGAGGATTGCTTGAGCCCAGAAATTTGAGGTTACGATAAGCTGTGATCATGCCACTGTACTCCAGCCTGGGCAACAGACTCTGTCTCTAAAAAAATTAAAACTAAAAATAAAAATAAAAGGTTGGGCAAGACAACAGTGCACAGAAGAGCAAACAGACATCTTCGGGGTCTCCTATTACCTGTAAACTCTCTGTTGGCAACCTCTCATCTAGGGTCCCTCTTCCCTGGGCAAGGGGCCCTGGTCTCCAAACCTTAGACACACGGCCTCACCTGGTGAATGACGTAGTGAATAAGAGATCAGCTTTTAGCTTTGTTGTGGTTATCTTAAAAAGCAACTGCCCAAAGGGTGGAACAACCCAATATCAGGTGAAAGAATATACAAAATGTGATACTGTCCATTACAACAGAATATTCTTCAGTCTTAAATGAAATGCTGGACATGCCTTATCATGGATGGACTGTGAGCATATCATGATAAGTGAAAGAAGCCAGACACAGAAGTCCATATATTGCATGATGCCTTTTTTTTTTGAGATGGAGTCTCAGTCTGTCACCCAGGCTGGAGTGCAGTGGCACCATCTTGGCTCACTGCAACCTCCACCTCCCAGGTTCAAGCGATTCTCCTGCCTCGGCCTCCTGAGTAGCTGGGACCACCAGCACCCGCCAACACACCTGGTTAATTTTTGTATTTTTAGTAGAGATGGGGTTTCACCATGTTGACCAGGCTGGTCTCAAACTCCTGACCTCAGGTGATCCACCTGCCTCGGCCTCCCAAGGTGCTAGGATTACAGGTGTGAGCCACCACACCCCGCTGCATGATTCCATTTATATGAAAAATCTAGAATAGGTAAATCCATAGAGACAGAAAGCACATCAATGGTTTCCAGGGGCTGGGGGAAGGTGGGATGAGGAGTGACTTCTTAAATGGAAACAAGGGTCTCTGTGGGGGGTGATGAAAATGTGTTGGAACTAGGTAGAGATGATGGTTATACAATATTGTGAATGTACTAAATGCCACGGAATTGTACACTTTAAAATAGTTAACCTTATGTTATGTAAATTTTGGTCTCAAAAAAAAAAAGGCAACAACATCTGGGATAAGAAAATCAGACATGTGGCCAGGCATGGTGACTCACACCTATAATCCCAGCACTTTGGGAGGCTGAGGTGGGAGGATCACTTGAGGTCAGGCGTTCGAGACCAGTCTGGTCAACATGGTAAAACCCCATCTCTACTAAAAATACAAAATTAGCTAGGTGTGGTGGCGCGCCCCTATAATCCCAGCTACTCGGGAGGCTGAGGCAGAAGAATCACTTGAACCCAGGAGGAAGAGGTTGCAGTGAGCCAAGATCATGCCACTGAACTCCAGCCTGGGCAACAGAGTAAGACTTCATCTCAAAAAAACAGAAAATCAGATATGTGGGGGAGAATTTCACAGTTACCCTAATGAGTAATAGGTTCTACCTAAGACAAAGGCTCCCCAGAGCGTCAACACTGGAGTAGAGTTCTCTGGCCTTCTAGAGAGGGCACAGGACACGCACAAGTGAAGACACATGGCAGAAAGAGCGTGTAATACTCAGGAACTGGCAAGAATTTGGTGGGGGGGGTAAATCTATGTGAAAATGAAACCTCTCAAAGTTAATATATATTTTGGATGCCTAGGAGAGATTCACCATGGTAATCCAAAAGAGCATCACTTCCCAAAAGAAAGTTTTACACCTCGGCAAAAATGCCTGTTCATAAACAAGACGACGCTATGCTCACTTATAATAGGAGTCTCTCCATTCCCAGAAGTCCACCATTTCCCATTCAGATTTCAAATGTGGAATCTTTGATCTGTGCCTCTGCAAAAATTAACATTGAAGTAGAGTACAGGGGAATCATCGTTTGCAGTCATTAACTTATTTTCCTCTTATTTACACCACCTGGTATCACACTCACTTTTTCTTTTTGAGAGATAGATCTTACTGGGTCACCCAGGCTAGAGTGCAGTGGCGCAATCATAGCTCACTGCAGCCTCAACCTCCTGGGCTCAGGCAGTCCTCCCACCTCAGCCTCCGTAGTAGCTGGGACCACAGGCATTCACCTGGCTTAATTTGTTTGTTTTTTTGTTTTTGAGATGGAGTTTTACTCTTGTTGCCCAGGCTGGAGTACAATGGCGTGATCTCGGCTCACTGCAACCTCCGACTCCCGAGTTCAAGCGTTTCTCCTGCCTCAGCCTCCTGAGTAGCTGGGATTACGGGCATGCACCACCACGCCTGGCGAATTTTGCATTTTTAGTAGAGACAGGGTTTCTTCATGTTGGTCAGGCTGGTCTTAAACTCCCGACCTCAGGTGATCTGCCTGCCTCGGCCTCCCAAAGTCTGGAATTATAGGCATGAGCCACCATGACTGGCCAATTTTTATATTTTGTTGTAGAGAGTAGAGACAGGGCCTCACTATGTTGCTCAGGCTGGTCTCAAACTCCTGAGCTCAGGCAATCCACCTGCCTCGGCCTCCCGTGATGGGATTACAGGAGTGAGCCACTGCGCCCAGCCTCTTACTTCTTCTTGTCAAACTGAAATGACATTCTGAAGCTTAGTTAGGTTTACTAACCTCCTCATCCAATTTAGAATCAATGCAAACAATTTGGGGCATACATTTGTATAAAAACATTACGCAATTTTTTATTCAATGAACCAACATTAACAGTGAAAGCACTGAATAATACCTTCAGTAGGGAGGCCCTTGGAGACCGCTTTAGAAATACCTGAAACCCTGATACACCTGTACATCCCTACCTAGGGAATCGCTTAGAAAATCATTTTTCTCACCTCCACCCCCAACCCACTTCCACCCACTTCAAATATGAAAACCTCCATGCTGGCCTGTTTCCTCCACCAGAACTGTATAGGAATAAGAAAGACAACAACAGATAACATATTTCGCTATGGACAGGAATATTTCTCTTGATTTGAGAGTACAAACATGAGGCCATTGCACACTCCTTCTCAACTGGCTCTTTCTGAGTTTTCTTTGTTCCTTTGAGATGGAGTCTCGCACTATCTCCCAGGCTGGAGTGCAGTGGTGCAATCTCTGCTCACTGCAACCTCGGTCTCCCAGGTTCAAGCGATTCTTCTGCCTCAGCCTCTCGAGTAGCTGGGATTACAAGTGCCCGCCACCATGCCCAGCTAATTTTTTGTATTTTTAGTACAGACGGAGTTTCACTATGTTGGCCAGGCTGGTCTCGAACTCCTGACCTCGTGATCCGCCCTCCTTGGCCTCCCAAAGTGCTGGCATTACAGGCATGAGCCACTGTGCCTGGCCTCTGAGATGTTTTGTAAAACAGCATGTTCCAGTGTCTTTCACATCTTTTGTACTGAGATAGCAAATCTGCAAGGAGTGACATTGTACCAAGATAGGAAAAGTCAAGGCCTTGTGGTACCACAGTCTTCCAGAACTGACGACAGAGCTCAGGATCGAAAGCTCTCATTATACAGCTACACGTCTTACTAGTAGAACCATATAAACTGTCATAGCTACCAAACTCCTTTGCCTGACATTCAAGGCCTCGCCTCACCAGACCTCAACCCTATATTCTCTTCTCTCCCTCTATTCCCCTTCATTTGCGATGAAACCAAGCCATTCTCTGGTCTCTTTTTCCCAAATGCAACCTGATATATCAGTCTCAATGCTTTTGCTCATGCTATCTTCATGGTCTAGAATATTCTTGCTCTGAATTCCATGGACCCAAAACCTTGTTTCTCCCTGCCACCTCCTTCAGGAAGCCCTCCCGATTGTCTCACTCCTTTCCACTCCAATCCCTTTCTGTATTTCTTTTGTAAATATTATCACTCTCTTACCTTGATTGATTTTTACCTAGCAGTACTTATCATTTTCTATGGTTTATTATTTTATTTAACCAGCTCCTTTAAAAGCACTTTGAGGTTGAAGGCTGAGTATTACTGTATGATTAATCTTATATTCTATCTTTTTTTGGCAGACACCACAGATTGCTATGCAATAGCCATTCCTCTCTTCTTTGCTAAGAGAAGTCCAAGGTCTCGTAGCTAACAAACTGCTTGGCTTCAAAGCTCTTGAACCTTACCACCACACTATCAAGTGCTTAACACTACGCATTCTTCAGCTTTTCTTGGAAGAGGAAATAATCAGTTGAGAAAGTTATCTGCATAATTCTGGCTTGGGAAGCGGGAATATCCATCATTAAAGAAACCTCCGGAAGGGCCGGGCACAGTGGCTCACGCCTGTAATCCTAGCACTTTGGGAGGCTGAGACAGACAGATCACTTGAGGTCAGGTGTTCAAGACCAGCCTGACAAAAACGGTAAAACCCCCATCTCTACCAAAAATACAAAAATTAGCGGGGCGTGGTGGCAGGTGCCTGTGATCCCAGCTACTCGGGAGGCTGAGGCAGGAGAAGTGCTTGAACCTGGGAGGTGGAGGTTGCAGTGAGCCAAGATCACACCACTGCACTCCAGCCTGGGTGACAGAGCAAGACTCTGTCTCAAAAAAAAAAAAAAGAAAAGAAACAAGGAAGAGTTATTTGTTTCTGCAAAAGAAATGGAAATCGCCTCATCAATTCTTTATTATTTATGTTTAAAAGATCAGGCCAGGTTCTGTGGCTCGTGCCTGTAATCCTAGCATTTTGGGAGGCCGAGGCAGGAGGATAACTTGAGGTCAGGAGTTCAAGAACAGCCTGGCCAATATGGCAAAATCCTAAACCCTTGTATTTTTAGTCTCTACTAAAAATACAAAAATTAGCCGGGCATGGTGGCGTGCACCTATAATCCCAGCTACTTGGGAGGCTGAGACAGGAGAATCGCTTGAACCTGGGAGTCAGGGGATGCAGTGAGCCGAGATCACATCACTGCTCTCCAGGCTGGGCAACAGAGTGAGACGTCGTTCCTCCTCCCCCCACAAAAAGAGATTATTTGCTCAATTACTTTGCTGACCTTCACCTATCTATCTGCAGCCAGTGTGGACGTAGTCTCTCTGTGTGCAATAAACCAGCATTCTAAGCCACAAAAGACAAGGGAAGTTGCAAGGGAACGCAATGTGCCTAATCAGAGGCACAGGCAAAGCATGCTGCTAAGCCAAGAACTTTTGGGAGCAGGGGGGTGACTATCCTTGGAGCTGTTCTATTTTATTTATTTATTTTTTTTTTGAGACGAAGTCTCACTCTGTCACCCAGGCTGGAGTGCAGTGGCACGATCTTGGCTCACTGCAACCTCCGCCTCCCGGGTTCAAGCGATTCTCCTGCCTCAGCCTCCCAAGTAGGTGGGATCACAGGTGCCCACCACTATGCCCAGATAATTTTTTGTATTTTTAGTAGAGACAGGTTTTCACCATGTTGGCCAGATAGGTCTCAAACTCCTGACCTCAGGTGATTCGCCCACCTCAGCCTCCCAAAGTGCTGGGATTACAGGTGTGAGCCCGCGCTTGGCCTAGGAAGCTATTCTTCTCGTCACAGGACAAATGGAATTTGCTGGTTTTGTTGACGTGAGATTGGGAAAAGTGAGGCAAAAGGAAAGAAGCTTAAAGCGGAGGAGTAAGGTAACATCACTGAGTGGACAGAGGTTGGGAGGAGGAAAGGTCGATCGTTCCTGATCTCCTGAGATAAGAAAAAAGGAGAATTCTTAGGCTTAAGGGGAGAAAAAAGGTGTTTTGTTCCCTTCCTGCTGCAGGCATATGTACCTATATATTGCTCTTCCTCTAGCCAGGTTATTTACTCTGCATAGTTTGTGTGCCTACGTTACACAAGAGGTTAGCAACCATTTTGTAAAAAGTCAGACAGGAAAAATTTTAGGCTTTTTGAGCCATCCAGTTTGAGCAGCTACTACTCAAATCCACTGTATTGAGCAAAAGCAGCCATAAATAGGTCTTTACACTGTGTTCCAATAATATCGTATTTATGGAGGACGAAATTTGACTTTCATCTAATTTCCCAAGTGGCTCAGAAGATGATTCTTCTTTTAATCTTTCTCCCTAACCATGAAGAATGCAAAGACCCACGCCTTGTGTATGGGTACACACCATATGTAGCATAGTAAAAAGGAGATGCCTGGGAAGGGTAATCACTGCTTTCAGGGGAGTGGCCACCCATGAGAAGAGAGAAAGAGAATCAAGGTGAGGGTCATGAGGGGCTTCAGCGATCTCTCCAGTGGTTTATTCCTTATGCTGCTCCCAGACACAGAGGTATTTGTTCTACCTTTCAGTAAGTCAGAAAGAAAACAAATTTTTAAATATCAAAGTACTTAAAGTTTTAGTTTATCAAAATACTTCAATAAACATTTATAGGCTGGGGACAGTGGCTCACGTCTGTAATCCCAACACTTTTGGAAGCCAAAGTGGACAGATCACTTGAGGGCGGGAGTACAAGACCAGCCTGGCCAACATGGCAAAACCCCACCTCTACTAAAAATACAAAAATTAGCTGGGCATGGTGGCAGGCACCTGTAATCCCAGCTACTTTGGAGGCTGAGGCAGGAGAATCACTTGAATTCAGGAGGCAGAGTTTGCAGCGAGCCAAGATTATGCCACTGCACTCCAGCCTGGGTGACAGAGCAAGACTACATCTCAAATAAATGAATGAATAAATGTTAATATATTTATATAGGTATTAAATATGTATTTACATAAATGAATACTTACTGAAATAATTCCATAAACTGGAACTTTAAAATAAAACAAAGCAATGCACATGAATGTGCCCAAGTTCATTATCTTTTTTTGCAGAAATGATTATGTTAGCAAAAAACATTGAATAAATAAGCAAACAAACAATAACAGCTGCCCATGAAAAAGCTCTTATTTCAGTTTTTTAATCACCAGGAACGATTTTCCTGAGGATCAAGCCAGAAGGAGCAAAGGCACCAGCAAAAATGTACTCACATCTCTAATCTTAAGTCTTTTGATTTCATTTCTGCATTAAAGCATTTTCTGTTTTCTAAAACAAGATCTTTTGGTCAACACAGCATACCAACTGCTAGCCTAACTCCACAAAATGGAATATTTTTAAGGCAGGGAGCTATATTAAGTCCCCAACATTTACTTTCTGAAAATTCTTTAGTGTATTATTGCACAGCAGAGTAGTGTGACAAGGATCAAAAGATTAGAAACAATTTCAATTAACTCCTTCTGCTAATATAGATAGAGGAAAAACCACTGAATTTTGCTGCAATGTCTAATGGAAAATAAAGTGCACACACAGGAGATTTACCATTGACCCCAATCACAGAACTTTATTTATTTATTTATTTATTTATTTATTTATTTATTTAGAGATGGGGTCTCAGTCTGTCACCCAGGCTGGCGAGCAGTGTGTGATTTCAGCTCACTGCAACGTCCTCCTATCAGGCAAGCCATCCTCCCACTTCAGCCTCAAGCTGGGACCACAGGTGCACACCACCATGCTCAGCTAGTCTTTGTATTGTTTTGTAGAGATGGGGTTTTGCCATGTTGTCCAGGCTGGTCTCAAACTTTCCTGAGATCAAGTGATCTGCCCGCCTTGGCCTCCCAAAGTGCTGGGATTACAGGCATGAGCCATTGCACCCGGCCCTAATCATAGAACTTTATTTATTTATTTATTTATTTATTTATTTTTTTTTTTTTTAAAGACAGGGTTTCACCATGTTGGTCAGGCTGGTCTTGAACTCCCGACCTCAGGTGATCCGCCTGCCTTGGCCTCCAAAGTGCTTGGATTACAGGCGTGAGCCACCGCGCCCGGCCTCATAGAACTTTAAAATGCTGCTTTGTTTTAGAAAACAGAAGAGACAAACAAGTAAATCGGTGAATTTTTAAAAATAAAATGCTGCTTCAGAGAATAAAAACACCACAAATGCTTTGCAGGAATGAAAGTCTGAAAATGATATAATATAGTAAGAGTATAAATTAAGCTATTTTTTAAAAAATTATTTGATTTAGGGTTTCTACATTCTGTATTCTATAGTGTCCATCTGTCCTTTGCTCATATGTGTTTAAGCCATAAATGAAATATCAGAAAGTCTTTTATCCTTGTAAAACCAAAAAAAAAGAGGAGGGAGGAGGAATCTGTCCTAATAGGACTGTAATGGATTCATCATCCTTGACTTCAGCAAATAATTAGTACTGGTAAAGATTGTTCTATGTAAGTAAAATAATTATTAGAAGAGAAGTCCCTGGCCAAGCACGGTGGCTCACACCTGTAATCCCAGCACTTTAGGAGGCCAAGGTGGGCAGATCACTTGAGGTCAGGAGTTCGAGACCAGCCTGGCCAACATGGTGAAACCCCATCTCTACTAAAAATACAAAAATTAGCTGGGTATGGCGGTACACACCTGTAATCCCAGCTACACAGGAGGCTGAGGCAGGAGTATGGCTTGAACCCAGGAGGCAGAGGTTGCAGTGGGCCAAGATCGTACCACTGCACTCCAGCCTAGGTGACAGAACAAGATTCTGCCTCAAAAAAAGAAAAAGAAAAAAGAGAAGTCCCTAAAGTTCAAATGCTACAAAATGGAGAAAATAAGTTCAGCAGAACTTTCAAACCCAAATAGGTACTTACCACCCCCAACCCAGGAAAATGGAAACAAATTTAGGCTGATCCTCAGTGTGACAGATGAAAAATGCCTGTAAACTCTCTGATACACCTCTCATTGAGAAGTGGGATCCATGCCTTCTCCACTTGAACCTGAGTGGGCTCTGTGCCTGCTTCAACTCAGAAGTGATACTGTTCCAGCTTCCAAACCCAGGCCTGGTAGTTTTGCTGTCTTATCTCTTGGGACACTCACGCTTGGGACACTTAGCTGAAATGTAAGAAGTCCAACTACCCTACAGGAGAGGCCTTATGGAGAGGCCCTGAGACATTCCTGCCAAGGTGTCAGGCATGTGAGCAAAGCCATCTTAAATCATCAAGCCTTCAGATGAGAATACAGAAATGAACTTAAAAAAAAAATCCTCAAGCCAGACTAGCCACAAGTTGAATACTACCAACTAACCCCAGGTAATACACATGTAGCAGAAGAACCTCCCAGCTAAGCCCTACCCAAATCCATCCAACTCATGAGATAGTAGGCAATCATTGAATATAGGGTAGTTTGTTGCACACCAAGGGATAACCGAGCATCATTCTAGAAACAACAGACTAACATACCCCTTCACCTTAAGTTTTTGGATGAGTGGCTTTTCCACCCCAAAGGAGGAATTTTTTTTCCTCTTTTGCCCATGCTGGAGTCCACTGGCACCATCCTAGCTCACTGCAGCCTTGACCTCCTGGGCTCAAAATGATCCTCCCACCTCAGTCTCCCGAGCAGCTGGGACTACAGCCAAAATACCTGGCTAATTTTTTTTTTTTTTTTTTTTTTTAGAGACAGGGTCTTGCTATGTTGACCAGGCTGGTCTCGAATGCCCGGTATCAAGCAATCCTCCTGTCTCTGCCTCCAAAAGTGTTGGGATTACAGGTGTGAGCCACCATGCCTGGCATAAAGGAGGGCTCTTAACTGATATTATTCTTGAAGGCAGAAGTAGGCTTCATAGATGAAAGTTACAAGAAAAAAGATTTCAGCTAAACATAAAAAAGATCTTCCTAATAAGGTTTTCCAGTCACAGCCTGAAGTGCCTCATGGAAATTATGATGTAACCATCACTGTAGGAATTCAAGGCCAGGATGGAAGCAATGAAGACGCACAGCAACTGAATCCTCCAAATAGCAAGTCAGGAAGACCTGAATCTGGATCTGCTTTGCTATAATTAGCTGTGTGTTTTAGGACAACTTGCTTAGCCTTTCTGAATCTACTTGCTCAAATGTAAAATAGAGATATTGATAACAGCAAGCTCAGAGAACTGTAAATGAGTGTCTGGCCCAAGGGAAGCTCTTGGTGCACATGCTTATCAGATCATGACTATCACTAATGTTGGAGAGGCATTTCTGCATTGGATGGAATATCAAATCAGAAAGCCCCGCTGGCCCTGTCCCGCTAAAAACATGCTGGATCATTCCATGACCACTAATGGAAAGTTCGTGTGTGCAGAAAACTAACTGAAAGCAGCAGAAAAGATTTTCAATTACAACTCAATCAAGTCAATGGCATTCTCTTTTTGTTAGCTTGAGGTCATTTAATTCGTACTTAAGAGCCTTAATTATTTAAGCAGAAAAGCAGCAAAAGAACAATGGATTTAAACTTGCATGCCAAAAAAGCTTTGCTTGCTTATTTGTTGGCCTGACATAATTAGTTACAAGGCTTCCATTGTGGACTTATCATGTAGACTGTTTGCCACTCTTCCCTCACTGGCCTCCTTCCTCTGCTCTCTGTTCCTGGAGACTATGAGTCCAAGTACAACTGCCAACCTCACATGGCCCCAAGTTGTGGTGAAAAGAACAGGACTTAAAGGAAATTGTTTCAGTTCAGTCACTAAGTAACCCTTCAACTTCGGGGAAATTAAGAACTCTCTCTGGGTCGGGCACGGGTGGCTCACGCCTGTAATCCCAGCACTTTGGGAGGCCGAGGCGAGTGGATCACTTGAGGTCAGGAGTTTGAAACCAGCCGGGCCAACATGATGAAACCCTCTCTCTACTAAAAATACAAAAATTTGCCAGGCGTGGTGCCATGCACCTGTAATCCCAGCTACTTGGGAGGCTGAGGCAGGAGAATCACTTGAACCTGGGAGGTGGAGGTTGCAGTGAGTGAATATTGCACCACTGCACTCCAGCCTGGGCTACAGAGCAAGATTCCATCTCAAAAAGAAAAAAAATGACACCTCTCTAGACCTTCCATTCTTCTCCTCTGGAGACTGGGAACAATTAATGAACCTCACAGAGATGTTCTAAAGAGGAAACAGAATGACTCCATATGGTTTGAATGTTGTAAAACAAAATGCAATTGTTAGTAGTTATTACTTTTACAGCTAAAACATGGAATATCATAACTCTCAAGACAACTAGCCAAACGGGCAACTGAGAGAAGCAGCTCAGGGTTTTAGATTCATCGTTCATTTCTCTGTTTATTTTTTCATTAAGTCAGCTCTTTATTTCTTCCTGAAATGAAGCTTTTAGTTTTTTGCAAATCACTTTTATTTTCTTTCCATTTTTTAAAATATAAACTTTTCATTGAAGTATCATATATAAATAGAAAATTCACAAGTTAAGAGAGTACCCTGGACCAGATGTGATGGCTCGCCATGCCTGTAATCCCAGAACTTTGGGAGGCCGAGGCAGGTGATTGCTTGAGCCCCTGGCCTGAGCAATACAGTAAGATCTCGTCTTTTTAAAAAAAATTTTTTTAAAGAGTACTCCTCAGTGAGCTTTAAAAACGAAACATAGTACTTAGATGATCAGCACTCCAGAAGTACCACATGTCCCTTTAGTCATCACCCACCTGAGGCTGACTGCTCTCCTGATTTCTAACACTAGATTCATTTGGCCTGTTTTTGAACTTTATATAAAAGAGATTTTGCAGTATACACTCTATGGGCTTCTTTCACTGAATGTGACTTTATGGCTTTAAGCACATTTTTGCATGAAGTAATGGTTGTTTTCATTTTATGTAGTATCCCATTCAACAAATATGCCACAATTTTTTAATTCATCCACTATTGGTGACTATCTGAGCTGCTTCCAGTATGGGAATATTATTATTTTTTTTTTTTTAGAGATGGGGTTTCTCCTTGTTGGCCAGGCTGGTCTCAAACTCCTGACCTCAGGTGATCCGCCCACCTCAGCCTCCCAGAGTGCTGGGATTACAGGTGTGAGCCACCGCGCCCGGACGGGAATATTTTTAATGCTGCTGTTAAGAGCTTTGTTAAACTTTTCTTTAGGTGAATGTATGTATACGTTTCTGTTGAGTATATAACCTAGGAGTGGAATCACTGGTTATAATGTACATATATTTTTAGATTTAGTGACTCCTCTTTGGCACTGGAGTTCCTCCCCTCCTCTCTCCTCTTCTCCTCTCTCTCTCTCTCTCTCTCTCTCTCTCTTTCTCAGGTTCAAGATAGGGTCTCATTCTGTTACCCAGGCTTCAGTGCCATGGCACAATCTTGGCGCACTGCAGCCTCGACCTCCAGGGCTCAAGTTCCCTCCCACCTCAGCCTCAAGAGTAGCTGGGACTACAGAAGCATGCCACCACACTCAGCTAATTTTTGTATTTTTTTGTAGGGACAGGGTTTCACCATGTTGCCCAGGCTGGTCTCAAACTCCTGAACTCAAGCAATCCACCTGCCTCGGCCTCCCAAAGTTCTGGGATTACAAGCATGAGCCACCGCTCTCAGCCGGCACCAGGCATTTCAATCAGTGCTGATTTCATGTTCCTGTCCCTGACTCCAGGATCTCATTCCTTCATTGAGTCTCCACACAACCAACCATGCCCAGCTTAGTGAAAACAGCACTGATCATGCTGTTCATTTCAAAACATCCTATGTATGCTGCAATCCATAAAACACATCACAGCCAAGGTCTTAACCCTTTGGCCCTAACCAATCATTTATCCAACAAATATTATTCAACAAATAACATCCCCAGCCTTGAGACACTTCACAGTCTGGTAAGGACAAACTAAACAAGTTCTGCAATATTACATAGGACCTGGCAGAGCTAAGTTCTGGAGGGATCCAGAGAATCTGAGAAGCTTTAAGAGAAGTTATTTGAGCTGGTCCTAGGAAAGGATGGATGGAAAGGAGGAAGGACAAATGAAAAAGCATGATGGGCTGGGTGCGGAGGCTCACACCTGTAATCCCAACACTTTGGGAGACTAAAGCAGGAGGATCCCTTGAAGCCAGGAGTTCAAGACCAGCCTGTGCAACACAGCAAAACCCCATCTCTAATTTTTTTTTTTTTTTTTTGAGACAGAGTTTCACTCTTGTCACCCAGGCTGGAGTGCAATGGCGTGATCTTGGCTCACTGCAACCTCTGCCTCCTGGGTTCAAGTGATTCTCATGCCTCAGCCTCCTAAGTAGCCAGGATAACAGGCGCCTGCCACCACACCCGGCTAATTTTCGTATTTTTGGTAGAGATGAGGTTTCACCATGTTGGCCAGGCTGGTCTCAAAACTCCTGACCTCAGGCGATCTGCCCGCCTAGGCTTCTCAAAGTGCTGGGATTACAGGCATGGGCCACTGAGGCCAGCTTTAGTGGCAGTTTTTAACAGGTGAATGACATGGTCAGATATGTCTTCCAGATGGACAGCTACTGAGAGCGGAGGACACACAGTCTCTTGCCTCATCCATTGCTCTCTGCTGTACCCTCCTTGCCCTTTAGCCCCACCTAGACAGTTCACAGACTGGGTCCACCCGGCCCCATGTCCCTGCTCTGTAGCACAGCTTGGTGTTAAGAGATGAACTCTGAGGCCATACTGCCTGGATTTGGTCTCCAGCTCTCCACTTGCTGGCTGGCAACCTGGGCAGACTGCTCTACCTCTTTGTGCCTCATTTGCCATCTCGTAGGTTTGTAATAAGAACTGAGGAAGTCACTGTTTGTAAAGGACTTGAAATGTGCATGGCATCCAGTAAGTACTGAGCGACATGAACATATGTGTTACAAGCCTAAGCAACACAGTGACACCTCCTCTGTACTAAAAACAAAAACAAAAATAAGTTAGCCAGGCATGGAGAGGCTGAGGTGGGAGGATCACTTGAGACCAGGAGATCTAGGGAGCAGTAAGCCATTATCGTGTCACTGTACTCCAGCCTGGCTAACTGAACAAGACTCTGTCAAAAAAAAAACCCACAAAACATATGTGTTACTTTAAAATGGTGTGTTTTATCACACCCTCTCTTCTACACTGTACAAAAATCTATTCAAAGTCCAGCTGAACCCAAACATCCATCAACTGATGAATGGATAAACAAAATCTGGCATGTCCGTACAATGGACTATTACTTAGCCATGAAAAGGAATGAAGTATTGATACATGCTACAACATGGATGGATCCTGAGAACATATATGCTAAGAGAAATAAGCCAGACATGAGAGGTCACACACTGTATGGTTCTATTTATGTGAGATGTCCAGAAAGGCAAATCCATAGAGTCAAAAAGTTGACTACTGGTTGCCAGGGGATGGAAGAGAGAGAAATGAGAAGTGATTGCTTAACGGGTGTGGACATATTCTGGAATAGGGCAGAACGTAGTGACTCATGCCTATAATCCCAGCACTTTACGAGGCCAAGGGAAGAGGATCACTTGAGCCCAGGAGTTTGAGACCAGCCTGCACAACACAATGGGATCCCGTCTCTACAAAAAATTAAAAAATTAGCCAGGTATAGGCCAGACGCGGTGGCTCACTCCTGTAATCCCAGCACTTTAGGAGGATAAGGCAGGTGAATCACGAGGTTAAGAGATCGAGACCATCCTGGCCAACATGGTGAAACCCCATCTCTATTAAAAATACAAAAATTAGCCAGGCGTGGTGGTGCGTGCCTGTAGTCCCAGCCACTCAGGAGGCTGAGGCAGGAGAATCGCTTGAACCCAAAAGGCAGAGGTTGCAGTGAGCCAAGATCGCACCACTGCACTCCAGCCTGATGACAGAATAAGACTCCATCTCAAAAGACAATAAAATAAAATAAAAAGATTAGCCAGGTGTGGTGGCACACGCCTCTAATCATAGCTATTCGGGAGGCTGCAGTGGGAGGATTGCTTAAGCCTGGGAGGTCGAGGCGACAGTGAGCTGTGGTCACACCACTGCACTCTAGCCGGGGCCACAGAGTGAGACCGTATCTCAAATTAAAACAAGACAAAGAAAAACAAAAGAAAATATTTTGGAACAGATAATGGTGGTGGTTGCACAACTTTGTAAATATATTAAAAGCCACTGAATTTTCTACTTTAAAATGATGAATCTTTGGCCTGGCACAGTGGCTCACACCTGTAATCCTAGCACTTCAGGAGGCCAGGGCAGACAGATTGCCTGAGCTCAAGAGTTTGAGACCAGCCCAGGCAACACAGTGAAATCTTGTCTCTACTAAAATACAAAATATTAGCCAGGCATGGCAGCATGCACCTGTAGGCCCAGCTACTCAGGAGGCTGAGGCAGGAGAATTGCTTGAACCCAGGAGGCAGAGATTGCAGTGAGCAAAACTCCAACTCCAAAAAAAAGGTGAATTTTCTACTTTAAAATGGTGAATTTTGCAGTACATTAATTATAGCTCAGAAAAAAAATCCAGCTAAAAGATCACTCCTCTTCCCCAACTTCTCCTCTGGGGTCCCTGTTCATATCACATGCCATGTTACAGGACAGTGAGTTGGACACAGTGAGTTGTCCCCACTCGAGTGTGAGCAGTTGAGGGCAGGAAAAGTGTCCTGTTCACCTACAAGTCCCTTGAACTCAGCAGAGCGACTAGTAGGTACCCAGTAGTTGCTCCAGTAAATGCTCACTGATATAATAAGCAGAGCGTTACCATTTGAGGGGGAAAACAGACTTGGAGATTAATTTATTTTCCAAAATTTGCAGGCTCTAAATTACCAATCTGGTAGCAAAGAAACAACTCCCTCTGCACAGAGGCCTAATCCATGTCAAGTATTAAGACCAAAAACAGCTGGGTGCGGTGGCTCACACCTATAATCCCAGCACTCTGGGAGGCCAAGGCAGGCGGATCACGAGGTCAGAAGTTTGAGACCAGCCTGACCAACATGGTGATACCCCATCTCTACTAAAAATACAAAAATTACGCGGGCATGGTGGCACATGCCTATAATCCCAGCTACTCGGGAGGCCTAGAAAAAGAATTGTTTGAACCTAGGAGGCAGAGGTTGCGATGAGCCAAGATCACGCCACTGCACTCCAGCTGAGCAGCAAGAGGGAAACTCCATCTAAAAAAAAAAAAAAAAAAAAAAAGAACGAAATAGCAATAAAAAGCCCTTTCTTTTGCCAATGAGAGTGAAACAAGCTTAGACTTGGATCTCTTTGCTCTCCTGTCAACTAGGCTTGATGATGCTGGACAAACATGCAAATCCTAAACTTAGAGATTGTTGCAGCAATAACAATCTTGACTGTGATAATACTGTTCTGCTCAAGTTGGTATTAGTAAGGCAAGTATGAATCGAAAATCACTCTGGGTGAGCACATGTTTAACGTAAATATAAATAGCAGAAATCCCACAAACATGGAGCCAATGAATGAAGTTAAATCTTACATGTACATTCCTTAGAGTCGGCCCACTAATCCTGCTGTCATTGCTGATTTGGAAAAATAAGATGACAGGAAACATGTGAGCTCTCTGCAGTGTTTGGCTATGTCTCCACACCTCTTCTTTTTATTTATTTATTTATTTATTTTAGACAGAGTTTCGCTCTTGTCGCCCAGGCTAGAGTGTTGTGGCTCTCCTGCCTCAGCCTCCTGCGTAGCTAGGATTACAGGTGCTCGCCACAGTGCCTGGCTAATTTTTTTGAATTTTTACTAGAGATGGGATTTCACCACGTTGGCCAGGCTGGTCTTGAACCCCTGGCCTCAGGTGATTACAGGTGTCAGTCACCAAGCCCGGCCTGCTAATATGCTTTCGTTTTTTTAAGACTGAGACTTGCTCTGTTGCCCAGGTTGGAGTGCAATGGTGCGATCTCAGCTCACTGCAACCTCCATCTCCCAGGTTCAAGCCTCTGGAGTAGCTGGGATTACAGGTGCCCACCACCATGCCTGGCTAATTTTTGTATTTTTAGTAGAGACGGAGTTTCACCATGTTGGCCAGGCTGGTCTAGAACTCCTGACCTCAAGTGATCCTCCCAACTCGGCCTCCCAAAGTACTGGGATTACAGACATGAGCCACCGCACCCGGCCGTGATTTTTTTCTTCTTTTTTAGCTTTCATTTGTCCCCGCTTTCTATAAAGAACATGCTTTGCCCATGAAATAATGTCCTTGCCATCTGGTTTCTTCTTGCCCTTCAGCCTTATCTCTCTCTAGGTTCCAGGCATCCCTCCCCACATGGCAACTACTTGTTTTTCACATCTCTGGATCTCATTTAAGACTCATTCAAGAATCATCTCTAATTCTAGAGCCAAATCACCTGGGTTCAACTCCCAGTTCTGCCCTTACTAGCTAAGTAACCCTAGGGAAGTTATTTAACCTTTCAGTGCCTTGGTCTTCTCATCTGCATATGGGGATCATAACTGTAGGCACTTCATAGTGTTCTTATGCAGATGCTATGAGTTCATCTTTGTAAAGTGTTTAGAACAGGACCAAGCACATAACCCATGCTGTGTGACATGGTTTGGCTGTGTTCGCATTCAAATCTCAACTTGAATTGTATCTCCCAGAATTCCCATGTGTTGTGGGAGGAACCCAAGGGAAGGTCATTGAATCACGGGGACCAGGCTCTACTGGGCTATTCTCGTGATTGTGAATAAGTCTCATGAGATCTGATGGGTTTATCAGGGGTTTCCCCTTCTACCTCTTCGTCATTCTCTCTTGCTGCCGCCATGGAAGAAGGGCCTTCGCCCTCCACCATGATTATGAAACCTCTCCAGCCATGTGGAACTGTTAAATCCAATTAACTGGTATGTCTTTCTCAGCAGCATGAAAATAGACTAACACATTATGTAAACGTTAAGTCTGTTAAAAGTCTTATCTTTATGAGGAGTTCCCTAAACATTTCCCTCATCCCCTGCTCGGCCTCCTCAGGCTAAACTGATGCTACTGATTTCTACCATATATCTAGAAAATTTCATGGCATTCATTTTTAATGCTTCAGCCTCTCTAGGTAAATGTAGGCACAAAATAAATGGTTCTCAGTGAATCGCTGGATGGATAAGTGAATACATCTATTCTAGAAAGCACAAAAGAGTATTTTATTTTTGCTTACATGTATCATTTAGTCTGTGAGCTTGAACAACCCAGAATACTTCTGATGCATTTTGTATCTCCAATGCCTGATACAGAACCCGTACCCACTCAGTGAATAAATGGTTGGAGTTGTTGCTACCGAAAACAAAACAACGGCAACAAAAAAGCAACTTGAAATCATTATTTAGGACTTGGGCAAAACCAGAGAGCATCTGAGATTAATTGGGACATCTTATCCAAGATATCATTGATTATATATATATATATATATATATACATACACACACACACATATATGTACATATATACGTATATGTATATATAAAATGTATCTCCAATAAGATACATGAGAGGTGCAACTAAAATAATCAAGCATTGAGTCTTGGCCGTCTATGCAAGACTCATGCCTCTTCAGAACAGAAGGAGTAAGACTGAGATGGAATAGAATTCAAATGTTAAAAGAATGAAGGATCAGGAGAGTTGAAATGAAGGTAAATAGGCTACCTATAGAAGTCTGAAGGTGAGCTTCAGAGGGAAGAAAGTAAGTACTGCTTTAACAAGAAGTCCTGGGGAATCTGAATGAATTGGATCCTGATCATGGATCCATAACATGCGGGTGTGGAGAAGTAATGGGATCTAAAGTCTGTATCTAAGTGATATTCAAGAAGTATAGCTAGATGGCCGGGCCCAGTGGCTCATGCCCATAATCCCAGCACTTTGGGAGGCCGACACAGGCAGATCACTTCAGGTCAGGAGTTCAAGACCATTCTCTACTAAAAAAAAAAAAACTGAGCCAGGTGTGGTGGCGCATTCTTGTAGTCCCAGCTATTTGGGAGGCTGAGGCCGCAGACTTGCTGGAACCCAGGAGGCGGAGGTTGCAGTGAACCGAGATCGCACCACTGCACTTGCACTCCAGCCTGGGCAAGTGAGCAGGCCTCCATCTCAAAAAAAAACAAGCATAGCTAGAAATTCTATGAATGACTTTGTCTAAAACATATTCTCTGAAGTCTGCTAGAGGCAGAAACTAGGATGGGCAGTTCTTTAATCTGATCCAACAGGGCATTCGTAGGACTTCTGTGATCTTAAATGACCTGGCATAACACAAAAGGTAATCAAAGAATTTCCAGGCTTCTCAGTACACATTATTTTCCCATTTATTATCTGAAGGTATCTTATATTCAGCAAAAATGAGAGCTCATTCAGCTGCATTTATTTCCGTTACAAAAAAGTCAAACCTAGAACCCATGTCAATTTCCAGAGGGATCTTCATTCACCTATGATCTCTATCCCCTACGTTTTTGTTTCATTTCCTTTGGTTGTAATTAATTTTTTATGGAAACTTAGGCAAACTCAGCTTTTCTCAGCCAAGAGCTCGGCCAAGAACAACTGCAAACACATTTATTTATCTTTCTTCCCCAAATCTACAGGACATCAAATATTGACCAAAATTATTTCTTCAAAGGAAAATGTCAGCCTGGTACATGGAGCTCATTTCTAGCCATCCTTGAATGTTTGCTGTGTTCCCAAAGCTGCTGACAGTCCAGCTGTACACCGGCATGTGTTCATTTAATATAAGTCTCTCTCCATGAAGCTGAAAGTACTGTACAAGGATTTTTTTTCTTTTGCTTTGAATGAAATCAAGATACAGAATTAATAAAGCATACGACACCTTCATTTTAACCAAACCTAAACCTTTAAACTTCAGGCATCTTTAGGTCTGAAAAGATTCTACTAACAAACCTTCTCAAAGTCCAGCTTTGTCAGGAATCTATAAATATCAAAAAGTCCCGGCCAGGCGCAGTGGCTCACACCTGTAATCCCAGCACTTTGGGAGGCCAAGGTGGGCAGATCACAAGGTCAGTTCAAGACCAGCCTGGCCAATATGGTGAAACCCCATCTCTACTAAAAATACAAAACTTAGCTGGGCGTGGTGGTGGGCACATGTAATCTCAGCTACTGGGGAGGCTGAGGCAGGCGAATCACTTGAACCTGGAAGGTGGAGGCTGCAGTGAGCTGAGATTGCACCATTCCACTCCAGCCTGGCCAACAAAGCGAGACTCCATCTCAAAAAAAAAAAAGTCCCTCAAGAAAAAGAAAGTATACCAAAACTCTGGGGATACTCTAATGACATTAATACCCTCGAAAGAAAAATTCTTAGAATCTGAGAAGTAAACAGTGAAGTGACTGAATCCACTACAAAGGGAAAAATAAACTACAAACTGAGGACTTTTCTAGCAGGCTGCTGATAGAACACTTAACATCCTAAGAATGGAGTTCAGTTCAACTTTGTCACTGACCCTCTCCCCTAATACCTTCTTGGACCCTGAATCATAAGAAAAGAGATGAGTTTAACCCATTGGTGATAAAAACTAAAGAAAGGAATACCTAAATAAGGATGTGCAAGACAGTAGTAACTGGCCAGTTTGGTGGCTTGCGCCTGTAATCCCAGCACTTTGGGAAGCCGGGGCAGGAGGATTGCTTGAACCAGAAGTTCAAGACTAGCCTGGACAACACAGTGAGATCCCATCTCTTAAAAAATAAAATTAAAAAAAAAAAGGACAGTAATGACTGTGGAGAACAGCCTAGAATGTGGTTTCTCAGCCTCAGCCCTATGGACATTTGGGGCTGGATAATTCTTCGTTGTGAGTGGCTCCCCTGGGCACTGCAGGATGTCCAGCAGTACCCCTGGCCTTGACCTACTAGATGCCAGTAGCACCCAATCCCCACCCCACTACAGCCTCCCACATTGTGACAACCAAAAACATCTCCAGACATTACCAAATGTTCTTTGGAAGACAAAATCTAGAACCACTGGTCCGGGACCACTCTATATACTAGCAACATTTACTATCTCGGAAGGGATCTGAGAGTTAAGATCAAATCTGTGAGAACTCTGTAAGATTTGGAACAAGCCATCTAACCTAGCATTATTTCCTTCCTGCTACTTAAAGCCAAGTGACCATCCCCCAACCACCTCACCCTGATTTTCCCTTCAGACATCCAATGAACCAGCAACCTTTTACTGACTTGAACCATGAAAGCCAAAAGAATTAGAGAAAATTACATCTGTGAAAAACATAAGCCAAAGCCTAGTCCAAAATCTCCCCTCCCTTCTATCCAATTTCAAAAGTAAGGATAGTGGCTGGGTGCAGTGGCTCACACCTGTAATCCCGGCACTTTGGGAAGCCAAGGCCAGCGGATCACCTGAAGTCGGGAGTTCAAGACCAGCCTGACCAACATGGAGAAACCCCCGCCTCTACCAAAAATACAACATTAGCTGGGCGTGGTGGTGCATACCTGTAATCCCAGATACTTGGGAGGCTGAGGCAGGAGAATTGCTTGAACCTGGAAGGCGGAGGTTGCAGTGAGTCGAGATGGCGCCTTTACACTCCAGCCTGGGAGACATAGCAAAACTCAAACTCAAAAAAAAAAAAAAGTAATGAAAGTGAAAGGCAGTGGTGCCATGGCCAGGGTCAACTGTCTGAGGCGATATAAGCCAATCGACAGATCTTGGTAGAAGACTGGGTTCTGGTCCAGAGACATGGTTTTTCCAAACCTGACCTTCTTTGGGAAGCTTTACAAAAGTGTTGGCCAGGTGCAGTGGCTCACACCTGTAATTCCAACACTTTGAGAGGCCAAGGGAATAGGATCGCTTGAGCCCAGGAGTTTGAGACAAACCTTGGCAAAGAGTGAGACCCCCATCTCTACAAAAAAATAAAAATTAAATTAAAATAGCTGAGCATTGTGGTGCACACTTGTAGTCCCAGCTACTTATGAGGCTAAGATAGAAAGATCACATGAGCCTAGAAGGTCAAAGCTGCAGTGAGCCTTGATTACACCACTGCAGTCCAGCCTGGGCAAATGGTGAAAAGGACCCTGTCTCACACACACACAAACAAAAGAGCCTCAATTCTCACCACCATTTACCTTGGGCAAGTTACTTGATAGTGCCTCATTTCTACACCTGTCAAATGAGGATAACTGTAAAACCTATTTCTCAGGGGTAGTTTTGTTGGTTAAATAAAATCATGGCCAGGTGCGGTGACTCATGCCTGTAATCCCAGCACTTTGGGAGACGAGGGAGGAGGATCACTTGAACCCAGGAGGTTGAGGCTACAACGAGCTATGTTCACACCACTGCACTCCAGTCTGGGCAACAGAGCAAAACCCTGCCTCAAAAATAAATAAATAAAAATAAGAAATCAAGTCTGGCATACGGTGGATACTCAATAAATATTAGTCATGGCTGGGCGTGGTGGCTTGCTTGAGCTCAAGAGTTCCAGAGCAGCCTGGGCAACATGGTGAAACCTTGTCTCAACAAAATATACAAAAAAAATTGCCAGTCATGGTGGCATGTGCCTGTGATCCCAGCGACTTGGGAGGCCAAGGTAAGAAAATCTCCTGAACCCAGGAGGTCAAGGCTGCAGTGAGCTGAGATCATTCCACTGCACTACAAACTGGATGACAAAGTGAAACCCTGTCTCAAAAAAAAGAAAAAAAAGTCATTATCCACACAAAGCCTCTTTCTTTCTCTAAATGACTGTTCCAGGTACACCTTATACAGCTCCTCGCCAAAGTCACTTTCTTTTTTTTTTTTCTTACCTGCAACTGCCTTGATTGAGTTATCTACTTTCTTATTAAAAACAGAATTTAGCCAGGCATGGTGGCTCACACCTGTAATTCCAGCACTTTGGGAGGCCAAAGCAGGTCAGGAGTTCAAGACCAGCCTGGCTAACATGGTGAAACCCCACCTCTACTAAAAATACAAAAATTAGCTGGGTATAATGGTGCATGCCTGTAATCCCAGCTACTTGGGAGGCTGAGACACGAGAATCGTTTGAACACGGGAGACAGGTTGCAGGGAGCTGAGATGACACCACTGTACTGAAGCCTGGGCAACGGAGTGAGACTCCAACTCATAAATAAAGAAATAAATAAATGTGAAAACTTCAGGCACTTCACACCCTTTTGGAAACTGAACCCACTTATTCAAAACCAAAAACCACACCATCTGTGGCTCAATTAAGCAATAATAAATACAATTATACCTCATGGGCTCCAATGGCGTTAACATGACATTGGAGAATAAAACGCTACAGCCACCGACAGTTTCGATAGCCATGGTTGCAAAGCATTATCCATCATAGCCTCTTCTACCTCCATCCAATTCTAATGCTTCATGACTTTTTAAAACATCACTTTTTTTGGTCATTGCTTGAGACCAAAATATGGCCTTTTATTCCTATGAGTTTGCAAGTATATGCTCAATCTTTTTTTTTTTCTTTTTTAGGATAATCTCTGCTTGGGAGGTTTCAGTGTGGTGCTGTAAACAAACAGATAAAGCTTCCACCACTGTAAGCTGCAAAAGCCCTGTGTGTTGCTCACCCTAATATCCCCAGTGCTTGCTTCAGGTACTAGAAACTCAAAAACTCGGTATGCTAGAGATACAAATCAGTGGTTTAAAGTGTGCCTGTATCAGCTTTCTAATTTCCACCCATGTAATATGCAAAAGAAGCACAGCAGACCCTTTTTACAAAGCTTACAAAAGTTAAGTAAGAAACAGACACGAAATACATTTACATGTTCTAATGGATCCATTTTTATACTGTCAATATTTACAGCATGAATTTGCATGCCTCTCGGTGGTTAAACTCACAAGAAAATCCACTGTTTCATCTTATATTTTCTTTTTTTCTCGCTCTCTTGCCCAGGCTGGAATGCAATGGAGCAATCTCGGCTCACCACAACCTCTGCCTCCCAGGTTCAAGTGATTGTCCTGCCTCAACCTCCCAAGTAGCTGGGATTACAGGCGCCCGCCACCAAGCCCGGCTAATTTTTGTATTTTTAGTGGAGACAGGGTTTCTCCATGTTGGCCAGGCTGGTCTCAAACTCCTGACCTCAGGTGATCCACCCATCTCAGCCTCCCAAAGTGCTGGGACTACAGGCGTGAGCCACCGTGCTCAACTTCATCTTATATTTTCTTTCATCTTTCTCTTATTTGTTATGTGGGATGAATCTCTGTTCACACAACGATCTACACTTCATTTTTACTATAATATATATGGCATTTAATATTGTAAATTAAGTACATATACATGCTAAAAATATGAAATATCTTCAATGTTAAGTATATATAATATACATGTACTTTAAATACATTTATATTAACATATGATTACATATTAAATATAGAACATAAATATTAAAATTTTAGTGAATACATGACTAATTTGAGTTATAAGATGACTGAAACTATACTTATGTCTTTTTTTTTTTTTTTTAAGACAGAATTTCACTCTGTTGCCCAGGCTGGAGTGCAATGGCGCAGTATCAGCTCAGTGCAACCTCTGCCTCCTAGGTTCAAGCCATTCTCCTGCCTCAGTCTCCCGAGTAGCTGGGAGTACAGGCGCCTGCCACCATGTCCAGCTAATATTTTTGTATTTTTAGTAAAGGTGGGGTTTCACTATGTTGACCAGGCTGTTCTTGAACTGCTGACCTCAGGTGATCCACCCGCCTCAGCCTCCCAAAGTGCTGAGATTACAGAGATGAGGCCCTGTGCCCAGTCATGTCCTTTTTTTAATGTTTGCGCCCCACCCCATTTCCCCATTACAGTTTCCTATACACCTCACGATACTCAATTAGCATTATTTTGTCATTTGTGATATGTAAGTAAAGATCACATACTTTATATTTGCAAATGTGGACATAAAGAGAAACACTGAAATACAGAATAGTTGTCTAAAAGAATGTGAAGGGCCAGACATGGTGGTTCACACCTGTAATCCCAGCACTTTGAGAGGCCGAGGTGAGCAGATTGCTTGAGCCCAGGAGTTCGAGACCAGCCTGGGCTACGTGGCAAAACTCTGTCTCTACAAAAAATACAAAAATTTAGCCAAGCATGGTGATGCATGCCTGTAATCCCATCTACTTATGAGGCTGAGGTGGGAGGATGACCTGAGCCCAGGGGGGTCAAGGCTGCAGTGAGCCATGACTGTGCCACAGTACTCCAGCCTGGGCAACAGAGCAAGACCCTCAAAAAAGAAAAAGAAAAGAAAAAATGCTAGGCAGCCAGGCATGGTGATGTGCCTGTAGTCCCAGTTACCCAGGAGGCTGAGGAAAGATGATTGATTGCTTGAGCCCAAGACATTGCAGTAAGCTACGATCACGCCACTGTGCTCCAGCCTGGTAACAGAGTGACACCTTGTCTCTAAAAATAAAATAAAATAAGAAATAAAATAATTTTTCTAAAAATGAATGCTAGGCACTGGAGGTGTCTCCTGCTTTTTGCTAGAGGCACTGGATATAAAAGGGAAACTTCTAAAAGCCAGGTGCAGTGGCTCATACCTGTAATTGTAGCACTTTGGGAGGTCAAGACAGGTGGATCATGAGGTCAGGAGATCGAGACCATCCCAGCCAACATGGTGAAATCCCGTCTCTACTAAAAATACAAAAAATTAGCCAAGGTGGTACAAACCTGTAGTCCCAGCTATTCGGGAGGCTGAGGCAGGAGAATTGCTTTAACTTGGGAGGCGGAGATTGCAGTGAGCTGAGATGGCACCACTGCACTCCAGCCTGGAGACAGAGCGAGACTCCGTCTAAAAAAAAAATCAATAAAAGGGAAACTTCCAGCATCTCCTTGGGATGTTTGAACAGGAATCTCAGTAAACATGCCCAAAATTGAGCTCTTGATCTCCCCTACCTGCCTCAGATTTGTTCTCCCCTTGTCTCTGCCATCACAGCCAGCAACACAGGTCAAAACCCCTCATCCTCAGCCCTCCCTCCAGGCCATCACCACATCTTGCTATTTCTGCCAGCCATTGCCAGCCTCAGACTTAGGCTGTAAGAGACAGGTGGATACACAGAAGAAATCACATGCAGGCCACTGGCTCTCTCCACTGTCACCACCACCCCCAAAAAGGAACTCCCAGACAGGCACAGTGGCTCATACCTATAATGTCAACACTTTGGGAGGCCAAGGTGGATGGATCACTTGAGCCCAAGAATTCAAGACCAGCCTGAGCAACATAGTGGGACCCTGTCTCTACAAAAAAAAAAAAAAAAAAAAAAATTCAAAACATTGGCCGGGTTCAGTGGCTCACCCCTGTAATCCCAGCTCTTTGGGAGGCTGAGGCGGGTGGATCACTTGAGGTCAGGAGTTCGAGACCAGCCTAACCAACATGGTGAAACCCCGTCTCTACTAAAAATACAAAAATTAGCCGGACATGTTGACACGCACCTGTAATCCCAGCTACTCGGGAGGCTAAGACAGGAGAATCGCTTGAACCCAGGAGGCAGAGGTTGCAGTGAGCCAAGATCACACCACTGCACTCCAGCCTGGGCGACAGAGACGAGACTCGGTCTCAAAAAAAAAAAAAAAAAAAGTCTGTATCTAGGCAAGAAAAATAAGTCCTTTCAATGTGTCTAGTTTAAACCAATTTAATTCATATTTACTGGTTCTGTGTTTTGGTAAATAATTACCACCAGCTCCCTCTACATGGTATGTTATCAAAGACAAGTCTAATTTAACATTTATATGCTATTCGTTTTTTCTTTTTAAAATTTTTTTTTAATAGAGGAGAGGTTTTGCCATGTTGCCCAGGCTAGTTTTTAACTACTGGGCTCACGAAATCCGCCCACCTCGGTCTCCCAAAGTGTTGGGATTACAGGTGTGAGACACTGAGCCTGGCCCCGCTATTCATTTCTAATGTCCCATTCAGCACATATGGTAAGAAACAAGATGATCTGCAGAAAGAACTATGAACAGTAGCTCTTTGCTTATTAGGTATAATTTGTGTGTGTGTGTTTTAAACTCCTCAACAAATTGAGATGATGTCTTCCAAATCAATTTAGAAGGAAAAAAAAACCCAAAATCCAAATAATTCTAAATTAGCCACAAACCATGATTGACAATAGTCAGAAATAACTAAATCCAGGCTCTTCATCTACGATCAGCAGACTTTATGTATATCACCTTTTTTTATTTTTTGAGATGGAGTTGCCAGGCTGGAATGCAGTGGCACAGTCTTGCCTCACTGTAACCTTGGCCTCCTGGGTTCAAGCGATTCTCCTGCCTCAGCCTCCCAAGTAGCTGGGACTACAGGGGCATGCCACCATGCCCAGCTAATTTTTATATTTTATTAGAGATGGGGTTTCACCATGGTGGCCAGGATGGTCTCAATCTCTTGACCTCGTGATCCACCTGCCTCAGCCTCCCAAAGTGCTGGGATTGCAGGCGTGAGCCACCATACCCGGCCAATACTGCCTTTTTTTTTTTTTTTTTTTACTGCAAAGAACCTTCCTGGATTCTGTACTACCTTCAAGATGGGTTCTAGGGTACCCAAGCCTAGTAGCCACGTGATTCTACCAGCAACTGGGGGAAGCCCTTTTCAGTGAATTATGGATCTAAACAAGGCAAATGAATTCAGAGAGGGAGCTGTGCCTCCAAAGGCCAAGAAAAGCAATTTTGTCAAACCTAGGTAATTGTCCAAAGGAGAGAACAAAACCAAGACTAGCAAACACGCATGACAGATGAGAGAATTGTCTTGCCACTCGGTAAAACGCAAGATCAAGTATTTGTACAAAGGTTCTGGGGGGAGAAATTAAAGACTCAAACAATGACTCTAGCACTTTCGTTTGTGCCAGGTCAAGGCAAAAATACCTAATTGAGCTCTACAACCCAGAACAATCTGTATGGAATCCTGTAGCAGCAGTTGGCACTTGTGATAACCTCAAAGTTGAAAAGAGATAGTTAAGAAAATTTGTCTTGACAGTTACTTTCAGAACAATCATTAATTATAATTAAACGACAATAGAAAAGGTGATAAATGACATAGTAACACAAGTCAGTCAAGTGTAATTATCTGTAGGGCATGCAATTCAGGGTTCAAAAACAGAGGGCTATACATTTAGATATAAATCACAAAAAGATTGCCAAAGAGGAGGCTTTGATTTGGAAACAGGGAAGCTCTGAAAATGGGGAAGTACTGAAATGATTGCGACATCCCCACATTTGGCCCTGCCTTGAACGTTACTTAGTCATCAGCCTCCATCAAGGACTTGTGGTAGCAGAGAAAATAAACCACAGAAAACATGGTAGCCTCCCGGCAGAGGTCTGGGAGAAAACCCATGCTCATTCAGAAAGGTGTGTTCGAGGTTGTATTTCGAGTCAACACTTTCAGTCACACCTGAAATGTATAAAAAGCCTGTGTGTCTTATTCATTCCACAAATATTTATGGAGTACCTACACTGTGGCAGACACTACTCTAATGTGTTTGGGGTATATCAATGAATGAAGCAGCCATTTTAGTCCGGGAGAGACAGACAATAGGTCATATAATTACATAGCATGATGCAAAGTGATAAATACCAGAGAGAGCAGAGTAGGGAGACAGAGAATGCAAGCAGGAAGGAGGAATTGCTGTTTTAACCAGGGAGGAGGCAGAGCAAAGACTTGAAGGAGGTGAAGGAGTGAAGCACGGAGGTATCTGGGGACGATGGTTCAGGGATCGGGACAGCCAGTGCAAAGACCCTGTGGTATGAATGTGCTGGGCACACCCCATCAAGAAAATAAGTGTGGTTAAAGCAAAGGGAGTAAGCATGTGCAGGGTAGGAGGTGAGCTTAAAGAGATGATGGGACTAGAAATAAAGTCACTCACTGGCTTTTGAGTGAGACAGAGAGGCTCTAGAAAGTTTTCGGCAGGGGACTGACACGATCTGACTTCTGTTTTAAAAGAGTCACTCTGGCCAGGTGAGGTGACTCACGCCTGTAATCCCAGCACTTTGGGAGGCCAAGGTGGGTGGATCGCTTGAGGCCAGGAGTCAGAGAACAGCCTCGCCAACATGGTGAACCTCCATCTCTACTAAAAATACAAAAATTAGCTGGGCATGGTGGTGCACGTCTGTAATCCCAGCAACTTGGGAGGCTGAGGCAGGCGAATCACCAGAACCTGGAAGACAGAGGTTGCAGTGAGTCGAGATCACGCCACTGCACTCCAGCCTGGGTGACAGATTGAGACTCCATCTCAAAAAAAAAAAAAGTCACTTGGATACTGGGTCAGAAACGAGTGCGGGGGAGAGCAGTGAGGGCAAAGGTGGAAGCAGGGGAGCGGGGTAGCAGATTCTGGAGAACCATCCACCCTTCCGTGACTAGCTCTAGCCAATGGAGAAAGGGCAAGACCTTTCATACAGGACCAGGGTGTATGAGAACATGGGTGTTACCATTTAATTTCAGGGTCTGTGTGCCTCCTGCAGTTCCCACCAGAGAAGTGACTGCTAGGTTTCACGCTGGGCTTGTTCGTATCACATGAGCTGGCAGTTTCTGTTTACTCATTGGCAAACTGACATATACCTTAAGGTAGATCCGGGAACTCACGACGTGGGGCACCAAGCAAAAGAGGTCCCTGGGCCAAACTACTGTTTGCACCAAATAGGAGGGGCTAACTTGTTATTGGATTTCCCTTTGCTCTGCAAATAGGATTTCACTAGAGGCAATTCTTCCGATACTTTTTCAGCCACCTGCTCCTTCCTCATCTCTTTTCCTTAACTAAGAGTACACCATCAGCCCACCAGAAAAACCACACTGCTGTGGCTCATTCATATTCACCTAAGATTGCCCTTTCACTCTTGGATTTCTTGGTTGACTCTTCCTATTTTTCAGAGGCGAGATCTCACTATGTGACCCAGGCTGGAGTGCAGTGTGGCTAGTCACAGGCGCAATCATAACACACTAAAGCCTTCAACGCTGTCATCAAGCAATGCTCCTGCCTCAGCCTCCCAAGTAGCTGGGACCACAGGCATGAACCACCATGCTCAGATCTTTACTCTTCCTAATTTTAAGAAAATGTTCTTTTTTCCTTCTAATAACTATCAATAAGTTCCTTCTAATAATGACCTAATAAGTTTTTTCTAATTATAAAAAAATGCACTTTTTTCACCTCATCATTGCTTATTAGCAACTCTCACCCTTTTAAAGGACATTAAAGCCATGCATGGCAGCAGTGCCTGTAGTCCCAGCTACTTGGGAGGCTGAGGTGGGAGGATGGCTTGAGCCCAGGAGTTCTGGGCTGTAGTGCGCTATGCTGATCGGGTGTCTGCACTAAGTTCAGCATCAATATGGTGACCTCCCAGGAGCGGGGGAACCACCAGGTTGCCTAAGGAGGGGTGAATCGACCCAGGTCAGAAATGGAGCAGGTCAAAACTCCCGTGCTGATCAGTAATGGGATCACACCTGTGAATCGCCACTGCACTCCAGCCTAGGCAACATAGCGAGACCCCGTCTCTAAAAAACAGAAAAAATTTTTTTTAGAAATAAATAAATAGGCCGGGAGTGGTGGCTCATGCCTGTAATCCAAGCACTTTGGAGGCCAAGGCGGGCGGATCACCTGAGGCTGGGAGTTCAAGACCAGCCTGACCAACGTGGTGAAACCCCGTCTTAAAAAAAAAAAAAATTTTTTTTAATAAAAATTAAAAATAAATAAAGGATATTAAAGAACAGGCAAAGAGGTATAAACTTGGTTGTCTTGTTTGTTTGTTTCAAGATGGAGTCTTGCTCAGTTGCCCAGGCTAGAGTGTAGTGACACAATCTTAGCTCACTGCAACCTTCACCTCCTGGTCTCAAGGGATCCTCCCACCTCAGCCTCCCAGGTAGCTGGGACTACAGGCATGCACCACCATGCCTGGCTAATTTTTGTATTTTTTGTAGAGATGGGGTTTTGCCATGTTGCCCAGGATGGTCTCAAACTCCTGGGCTCAAGTGATACACCAGCCTTGGCCTCCACAAGTGCTGGGATTACAGGTATGAGTGACCCGCGCCTGGCCCAGATAAATTTATTTAATCCTTATAACAACCCTGTGAGGTAGGCATTTTATAGTTGGGGAAACTGAGTCACAGAGGTTTTTGTTTTTTTTTTAAGTTAACCTGCCTAAAGTCACATGAAATAAGCGGCAGAGCTAAGATTGGAACCAAGACAGTCTATGCTCCTAGCCACGCTGCTATAGAGTGTGAATTTCATATGAATAGCCATCCTTTCCCCAAAATCTGCATCTTTACTCTCGCTAAACCCCTTTTCTTTCTCTCCACATGTGACGAAACTTTGCTGATTACCCTAAGAACAAACTAGCCCACAGAGCTGAGCTCTCCTCCATGCCAGCATGCGGCAGCTTTTGCCTTTTATAATCTAACTAAATTCTTTTTTTTTTTTTTTTTTTTTTTTTGAGACGGAGTTTCACTCTTGTTACCCAGGCTGGAGTGTGGTGGCGCGATCTCGGCTCACCGCAACCTCCGCCTCCTGGGTTCAAGCAATTCTCCTGCCTCAGCCTCCCGAGTAGCTGGGACTACAGGCGCGTGCCACCATGCCCAGCTAATTTTTGTATTTTTAGTAGAGACGGGGTTTCACCACGTTGACCAAGATGGTCTCGATCTCTTGACCTCGTGATCCACCCGCCTCGGCCTCCCTAAGTGCTGGGATTATAGGCGTGAGCCACCATGCCCGGCCAATCTAACTAAATTCTGAGGTAAAACCACAACCACCTCATTCTTCCCTGGACAAGTCTAAAATAGTAAGATCACATCCTCATGGAGAAATAGATCATAGATATTAGCTGGTAGGACATAAAACAAAAAAACAAAAAACAACACAAACATTAGGCCATTGCATTTTCTGTTAATAAGCTGCAGAGCCCCATTGAGTTTTCTGTGTCACCAAACCCTCCCAGTGGTAGTTACACAAAGGCAACTTTGTCTTGAGAAGGCTACTGGGAAGATGGGCCTAATCTTGGCAAGGGCTTGGTGTACCAAGAACCATGTTATTATTTTTAAAACTAAATGACAACACACAAAAAGAAATATTATTTAAGCCATCTTTTCTTTTTTTTTTTTTTTTTTTGAGACAGAGTCTTGCTCGGTCGCCAGGCTGGAGTGCAGTGGCATGATCTCGGCTCACAGCAACAACCTCTGCATCCCAGGTTCAAACGATTCTCCTGCCTCAGCCTCCCGAGTAGCTGGGACTACAGGCACCCACCACCACGCCCAGCTAATTTTTGTATTTTTAGCAGAGACAGGGTTTCACCATATTGGCTAGGCTGGTCTCGAACTCCCGACTTTGTGATCCACACATCTCGGTCTCCCAAAGTGCTTGGGATTACAGGCTCGAACCACTGTGCCGGGCCTAAGCCATCTTTTCGAAAGTCACAGTGCTATTATCCTCACCAACATAGAACCCTACTTTTTGAAACATGAATGGTTTACTGGAGCTTGCAAGGCTCAAATACACGTTTTCAGAATAGGAATCAAATTGATCTAAGAGAAGTAACACCTGAAAAAACCGTGTCCATTTTGTACTTCAGTACTTTTTCTTTTTCTTGGGACATGTGAAATATTTTACAAACTTGATCGAACCACGACTCGGTGCTCTGAAAAGTAGGTACTTTTTATCATAATTTTAATACGCTGGTAGGCACAGGTGTCCTGTTCCATTTCAGCTGCACAATGCCCTGCATTCATTGTACACCCACCCACTGCCCATGGGTACATATATTTAACTCTTGCTCACCCATAAGTGGATTATCCATAGCGTCTGGGTACAGGTTGTCTTCTACCCCAGTTGGTGGATACTCAGGAAGTATGAGCAAAACTGACCATTTCTCAAAGCAAGGCACAATCAGGAAGCCAAAGCTGTCAGCAACTCCCCTTTCATTTAACATACGCCCACCAGGAACCCACTATGGCCTTCGTGCAGGGCCACCAGGTTCATGAGAACCACAAACAGATAGTATCCCCAAAGACAAACACCGTGATTAGAAGAGGCTGGATGTTGTTTCCTTGATTAACGTGGCTGAGTGTAATCTATAAATAAAGCGTACATTTTGCAGAACCGGGAATCTCCTGATACCAAAAGATTGATATTTTCCTAAAACATAAAGGGTTTTCAGGGTTACACTAGCACTTTGTCTTCTCCTGATGCCCTCTCCCTGAAATGGCCTTCAGAAAAGCAGAGATTGTGCTTTTGATTTCTAAAATGACTCCACTCTAAAAGCTCTGATAGGGTGTTCCAAAGAGCTGCTATAGTCACAATCACTTCTATGTGATCAGCTTATTTGTGCATTTTACTTTACCAACACACAAACCATGTACATCTAGACACACCCACAAATCGTTTTTTACATAAACTAAGTTCCTATGAAAACAAAAATGGAAGATTCACAACAACAACAAAAAAGACTGCTCCTATTAAATATGTAAGTTACATAAACTGAGCTGTGATTCTTTTTTTCAGGAGTCCTTAAACCACACAGAAAGCAGAGGAAAGGCAAAGAGTAGGAGTATGGTTGAAGGGTTTGCACCTTTTGTAATCAGTTTACTTTTGATTGTACCAAGAGATGATTATCTTGAATTCATTCAAACTAGTATCTGTTGCTGTACCCTACGAACATCTGAATTACAAAAGGGGAGGAGGAGCCTCCCATTTCCACAGTTGCCAGTTTACCTGCAATCCTTTGAGGGTATGGATAATCTCCATGTGAGCTTTCTGGTAAATTCCACACTAGGACCACATTCAGAACATACCTGTTTCTTGGCCATGTATGCCTCTAGACACTCTCTCCCGTTCTACTTTCACTGGAAAATGAAAAGTTTTCCTTCCCCACAACATTTTCAGAGCAAAAGATAAGAGATCCTTAAAAGAAAGCGGTCATTGACTTCAAGTGGGGGAGATGGCCCTCCCCGCCACCCTCCCCTCATACAGATGCAGAAAGAATAGATGGGGAAGCAACTGTGAGAGAAACACAAACAATCAGAACTCAAGCTCAGTCTCAGGAGTTTTACCGACAGGATGATTCAGGGCCACACACAAAAAATGGCAGGGTGCCATTTCCCCTTGAATCTCTCCAGCAAAAGATGTTTCCAACGACTTGAGGTGGCAACTGAGCAATCAGTTACTGACCATTTCTCTGACAATTCTCTGGAGGCTCCAAAGGCCTCCTATCTTGAAACCCAAGTCATCTCTGCATTGCTATTATCGAAAATCTTTACCCAGTTGCTCTTTGAAGCCATTACTCAGAGCAGTAATGTTGTGACTAACACACACCTTTTATGATATTAAAGCAGAAAATCAGCATCATCATTAAGACACAGAGACTGTTTCTAAGAGGGAGAGAAAATATTTCCCCTAATCAGGCCAGTAGCTGAAACACTGCAATACAACATTTAGCTTGGAATCAACTGTGACAAGCACTTAAAGCTGCATTTAATGTCTTCATTGTAACTTTATAAAAGTATGGCGCACAAATTCTACCTTCATTCTAAATGTATCCTTTATTCTAAATCTCATGAATCCCAAACTTAAACCCTCTTCAGAGTAAGTTCCCCACTCCCCTCGCCCCGCCTCCCACCGCCCTCGAATTATGTATCTTCTGGGATAACCAAATCACGGTTCCACTTGAGCCTGGGTCCAATTTTAAGAAAATCTCCCTCCCTTCACCCTTGTATCCATTCCCCTGACCTTTTCTGAAAAATCAGGAGGCTTAAGGTGTGGAGGTGGAAACTTACTGAAATTGCCAAATGCTTTTCTATAGCAGTGAAAGCTCAATCATTTGGGAAGTGATTTAATCTTGAGTTCCAGAGCAGAACTTGAAAAGCAATTAAATCCTTTTGTGAGAAAATAATTTCATCTACTTTAACCTAATCTTTCAAAAAAAATCATTACCTAGAACAGTAAACCAAATAGTCTAATATGAATGTTCTTATCATGTAAGGAAAAAAAATGTGAGCAGTCTTTAACACTAGCTAGAGCAAGTACATAGAACAAGTGTCCAGAAGCATACAGTTCCCTTGCTTTCTGGCTTTATTTCATCCTCAGTATCAGCACTGCTTTGGGCAGAATTCTTTCATTTAGTCTAGAGCAGCACAGTGAGTGAAGGGCTAAAAAATAAATATTTTGACGATTAAAAATATAGAGATTGCCAAAAAAATGATGATAAATTATCAATCCTACAAACTTCTGTAAATGCAAAAACCAAGAGAAAGATAATAAATCTTTAATAATTGATTGATATTCAGAAACTCTTGATCTGATGAATTTCAGCATGGCCTACCTAGTCTGGTAAAGGATAGCAGAGCTAGGCTTATTTCTTCATTTGACACATACTGAAAGTTAATAATGAAGCTAGGTGCTTGGGACATTTCTGAGACCCCATCCTTCCAGTATGCAGTAATTTAAGTCAAAGGGGCCAACAGTGTGTATATCAGAACAAGGTGAAGGGTAAGGTAGACCAGAAAAAAAATATTAAAACCTAAACCTTTCTTTTCTTCCGTTTTCCTTTCAGACTGGGCTAGTTTTAGTTCCTTCCAAGACTTCCAATTCAGCAATCTGACAAAGATCATTGTTTAAATGAATAGCAACAGAAACTCCCAGAAAGTGTTCCCTTAGCCTCTAGGTTGACTACTTCGGTTTGTCTAGAGGTTGAGTGTTACGCCGCTGACTTTCACCTTTTAGAATCGGCACCTGCAATTCTCAAAGACTGTGGGTCTAACTGCCAACCTTTTGAGCTCAAAACTTCGGCAATCCCTTCAAGTTGGGTTGTCAACCTTTTGCTTCCCGTTCCCTGAGAAATTCGTATGACCTTGCCTTAAAACTTTTAAAGAATACATTTTTTAATCTATATTCCTTCTAGAGAAAACTGAATGAGTCATTAAAATACTACTAGGAAAAAAAAAGGTTTGATTTTTTAGTTCAGGGTAGTAATGACCTGTAAGTACCTTGAAGATGGTATCTTCCTATCACTTACGCCTTGGGACAGTACCCAGGAGTGGCTGAACTTTTACCTAATTAAAAAATGAGTCATCTATTTGAAAAAATTCCACTTCCATTTATTTTATCTGATTTCTTAAATATCCAGTTGACTGCTAATTTGTCAGATGTCATAATTCGTCAGTCCTGTCCTTTTCTACGGGTTGAATTTTTAATTTGAAACAACTACACCTCCACCGAATGTTACTTTCAGAGGTAAATTACTGCAGGAAGACCCCCCTCTGCCTTGGTTAACACTTAAATGAGATGCCTCCCGTCCAGGACGCTTCCCCAAACACACTGTAATAATCTAAGTCTAAAGTCACCTGTGCTTCTGGGCGGTCCAATCACGTATTTTCAAGAGTGAAAAAAAAAATCAGTTTCTTTTATGGAAAGAGATTCATCACTACAGGAAACACGATGGGGCTGACTGTATACGATTATCTGCTTTCCCAGAAGTTGACCCTTTTATTCCCACTAAATATACCGAGAGACAGGAGAGTGATAGCATGAGGGATAAGGGCTAAATAGAGAAGAAAAAGAAAAAATATATATGCTTCAAAAATCGGGACCCAAACGTAAGATTAAGGGACAACAGTTAAAAGGACTACCAAAAACCACCTTACCTTTCCTTGTTAAGTTTTTGGAGTCGCCCACTTCAGAAATTAACATCACAGCCCAGGAGCAACTTACACAGCTAGGAAGTCACCTACAACATCTTCGCCGCCGCCCTCTTTTTAATGTAAAACCAAAATAAGGAAAGTCCAGCGACTCCCCACCGCGCCGCTTAAAGCAACAGAGCGTTTTAGGCTTAACTCCCAGGCTCTGGGAATTCCAGTGGGTCGGAATTGCTTAACCTTGGAGACCTGCAAAGAGAAAGTCTCCAGGAGGACCGCTCCCCAAACCCCGGCTTCTCTCTATCCCAAGCTGCTCATTCCACAGTGGAAAGCGGGAGCGGCGACCGAAGGCGGCGGAGCTCTCTGGGACTCAGCTCCCGAGACTGGGAGCGCGCGGCGGTTCCACGCGCAGAGCGGCGCCGGGTCCCGGCTGCGTGGGGCGCTGCGCTCGGGAGCGCTCGGCGTCTGGTCTGCGGGCCCTTCCCGGTTCCCCTCCCTCTCTCCTCCCGCCGCCCGCCCCCTGCCGAGGCCATCCGCCTCACAGTAGCGAGGTTGTCTCTCGTCGACTCCCTTCCCTTAAACTCACCAAACCAGATTTTTACTCCCAACACCGGCAACTTCCCGTAAATCTGCCCTGAAATTGTATCCTGCTCGCTGAGCCTCGCCTGGCGAAAGGCCAGTGCCACATTCCTGTTGTTTTTTTAGGAGCGCAGATACCTTTGCTGAAGGTTCAAGAAAATCGGCCTTGATGGGAGAGATTTGGGGCCTTGACCAGACGGACTTCTCTCCCCGCCCCAAAAGTCACATGCCTTTCAGACACCCAGAAGTGGCACCTGCTCCACCTGGGAACATGTGTCCGGGTCAGACGCCCGGGCCCCGTCGGGCTGTTCCATGAAACCCAGCCATGGAGGAATCAGGAACCCGTTGTGGAATCTCAAGCCGATTGGAACCGCCCCGCTCCCCTTCTTCCCCCAAGTAAAGAAGTCGCTGGACGAAGTGGAATCTCCGCGCCCCCCGCGTGCCGGGGGAGAGCTACCGGGACGTCCTTACCTGGGGACTGAGCATGGCTTGGCCGCGCGCAGGCAGGAGCGTCACGCGGACGGGGCCCTGACCTTTGCCGGGGCCTTCGCAGCAGGGCCTGGGGCCTGGGCGCTGCTCGTTCAGAAGTGGCTCATTTTAATGCGCTCTGACCTAAAGTTGCGGCTGGTTTCTAGAAAGGGAACAAAAAACACTGCACTGAGAAATAGCAGCCAAGCCCTCGCTTCACCTTGCCTGCTCTCTGGGGGAGTTGGCTCGAACCTCCACCCCGTTCCCATCCCAAAGAAACCCAGAAGTCCGCAATCCGCGCCCCACCCCCTTCGCCTTACCTGTTTATACAAGAGTTAAGGAGCCTCCCGCATTTCAGTGGAGCGCTAAGCCTGTTTGTAGGCGCGGAATCGGCCAACAGGAATCGAATTCTGTGACTAAACAAACTAGAAGAGGAAGCAGGCACCACCAGGAACCTAAAACACAGTTGTGATTTCGGGTTGCAGTGTCATTCAGCTGAGGGGGAAAAAAAATACCGTTCTCATCGGGCTACCTTAGTTAAAGAATGCTCCAAAAGCAGTTCTTTGCTGGTTGAGTTAACACATGCAAAGGGCTTAGAACGGTGCCTGGCACTCAGTGTTAGCTGCCATTATTGTTGTTATTCTTATTATTATTTACATGATGGCTTTTTTCCAAAGAAGGGGTGTGTGGTCAGAGTTAGACCTGGGCTGTAGCCCCAGCCCTGTCACTCACCAGCTGTGAGGCCTGAGCAAGATATTTAATCTCTCCCAGCCTCAGTTTCTGGAAGATTCTAACGATGGGATTTTTACAAACAGTTTACATTCGTTGCTGACAGTCTTGAATATAATGGGAAATAAAGTCCCTGTAAAGGGTAGCCAACTGAATTTCATCTCACTTAAAAGTTACAGGATTGACAGGAGAAATGCAGATACATTTGCCCTCATTCCATGAAGCTCACTAATAGGAAGGAAACTCAGGACCCAGCAATCATCCATCTGCTATGCTTAATTCTCATTTGTATTTTGGCACTTGACCTGGTGTCTAATCCTGGGAGAGTTATTTATCCCAGACTGGGCCAGACAAATAATGACCGTTGCCATTTGAAAAGTAGTATGGGCTGGGCGCAGTGGCTCAGGCCTGTAATCCCAGCACTTTGGGAGGCGGAGGCGGGCGGATCACGAGGTCAGGAGATGGAGACCATCCTGGCTAACACGGTGAAACTCCGCCTCTACTAAAAATACAAAAAAAAAAAATTGGCCGGGCGTGGTGGCACGCGCCTGTCCCAGCTACTCCGGAGGCTAAAGCAGGAGAATCTCTTGAACCCGGAAGGCGGAGGTTGCAGTGAGCTGAGATGGCGCCATTGCATTCCAGCCTGGGCGACAGCGTGAGGCTGCTTCTCAAAAAAAAAAAAAAAAAAAAAAAAATACTTAGAGAGGTCCTATCTTCCTACAGAAAAATTAAAAAAAAAAAAAGAAAGAAAGAAAGAAAAGAAAAGAAAAACAGTATGAAAGCGAGGAAAATGGTTTTGAAACTCCTCATAAATATTAAAAAGTGATTATTGGAGGCTAAAATGTTATCAGTGCCTCCACCCTTTATCCTCCATTTAACTTCACATTTAAAGAAAGAAATCATAATCTCTTTCCATTAATGAGGCCCTTTCTACTTTATGGAGCATTGTCACCCTTCTTACGTTATCTGATCCTTACAAAATGATCCTATTTGTCCCCATTTTGCAGATGAAGACACAGATCACACAGGTTAAGTAGAAGTCCCAGGGCTGAGTGGTGAGGCCAGGACTGGTTCTCAGTTCTAGTTAAATTCAAAAGCAGCCACTTGCCACCTTTGGGAAAAATGATTCCTTAAAACCAGCAAAGAATTCTGAAACATTCTAAATGCTTATGATCTTTTATCTTCCCATGAAGCAAAATTTAACCCAGACAAATTCAACATTTCCTGCGTTTTAGGTTCATTTCTTGTCAATACCAGCCAGCACGAACTGTGAAGAGCAGGCAGTGGGAACTCTCTTAGCTAAGTTCCCTCACCAGACCTAAAGGTTGACACTGCCAGGCACAAACAAGGTCTCCACCTGCTTAAGACAACTCAAAAACCCAGCTCCACATTAGCCTGAAATTTTCTTTTCCAGAAGTATCTGGATTATCGCTTCAAAGTCTCACTGTCAGAGATTGAGCTGAAGGATTCCAGGAGGGGACATCTCACTGGGCGCAGTGGCTCACGCCTGTAATCCCAGCACTTTGGGAGGCCAAGGCAGGCACGTCACCTGAGGTCAGGAGTTCCAGATGAGCCTGGCCAATGTGGTGAAACCCCATCTCTACTAAAAATACAAAAATTAGCCAGGTGTGGTGGCGGGTGCCTGTAATCCCAGCTATTTGGGAGGCTGAGGCAGGAGAATCCTTTGAACCCAGGAGGCAGAGGTTGCAGTGAGCCAAGATTGCACCACTGCACTCCAGCTGGGTGACAGAGTGAGACTTTGATTCAAATAAATAAATAAATAAAATAAGGCCAGGCACAGTGGCTCACGCCTGTAATCCCAGCACTCTGGGAGACTGAGGCAGGCAGGTCACCTGAGGTCAGGCATTTCAGATGAGCCTGACCAACGTGGTGAAACCCCAACTCTACTAAAAATTTAAAAAATTAACCAGGTGTGGTGGAGGGTGCCTGTAATCCCCGCTATTCAGGAGACTGAGGCAGGAAAATGGCTTGAACCTGGGAGGCAGAGGTTGCAGAGTCCAGATCGAGCCACTACACTCCAGCCCAGGTGACACAGTAAGACTTTATCTTAAATAAATAAATAAAAATAAAAGAAGTTTGCAAGCGTGGAGGTCAGTGACTCCAGGTGAACTGGAGCTGGAGTCAGGGAAAACTCCTGTTGAGGAGGCTCAGGTTCCATGTCAGGAAGAGAGTCCTCATCTCAGAGAGTGTCAGTTACCGTCTCTCAGATGTTGCCTGGCACTTCTGCTCCTTCTTCAGTTTTGCCCACTGACACCTATGAAATGGATATATCCTTTTTTTTTTTGAAGCCCATATTCACTGGAGAAATGGGTGTATAATTCTTGTTCCTCTTTCTCACTGGCCTCCCAGGAACATGACAAAAATAGATTTTTCTGGGCAGGTGAGGTGGCTCACACCTGTAATCCCAGCACATTGGGAGGCCGAGGAGGGCGGATCACCTGAGGTCAGGAGTTTGAGCCAGCTTGGCCAACATGGCAAAATCCCATCTCTACTAAAAATATGAAAGTTAGCCAGGCATGGTGGCAGGCACCTGTAATCCAAGCTACTCAGGAGGCTGAGGCAGGAGAATCACTTGAACTCGGGTGACGGAGGTTGCAGTGAGCCTGGATCGTGCTTGCACTCCAGCCTGGGCAACAGAGTGAGACTCCATCCCAAACAAACAAACAAAAAATAATAATAGATTTTTCTAAGTTGCAGGCTATAGCAAGAGAAATGTAAACTTTTATTATTTCTTTTTTTGTGGCTAACCTTGATTCCTGTTTTATTATTATTATTATTATCATTATCATTATTTTAATTCTTAGGTCAACTCTATTCTCCTCGGGCATTCTAGTTTTCCAGACCCCTGCCTTTTATTTTCTGTTTTCTTCTTTTCCTTCTGCCTGTGAGGCAGTGTTCCAGAGTGAGTGCAAATGGCATGAAAATTGGTTTCCAATAGATTTGAGTTTGAATCTCGATTTTTTCTCTGAGCTATGTGATATTGGACAGATTGCTTAATCATTTTGAGTTTCAGTGTATTCATTTATAAATTAATAACATCTATCTCTCTGGATTTCTTTTCTCTTTTTTTTTTTTTTGAGACAGAGTCTTACTCTTGCTCAGGCTGGAGTGCAATGGTGCAATTTCAGCTCACTGCAACCTCCGCCTCCCTGGTTCAAGTGATTCTCCCAAGTAGCTGGGATTAGATGCATGCACCACAACACCCAGCTAATTTTGTATTTTCAGTACAGAGTGGGTTTTGCCATGTTGGTCTAGGCTAGTTTCTAACCCCTGACCTCAGGTGATCTATCTACCTTGGCCTCCCAAAGTGCTGGGATTACAAGTGTGGGCCACTGTGCCTGGCCATCTCTCTGGATTTCTACAAGAGTTAAATGAGAGCTAAAATCTCAGCATGGTCCCTGGCACATAGAAGTTACTGAAGATATGGTATTTCCTTTAGGATCTGGAAAGAAGCCTACTCCAAGGCTCACAAAGAATTGTCTTTCCCATGCTTTTTTTTTTTTTTTTTTTTTTTTTTTATTTTGTAAAAGGAGTATCGCTCTGTTGCCCAGGCTAGAGTAGTGCAATGGCACGATCTTGGCTCACGGCAACCTCCGCCTCCCAGGTTCAAGTGATCCTCCTGCCTCAGCCCCCCTAGTAGCTGGGATTACAGGCACGTGCCACCATGCCTGGCTAATTTTTGTATTTTTAGTAGAAACAGAGGTTCTCCATGTTGACCAGTCTGGTCTCAAACTCCTGACCTCAGGTGATGCACCCGCCTTGGCCTCCCAAAGTTCTGGGATTACAGGTGTGAGCCACTGCGCCCGGCCTGAGTCTTAGATCAAATAACACTATCTAAGACACCTTCATCGAGAGAGGTAAGCCACAATATAAAAATAACCAATCATGTGCATAGCATTTCCACTCATGTGCACAGCATGTATGTAGCATTTCCAATGATATATTTATTATCACTTTTGATCATCACAACCGTGCGAGTTAAATATGGATAAGGCACAAAGCATCGGTAGCACCTCATTGCTCAGATCGGGAAAGTGAGGTTCTCAGTAGTTGCTGGTAGGTTGCAGAGCCAGGTTTTATTTTTGTTTTTGGTTTTTTACTTCTTTTCACTATTCCACACTACTGAAACTATGTCTATTTTCTTATATTCGGTTGGGGATCAGAATCAAAGAGTTCCAAAAGATTATTTTTGCTCTTAGTTCTGCAGACAGAGCCAGACTATTTTTGGACAATTCTCATTTTGCATGCATTCAAATCCAAGAAGACTCCCATCAAAGATCTGTGCCCTGTGAGAAGTGAGATGTGCTGGCCCTATGAAGTAAGCTTCCAACTCTATGAAAAGGCCAGAAAGATAGAGCTTGGGCTGGAAGTTAGGATGATCGAAGTTTGCATGCTGGCAATTGTGTGATAATTTTGTATTTTTAATAGACGAGGATTCACTATGTTGGCCAAGCTGGTCTCCTGACCTCAGGGGATCCACCCGCCTCAGCCTCCCAAGGTGCTGGGATTACAGGCGTGAGCCACCACACCCGGCCTCTGTTATTTTTCTTAAAGATCGACAGCCATGTACTAAGATGGTACATATGAGGCCTAAGTGGGCACTATAGTGAAAAAATGCAAAGCCCTTAGAACAATGCCGAGTATATAGCAATTGCTCTATAACTCTTTGCTATTATTGTTATTATTTTGCCTGATGGCAGTGGTGATGTCAAGATAAACAACTGACTTTTTGTTTTTTTTTTTTTTGTTTGTTTGTTTGTTTTGAGACAGGGTCTCGCTCTGTCACCCAGGCTGGAGTGTAGTGGCGCAATCTTGGCTCACTGCAGCCTTGACCTCCCTGGCTCAAGCCATCCTCCTGCCTCCACCTGCCGAGTAGCTGGTACTACAGGGACATGCCACCACTCTCAGCTAATTTTTGTATTTTTTATAGAGATGGGGTCTCATCACGTTTTCCAGGCTGGTCTCAAACTCCTGGGCTCAAGTGGTCTGCCCGCCTTGGCCTCCCAAAGTGCTAGAATTACAGGCATGAGACTGCACCAAGCCTGAACCTAAGCTTTCTGTTGTGGCTAGTGATATTTCTCTCAACAGGTATTATTCAGAAAAGAAATAGGTTTTGTTTTTGTTTTTGTTTGTTTTTGTTTTTTGAGACGGAGTCTTGCTCTGTCACCCAGGCTAGAGTGCAGGGGCGCAATCTTGGCTCACTGCAACCTCCACCTCCCAGGTTCAAGAGATTCTCCTGCCTCAGCCTCCTGAGTAGCTGGGATTACAGATACACGCCACCACACCCAGGTAAGTTTTGTATTTTTTTAGTAGAGTTGGGCTTTCACCATGTTGGCCAGGCTGGTCTTGAACCCCTGACCTCATGATCTACCTGCCTCAGTCTCCCAAAGTGCTGGGATTACAGCCGTGAGCCACCGTGCCCAGCCAATAAATCCTATTTTAATCCAGAACATGCAGCTTAACCAGAGACCTCTCCTCCACACAGTTTCAAAAGGCTCTCCACTTGCTCCATAGGGTGGCCACCCCATAGAAGCTTTTTCTAAAAAATAGTTTTATTTTCAATTTTAATATTAAATTCCCACTAAATCTAATATGTGCAAATTTAAGACATTTTATTCCAGGGCACTCTTTAATCCAAAGGATTTAGCCCAGGGGCTACCCCTAGAATGCAGCCGCCAGCCCGTAGGATGAGGGAGGGCCATTGAGAACTCGCTTAGAAGGGAGTCTGGGTCGTCAGTTTCCATGCCACACCATAGGAGGGCCCCTGACTGAATTTTAAAAATGTCCTGAGTTCACAGAAAAGGGAATTAAGTATAGCAGGGGTTCACTTCGAACATTAATCTCAGAAGCCAAATCCTTCATTTTGAGAAAGGCCTTCAATGTAAGGAGTCTCTTGACCTTCGTTCTTGCACAAATAGCTCTGCCAAAGTCTGTCCCGCTGAGATGGAGGGAGCACTAATGTAAATTATAGGTTCTTAAAGGCCCACTCAAGACCAAGGAATAATTCTGTTATGGCAACAAATGCTGTTAATTCCTCTGTATCCCTTTAAGACTTATTCCCTACCAGAGACGATCTGCAGATTTCTTTCTGTTTTATAATGGAAACCAGCCCCACCTAAGAAGCTCAGTCATTCAACTTATCAGAAAAGATTGCCAACATAAAATTGCTAACATTTATTAAGTGCTTACTGAGAATTTGCCAGACGCTGTGCCACACACTTTACATGTATTAACTATGTAATCCTCACAACCAGCCCATGAGCTAGAGACTGCCGTTACACCCATTTTATACATAAAGAGACCAAGTAAGTGACATCACTGAGTTCCCACAACTAGAAGGTGGCAGAGCGGGAGTTTAACCCAGGTATTCTGGCTCATGAACCTGTGATCCTAACCATGGCCTCAAAGGCCTCACAAAAAATTCCATGTATGTCTATGATTATGTTACAAATGTTACGTGTATTCTGGTAATGGTATCACTAGTGTCGAGAACAGTGCCTGGAACACAGTGGGCACTCAGTAAGTGTCCTTTGAATGAATGAGTGAATGTGTATATACATTTAAATCTTATGCTCTCAATATTGAGAGGTGTATGTTAAGAAAGGGTCTAGCTCATCTAGGATTTGAGAGTTAGGAACACATTTCAAAATGATTAAAAGTGCATTTTTTTTTCCCCTTGGATCACTAATTTCTTTCACAGAATAAAAGTGTGTTTTCAAAAATATGGTTAAGACAGGCACCGTGGCACGCTGCTGTAGTCTCAGCTTCTCAGGAGGCTAAGGTAGGAGGATCAGCTGAACCCAGGAGTTCAAGTCTAGCCTGGGCAACATAGTGAGAAATCATCTCTAAAAATATGTGTGTGTTGGGGCAGGGGAGGGGTAAGGTTTTAATTTGAAATATACTGCAGGGGATGATGATTTTATAGGACAGAATTAATTGCAGATGTGGTCAAATTTACTAACTGTAAAATCTACATCAAAATAATGTGAAAATTCTTGCCTCTGCTTCTATTATTTTTCCACTTGGAATACCTTTGTGTCCACCATCTGTCCATCACCTGTATACACTTAGTCCTCAAGAACACAGTCTGGGCCAAATGTGGTGGCTCACGCCTGTAATCCCAGCACTTTGGGAGGCCGAGGCAGGCAGATCACTTGAGGTCAGGAGTTTGAGACCAGCCTGGCCAACATGGTGATATCCTGTCTCTAATAAAAAAACAAAAATTAGCTGGGTGTGGTGGCATGTGCCTGTAATCCCAGCTACTTGGGAGGCTGAGGCAAGAGAATCAGTTGAACTTGGGAGGCAGAAGTTGCAGTGAGCCAAGACCACGCCATTGCACGACAGCCTGGGCAACAAGAGCGAAACTCCGTCTCAAAAAAAAAAAAAAGAAAGAAAGAAAAGAAAATGAGCTGTGGTTCATTTCCTCAAGGAACTCACATCTTATGAAGTCAGGTAAGCAACCAGCCAATGGTCATACGATGTATGAGCCCAGGATGCTGTGTGAGTAGTTATTTATTCTTTGTTTGTTTGTTTTGTTTTTGTTTTTTGTTTTGAGAAGTACTTATACAGTCTAACCTATATAAGGTTGAAGGGCCAGTCTTGGGGAGAGCTGAGAGGCTTGACGTTTGCCTACAAGCTAGCGAGGCAAAGAAGAGGAGAAGTACATTTCAGGTGAGCAAAATTCACCAAGGAACAAAATAAATTGTAGCTTCAGGTGTGTAAAGGCAAGGAGTTTTCTATGGCTAGAGGGTTGCATGGCAGTGATATGAGATGAAATTGAGAGACAGACAGGGGCCAGTTCATGAGGGAAAGTGTCTGTCATGCCAGGGAGTTCAGAAAGGTTTCAAATAGGGAGTGCTGAGGTCAGATAGGCATATCCATCAGAGTCCAGGGTAGTGGCAAAGGAGATAGAGAAGAGAGGATTCAAGATATATTTAAAAGACGAGAGTCATGGTATTATGGTAAGAGTCAGGCCGGGTGCGGTGGCTCACACCTGTAATCCCAGCACTGGGAGGCCGAGGTGGGCAGATCACCTGAGGTAGGGAGTTTGAAACCAGCCTGACCAACATGGAAAAATCCTGTCTCTGCTAAAAATACAAAAATAATTAGCCGGGTGTGGTGGCACATGCCTGTAATCCCAGCTACTCAGGATGCTGAGGCAGGAGAATCCCTTAAACCGGGAGGCAGAGGTTGTGGTGAGCCGAGATCCCACCATTCCACTCCAGCCTGGGCAACAAGAGCTAAACTCCATCGCAAAAGAGAGAGAGAGAGAAAGACAGTCAGATATTTGGGGGTAAGATAGAAGACAGCAGAAAATTTGGAGTCAAGATAATCATTCATTCCGTAAATATTCACTGAACTCATACTACATCCCAACCACGTTTCTAGGCCTGGGGAAAACAGCAGGGAACAAAATCGTCATAAATTCTGTCCTCATGGAGCTTGCTTCTGTTGGGGAGCAGACAAACAAAAAACAAATACGTAAAATATAAAACATGTTTGATGATGGTAAGTAGGGAGAAGAAAAACAGAGCAGAGAAGGGAATAGCAAAAAATAAAACTGAGACAAAACAAAGCTAAGCTGGTCGTAATATTTCAAAGACGGTAAGGAAAGACTTCCCTGAGAAGGTGACATTGAGAGGAACTAAAGACAGTGAGGGACAGATTAAAGAAGACAGTCAGAGGAAGGATACTCCAGGCAGACCAAGAGTGTGCTTGGTGCCTTCAAGAATGGCCAGAATGCATGTACACCATGGAATACTATGCAGCCACAAAAAAGAGTGAGATTGACCAGGCATGGTGGTTCATGGCTGTAATCCCAGCACTTTGAGAGGCTGAGGTGGGAGGATCACTTGAGCCCAGGAGTTTAAGACGAGCCTGGGCAATGTAACGAGATCCTGTCTCCACAAAAAAATTTAAAAATTAGTCGGGTATGGTGGTGCACACCATGTAGTCCCAGCCGCTTAGGAGGCTGAGGTGGAAGGATTGCTTGAGCCTGTGAGGTCAAGCCTGCAGTGAGCTGTGATCCTGCCACTGCATTTCAACCTGGTGACAGAGCAAAACCCTGTCAAAAAGAAAGAACAAGATCATGTCCTTTCCAGGAACATGGATGGAGCTGGAGGCCAGCATTCTTAGCAAACTTAACTCCTTGCCACTGAGCCTGGTGTTCTCAACAAATTCTCCGGAAAATCACTAGCCATTTATTAGGCTTAGCACCAAAAGAGAAACTTATCTGCCATCTCTTTTCTGGTTCAATCATTTTATTTTATAGGTAAGGAAACAGACCTGGAGAGATAAAGTGACTTCTCCCAAGATTAACCAGCCTCTAAAAGGCAGTGCCAGGACTCAGACCTCTTCTGACTCTAAATCCAAGTTTCATTTTATCATCACATCCTGCAGGAACAGAACACCAAAGCCCACATATTCTCCCTTATAAATGGGAGCTAAATAATGAGAACCAGTGGGCATAAAGAGGGGGAACAACAGACACTGGGGCCTGCTGGACGGACATGGGAGAGGATAGGGGAAAAATAACTACCGGGGACTGTGCTTAGCACCTGGGTGACAAAATGGTCTATACACCAAACCACTGTGATGCAAGTTTGCCTGCATTAACAAACCTGCACATGTATTCCTGGACCTAAAATAAAAGTTAAAAAAGAAAAGAAAAGGCCGGGCACGGTGGCTCGCACCTGTAGTCCCAGCACTTTGGGAGGCCAAGGCAGGCGGATCATGTAAGGTCAAGAGTTTGAGACCAGCCTGGCCAACATGGCAAAACTCCCTCTCTACTAAAAATACAAAAATTAGCTGGGCATAATGGTGGGTGCCTGTAGTCCCAGCTACTTGGGGAGGCTGAGGCAGGAGAATCACTTGAACCCAGGAGGTGGAGGTTGCAGTGAGCTGAGATCATGCCACTGCACTTCAGCCTGGGCGACAAGAGCGAGACTCTGTCTCAAAACAAACAAACAAACAAATAAAAACAGCTAGAAGAACAGGGCATGGTGACACATGCATGTGATCCCAGCTACTCAGGAGCCTGGGCAACATACTGAGACCCTGCAACAATTTAAAAGAAATGGGCGGCCAGCACAGTGGCCTGTAATTCCAGTGCTCGGGAGGCTAAGGCAGAGGGAGTGCTGGAGTCCAGGAATTCAAGGCTGCAGTGAGCCATGACTATGTCACTGTACTCGAGCCTGGGTGACAGAGCAAGACACTGTCTCTTAAAAAATAATTAAAAATTTTAAAAATTAAAAAAATTTTACAAAAATGCATATTAAAAAAAGAGAAAGAAATAAAAGAAAGAACAGCTAGAAGGTTTGGGCTGCTTTAGCCAGAGTGAATAGAAGTGAGAAATGAGGTAGGAAGATAATGGGGCCAAACTGTAAGGACTTTGGCTTTTGCTCTGATGGCATGCAGAGCCATTGAGTAGAGGAGTGACCGGTCGGATGTTAGTGGGTTTTGTTTTGGTTTTGGATTTTGTTTTTTGTTTTTGTTGTTATTGTTGTTGTTGTTTGAGAAAGAGTCTCTTGCTCTGTCACCCAGGCTGGAGTTCAGTGGTGCAGTCTTGGCTCACTGCAACCTCCGCCTCCCAGATTCAGGTGATTCTCCTGCCTCAGCCTCCCGAATAGGTAGGATTATAGATGTGCACCACCACACCCAGCTAATCTTTGTATTTTTATTAGAGATGGGGTTTACCATATTGGCCATGCTACTCTCGAGCTCCTGACTTCAAGCTATTCTGCCCGTCTTGGCCTCCCAAAGTGCTGGGATTACAGGCGTGAGCCACTGCGCCCACACGGATGCCAGTTTTAACAAGGTCACTAGTTCTGAGCGCAGTATTAGTGCACACTGCAAGGGATCAGAGCAGCAGCACAGGTGCCAGTTCGGAGGTCACTGAAGTAGTGCCTGAACTCGTCTTCAAACTCCCGAACTTCAAAACTCCCACACAGACAGGCCTAATGAGCCTCATCAGTGCACCTAGCAGGCAGAAGACTGTCCCATAGGTAGGCACAAGTTTGATGTCTTGGGAGCAAATTGATAGGGCTTGAAGCCAAGGGATCACCCAGAGTGCTGGGTGAACAAGAAGAGGCTAGGACTAGAGAAAAGAGCACATGGAGAAGCTCAGAAGAAAGCATTAGTCCAGGAAACAATTAGATTCAAGAAGGAAGGCGCGTTTACAAAGTCAACTGAGGCAAAGTGTTAATAAGACAAGGACTGAAAACTATCATTTCATTTTGCAGCTGGGAGATAATGGTGCCCTTGACAAGGGTGGTAAGGCTGACCAGGGAAGGCATGAAGGTAGCAAGCAAGACAACCTGCTCAACTAATGGGGCCATGAAATGAAGAACAGTGACAGGGTTCAAAGGAGAGCTGGCCTTTTGAGATGAGCATGTCCATAAACTGAAGAGAAAAGCCAGTCAGGTAGGATTGGGTGTCCCAGACACCCAGGACAATCATTCATTCATTCATTTATTCACTTGTTTAACAAATATTCATTATCTATCAAGAGTCACACACTGGGCGTATACAGATAAATGGAAACATGATCCATTCTACACCTTGGAACTACAGACACATAGATAACTATACAGAGTACAAAGTGAGGGGGGGGCAGTGGAGATGGCTCCAAGTGCCAGAGGAATCTATTAACTCTGCCTGTGGGGAAAAAGGGAAAAGTAAGGGAAGCCTCCTAGAAGTGGTAATATTTGGACAGGAAACTATTATTACGTTTTTATTGAAAGAAAAAATTTTAGGCCAGGTGTGGTAGCTCACACCCATAATCTCAACACTTTGGGAGGCCAAGGCAGGCGGATCACTTGAGGTCAGGAGTTCAAGACCAGCCTGGCCAACATGGCGAAAATCCATCTCTACTAAAAATATATAAAAAATTAGCCAGGCCTGGTGGCTTATGCCTGTAGTCCCAGCTACTTGGAAGTTTGAGGCAGGAGAATCGTTGAACCCGGGAGGCAGAGGTTGCAGTGAGCCAAGATGGAACCACTGCACTCCAGCCTGGGTGACAGAGTGAGACTGTGTCTCAACAACAACAACAAAAATACAAAGTATTGCTGGGGATGGTGGTGCCCATCTGTAGTGCCATCTACTCAGGTGGCTGAGGCACGAGAATTACTTGAATTTGGAAGTGGAGGTTGCAGTGAGCCAAGATCATGCCACTGCACTCCAGCCTGGGTGACATAATGAAACTCTCTCTCAAATAAATAAATAAATAAATAAATTAAATAAAGACAGCTGAGAGAATCTGATGAGCAACTGAATGGGGTAAGGAAGAGGTTGAGTAGCAGTGAGAAGCAGAGAGGCAGCAACTACTTCCAAGGTTTCTAGCTTCACATGGTCATCAGTCAAAATCAGGTTGCAGAGAGAAGGTAGAGATTTGCAGGAAAGAGAGTAGGGTATCTCAGGAGTTGGCCAGAACAGGTTCTCCTCAGCATTCAGCTATGGAGCAGGCAGCTGAGCTAGATCACGGCTGACTACGAGGGGGAGCAGAAGATTTGGTCCAGAACCTAAGTGACACTTTTACTGCAGTGCGTCACTGAGCCACACCTTCAAGTCCAATTCTTGAATGAGTCATGAAATAGCAATGGTGGAGTTAGTGGAATTCACACACTTACCTGTATGTCCCACAGGGTTTTCCCCCTCCTATCTTACTAGTCAAAAACCATCTTCCTGGTAGTATCTCCTTTCTTAACTTCAGTAAGATGGTACTTTTTTTTTCTTTTTACAGTAGTATCAGTACCATAGTCTACTAACATCTTTCTTTCCGAGTGTAATTAACACTGTGTTGCTCAAATAGAATGAAATCCTAACCTCTACTTGTTGCTTTGGCAATCAGCTATGTTATGTACATGACAATGACAATCATCCATACACCGGTGACTCATATGACCCCTTCATTCAAAAATATTAAGTGGGCCGGACACAGGGGCTCATGTCTGTAATCCCAGCACTTTGCGAGGCTGAGGTGGGTGGATCACCTGAGGTCAGGAGTTCAAGACCAGCCTGGCCAAGAAGATGAAAGTCCGTCTCTACTAAAAATACAAAAAATTTGCGAGGTGTGGTGGTGGGCACCTGTAATGCTGAGGCAGGAATCGCTTGAACCTGGGAGGCGGAAGTTGCAGTGAGCCGAGATCGCACCATTGCACTCCAGCCTGGGCAACAAGAGTGAAACTCTGTCTCAAAAAATATATATATATTAGCAGAAGTAGAAGGATTTTCCTCTTCTTTTATTTTAGAGAACCAGCCGAGGCAACATAGTGAGACCACATTTCCAAGGTTGCAGCAGCAGGAAGGTCTAGCTCCTTTGAACTCTTTGGACAAATAATAGTCTGGCACGACAAACTTGAGATGGGGACTTGTGTTTTCTGTTTTTACAGAAGAATCCAGGGATTTACGCAATTGTCACTAAGTGTGTGCCCAAGTGAATTTATTTCTCTTTTTTTAAATTTCTTTTTATTTTTTTAGACAGGATCTCACTCTGTCACCCAGGCAGAAGTGCAGAGGCGTGATCACAGCTCATTGCAGCCTCAACCTCCTGGATTCAAGTGATTGTACCACCTTGGCCTCCCAAGTAGCTGGGATTACAAATGTGTGTCATCATGCCTACCTCATTTAAAAATTTTTTGTAGAAATGATGTCTCTTTATGTTGCCTGGGGTGGTTCTGAACTCCTGAAATCAAGCAATCCTCCCACCTTGAGCCTCCCAAAGTGCTAAGGTTATAGGCATGAGCCACCTCACCTAGCCGACTGCCCATTTTTTTTAAACCAAAAAGGCCCTTGGTAAGACTTAAGATGCATTTGAACATGCATTGGTGACATCTGGTTATAGTTAATTAAATGCAAATATTCTTGTTCATCTGGATTATAAGCCACCTCCTGGTGGTGTAGCAACTGCCTTGCTGAGTTCAATTTCCCCCAGCTCCAAATAAAGGTCCATGGGGCAGGGACTCAAGGAATGCTTGATGAATGATTGAAGGAAGTTTCTGAACTCTGGGTCAAAGGACACATTTCAGTCTGGCTCTGCTTCAGGTCCTCAGCTATGAAATGAGTTTTCAGGAAATAAGTTCTATTATTCTATTATACCTGTAAACATTCTTTGATCCCTAATGGGTAAAGACAAAAGAAATCTTTTTTCCAAAGAACTTCTTATCTAAACATTTTCTGATGCCTAATGAGAAAAGTCAAAAAATAATCTTCTTTCCTAAAAAGTTTTTAAGTATAGTTGTTTAATGAATTCAGTTTGGTTGTATCTCCGCAGTAGGATGAACTGAATAGACCTCTAGAGGTTCTTTATGGACCCTGTGATGAGATCCTATTAACTTTCCTCTATCTTGAGGTCTGTGTCAGAATCACTGGGTGTGAGGCCCCATTTTGGTGACTGAGTCGTTTCTGTTTTCCTCTTGTTTACATCAAGATATTTCCCCTTTCTCTGGGGGATTTTCTGAAAAGGTCACATGGCCACTTCAGAAAACTGTCCTCTTGTTGAATGACAGTGAGAGCCTCTTTTCTGGTTGGCAACCACAGGCAACTGCTGTCTGGACTAGTCAGAAAAAGGAGCTTGGGTCACTTCGTTGGCCGAGGCCGGAGGGAAAGTCCAGGCTCCTCCGATGACAACAGGACTGCAGCACAACGTCTTCCATGAAAGTGACAATTCGGCTAAGTTCTTGCTGGCCTTGCTGCAGTAGCACAGGAAGAAGGAAGTGTCTCATGGGACCAGCTCTGGACTTATAGGGAGGAGCTCCAAAATATTTCAGAGCATCCTGTCAACCACGCCTCTCCAATCCACTTCCAAAGTGCGTACACAAGATAATCCTACTCTAAGCACAGTAAATAGCTCTGGGTAGAACTGTAAGCATAAACCAAACTAGTCATCCATCACTCAAATACCTTCTGAGTCCTTGCCCTGTGCTAGACCCTGGGCTGGCTGTTAGACTCAGGATGGTGCATGAAATCACAAGTCACAAACTGATGGTCTGGTTGGGTACACATAGGCATATACAGCTAATGCTATAATAGCATAAGGGCTCTGCTTTGCCTCGGAGTACAGAAGAAGGAATGATTCACTCACATTCCCGTAAATGCTAGCAATTCATCCATGTGGTGTTCTGGCCAAGGCGGGTGTCTCTGTGTCACTCTGCCTTCCCAAATCACAGCCTACTTCTTGCCACTTCAACAAATGGCCCATCATTTGTGGTGCTGTTTTCTTTTTTAAAATTTATTTTAGTTATTTATTTTTTTGAGACGGAGTCTCACTGTGACACCCAGGCTGGAATGCAGTGGCGCCATCTCTGTTCACTGCAACCTCTGCCTCCCAGGTTCAAGTGATTCTCCTGCCTCAGCCTCCCAAGTAGCTGGGATTACAGGTGCCTGCCACCACACCGGGCTAATTTTCGTATTTTTGGTAGAGACAGGGTTTCACCATGTTGGCCAGGCTGGTCTCACACTGCTGACCTCAGGCAATCCGCCCACCTCAGCCTCCCAAAGTGCTGGGATTACAGGCGTGAGCCACCATGCCCAGCCTGTGGTGTTGTTTTCATGTCTCCATTCCTTTGGTCCCATGTAGCAGTTACCATGGGGCCTCCCTGATATCTGGCTGCATTGACCTGAATGCACAGAACACTGCTGCAAATATCTACAACTCTCCTGCGGCTTTTCTTTGACTCTAAGAACACAGAGGCAGGACAAGCTGGAAGTATCCCTGAAAGCAACTCCCCCTACCCCAACTTCTTTGCCCTTGTGCTGCGATGACTCTGAGACTTGCTCTCCATCAACTTCCAGAGCTGCCTGGTCGGACTGAGCTCATAGTGGCAAGCGTCTTGCTAACATGCCATGCCTTTCTTCCACTCCCTGCTGCACTCCCCATGTCCCTCTGAGGTTTTCTGGAATCATCTCCCAAATTCACTACTACCTTCACGTTCTTGCTTCCGGAACTGCTTCGGGAAGACTCAAACCAAACAGTCACTTCTTTCTCCCCTACTTCAGCCCTCATGCCATTTGTCTCCGGTGGCTAAGCTCTTCTTCCCAAAGGCTCTGCAGACAGTCACCTCCTCTGTGAAGCCATCTTTCCTCCACCAGATTCCACCATCTGCAGCGTGAGGGCTTCCCTCTTCTGAGATCCTCAACCTTAACACAGACCTCTTTTTTTTTGTTTGTTTGTTTTTGTTTTTGAGACAGAGTTTTGCTCTTGTTGTCCAGGCTGGAGTGCAATGGCACAATCTCAACTCACTGCAACCTCCACCTCTGAGTTCAAATGATTCTCCTGCCTCAGCCTCCCAAATAGCTGGGATTACAGGTGCACGTCACCACGCCCAGCTGATTTTTCTATTTTTAGTAGAGACGAGGGCTCACCATGTGGGCCAGGCTGGTCTCGAACTCCTGACCTCACGTGATCCACCCGCCTCGGCCTCCCAAAGTGCTGGGATTACAGGTGTGAGCCACCGCGCCCGGCCAATACAGACCTCTCTTAAGATGTGAATCACATAGCACTGTGAGTATCTGTAGGTTTATTTGACTTTGCCTGGTAGGAACCATGACTTATGCATCTTTGTAAACTGGGGCCCTAGCAGAGTGTCTCTTTCAGAGAAGATGCCTAATAAATATTTGATGAATGAATAGATGACCCTTCTGCTGTGATTTCCTGGCTGTAATTCTTGGGCACACAGTACAAAGTTGGAAGCCATGTTCCTGACCTCATCTCCGCGCCAAGGGGAATTCTTGGTGTGCTTTCAGGAAAGGTTAGGAAATCGCTCCTTCTCCCTCCCACAGGGCTGACTCTGATTGTGATTTTAGTGCAAAGAAGGGCCTCCCTTTCCAGGCCGACTTGCCCAGGCCATTAGGAATCAATGAAGTAAATTCCAATAATGTGAAAATACGTGAGGCCAGAGGACTGGTGCAAAGGCAGCTAAACTGCGATGACAATCTTTGCAGATCAGCCTGAGGCACCTCAAAGATGCCATCAGTCCTTCAGAAAGCTGTTATCTTTGTAGTTTTTATCACAGCGTGACAGCAAATACCAGCTCTGGTAGTAAACCGAAAGCCGGATAAATAGCCCCCAAAAAGATAGAATCCCGTAGAGGAATCCCTATTTGTTTGTTGGGTGAGCGGGCAGCTGGTCTTTGGGAAAGGCTGGTTGCAGCTGACTTTTTGTGCTTTGCCTGAGGTGTTATTTTAAAGTTTCCCTGCCAAAGAAGACCTGATCCCCCTCTGAAGAACCAAAATGAGCAGGAATGGAAGACGCAGGCCGATCCCTGCCATGTTCAACTTCAAACAAACAAACAGACACACAAATTCCGGAGCCAGGAGAAGGAAAGTTAGTCTTCCCTGCTGGGTGGAAATGGAAATGAACCAAACAGCCTGCAGTGTAAGAAACGGGGGAGTTGGCCTAGGAGAGTGAACCCGTGCTTAGCTATGCTGTTAGTAGAAATGAGGAAAGAACCCAGGAGGGTTGAGGAGGGAGAGAAAAGCGGAGCAATGGTGAAAGAGGGTAGGAGAGGTACGACTTTGGCAGGGATGAAGAGGCGTTAGCACTAGTCAGGGGCTGCTGTATGCCAAGCAGGTAGCACTTATTTATTTCTCATAGCAGCCCTTTGAGCTAGTATAGCTATTAGACAGATGGGAAAAATAGAAGCTCAGGAAGGTTAAATGACTGGCTCAAGGTCTCCCAGCTAGCAAGGAATGCAGTCTAGGTCTAAACGACAAGAAGAGTTTGAAAATAGTTCATACACAGTTCAAAACTCACGATGACTATCAAGCGGGGCGTGGTGGCTCACGCCCGTAATCCCAGCACTTTGGGAGGCTGAGATCTTCTGAGCTCAGGAGTTTGAGACCAGCCTGGCCAACAGGGTGAAACCCCATTTCTACTAAAAACACAAAAGTTAGCTGGGTGTGGTGGCGTATGCCTGTAATTCCAGCTACTTGGGAGGCTGAGGCAGGAGATCACTTGAACCCAGGAGGCAGAGGTTGCAGTGAGCTAAAATCGCGCCACTGCACTTCAGCCTGGGTGACAGAGCAATAGTCTATCTCAAAAAAAAAAAAAAGATGACTCTCATTGTTTGATTTAGGTCATGTGTTCAAAATAGAAATCATAGTAATTTAAAATTCTGTATAATACTGGGCACAGTGGTGCACACTTGTAGGCTAGCTGCACACAGGGCCGAGGTGGGAGGATTCCTTGAGCCCTGGAGTTCGAGGCCAGCGTGGGTGACAGAGCGAGACCCTGTCAAAAAAATGTTTTATTTTATTTTACTTATTTATTTTTTTGAGATGGAGTCTTACCCTGTCACCTGGACTGGAGTACAGTGGTGCGATCTCGGCTCACTGTAACCTCTGCCTTTCAGGTTCAAGCGATTCTCCTGTCTCAGCCTCCTGAGTAGCTGGGATTACAGGCGCCCACCACCACACACAGCTAATTTTTTGTAATTTTAGTAGAGATGGGGTTTCACCATGTTGGCCAGGCTGGTCTCGAATTCCTGACCTCGTGATTCACCCGCCTCCCAAAGTGCTGGGATTATAGGCATGAGCCACCATGCCCAGCCTATTTTTATAGAGACAGGTCTCTCACTGTTACTCAGGCGGGACTGCAGAGGTGCAATCATAGCTCACTGTGGCTTCAGGTGATCCTCCCACCCAGCCTCCTGAGTAGAGGATTACAGGCATACACCATGCCCAGTTTTTTTTTTTTTTTTTTTAAGATATGAGGTTTCTCTATGTTGCCCAGGCTGATCTTAAACTCCTGACCTTAAGTGAGCCTCTTGCCTCAGCCTTCCAAAGTGCTGATTTACAGGAGTAAGCCACTGCGCCCAGCCAAAAAAAAAAATTATAAAAGGAGGAATTAAAAAGAAAAGAAATAAAATTCAGTGCATGATTCTTATTTTTCTCCTCTGTGCATTTATAGACTTACTGCCTTTGGGTGCATTGTGAGGCAGGCACCATGACTGGGAGAAAGAAAAGGGGAAGGATAGAGTTTAAAAAGGCCTAATTTTTGGAAGATCTCCCAATTTGGGTTTAGCACTGTGCTTGACTTAAAAGAAAGAAAGAAAGGAAGGAAGAAAAAAAAGAAGGGAAGAGAGCCTGCAGGCATGGGATTTAAATGTTCCCACTTCCTAATCTCGGTGAGGACCAGAGAGAGACACCAAAATACCACGGGACTGGCAAGTACTGCACTACTTTCAATTCAGCCCAAAGCAGGAAGGCTTAGGTATGTCACGAGAAAGTCTCTTGTCACTGCCCTAAGATCAGAACAAAAAAGTTGGGAGGAGACTACCATCTTGAAAGCTGTGATTTCCAAAGAGGCCTGGCTAGTCTCATGACTGCTGTGTCTCAAATGTCACAATTGTGTAACCTGCTGATATTTAAAAGGATCCTTGAAGACCGGGCATGGTGGCTCACGCCTGTAATCTCAGCACTTTGGGAGGCTGAGGCAGGTGGATCGCCTGAGGTCAGGAGTTCGAGACCAGCCTGGCCAACATAGTGAAACCCCCATCTCTACTAAAGTACAAAAATCAGCCAGGCGTGGTGGTCTGTGCCTGTAGTCCCAGCTACTCGGGAGGCTGAGCTAGGAGATAGATGTTGCAGTGAGCTGAGATAGCACCACTGCACTCCAGCCTGGGCAACAGAGCAAGACTCCATCTTAAAAAACAAAAAATAAAATGATCCTTGAATCCATTACATGGGATTAGGGAGAAAATACACATTCGTTTAAAAGGATAGATGAGGGATAGCACTCATAGAAGAGCAAAGGAAAGAAAAAGAAACCTGGACTAGAATATTGCATGTGCAGGTTCTGGTTCTGACTCCTTCTTTAGTTTTCCCTTCACTAGTTCGAACTTACTGCAGTAACTTTGGCCCCTCTACTCTCCTCTGTTTCATGAAGAAGTTGTGCTAGATAACACCAAAATGAACTCAAACTCCCAGCTCCAGAGATCTAAGGGAGTCTTCAGAGGCTGCCAAAGAGGTAGGCAATTGATTGTAATTTCAAGCTGTTTGGCTAAAAGATGATGAGTCAGAAGTCAGTCCAAGAACTATTTGTATTACCAGGCATTTCAAACTCTCTAATTTGAGTTCTAGTAAATGAAAGAGAAAGAAGAAGAAAAAAGATCATGAAGTAAACAGAAATAAGGGAAGCAGCATGTAAAAATTTTAGAAAACAAATATCCTTTTAATAAGTTAAGTAACAAAACTAGGTACTTTTATTGCACTAAAAGAGTTCTTTTGGGTGGCAAGGGCACCCAAAAGGACAGTGGAGAGGATTCAGGGCAGATTTTTTTTTTGAGACAGGGTCTCCGTGTCTGTTATCCAGGCTGGAGTGCGGTGGCGCGATCTCAGCTCACTAAAACCTCCGCCTCCCGGGTTCGAGCGATTCTCCTTCCTCAGCCTCCTGAATAGCTGGGATTACAGGAGCCCACCACCATGCTTGGCTAATTTTGTATTTTTAGTAGAGATGGGGGTCAAGTCATCCAGGCTGGTCTTGAACTCCTGACCTCAAGTGATCTGCCTGCCTCAGCCTCCCAAAGTGCGGGGATTACAGGCCCAAGCTACTGCATGATTACCATTATTGTTGCATTAATAATGAATACTGTGCCGGGTGCAGTGCCTTGTGCCTGTAGTCGGAGCTACTCAGGAGGCTGAGGCTGGAGGATCGCTTGAGTACAGGAGTTCTGGGCTGTAGTGAGCTATGCCAATTGGGTATCTGCACTAAGTTCGGCATCAATATGGTGACTTCCTGGGAGCAGGGGACCACCAGGTTGCCTAAGGAGGGGTGAACCGGCCCAGGTCGGAAACAGAGCATGTCAAAACTCCTGTGCTGATCAGTAGTGGGATCACGCCTGTGAATAGCCACTGCACTCCAGCCTGGGCAACATAGCGAGACCCTGTCTCTAAAAAACAAAAACAAAATAGTGAATAGTGTATAGAACACTTAAATATTGTTATTCACAGAGTATCTTTTTAAATTTGCCATTTTTGGGCCTGATGGGTAGAGATGAGTTCTCACTGTGTTGCCCAGGCTGGCCTCTAACTCCTGGTCTCAAGAGATCCTCACACCTTGGCATCCCAAAGTGCTGGGATTACAGACGCGAGCCAGTGTACTTGGCCCAAAAAAGGCAAATATAAAAAGATATTCTGCAAATGACAAAGTACAAGTGTTCTATACAATACTAATTATTAATGCAACAATAATGGTTATCATGCAGTAATAACAACAGTAACGGAAAAGTTTTTTTTTTGTTTTGTTTTGTTTTTTGTTTTTTTGAGACAGAGTCTCACTCTGTTGCCCAGGCTGGAGTGCAATGGCGAAATCTTGGCTCACTACAGCCTCTGCCTCCCTGGTTCAAGCGATTCTCCTGCCTCAGTCTCCCGAGTAGCTGGGATTACAGACACATACCACCACGCCCGGCTATTTTTTGCATTTTTAGTAGTAGAGAGGTTGTTTCACCATGTTGGTTAGGCTGGTCTCGAACTCCTGACTTCGTGATCCACCCACCTCGGCCTCCAAAGTGCTGGGATTATAGGCATGAGCCACTGCACCCAGCCTATGGAAAAGTTTTAAATGCCCTTCACCAAAGTAAATATCTAAACAGGAAATATATATAATTGTATTGACTGTCTAATCAAACAGGGTTTGGAGGACAATCCCTGGCTAACCAGACATTGGGAACTTCCCACATCACTTTTCATCATTGAATGTCTAAGTTTCCGGGCTCAGAAAAAAGTTTGCATCATCAAAAATGTGGATGTATGAGAAACAGTGCTGAGAACATATAGAACACTGTGAAACCTCTTTCTCTGAACAGTTTTAACATCGAAAGTGCCATCTGGCCACGCTGATGGGAAAATAACCAGATTACTAGCTGCCAGATTTTACCTCTGCAAAAAATAAATCAAAAGATTCAGTCATTTATCAGTGCAGGAATTCTGGGTTGTGATCAGAATAAAAGAGGTGGTCAAATGTCCCTATTAGTATCAAGGCCAGCAAAGAATGTTTGGCCTTTTAGAACTGGACCACATTAACCGGAAACTGAGTCTCAGTGCAAAGGGATGAGGCATAGCTCCTTCAAAAGAGGATGTGGGAAACCAGAGCACTCAGGCAGGTGGTACAGTCAGTGTGGGAGTCTTGGTCCCACTGAGATATCAATACCTATCTGGGGAGCCCTCCTCCTGCCCTGTTAATTACTCTAATCTCTTAAATTCCCTTAAAAAGTCCTGGCACTTTTCACGCTAGGTGTGGTGGCTCACACCTGTAATGACAGCACTTTGGGAGGCCGAGGCTGGCAGATCGCTTGAGCTCAGGAGTTCAAGAATGACTCCGGCAACATGGTGAAACCCTATCTCTATGAAAACATCGAAAATTATGGCTGGGCGTGGTGGCTCACACCTATAATCCCAACACTTCGGGAGGCTGAGGCAGGTGGATCATCTGAAGTTGGAAGTCCAGACCAGCCTGACCAACATGGAGAAACCCTGTTTCTACTAAAAATACAAAAAATTAGCTGGGCGTGGTGGTGCATGCTTGTAATCCCAGCTTCTCGGGAGGCTGAAATAGGAGAATCACTTGAACCTGGGAGGCAGATGTTGCAGTGAGCCAAGATCGGGTTATTGCACTCCAGCCTGGGCAACAAGAGCAAAACTCTATCTCAAAAATAAAAAATGAAAAATAAAAATCATTAGGCTAGATGTGGTGGTTCACGCCTCTCATCCTAGTTTTTTTTTAGTTACAATGTAACTCAAAGGTGTAACTGATTTCTGCATGGGCTTTTGAATCCCCCTCATTCTTTTAAAAAGGCTGTTAATATTCCGTTTGTGGATTTGCCAAAGTTTATTTAAATTTAAAAAGCCAGGTGTGGTGGCACGCTCCTGTAGTCCCAGCTACTTGGGAGGCTGAGGCAGGAGGATCACCTTGAGCCCAGGAGTTTGAGGCTGCAGTGAGCTATGATTGTGCCACTGCACTCCAGCCTGGACAACAGAGTAAAACTCTGTCTCGAAAAAAAAAAAGAAGATATGATGATATATATAACTGTCCTATCACTAACATATACAGTATATTATTTCCATTTAAGAAAGAAGGTATGAGTTTTTGTCATAATCACTTTTTTCAAATCTGGAGAATTATTTGTTCTCAAAGGGATCTTAGAAAGCCTAGGAGAAGCCCACAATCATTCCTTTTTTTTTTTTTTTTTTGATACAGTGTCTCTGTCGCAGGCTGGAGTGCAGTGGCTCCATCTCAGCTCACTGCAACCTCTGCCTTCCACGTTCAAGCTATTCTCCTGCCTTAACCTCCAAGTAGCCAGGATTATAGGCATACTACCATGCCCACATAATTTTTTGTGTTTTTAGTAGAGACAGGGTTTTGCCATGTTGGCCAGGCTGGTTTTGAACTCCTGACCTCAGGTGATTTGCCCACCTCGGCCTCCCAAAGTGCTGGGATTATAGGAGTGAGCTATTGCACCTGGCTTCTTCTTTTTTTTTTTCAAGACAGGGTCTCACTCTGCGGCCCTGGCTGGAGTGCAGTGCTACGATCTTAGCTCACTGCAATCTTGAACTCTGCGCTCCAGCAGTTCTCCCATCTCAGCCTCTCAAGTAGCTGGGACCACAGGTATGTACCACGACATCTGCATCTGGCTTTTTTTTTTTTTTTTTGAGATAGAGTTTCACTTTTGTGGTCCAGGCTGGAGTGCAATGGCGTGATCTCAGCTCACCGAAACCTCTGCCTCCCGGGATCAAGCGATTCTCCTGCCTCAGCCTCCCAAATAGCTGGGATTACAGGGCCCGCCACCATGCCCAGCTAATTTTTGTGTTTTTTTTTTTTTTAGCAGAGATGGAGTTTCTCTATGTTGGTCAGGCTGGTCTCGAACTCCCAACCTCAGGTGATCCACGGCTTCCCAAAGTGCAGGGATTACAGATGTGAGCCACCGCGCCTGGCCTGTTTTTATAAGAACAATCTTTTTTATTTTTGTGTGTGTTCACTCTTGATCACTCAACTCATTTGACCAAGTGGTTCATTCTTCAGAACTTTTCTTTTTCCACAGATAAACTAGGAATAAGAACGACGAACCAGCCTCAGAAGTTCACTTTTTTCAATCTTTATCCCCCCCATAGGACCTGGAAGATCTATGTTTGACCACCACCCCCAACCCCGCCCCTTGACTCCTGCCAACCCCCACCTCACTTACAAACCATCCGATTATAGTAGCTGTGAGCATGAGCAATTTGATCAGACAGCCTGAATTTCCATCTTGGCTTAACCTCTTTCTAGAAGTAGAATCAGAAAATACTGTGCAACCATCTGCGTCTCAGTTTCCTCATGTGAAACATGAAAATACAAATTAAAGCACCTACTCATATGATTTTTATGAGGTTCAAATGAGATGTTGTGTAATGCATCTACCACAGTGACTGGCATGTATAGTACAAGCTTAACCAGTGTCGGCTATCATCATCATCATCATCATGGGACTCTTCTGAGACTTACTTTCCTCCTGTGTAACATCACAGGTAGCCTACAGACTCCATAACCAGGAACGGGAGTGGTCTTCTGTCTGTTTTGCTAATGAGTAAAACGAGGCAAGGTGTGCTAAAATGAGGATTCTCACAGAATGAGAAAAGGGAACCCCTAGACGAGAATGGTGAGCTCCATTTTGAAGCAATGGCTCCGCTGAATTCTTCTTAGCCCCAGAACACACAGGGCCCCTGCCTCAGGGTTCACATCAGCAGTGCACCTTGAACCTGCTTTGACAGGCTCCTGAGAGCTAATTGTTAAATTTTGAAAGTCCGTAGGCCAGTTGTTAAACACAGCCATTACTAAAATTAAATTATATGAACTTACGATGAAATACATTATACTTACAATGAAGAAATAGATACTCAAAACTTACCACTTCCTAATGATTTTATTATAGTTCACTATGGTTTCACTCTGTTGCCCAGGCAGTGGCACGATCTCGGCTCACTGCAACCTCCACCTCCCAGGTTCAAGCCACCCTCCTCCCTCAGCCCCTCTAGTAGTGGAGATTACAGGCATGCGCCACTACTAGCCCGGCTAATTTTTGTACTTTTAGTAGAGATGGGGTTTTGCCATGTTGGCCAGGCTGGTCTCAAACTCCTGACCTCAGGAGATCCACCTGCCTCCGCCTCCCAAAGTGCTAGGATTACAGGTGTGAGCCACCGCGCCCGGCCTGTTTATTTTTTAATTTATTTTGAGATGGAGTCTTGCTCTGTCTCCCAAGCCCACCCGTGCAGTGGCACGATCTCGGCTCACTGCAACCTCCACCTCCCAGGTTCCAGCAATTCTCCCACATCAGCCTCCTTAGCAGCTGGGATTACAGGTGCCCACCACGACGCCCAACTAATTTTTTTATTTTTAATAGAGACAGGGTTTCACTATGTTGGCCAGGCTGGTCTCAAACTGTTGGCCTCAACTGATCTGCCTGTCATGGCCTCCCAAAGTGCTAGGATAATAGGCATGAGCCACCACACCCGGCTGTATTTGAATAGTGGAAATTGCATATAACAATATGCTACTTCACATTTTCTTCCCAACTCTTCATTCAGTGATGTCAGATTAGTAGCTTGAAATCAGCCAGAGTGGGAATATTTACACTGCAGAAATCAGCAAACATTACAAACGAGCCTTTCTACCTCCCCCAGGCTGGTGGTTAAACATCCACCAGCACACCACTGGCTCAAACCATATGCACCCGGGGTTTCTTAGAAGAAATCTCCTATTGCTCTCAGTGAGAAGAGTGCGTAGTTGTTATCCCATTGCACTTAAATCAGAGGCCCATGAAGAAATAGGTTATTAGACATCGTCCTCTTATCCTGTTTCCTTAACCAAAATAAAATAAATTATTCTGAGCACTTGGCCTACAGCCAAGGACCTCTCAGGTTCGATTCTTCATCCCTTGTTTGCAAGAGCTAATTACAGTGAGGGGGTGCACGAAGCAATGGTTCTTTGTGTTCAGAGTGAAATAATGGCTTAGTCACCCCCTAGAGTACGAAGACTCCATACTTCTCAGTGCAGTGAACCCAAATCTCAATCGAATGGCATCTGGCTTTTTCTTTTTCTAAATGAATCAGCATCTTTATGAATAAACGTTTAGCTTTCCTGCATCCACTGTCGCCCAGCCATGACAGTAGAGTATTTTTTGTTTTTCTAGTTGAATTGACTCACCGATAGTTTTAGGAGCCTGTTGGTTTACATGTTTCATTCTTTTTTTTCTTCCCCATACCAGACTTGAAACCTAGCATGTTTAGTTTCGATCATATCAGAAGGAGCTGGAATCCTTGTTTGCAAACTCACTGATTATATGGCATACAGTCGACTCTGTTTTGGTTTCCAGAAAGAAACCCACTTCTGAAATATAGAACTGAGGCCGGGCGCAATGGCTCACACCTATAATCCCAGCATTTTGGGAGGCTGAGGCAAGTGGATCACCTGAAGTTGGGAGTTTCAGAGTAGCCTAGACAACATGGAGAAAAACCATCTCTACTAAAAATACAAAACTAGCCGGGTGTGGTGCTGCATACCTGTAATCGCAGCTACTCGGTAGGCTGAGGCAGGAGAATCACTTGAACCCGGGAGGTGGAGGTTGCAGTGAGCCGAGATTGTGCCATTGGCGATAGAGCGAGACTCTATCTCAGAAAAAATAAACAAATAAATTAAAAAACTGAGCCCTGGGCTTGGTCTATTCTCATAGCCACATAACTGCTATCCACAAAATAATAATGAGAATCACCAAGGAATATAAAGACAGTCTTTTTGTAAATTAATCAAGTGAAGTACAAAACTGTTATACCTTTTCAAGAATAACCCATACATATATATATTTAGGTATATAAATATTTTTTTTTGAGACTGAGTCTTGCTCTATTGCCTAGGCTGGAGTGCAGTAGCACAATCTCGGCTCGCTGCAACGGCTGCCTCCCGTGTTCCAGTGATGCCTGTGCCTCAGTCTCCTACGTAGTTGGGATTACAGGCACACATCACCACACATGTTCAGCTAATTTTTGTATTTTTTTCTCTTCTTTTTTTTTAAATTGCATTTTAGGTTTTGGGGTACATGGGAAGAACATGTAAGATTGTTGCATAGGTACACACATGGCAGTGTGATTTGCTGCCTTCCTCCCCATCACCTATATCTGGCATTTCTCCCCATGCTATCTCTCCCCCAACTCCCCACCCCCTGCTGTCCCTCCCCTATTCCCCCCCCCCCCCCACAGACCCCAGTGTGTGATGCTCCGCTCCCTGTGTCCATGTGTTCTCATTGTTCAACACTCACCTATGAGTGAGAACATGCGGTGTTTGATTTTCTGTTCTTGTGTCTGTTTGCTGAGAATGATGGTTTCCAGGTTCATCCATGTCCCTACAAAGGACACGAACTCATCGTTTTTGATGGCTGCATAGTATTCCATGGTGTATATGTGCCACATTTTCCCTGTCCAGTCTATCATCGATGGACATTTGGGTTGGTTCCAGGTCTTTGCTATTGTAAACTGTGCTGCAATGAACATTCGTGTGCATATGTCCTTATAGTAGAATGATTTGTAATCCTTTGGATATATACCCAGTAGTGGGATTGCTGGGTCAAATGGAATTTCTGTTTCTAGGTCCTTGAGGAATCGTCACACTGTCTTCCATAATGGTTGAACTAATTTACACTCCCACCAACAGTGTAAAAGTGTTCCTATTTCTCCACATCCTCTCCAGCATCTGTTGTCTCCAGATTTTTTAATGATCGCCATTCTAACTGGCATGAGATGGTATCTCAATGTAGTTTTGATTTGCATTTCTCTAATGACCAGTGATGATGAGCATTTTTTCATATGTTTGTTGGCCTCATGTATGTCTTCCTTTGTAAAGTGTCTGTTCATATCCTTTGCCCACTTTTGAATTGGCTTGTTTTTTTTTTGTAAATCTGTTTTAGTTCTTAGTAGATTCTGGATATCAGCCCTTTGTCAGATGGGTAGATTGCAAAAATTTTTTCCCATTCTGTTGGTTGCCGATTCACTCTAATGACTGTTTCTTTTGCTGTGCAGAAGCTGTGGAGTTTGATTAGGTCCCATTTGTCTATTTTGGCTTTTGTTGCCACTGCTTTTGGTGTTTTGGTCATGAAGTCCTTGCCTACGCCTATGTCCTGAATAGTTTTGCCTAGATTTTCTTCTAGGGTTTTTTTTTTTATCTTGCTCCTCTAGCTCTTTCAATTTTGATGATAGGGTGTCGACTTTAGATCTTTCCTTGCTTCTCATGTGGGCATTTATTGCTATATATTTTCCTCTAGACACTGCTTTAAATGAGATTCTGGTATAGTGTGTCTTCGTTCTCATTGGTTTTGAAGAACATCTTTATTTCTGCCTTCATTTCATTGTTTATCCAGTCAACATTCAAGAGCCAGTTGTTCAGTTTCCATGTAGCTGTGCGGTTCTGAGTTAGTTTCTGAATTCTGAGTTCTAACTTGATTGTACTATGGTCTGAGAGACTGTTTGTTATGATTTCTGTTCTTTGGCATTTGCTGAGGAGTGATTTACTTCCAATTATGTGGTCAATTTTAGAGTAGGTGTGATGTGGTGCTGAGAAGAATGTATATTCTGTGGATTTGGGGTGGAGAGTTCTGTAAATGTCTATTAGGTTTGCTTGGTCCAGGTCTGAGTTCAAGTCCTAGATATCCTTGTTAATTTTCTGTCTTGTTGATCTGTCTAATATTGACAATGGGGTGTTAAAGTCTCCCACTATTATTGTGTGGGAGTCTAAGTCTCTTTGCAAGTCATTAAGAACTTGCTTTATGTATCTGGGTGCTCCTGTATTGGGTACATATATATTTAGGATCGTTAGTCTTCTTGTTGCATTGATCCTTTTACCATTATGTAATGTCCTTCTTTGTCTCTTTTTATCTTTGTTGTAATTTTTGTATTTTTAATAGAGATGCGGTTTCACCATGTTGGCCAGGCTGGACTCGATCTTCTGACCTCAAGTGATCTGCCCACTTTGGCGTCCCAAAGTGCTGGGATTACAGGTGTGAACCACTGTGCAAGCCTTTTTTTTTTTCTTTTAAAGACAGAGTCTTGTTCTGTCAACCATGCTGGGGTGCAGTGGCATAGTCTTGGCTCATTGCAACCTCTGCCTCCCGGGTTCAAGTGATTCTTGTGCCTCAGCTTCCTAAGCAGCTGGGACTACAGGCATGTGCCACCACGCTTAGCTAATTTTTGTATTTTTAATAGAGATGGAGTTAGCCATGTTGGCCAGGCTTGTCTCAAACTCTTGGCCCCAAGTGATCCACCCACCTTGGCCTCCCAAAATGCTGGGATTACAGGTGTGAGCCACTGCATCTGGCCAAGAATAGACTAAGTATTTTTTAAATTTTATTTATTACTATTATCTTTTATATAGAGACAGGGATCTCTCTGTGTTGCTCAGGCTGGTCTCAAGCTCCTGGCCTCAAGTGATCCTTCTGTCTTGGCCTCCCAAAATGCTGAGATTACAGGTGTGAGCATTAAATGTTCAGCCTAAAGATTTATTTATTTATTTATTTATTTTTCATGTTTTAAAAAAGTGACATTGTTTTATTACTTTCTGCAGGTGGGGCCTGCATAAGGTGGTTGGTGTGCTGGGCTCAGGGGATAATGTGTGGGCTGTGGAGATGATGACAGAAAGGCTGGAAGGAAATGGGGTGAATTTGAAGGCCAGGCCTATGGGGTCCTCAGGTCTGCTTCTGGGAAGGACAGCCTTGAGGAAGGAGTCATGGCAAGCCATAGCTAGGCCACCAATCAGATTAAGAAATTCTGAGAAATCTAGCTGCCCATCGCTGTTGGTGTCCAGTTTCTTCATCATGCGGTCAAGGACACTGGGGTCCTTCTGGTTCTTTGTGAAGGCAGCCAGTTCTGTATTCATGAAGCTTAGGAACTCTGTCTTGGAGAGAGTATAGTTATAACCATCTTTTCCAGCATACTTCTGGAAAACAGTAATCAGGGGACTTGACGCACCGCTCAGTCTCTGTACGGCTGGAGATTTTTGCCATGTTGGAGTTGAGCGAGGTGCGCGGGAGGCTGTGGCTGGGAGCGGAGCTCTAAAGATTTATTTTTAATAAAGATATATAAAGAAACATTGCTTTAAACATTCTCAGGCAAGGAATGTATAAAATTGAGTACATTTCCAAATTCCTATTCTGATATAGTAACTGCTAACAATGATTGAATTTCTATCATGAGCAGATATTGTACTAAGAATTTTATGTGCATAATTTCATTTAATTTATTCATTTATTCAACAAATATTATTGAGCACTCATATATTGTTCCAGGCAATGTTCTAGACATGGGTGACACTAACAGGGAATAAAACAGACAACATCTACGATCTTATAAAAATGGATATAGGCTGGGCGTGGTGGCTCACGCCTGTAATCCAAGAACTTTGAAGGCCAAGGCGGGTGGATCACCTGAGGTCAGGAGTTCAAGACCAGCCTGACCAACATGGTGAAACCCCGTCTTTAAAAAAAAAATAAAAAATAAAATAAATAAATAAATAAAAATGGATATATAATAGGTCAGGCAGTATTAAGTGCCATAAAGAGAAATCAAACTTGGCTAAAGCAGGGTGAAAAGTGCCTTTGGGTGAAGGGTGGCTGCTGTTAATTTATTGTAGGGTGATCAAAGATGATTTCCCTAATAGGATAACAGTTTTCTGGGTAAGATTGTTTCTAGGCAGAGGATACAGCAGAAAGTAAAAACATGGACCAGGCACGGTGGCTCATGCCTGTAATCCCAGGACTTTGGGAGGCCAGGGTGGGCAGATCACGAGGTCAAGGTTTGAGACCAGCCTGACCAATATGGTGAAACCCCGTCTCTAATAAAAATACAAAAATTAGACAGGCATGGTGGCATGCACCTGTAATCCCAGCTGCTCAGGAGGCTAAGGCAGGAGAATCATTTGAATCCAGGAAGCAGAGGTTGCAGTGAGCTGAGATCTCACCACTGCACTCCAGCCTGGGCGACAGAGCGAGACTTCATCTCAAAAAAAAAAAAAAAAAAAAAGAGAGTAAGAACATGTTGAACATTTGACTCTCTAAGATAAAAATTAATATTTCATGGATGAGGAAACTAAGACTATTATATATGTGCCCATGTCACTTAAGTAATAAGCGGGAAAGTCAAAACACAACCCTCGGACCTTTTTTTTTCAGACAGAAGACTTGCTCTGTCACCCAGCCTGGAGTGCAGTGGCTCACTGCAACTTCTGCCTCTCGGGTTCAGGTGATTCTCCTGCCTCAGCCTCCCAAGTAGCTGGGATTACAGGCGCCCGCCACCATGCCCAGCTAATTTTTTGTATTTTTAGTAGAGATGGGATTTCACCATGTTGGCCAGGATGGTCTCGATTTCCTGACCTCATGATCTGCCCACCTTAGCCTCCCAAAGTGCTGGGATTACAGGCATGAGCCACGGTACCCGGCCACAACCCTCAGACTACTAAATCTATGCCTTACTCTACCAAACGTCATTCAATTTACTCATCCCAACTACGAGTTACACTTTTAAAAGATTGGCAGAACATAAGACTACCAGGAATTAATTGGTGCTGCTGTCAGTTCTATAATTTACTCTAGCCTTAGGCAAATTACTGATACTTGCTCTTTTCCAGAAACTGTAAAATGGGATTTAGGTAATTAACAACTCAGAACAACTATTTTGAGAACTAATTAGCTACTGCTTATAAAATACCCTGAACATTAACAAGAAGAGTGTTTTCATTCTGAGTCTCACATTTTCTTCTGAATGGAACTCCAGGTACCTCCATCCTTGCCTACTCTGAACTTCCATACCCAGGTCCTCCTCAGATTTCTCTTTATTGGCAAACCCAATTAAGTAGATAGTAAAACCAGAGTTCAGATATCATCTTTTTTTAAAAAAAAATTTATTTCCATAGTTTTGGGGGCACAGGTGGTTTTTGGTTACATGGATAAGTTCTTTAGCGGTGATTTCGGAGATTTTAGTGCACCTGTCACCTGAGCAGCGTACACTGTGTCCCAAAAGTCTTTTATCCCTCACCACCCCTCCCGACCTTCCCTTGCACCCTGAGTCCCCAAAGTTCATTATATCATTCTTATGCCTTTATGTCCTCATAGCTTAGCTTCCACTTATAAGTGAGATCATGTGATATTTGGCTTCCATTCCTGAGTTACTTCACTTAGGATAATGGCCTCCAGCTCCATCCAAGTTTCTGCAAAAGGTATTATTTCATTACTTTTTGTGGCTGAGTACTACTCATATCCATGGTGTATATATATTACATTTTCTTTTTTTCTTTTCTTTCTTTTTTTTTTTTTTTTGAGATGGTGTTTGACTCTGTCCCCCAGGCTGGAGTGCAATGGCTCGATCTCGGCTCACTGCAACCTTTGCCTCCCAGGTTCAAGCGATTCTCCTGCCTCAGCCTCCCAAGTAGCTGGGATTACAGGCATGTGCCATCACACCCAGCTAATTTTGTTCGTTTAGTAGAGACGGGGTTTCTCCATGTTGGCCAGGCTGGTCTCGAACTCCCAACCTCAGGGCATCCACCCGTTTCGGCCTCCCAATGTGCTAGGATTACAGGCATGAGCCACCGGGTTTGGCCTACCACATTTTCTTCATCCTCTCATTGCTTGATGGACACTTAGGTTGGTTCCACATCTTTGCAATTGTGAGTTGTGCTACTCCAGACATCTTTAACTCCTTTGCCTTCTCCACATACATTTCCAAGTCCTGTTCATTCTACCTCAAAAATGTATCTTATATCCATTCTTATCTCTCCATCTTCAGTCTATTTCAATGCCCCATCATTTCTTGCATGGAGGAGTGTAGTAATTGGCTCACTGGCCGCCTGTTTTTCCAACTTGCTCCTTTCTTAAGCATTTGCCACAGAAAAGCGTTTAAAAACAGAAATCACTAAGCATCGTTTCCTACTTACAACCCTTCAATGATTGCCTATTGCAGATCGAGTAAAGCACAGTATCAGCTTGGCACAGTTCCTTACCATGGCGAGAGTGACCTCGTCTTGTTTTGCCCAGGACTTTCTTGATGTCAGCACTGAAAGTTCTGCATTTCAGGAAACCTTCAGTTCTGGGCAAACTGGGGCAATGTTTCCCCCTAACCATGGCCTTTAAGGTCTCATTCCCATGAAGAGCTCCTGCCTGCCTCACGGCCTCACCTCATCTGCTGTCCCTCGATCACTGCACCCTCTGCACACTGGCCTTGGTCTGGTTCTAGAGCAGCCTGGCCCTTTGCAGCCTCGAGGGCCGTGCTTGCCTCTTCCTTTGCCTGGAATGCTCTTCACATGGCTGGATTCTTCTCATTTTGTAAAGCTCAGCTTTAATGCTCCAGAAAGGCCTTTCCTGATCTAAGTTAACTCAACAGGTCCTATCTGCTATTCTCTGTGATATCATTCTCCTATTTCCTTTGTAACACTTTTCTCTAGTGAAAAGGAAAAAAAGAACCCTTTTTTGCTAGACTCTCACAGAATACTTCTGACAACACAACACATGTCAGGAAAACCAGATAGGTTTTTCACACCAAGCAGTTCACCAGTTCTCTGCAGACAACAGCTGGGTGTCCTACAGTTTAACTCAATTCTGACATACTAATTGTCTGGAGTTAGCACAGACCCCACTGGGAAGGGCTCAGTCCCATAAGACTACCCTTTCTTCAGATGCCGAAAGCAAGACTGGGCTTCCTACGGTTCTTTTTTTTTTTTTTGAGGCAGAGTTTTTTGTTTGTTGCCCAGGCTGGAGTGCAGTGGCACAATCTCAGTTCACTGAAGCCTCCATCTCCCAGGTTCAAGTGATTTTCCTGCCTCAGTCTCCTGAGTAGCTGGGATTACAGGTGCACACCACCATGCCTGGCTACTTTTTGTATTTTTATTTATTTATTTATTTTTGAGATGGAGTTTTGCTCTTGTTGCCCAGGCTGGAGTGCAATGGCATGATCTCAGCTCACTGCAGCCTCCACTTCCCAGGTTCAAGTGATTCTCCTGCCTCAGCCTCCCAAGTAGCTGCTATTACAGGCACCTGCCACCACGCCTGGCTAATTTTTTGTATTTTTAATAAAGATGGGGTTTCACCATGTTGGCCAGGCTGATCTTGAACTTTGATCCTCCTGCCTTGGCCTCCCAAAGTGCTGGGATTACAGGTGTGAGCCACCGCACCCAGCCCAGCCAGCCAGTTCTAATTAGTAGTTATCTGCTGTTGTCAAGGCCTAAATTCAAGATCTAAATTCATAACCTATCTGCCTGAGCCTAGGGGACCTTGACTCTGTTGCTCCTGAAACAGCTGGAGTAGGAAGGAGAACAGCTGCTATGCCCAGAAAACCACGCTGGAACCAGTGGGCTTCCTATACTTCTGACCAACTGACCATAAATAAAGGATTCTCACAATCCCCTCTTCAGGTTCCATAATTTGCTAGAATGGCTCACAGAACTCAGGAGCACACTTTGCATACCATCACCCAGTTCATTGTAAAGGATGCAACGCAGGAGCAGCCAGGTGGGAGAAATGCACAGGGAAAGGTAAGGGGACAGGTGGAGCTTCCAGGTCTCCAGGTGTGCCACGCTCCTAGCATCTTTTGTTTGTTTGTTTTTTCCCCCAGTCACATCCCTTTGACCTCCCAGCATCCTGATGTGTTTCTTCATTCACTTGGAAGATCTCTGCACCCTGTTGTGTAGGGGTTTTACGGAGGTTCCATTACGTGGGCATGACTGATTAAATCGTTGGCCATTTCTGATTGAACTCAATCTTTCACCTTCCTCCTCTCCCCAGAGGTTGAGGAGTGGGCTTGAAAGTTTCAACTCTTTAATCACAAATATAGTTCTCCTGACAGTCAGCACCCTGTCCTTAGGGATTTTCCCAAAGTCACTTCACAAACTTGTGAAGGTATTTTCCAGGCATGGTGGCTCATGCCTGTAATCCCAGCTCTGTGGGAGGCCAAGGCAGGAAGACCCCAAGACCAGCATGGGCAACACAGTGAGACCCTGTCTCTACAAAATATTTTTAAATTAGCTGGGTGTGCTGACGTGTGCCTGTAGTCCCAGCTATTTGGGAGGCTGAGGCAGGAGGACTGCTCGAACCCAGGAAGTCAAGACTGCAGCAAGCCGTGATCGCACCACTACACTCCAGTCTGGGTGACAGAGTGAGACCCTGTCACCAAACAAAAACAAAAAACTCAGGTATGGTTGAAAGAGGCTTTTATGAGTAACAAAAGACACTCCTTTCAACTTATCACTTGGGAAATTACAAAGGTTTTAGGAGCTCTGTGCAGAAAATGAGGACAAAGACTAAATATATATTGTTTATTATACCGAAATATCACACTACTCTTGATTTTTTTTTCTTTTTTTCTTTTTTTTTTTTTGAGACAGTCTCCCTCTGTCACTCAGTCTGGAGTGCAGTGGTGTGATCTCGGCTCACTATATCCTCTGCCTCCGGGTTCAAGCAATTCTCCTGCCTCAGCCTCCCGAGTAGCTGGGATTATAGGTATGCACCACCACGCCTGGCTAATTTCTGTATTTTTAGTAGAGATGGGGTTTCACCATTTTAGCCAGGCTAGTCTCAAACTCCTCACCTCAGGTGATCCACCCACCTTGGCCTCCCAAACTGCTGGGATTTCAGGCATGAGCCACCACGCCCAGCCTTGATTTATTTTCCATTTACCTGTTTATTGTCTGTTTCTTAACCCTAGAATGTCAGAGGACAGGGGCCTTCTCTGCATTGTTCACTGTGGTATCCCCAACACACAGCACATAACATGTGCTCAGAAAATAGTTACTGAAAATACTTATGGAAAATACCCACTTTGCAGTGGCAAGCCTCACCTGTACCAAACAACAGATGGACCGGAGCCCTGGAGGGACAGAGATTAAGGTCTCACAAACGCCAGGACATATGGTTAACCTGGTTCCCCCCAATGCCTGCAGGTGATTGAGAGCTGGCCTCAAAGGGACCTCAAAGAAATTCTGGTTTATCTGGAGTTCTAGAGAGCTTAAAGGACGTGCTCTAAGTTATACATTCAGTTTACATTTAACATAGGACTGAAACCAACATTTCCTAATTCCCTACCAACTGAGCTCTAATTTCAAAGGATCTTAGTGTAAGAAGAAATCTCCAGAACCCATCTGCTCTAGTCCCTTCAAACAGCACCCTATCATTATACCCATTTAAAAGATAAGACATCTGGAGCCAAAAGAAGTAAATGACTTCTCCAAGGTCACATACCTATTGAAAGGCAAGGAAGGACTTCCGCCTTACACCACACTGTCTCCAGGTTTAATCTTCTCTATTCTAGATTTTGTACAACCATGCGATTAAGTATCTTTCCCACATTAGACTCATTCGCAAATACTACAGAGAGAGAGAGAGAGAGAGAGAGAGAGAGAGAGAGAGAGAGAGATTAGGTACAGAAATAGCTCAGGAATGCCAAATTATTTAACAGATGCAGTGTTTTTGTTCTTGATTCATTAACTCATTCAACAAATATTTGATTCCCTACTATGTGCTGTAAATTGTTGTGGATACTGGGAATACAGCAATGAATAAAACAGACAAAGCCTCTCTGCCCTCCTAGAGCTTACGTCCTCATGCGGGAGAAAGGTGATGACAAACAGATATATTTGTGTATCTCAGGCATATCAGGTAACCAAACTGCTATGAAGAACAAAGCAGGGGCTGGCGCGGTGGCTCACACCTGTAATCCCAATACTTTGGGAAGCCGAGGCGGGCGAATCACCTGAGGTCAGGAGTTTGAGACCATCCCAACCAACATGGGGAAACCCCGTCTCTACTAAAAATACAAAAATTAGCCAGGCTTAGTGACACGTACCTGTAGTCCCAGCTATTCGGGAGGCTGAGACACGAGAATTGCTCGAACCCGAGAGGTGGAAGTTGCAGTGAGCTGCAATCGCGCCAGTGCACCCCAGCTTGGGTGACAGGGTAAGACTCTGTCTCAATAAATAAATAAATAAATAAAGCAGGAGAAGGAGACATTGACAGGCAGAGAACAGCGCTGTTTTAAATAAGTTGGTCAGGGAAAGGCTCTCCAAGTCGGATGCCACTTGAGCAGAGATTTGAGTGAATTAAGAACATGAACTAGAGAAAAAATATTCCACACCAGAGAGAACAGAGGCACAATGCCCAAGGCAGGCAGGAGCTTAGCATATTCATGGGAGAGTCCAGAGTCCTGTGGTAGGAGTGGAGTAAGCCGGAAGAGGAAAGAAAGGTCACAGGAAGAGCTGGGGCCAGGTCCTGATGGTAACTGCTCTTTAAACTCCACCTTTTAAAACCGGCATGTCTTTAGGAAGCTGAAAATCTACAACGCTAGGCCTTGGAGAGAGGGCTTTTCCTGAGCATGTTTGTGTGATTGATTCCGAGTGTTAACAAAGCGCCCCAGGATTTGCCTTTTCTTCCCCTATTTCTTGCTGTTAGAATGTTAATCTGGGTAAATCCATTCAGCTTCACTCATTTGGAAATCAGTCATCTAATGTTTCTAGCTAAAAAAGGAGACAAGCTCATACATTCTAACAGAGCAGATACGTGAGGGCCACTCCCACAGATCAAGATCATTGCAGAAACCCAAGCCATTGTTCAGCCAATAGTAAGTAAGAATCTGAGTCATTCTAAAACTGAGTAGGAAGCTGAGTCATCCTTCCCTCTGTCGAGAGCTTTATTCCTTGTGCATCCTGTGGATCTTGGTTGGTTAACACATTACTGAACAGTGACGTGGGTAGCTCTGTCTGCCTGCATCAAACCCTGCTCTCACCACATTCTTAAGATAGTTTTTGGCCTGGCGTGGTGGCTCACACCTTAATCCCAGCACTTTGGGAGGCCTAGGCGGGCAATCATGAGGTCAGGAGTTCGAGACCAGCCTGACCAACATGGAGAAACCTCGTCTCTACTAAAAATACAAAATTAGCCGGGCATGGTGGTGCATGCCTGTAATCCCAGCTACTCAGGAGGCTGAGGCAGGAGAACACTTGAACCCAGAAGGCGGAGGTTGCAGTGAGCCAAGATTGTGCCATTGCCCTCCAGCCTAGGCAACAAGAGTAAAAACTCATTTCATAAAAAAAAGATAGTTTTCACCACATTTACTAAACTTCCTTGGGCCTCAGTTTCGTCTTTGATTCAGGGAGCAACTAAGTAACTGAGTTACTCAGTGAATCTAGTGTAAGACCAGACTCCAAACTGTCTATGGTAACACGTTTCATTATCTTTCTTATATTTATGAATATTAAAACAGCATTTCACACAAAACAAGTACACTGTTTTCACTGGAGCATTTACTAATGAGTTGATCTGGAAATTCATTTTAGACAAAGATTGAGTTCCTCCCTTTTTCTCTGAATACATGAGTTCTCTCTCTTTTATCAAATCATTTTGGCAAAGCTGCTGCTGCCTCTTCCTTCTCATGTACTTTGGTATATTTCATTAACACAGGACTCTGCATTTGGCTTTTACAGCACAGGTACTGCTATGGTCTGAATTTTGTGACCCTCCAAAATCCATGCTGAAATCTTTGTTTTTGAGGTGGAGTCTCGCTCTGATGCCCAGGCTGGAGTGCAGTGGCACCATCTCAGCTCACTGCAACCTCCACCTTCCGGGTTCAAGTGATTCAACTGCCTCAGCCTCCCCAGTAGCTGGGACTACAGGTGTGTACCACCACGCCCGGCTAATTTTTGTATTTTTAGAAGAAATGAGGTTTCACCATGTTGGCCAGGCTGATACCAAGCTCTTGAGCTCAGGTGGTCCACTCACCTTGGCCTTCCAAAGTGATTACAGATTACAGGTGTGAGCCACCACGCCCAGCCACAACTTTAAGGATGAAGAGCCAGACGATAATGTGTCAGACTTGTTTCCTCTCTGCCATGGCAACTGGCAATATTCCAAATAGCTTCTATTCTTTTAGCCTGGGGGATGCCTGTAATTATAGCATAATACAGTCCACCTGGGACTCTCACAGTGGAGACACAGAATATTTCTGTGCAACCTTAAAAATCTCCACATATTGGCCAGGTACAGTGCCTCATGCCTCTAAGCCCAGCACTTTGGGAGGCCGAGGCAGGCGGATCACCTGAGGTCAAGAGTTCCAGACCAGCCTGGCCAACATGGTGAAACCCCATCTCTACTAAAAATACAAAAATTAGACAGGCATGGTGGCTGGCACCTATAATCCTAGCTACTCCGGAGGCTGAGGCAGGAGAATCACTTGAACCCAGGAGGCAGAGGTTGCAGTGAGCTGAGATTGCACCGCTGTACTCCAGTCTGGCCGACAGAGCGAGACTCTATCTCAAAAAAAAAAAATTCTCCACAGATAGGTTTATTATTATTATTATTCCTGTTTTATAGACTATGTAACTAAGGCTCAGAGAAGTCAAAGAACGTGCCCATAGTTGCATCTAGTAAGTGGTTAAAGCCAAAATTCAAACCCGGGGAATGGGACTCCTAAATCTGAGCTGCTCATGATAGCCAGTAAAAGCCTGACCTAATGTAATGGAAATGAAGATGAACAAATGTGCCTAGATAAGTGACTTTCTTTTTTTTTTTTTTTTTTTTTTTTTTAAGACAGAGTCTCGCTCTGTTGCCCAGGCTGGAGTGCAGTGGCTCGATCTCAGCTTACTGCAACCTCTACCTCCTGGGTTCAAGGGATCCTCCTGCCTCAGCCTCCCAAGTAGCTGGGTTTACAGGCCTGTGGCACCATGCCTGGCTAATTTTTTGTATTTTTGGTAGAGATGGGGTTTCACAATGTTGGCCAGGCTATTCTCAAACTCTTTACCTCAAGTGATCCACCTGCCTTGGCCACCCAAAGTTTTGGGATTACAGCTGTAAGCTACCATGCCCAGCCCCAAAGTATATTTTTTAGTGTATTTGGGTTTTTTGTTGGTTTTTTGAGACAGAGTCTTGCTCCAGGTTGGAGTGCACGAACACGTTCTCTGCTCACTGTAACCTCTGCCTCTCGAGTTCAAGCGATTCTCCTATCTCAGCCTCCCAAGTAGCTGGGACTACAGGCATATGCCACCAATTTTTGGCTAGTTGTATTTTTAGTAGAAACGAGGTTTCACCATGTTGGCCAAGCTGGTCTCGAGCACCTGACTTCAAGTGATCCTCCTGCCTTGGCCTCCCAAAGTGTTGGGATTACAGGCGTGAGCCACCGTGCCCGGACTAAGTGACATTTTAAAAGTATAATCAAATTAGCCATATATGGTGGCAGGTGCTTGTAATCCCAGCTACTCAAGAGGCTGAGGCAGGAGAATCACTTGAACCTGGTAGGCAGAGGTTGCAGAGAGCCGAGGTTGCACCACTGCCCTTCAGCCTGGGCGACAGGGTAAGACTCTGTCTCAAAACAAAACAAAACAAAAAACAAACAAAAAGACCCCAAAAAAGTAGCATCAGAAAGATCTGTTGGATGAAGGCCAGGTGCGGTGGCTCACGCCTGTAATCCCAGCACTTTGGGAGGCCAAGACAGGCAGATCCCTTGAGGCGAGGCCAGGAGTTCGAGACCAGCCCAGCCAACATGGTGAAACCCTGTCTCTACTAAAAATACAAAAATTAGCCGGGCATGGTGGCAAGTGCCTGTAATCCCAGCTACTCAAAAGCCTAAGGCAAGAGAATTACTTGAACCCAGGAGGCGGAGCTTGCATTGAGCCAAGAAATCATGCCGCTGCACTCCAGCCTGGGCAACAGAGTGAGACTTCATCTCAAAAAAAAAAAAATCTGTTAGATGATTAAGAATAGCAGACAAAGCCAGGTGCAGTGGCTCATGCCTACAATCCCATCACTTTGGGAGGCTGAGGTGGGAGGATCACTTGAGGTCAGGGGTTCAAGATAAGCCTGAGCAATATAGTGAGACCCTATCTCCACAAAAAATAAAAAACGTAGCCAGGTGTGGTGGCGTAGCTATAGTCCCAACTACTTGGGAAGCTGAGGAGGGAGGATGGCTTGAGCCCAGAAGGTGGAGGCTGCAGTGAGCCACGATAGCACCACTGCACTCCAGCCTAGGCAAGAGCAAGATCCTATCTCCAAAAAAAAAAAAAAAAAGATGACAAATGGGAATCTAGAAGAATTCTCAGTTTTCTGGCTTGGAAAGTCAAATGGATAGTGACCAGGAATTCAAGTGGAGAATAGAGAATGATGAGCAAACTAGGAAGAGGGATGGAAAATTATTTGCTTTTGGATTCTTTGAGAACTTTGAAGTTGTCATTCCATTGTCCTCTGGTCTCCCTTGTTTCTGACAAGAAGTCAGCCATCTTTATATTGCTGTTGCCCAATATGTAACGTGTCATTTTTCTCTGCCTTCAAAATTTTTCTTTATTTTTATTACTTATTTATTTTTGAGACAGAGTGTCGCTCTGTCACCCAGGCCGGAGTGCAGTGCTGCAATCTTGGCTCACTGCAACCTGTGCCTACCGGGTTCAAGTGGTTCTCCTGCCTCAGCCTCCTGAGTAGCTGGGATTACGGGCAACTGCCACTGTGCCTGGTTAATTTTTGTATTTTTAGTGGAGCCAGGATGATTTCACCATGTTGGCCAGGCTGATCTCGAACTCCTGACCTCAGGTGATCCGCCTGCCTCAGCCTCCCAAAGTGCTACATTTTTTTCTTTGTGTGTTTTTTTTTTTTTTTTTTTGAGACGTAGTCTCACTCTGTTGCCCAGGCTGAAGTGCACTGGGGCAATCTCAGCTCACCGCAGTTTCTGCCTCCCGGGTTCAAGCGATTTTCCCACCTCAGCCTCTGGAGTAGCTAGGATTACAGGCATGTACCACCACGCCTGGCTAATTTTTGTATTTTTAGTAGAGACAGGGTTTCACCATGTTGGCCAGGCTGGTCACAAACTTCGGCCTTCAAGTGATCCATCTGCCTCGGCCTCCCAGAGTGCTGGGATTACAGGTATGAGCCACCATGCTTGGCCTATATTTTTTCTTTTCTTTTCTTTTCTATTTTTTTGAGATGGAGTCTTGCTCTGTCACTCAGGCTGGAATGCAGTGGGGCGATCGTAGTTCACTGCAGCTTTGAACTCCTGGGCTCAAGTGATCCTCCCTCCTCAGCTTCCTGAGTAGCTAAGACTATAGGCACAAGCTGCCATGCCCAGCTAATTTTTAGTTTACTCTTTTTTTTTCTTTTTTGAGATACAGTCTCTTGCTACTTAGGCTGAAGTACAGTGGCACGATCTTGACTCACTGCAACCTCCAACTCCCTGGTTTAAGCGATTCTCCTGCCTCAGCCTCCCAAGTAGCTGGGATTACAGGTATGCACCACCACACACAGCTAATTTTTGTACTTCTAGTAGAGACAGGGTTTCACCATGTTGGCCAGGATAGTTTCGAATTCCTGACTTCAGGTCATCCGCCTGCCTTGGCCTCCCAAAGTGCTGGCATTACAGGTATGAGCCAAAGTGCCCAGCCTTTACTTTAATTTTTTTAGTAGAGACAGGGTTTCTATTATATTTCCCAGACTTGAATGTCTTTATTTTTATTTTACTTTAATTAATTTTCTTTTTTTTTTTAGACAGGGTCTCACTCTGTTGCCCAGGCTAGAATGCATAGTGCAATCTTGGCTCACTGCCGCCTTGACCTCCTGGGCTCAATCAATCCTCTTGCCTCAGCCTCCCATTTTGCTGGGCCCACAGGCCTGTGCCACCATACTTGGCTAATTTTTAAATTTTTTGGGTAGAGACAGGGTCTTACTTTGTTCTCCAGGCTGGTCTTGAACTCCTGGGCTCAAGTGGTTCTCCTGCCTTGGCCTCCCAAAGTACTAGGATTACAGGCATGAGCCACTGCACCTGGACAAATATCTTTATAAATACTGCTTAAATGTCTTTGTCTACTCCATCTAATATCTGAGCAGTCTCAGGGTCAATTTCTATTGACTACTTTTGTTTTTCTTTATTTTCCTTCTTCCTACTTCTTTTTTTCATGTCTGGTAATTTTTTATGGTAATACTGGACAGTATAGATAATACATTGTAGAAATTCTGGATTCTGGATTCTGCTATCTTTATTTTTGTTCTAGTAGGCAGGTCACTTATTCCCTGGTCATTTTGAACTTGTGTACGAGTTTTTTCTTTGTTTGTTTGCTTTGCTTTGTTAGGGAAGATCTTTGGGAAATTCAAGATATTTTTCCAAACTTCAAGCTCCGTTTCCCCTGTGAATTTCGTCAAGGCTTAGGTTTAGGCTTTGTTAGGGCATGTCTAGTGAGGGCCTTCCTCTAGGACAGTGGCTCTCAAACTTAGTTTGTATCTGAGTCATCTGAAGAGCTATTGTTAGAACATATATTCTGGGCTTCTCCTGGGTTTCTGATTCAGCAGGTCCAAAGTGGGGCCCTTGAATTTGCATTTCCAACAGTACATCTAACAAATTTCCAGGTTATGTTTATGCTGCTGGTCTGGGACAACAATTTAAGAAATATCTCTCTAGACCATGGTCCTAACTTTTTTTAATTTTAAGACAGGGCCTGGAGTGCAGTGATGTGATTAGGGCTCACTGTAGCCTCAATTTCCCGGACTCAAGTAATCCTCCTGCCTCAGCCTCCTGAGTAGCTGGGACTACAGGCACATGCCAGCACACCTGGCTATTTGTATTTTTTGTAGAGATGGGGTTTCGCCATGTTGCTCAGACTGGTCTCAAACTCCTGAGCTGAAGCTCAAGCTTGAGCCCGCCTCGGCCTCCTGAAGTGCTGGGGTTACAGGCGCGAGCCACCCACCCGGCCATGGTCCTTACTTTTTTTTTTTAAGACAGAATCTCACTCTGTCACCAGGCTGGAGTGCAATGGTGTGGTCTCAACTCACCGCAACCTCCGCCTCCCAGGTTCAAGTGATTCTCCTGCCTCAGCCTCCTGAGTAGCTGGAACTACAGGCTTGTGCCACCATACCTGGCTAATTTTTGTATTTTTAGTAGGAACGGGGTTTCACTACGTTGGCCAGGCTGGTTTCAAACTCCTGACCTTGTGACCCACCCGCCTTGGCCTCCCAAAGTGCTGGGATTACAGGCATGAGCCACTGTACCAGGCCCCGGTCCTTACTTTTAAGATGTGAACTCTTCGATGTCCCAGATGGTTGCCTGGATTGTCATTAACAAAGTACTGAAGTGTTTTCCCACTCGGACTGAGCCATAAGTCTAATGCCCGCCCCCTCCATTGCTGCTTGAATTCACTCTCTGTTCAGCTTCTTTCACCATATGGAAGCTGGTATCTGGTCATCCTTGGGTAGTCTCACCTTACACATGTGCAGCACAGTTCTCAGCCAAGTGCTCAGAGGACACCCCCCACCAGGGCTTTTTGGAATCCTTCCTCTGCAAAGCTCCTCTCTGCAGTGCTCTACCCAGTAGATTCCAGCCGCTCAGCTGCCCCAAACTCTGAACTCTGCCTCCTCAGCTCAGTAAGTTCTCCTTTTCCTGCTTGGATGCCAGGAAACTGCCCCCAGGTAAAGAGCCAGAATGATTCTGGGGCTTACAAAAGATGAGTTTCTTTCCCTCAGGGACCAGAGATTTGTACTGTCTCCTGGCCGATTCCTGAAACCGTTGACTAATGTTTGTTTTGTGTGTGTGTGTGTGTGTGTGTGTGTGTGTGTGTGTGTGTGTGTTTTAGATGGGGTCTCGCTCTGTCACCCAGGCTAAAGTGCAATGGCACAATCATGGCTCACTGCAGCCTTGAACTCCTGGACTCAAGCAATCCTCCCACCTCAGCTCCTGAGTAGCTGGGACTACAGGATGTGCAACTATGCCTGTCTAATTAAAAATAACTTTTTTAGAGATAGGGTCTCGCTATGTTGACCATGCTAGTCTTAAACTCCTGGGCTCAAGCAATCTGCCCACCTCAGCCTTCCAAAGTATTGGGATTGCAGGTGTGTGTGTGTGTGTGTGTGTGTGTGTGTGTGTGTGTGTGTAATGGTGGGATGGCTAGTCTAGTACCAATTACTACTCCATCATAGCCAAGAGTGGCAGTTCTGGCTTTAGGCCTTTTGAGTTTTAGGAACCTCGGACCATCCAGATAAAGGCGTCTACAAAGCAAAAAGCCTAGAGATAAAGGTTTGGAAGACATCAGGGCACAAAGGTTTGGAAGACCAAGGGCAGAAATCACATAGGAAAGTTATACAAAATGAGAAGACGGAGGATCAAAGACAGAATCTTGGGGGGAACCACCAGTTTTTCATGGATGAGTGAAAGAAGGTTGGCAAAGAAACAGAAGGACTGGTCCAACAGTCGAGAGAAGAACCAAATGTTCCAGAAGTCAATGGAGAAGAGGTTTTAAAAATTTTTTTGAATTTTTACTGTTTTCCTCCCCTGTGCTAAGAGGGTTACCAAAAAAATAGCCTTAAAACTTTTTCAAGCCACCTTATGACAATGTAGTATCATCAATCCCATTTTATAGATGGAATAAAGATGATGAAACTCAGAGGTTAAGTAACTTGCTCAAGGTCAGTGGAGCTGGAAAGGGCAGAGCTAGGACTTGGATCCAAGCATTCTGGCCCCAGTACATCACAATGTACTGCTTCACTCCAAAATAAGACAGGATGGTAAATGCTGCAGGGCTGTCCATGAAGCTGAGGATTGAAAAGTGCTTATTGCCAGGTGCGGTGGCTCGCTCCTGTAATCCCAGCATTTTGGGAGGCTGAGGCAGGCGGATCTCTGAGGTCAGGAGTTCGAGACCAGCCTGCCACCATGGATAAACCCTGTCTCTATTAAAAATACAAAATTAGCTGCGCATGATTGTTTATGCCTGTAATCCCAGCTACTCAAGAGGCTGAGACAGGAGAATCACTTGAACCCAGGAGGCAGAGGTTGCCATGAGCCAAGATTGTGCCATTGTACTCCAGCCTGGGCAACAAGAGGAAAAGCCTGTCTCAAAGAAAAAAAAAAAGAAAGAAAAGTGCTTATTGGGGCCAGGTGCACCTGTAATCTTAGCACTTTGGGAAGCTGAGGCGGGGGCCGGATCACTGAGGTCAGGAGTTCAAGACCAGCCTGGCCAACATGGCAAAACCCTGTTTCTACTAAAAATACAAAAATTAGCCAGGCATGGTGGTTCACGCCTATAGTCCCAGCTACTCGGGAGACTGAGGCAGGAGAATCACTTGAACCCGGGAGGCAGAGGTTTCAGTGAGCAGAGATGGCACCACTGCACTCCAGCCTGGGTAACAGAGTACTCCAGCCTAGGTAACAGAGTAAGACTCCATCTCAAAAAAAAAAGAAAAGAATAGAAAAGAAAAAAGACAAGTGTCCATTGGATTGGGCAATAGGGCCACTGCTGAGCTCAGAAAGAACTCATGGTAATAAACAATAGCTGCTAATTAATTGTTCAACAAGACTGGTTCTCAGGCTTACCTGGTCTTTTGGGCCAGCAGGGTCCCATACACATGGCACCTCTCAGCTCTGGCTTGCATTGCCCTCCTTGGAATCCTCTTCCAGGCTTATGCTCTGAAAAAGAGCAGGCACATTCCCTAATGCCTTCAGAGAAAACAAGACCGAGCGCTCCAGCTTCCTGAAGTGTATAAGAGAAGTGTGATGTGCCTATTTTAACCCAGCAACTATACTCAGGCATAGACTTAGATGCATTTGAACATATCATCAACACAATTACCTGTGCCCAGATTAGCCTCAGCAAACCTTTAAGCTCTCACAGCTGTGTTCAGGTGTTCAGAGGATTATTATGGAGAGATGTTGATCAGCTGTTCTCCATGTCGCCTGCGGACAGAACAAAAGGAAAGAAGCTTAAATGTCAGCAAAGGATTTAGATGTAAGTGAGACCTCTGTGAGGCAGGGAGGTCCTGTGTATCCAAGCGTTTCCAACCTTTCTGTCTTATTTAGCTCTAAAAATTTCCTTCTCCACCATACTGCTTCTTATGTTTATTATAATGACAATAACAATAATGGCAAATGTTTGTATAGTTCTTACTTTGTGCCTAGCACTGTTATTAAGCTTTTTATTCATATTCATTCAATACTCACAGCAACACAATGACATAAAGACTATTGTCATCCCCATTTATAGGTAAGAAAACTGAAACAGAGAGAGTGAATAACTGGCTGAAGGTCTCACAGTCAACAAATGGCAGAGCCAAGATTTAAAACCTTGGGCCAAAGTCCATTGTCTTAACCATGACCCTATGTGCTAATCTGGAGACATTACACCATAACAGAATTCAAGATAGGCAGAGCATGGAGAAATGCTAATAAATTGGCATGGAGGCTGTAGTAGATTGTTACAAAATGGCCCTAAAGGAACCATGCCCCTCCAGATTCACCCTGTGTGTCCTCCCCTCCCACGCTGGATCTATACCAGCAAAATGACTTGCCTGAACCACTGAGATGTGATGGAAGCAACTTTCTGGGACTTCAAGCCCAGATTTTTTTTTTTTCAGTGACGGAGTTTTGTTCTTGTTGTTCAGGCTGGAGTACACTGGCAGGATCTCGGCTCACTGCAACCTCTACCTCCCAAGTTCAAGTGATTCTCTTGCCTCAGCCTCCCGAGTAGCTGCGATTATAGGCATGCGCCACCACGCCCAGCTAATTTTGTATTTTTAGTAGAGACAGGGCTTCTCCATGTTGGTCAGGCTGGTGTCAAACTCCCAACCTTGGGTGATCCACCCACCTCAGCCTCCCAAAGTGCTGAATTACAGGCATGAGCCCCTGTGCCCGGCCCAAGCCCAGATCTTAAGAGATCTAGAGCTTCTGCTTTCTCTCTGAGAACTCAACTGCCTTGTAAAGAAGCCCAGGCTGTCCAGCTGTAGAGAGAGGTAAGGTGGAGAATGAAGCCTTGGAGGTTGAGAGTCCACTTGAAGGAAAGAGAGGCATCCCAGCTAAGAGCCAGCACCAGCATGGTAAAAAAGGCCATCCTGGATGCTTTGATCCCAGCTGAACTGTCCCAGCAGACACCACATAGGGCAGAGATGAGCTGGCTAATTTTTGTATTTTTATATTTTATATTTTTAGTAGAGACAGGGTTTCACCATGTTGGCCAGGCTGGTCTTGAACCCCTGACCTCAGGTGATCCACCCACCTTGGCCTCCCAAAGTGTTGGGATTACAGTCATGAGCCCACCAAGCCTGGCCGTGTTTCTTTTTTATTGTGGTGAAATGTACACAACATAAAATTGACCATTTTAACCATTTTTAAGTGTGGCATTAGGTACATTCACATTGTTGTGCAACCATCACCACCATCTAGCTCCAGAACTTTTTCATCTTCCCACACTGACACTCTGTACCCACTAACCAATAGTTCCCCCTTTCCCTCCTCCTCCCAGCCCCTGGTAACCACTGTCCTACTTTCTGTCTCTATAAATTTCAGTCAATAAGTTTTAAGGTGGCTTGTTAGGTAGCAACATATAACTTTACATAGATTTTAGTAGGTTTATTTAATGATCAGCTTTTAGACTGTATTAATGTTTTTGTTAGTTTATTAAATACCAGGGAGTTGAAGCATCAGAAACCAATAAGGTGTTCAGAGCAGGTCCCTTTGTCCTCTGTACATTTAATTCTAACGTGTAATGGCCTACAGTGTTATAGGTAAGATTATAATTATACCTAACATTGACTTTAATGTTGAGAAGGCAGTTTCACATTTAATATAGCACTTATCTTTCACAACAGCTGTGTGAGGTAGAATTATTTTTTTCATTTTATAGATCAAGGAACTGAGGATCAAAGAATTTAAGCAACTAGCCCAAGGTCATGGAGTGGAACAGGTTGGTCTGCAACTATTTACTGATTACTCCTACTTGGGAAGGGCAATGGAAAGGGAACCCAAAAGACGAGCCAGTAGCTTAAAAGAGGCGATACAAGCTCTATCCTTAAAGGGCATTTGCTGCCTAGGAAACAGGTGTCTGCCCAGGGGAAAGTCCCTTTGTAATGTACAACACCAACCAAGATGGCACCCAATGAGTTATAGGGTATAACTGGGTCCCATATTAAGAAACAATTTGTGCCAGGCACGGTGGCTCATGCCTATAATCCCAGCACTTTGGGAGGCCGAGGTGTGTGGATCATCTGAAATCAAGAGTTCGAGACTAGCCTGACCAATATAGTGAAACCCCGTCTCTACTAAAAATACAAAAATTAGCCGGGCCTGGTGGCAGGCGCCTATAATCCTAGCTACTTGGGAGGCTGAAGCAAGAGAATCGCTTGAACCCAGGAGGCAGAGGTTGCAGTGAGCCGAGATTGTGCCATTGCACTCCAGCCTGGTGGACAAGAGTGAGACTGAGTCTCTAAAAAAAAAAAAAAAAAAGGAAACAATTTTCTTAGCCATATTTGGGGCAGGAAGAGCATGATGAAGCAAGCCAGGTACATCCCATGAAGTAAAGCAACAGAATCGTGTCCTATTGATAAAAGACACATAAAATCAATGCAATGGATCACAAGCAACAGGTTTTCCAAAAATGAAACACAGCAGAATTCACTGCAATAGCAAGAGCCAGTGTTTGTCTGTGGGCTTTGTTTCAGTTATATATGTACCCACGTACATGTACCTCCATGGCCCTGTCATTTGGGACCTGGATCACAATACTACGTATGTCTTATTGTGGATTTGGGAAAGCACTGAAAAATCACTGCTTGGCCAGGCACAGTGGCTCATGCCTGTAATCCCAGAACTTTGGAAGGCCAAGACGGGTGGATCATGAGGTCAGGAGTTTAAGACCAGCCTGGCCAACGTGGTGAAACCCCATCTCTACTAAAAATACTAAAAAATAGCTGGGTGTGGTGGTGGGCACCTGTAATCCCAGCTACTCAGGAGGCTGAGGCAGAAGAATCGCTTTAACCTGGGAGGCAGAGGTTGCAGCGAGACGAGATCACGCCATTGCACTCCAGCCTGGGCAACAAGAGCAAAACTTCATCTCAAAAAAAAAAAAAAGAAAAAAAGAAAATTACTACTTTATCCTACTTCACTCCTGGCCACAGCCTCCTTCAAAGTGCAGACATCTCCTGCAGTCTCTGGGCAAGTTTACCCCATCTCCCTGCACTCTGTGCAAACAGGGTAGAAAAAAAAACAAATATGGCCAGGCGTGGTGGCTCACACCTGTAATCCAAGCACTTTGGAGGCCAAGGCGGGTGGATCACCTGAGGTCGGGAGTTCAAGACCAGCCTGACCAACATGGTGAAATTCCGTCTTTAAAAAAAAATTAAATTAAATTAAAAAAATAAAATAAAACAAATAAATAAAGATTAAAAAAAACAAATATTACTTTGGCACAAGAAAACACTCTAAAGGCAAGTATGGAATGAGCTTCTGATGTTACATGTAAAATCCTGCCCATGTGCCCAAGGTAATATGGCAGAGAGGCATGGTACCATGCTGAAAACGATGGGTCAGACTCAGAGAGATGAGGCGCCAGTCTCCATTCATCATCAAATACCTACACTTCCTTGCAGTTTTCTGGGCCTCCATTTTTCCCATCTTTAGGATACAGAGATTGGACTAAATTAAAGATTTCCACCGAGAAAAGAAATTCTTAGAAGATTTAGGTCCCTGCCTCCACTTTTTCCCAAGGAAGGCCACAGGGATGGGAGATGCAGAAGGAAAGACGATCTCTTCTTTTGTGAAAGATGTCCAGTTTTTTGTTTATACATTTTTGGAGTCAGTAGGAATATACAAACACTATCTTTGAAAGGTAGCCAATGTACGTTTCAAGTTCGAGACTTACCTTTAGACCCCCATCCAGGTCCTTATGTCTATAATCATGAACCTCCCATGGCTTTATGCTCATGAACTAAATAATAAACTGAATGGCCTATGTGTGACTGTGAAGTCACAGCACCACAACCATACATACAATTCCATCCGTATAATTACACTTGTATATAACGATACTTGGGATTCCTCAGGAGTTAAAAGCATACAATTGGCCAGGTGAGATGACTCATGCCCATCATCCTAGCACTTTGGGAGGCTGAGGCAAGCAGATCATGTGAGCCCAGGAGTTTGAGACCAGCCTGGGCAATATAGCAAGATCTCATCTTTTATGAAAATAAAAATTTTAATTTTTTTTTTTTTTTGAGACAGGGTTTCCCTCTTGTTGCCCAGGCTGGAGTGCAATGGTGTGATCTCTGCTCACCACAACTGCCGCCTCCTGGGTTCAAGCGATTCTCCTGCCTCAGCCTCCCGAGTAGCTGGGATTACAGGCATGCACCACTATACCTGGCTAATTTTTTGTATTTTTAGTAGAGACAGGATTTCTCCATGTTGGTCAAGCTGGTCTCAAACTCCTGACATCAGGTGGTCTGCCCACCTCGGCCTCCCAAAGTGCTGAGATTACAGGCATGAGCCACTGCACCTGGCCAAAAAGCTTTTTTTTTAAAATCACACAATCATGGTGATTCTTTACCCAGACCTGAGGAAACATGAACTCCTTCTTGTCAGCAGGATTTCAATCCAGGAGTCTATGCGGAGGGAGGGGGAGCTGAGCCAGTGACCACTGGCAGCTCCTGGACGCTAAGAAAGCCTGCATAGCAGAAGACAAGGGAGCCCAGACATTGCCAGTAGCCATTGTTTCAAAAAAACACGAAAGAAGGAAGGGAGGGAGGGAGGGAGTGAGGGAGGAAGGGGAAGAAAGAAAGAAAGGAAGAAAGAAAGAAAAGAGAGAGAGAGAGAAAGAAAGTCAGACATAGAGCCTCAGCAATATGGCTCTCTTTGCCAATATCAGCAGGAAGACAGGTGCAGAGAGATGAGAGAGTTTTTCTAGCCATAGATGGTGCCCAAGAAATGTCCCCAAAATTTGTGCTGTTTGCCATGCTGGGCTGAATCTGGAGCATTTCCAGGCATACCCTAAGGGGCCAGAAAGTGATATGTGAACTTAGCGAATCTGTTTGCAACCTTCTTCTTCTTCTTCTTCTTTTTTTTTTTTGAGACAGCGTGTCTTTATATTCCCAGGCTGGTCTTAAACTCCTGGCCTCAAGCAATCCTCCCACTTCAGCCTCCCAAAGCGATGGGATTACGGGCGCAAGCCACCATGCCCGGTGAAATTGCTTTCATCAAACAGAAAACATCCCTGTCTATTGGAACTTCAAACAAAGTAATACTCTTCAGGTCTGATTTAAGCAAATTCATTTTCAGTGGGGGAACCTCACAACTTTGTTTCATTTAGGGGAGAGTACGAAGGGATTGCTTGAGTTGCTCCATTTGTATTTTCTTATAGGATAGAGAAATATATGTGATTCCAGGGCTAATTTCTTTTCATGGTAGTTTGTGTGTGTGTATGTTTTTCTTTTTAGATGGAGTCTTGCTCTGTTGCCCAGGCTGGAATGCAGTGGCAGAATGTCAGCTCACTGCAACCTCTGCCTGTCAGGTTCAAGCGATTCTCCTGCCTCAGCTTCCTGAGTAGCTGGGATTACAGGTGCCTGCCACCACACCTAGGTTTTTTTTTTTTTTTTTTTTTGAGACCAAATTTCACTCTCTGTTGTCTAGGCTGGAGTGCAGTGCTGTGATCTTGGCTCACTGCAATCTCTGCCTCCTGGGTTCAAGCAATTCTTGTGCCTCAGTCCCCCAGTAGCTGGGACTACAGGTGTGAGGCACTACGTCTGGCTGATTTTTGCATTTTTAGAAGAGATGGGGTTTCACCATGTTGGCCGGGCTGGTCTCAAACTCCTGACCTCAGGTGATCCACCCTCCTCAGCCTCCCAAAGTGCTGGGATTTCAGGAGTGAGGCACCCACCCTGCCTTTTGTTCTGTTTTGTTTTAAAGAACTTCTTCAAACAAGAGGCCATTTATAGATTTGAATATTACTCAGCTCTCTGGATATGATAAAAAGCAGAGAAAGAAAAAAAAAGCAGAGAAAGGAACAAATTAAAGGGGAAAGTAAGAGCAGATTTATTAAAGGGCAGTTAATTATATTATTAAAACCAGTGACTCCTCCCTCCTTCCTCCCAAACTAACCCCAAACTCAGCTTATCTAAGTAAACCGAAGGAAATTTAATCTTAGCCTCTGCTATAGATTCAGTACATTCTGGCCGATGTTTTAAACCCTGTTAGAAATCTGGTTGGCGTCCAAGCACATGCAACAGTAGAATGGAGCAATCGTGTAGATAACTATCTCATTTTTCTTTCTCTCCGAAACACTGACAATGATTCTTTGTAAAATGTCTCAGGACATTGAAGGAAGCTATCGATAAACATTTTGCAGCAATCTGTCAAGAGCTGATTATTGCAATTTATATAATGTGGGTATTTTATTTCACAGGCTTCATGTATTGCATGGTTAAAACAGGCATGAAAGGGAATGGGGTCTCTAGGCTGCCAAACATATGAGCAAACAGGAGTCAAGGTGCAGGTTTAAAGAGTGATGTTTTCAGCTCCTGAGAGGACAGAATGATGACCTCAAGTGACACAGGCAGAACTACCAGATACACACTTGTCCCCTCTTAATGTGAGCAAACATTAACTGGCAAAACAGGAGAAATCCATACCTTCCTTCATTTCTCAGAAATCCTTGCAGCCATGCCAGTTTTGGTGGGGAGTACCATGTTGGAGTTCCATGCTTTGGGGGTAGGGATAACATGGACATCTGAAATTCACAAATAAGCTCAAGCTCTTATTTTAGCAATTGTCTTTCTTTCTTTTCTTTTTCTTTCTCTCTCTTTCTTTCTTTTCTTTCTTTCTCCTTCCTTCTTCCTCCCTTTCTCTTTCTTTTCTTTCTTTCTTTTTTTTGAGACAGAGTTTCACTCTTGTCACCCAGGCTGGAATGCCATGGTGCAATCTCAGCTCACCGCAACCTCTGCCACCTGGGTTCAAGTGATTTTCCTGCCTCAGCCTCCCAAGTGGCTGGGATCACAGGCATGCACCACCACACCTGGCTAATTTTGTATTTTTAGTAGAGACAGGGTTTCTCCATGTTGGTCAGGCTGGTCTTGAACTCCCGACCTCAGGTGATCTGCTCCTCTCAGCCTCCCAAAGTGCTGGGATTACAGATATAAGCCACTGTGTCTGGCCACAATTTATTTTCAACTGAATTAGTTTCACCAAATCTGCTAACCAAGGGATTCTGTAACCAAGGCCTATGCTGTAGGCAGGATTCCACCCTCTTCTCCATTCACATCCCGCAGAAGGAACTACTGAGGCGCAAAGTACATGAATAAAGATGCCAAGGGCATGGCTCAGTTCCAAGCTGGATGGAAACCCTTTGGAAACTGAACGCTGGAGTGCAGTAAGACTTCATTACAGTGTCACAGCACAACAGGTTTACCTGACTAATTCTCAGAATCAACCACCCAAGGCAATTTGAGATTTTTTGCTTTGATAAGTCTCAAATCTTTTTAATGTAGGGGAAGAGACATATAGATAATTTAATTCTACTCATTGTAGGGTTTTTACTTGAGATTTACCCATGCCTACCTACTCTTTCCCCCAGAAACAGTCAACCATTCTCACCACTTCTCTAGATATACACAGTAATGTCATGCTTGCAAATGACAAATGAACACCAGGGTACTGTCTCACTCATACTCTTCAACAAGGATAGTGACATTTTCTTTCATAACATTTCATAACATTGTACTCTAACATGTCAATTTTTTTTTTCTTTTTTTTTTTGAGACAGGGTCTTGCTCTGTCACCCGGGCTGTTCAAGTGGCACTATCTCAGCTCATTGCAATCTCCACCTCCCGGGCTCAAGCCATCCTCCCACCTCAGCCTCCCAAATAGCTGGAACTACAGTGTATGTCACCATGCACGGCTAATTTTTGTGATTTTGTAGAGATGGCGTTTTGCCATGTTGCCCAGGCTGGTATCAAACTTCTGAGCGCAAGTGATTTGCCTGCCTTGGCCTCCCAAAGTGCTGGGAATACAGGCATGAGCTACTGAGCCCAGCCTAAAATGTCAATCTTAATTAAACTATTTGCTTAGGTTAAAATTGGGTGGAGTATATTTTTGAAGCATTTCTAGATGAGCACTTATTTTAAATGAGCACACACACACATATACATACACACACAATCAAAGCAACCTTTTTTCTTTAAAAAAAAATTCTTTAAAAATGTGGCCCACATCTGTAATCCCAGAACTTTGGGAGGCTGAGGCGGTGGAACACTTGAGGCCAGGAGTTTGAGACCATCCTGGGCAACATGGCAAAACCCCATCTCTGGAAAAAAAAAATAAGTAAATTATTTTCAAAGCCATAATTTCAAATAGCCACCATGTCTGAGTGAATCCGTTTTTTTGGTTATTAACTTAATATGACAGAGTCATAAATGACTAAAGGTAGTCAATTTGTTCATGCCATAAAAACATATTTATAATTGAATATTTCTCTGCAGACAATAGATACTGTGCTGATGGTTTCCATAGAAATGCAAAATCCAGCTGGCCTGGTGGCTCACACCTGCAGTCTTACCAGTAGGGAGGCTGAGGTGGAAGGATTGCTTGAGCACAGGAGATCAAGGCTGCAGTGAGCCATGATCATGCCACTGCACTCTAACCTGGATGACAGAGTGAGACTCAAACTCTAAAAAAGAAAGAAAGAAATGTGAAGTTTAAAAATGTACAGTGATTCCTTTCCTCACCTCTGTTGAACTTTCCTTTCATTACTGGGTGAAGAGAGATCATGCTTTCATGTTATCAGGCATTTGAGAGATGCCACCATTATGGTTCTGTTCATAAAAATCTCCATGTAGGAAGAGTATTGTTCACAAAGTATGCACCTATTACTGTCTCATGATCCCTACAACATCCCTGAAAGGCCTGCAGAGCAGGAACTCTAATCCCTACTTACAGATGGGAAACTGAAGGCAGAAGAGGTTTGCCCAAGGCTGTGGCACACAAACTGGGATGCAAATCCAGACCTTCTGGTGCCTGATCCACTCTCTTTTCTGTACATTTTGCTTCCCCCTCCCAGCACTTTCTCCCCCACAAAAAGAAGATACTATTTTGAGACAGACTAAAAATCTCATTTGCCTGTTTCTTTCTCTTAAAAAAAAAACAACAACAAATAACTTACCAGGTGTGTTCAATGTAGTTGGCACCTCTGTGCTACAATCAATATAGGGTCATTTATCAACAGGATGGGTATTACATTTATCAACAGGACTGGCATTGTAAGGTGGATATGAAGTCTAGTAGCCTATGGGGGCACAGATTTATGGTCTGGCAGCAGCGTCTCTGTGTGTCCTTGGGAGGCGTTCCAGTGCGCTGCAATTGGACTATAGCAACTAAATGTTGCTCCCAATCCAGCCCCAGTGGCTCCCAGCTGCCCTGGCCTGCTTTCTCATCTGGTAAAACACAGGAATGGGGGCAGAAGGTAGTTGGCACTGGAAAAAGTTGGTACTGGATGAAAGGTTGGCATAGTTCCTTGTAGACACTTAAGGTGGGGGAAACAAGTAGAAGATGGGAGAGATTGGCCATAATTCTTGGAACTTGCCCTGAGGGAAGGGGCCAGGAAGCTTTTGCACAAGGTAGCAGAACATGAAGTGCTGGTTCAGGTTCTCCAAACTACAGTTGGTGAGCTGGGGAAGAAGTTTGAGAGGTCATGAAGTCCATCTCTTATTCATCCATTCATTCATTCATCTGTTCATTCCTTCAACAAATGATTATTGAACACCTAGAGGTGCTTAGGATACCATAGGGAACAAATCAAAGTCCCTGCCCTCAAGGAGTTTACATTCTAGTGGGGGAGAGATCAACATTAAGCAAGCAAATAAACCCAGGCATTCTTGGAGATTTTGTGGGTTTGGTTCCAGACTACCACAATAAAGTTAATATTGCAATAAAGCGAGCCATATCAATTCTTTGTTTTCCCAGTGTGTATAAAGGTTACTTTCTCCAGATCCATCAGAGGAATCACACTGATGCAAGCTTCAGTCCATTATGAGATCTTTTTTTTTTTTGGAGTCAGGGCCTTGCTCTGTCACGCAGGCTGGGGTGCAGTGGCAATCACAGCTCCCTGCAGCCTCTAACTCCTGGGCTCAAGTGATTCTCCGGCCTCAGCCTCCTGAGTAGCTGGGACTACAGGCACTTGCCACCATGTCTAACTAACTAACTTTTTTTTTTTTTTTTTTTTTGAAACAAAGTTTCACCATGTTGCTCAAGGCTGGTCTGGAACTCTTGGACACAAGTGTTCCACCTGCTTTGTCCTGCCAAAGTGCTGGGATTACAGGCATGAGTCACTGCATCCAGCTGAGATCTATTTCTTAAATAGTAGGACTTGAAAGTCGAAATTACTGTTGATCCATAGGTTGCAGAATGAAGGTTGTGTTCACAGGCATGAAAACATTAATCTCCTTGTACATCACCATAAGAGATCCTGGGAGAATAGGCACATTGTCAATGAGCACTAATATTTCTAAAGGAATCTTTTTTTTTCTGAGCAACAGGTCTCAATGGTGGGCTTAAAATATTCAGTAAGCCATGTTATAAACAGATGTGCTGTCATCCAGGCTTTATCGTTCCATTTATAAAGCATAGGATGAGGAGATTTAGCATAATTCTTAAGGGCCCTAGGATTTTCAGAATGGTAAATAAGCATTGGCTTCAACTTAAAGTCACCAGCTATATTAGCCTAGCAAGTCAGCCTGTCCTTTGAAGCCAGATATTGACTTCTCCTCTCTAGCTATGAAAGTCCTGGATGGAATCTTCTTCCAGTACAATGTTGTTTTTTCCACACTGAAAATCTGTTGTTGAGTGTAGCCGCCTCCATTGATAATCTGAGCTAGATCTTCTGGATAACTTGCTGCAGCTTCTACCTCGGCACTTGCTGCTTCCCTTGCACTCTAATGTTACAGAGATGTCTCCTTTCCTCAAATCTCAGGAACCAGCCTCTGTTAGTGTCAGACTTTTCCTCGGCAGCTTCCTCTTCTCTCTCAGCCCTCATAGAATTGAAGAGAGTTAGGGCCTTGCTCTGGATTAGGCTTTGGTTTCAGGAATATTGTGGCTGGTTTGAGTGTCTATCCAGATTACTCAAACTTTCTCCATGTCAGCAATAAAGTTGTTTTGCTTTTGGATCATTTGTGTGTTCACTGGAGTAGCACTTTTAATTTCCTCCAGTAACTTTTTCCCTGTATTCACAATTTGGCTGCAAGAGGCCTTTCGACGTAACTTGGCTTTAGACATGCCTTCCTCACTAAGCTTAATCATTTATAGTTTTTTTGTTTTGTTTTTGTTTTTGCTTTTGTTTTAAGATGGAGTCTCCTTCTGTCACTCAGGCTGGAGTGCAGTGGTGTGATCTCGGCTCACTGCAACCTCTGCCTCCTGGGTTCAAGCAATTCTCCTGCCTCAGCCTCCTGAGTAGCTGGGATGACAAGCATGCACCACCACACCTGACTAATGTTTGTATTTTTAGTAGAGATGGAGTTTCACCGTGTTGGCCAGGCTGGTCTGGAACTCCTGACCTCAAGTGATCTGCCCACCTCGGCCTCCCAAAGTGATGAGATTACAGGCATGAGCCAGTGCACCTGGCCCACTTTTAACTTTTGATTTAAAGTAAAAGACTTGTGACTCTTCCTTTCATTGAACACTTAGAGGCTGTTGTAGAGTTATGAATTGGCCTTATTTCAGTATTGTTGTTTCTTAGGGAATAGGAGGCCTGAGGAGAGAGATGGGGGATGGCTGCTCAGTGGAGCAGTCAGACACATGCAATATTTATTGACTGAGTTCTCAATTTAATATGGGTAGTTCGTGGTGCCCCAAAACAATTAAAATAGTAGCATCCAAGATCACTGATTACAGATCACCATAACAGATATAATAATAACAAGGCTGGGAGCTATGGCTCATGCCTGTAATCCCAGCACTTTAGGAGGCAGAGGTGGGTGGCTCACCTGAGGTTGGGAGTTCAAGACCAGCCTGACCAACACGGAGAAACCCCATCTCTACTAAAAATACAAAAATTAGCCGGGCATGGTGGTGCATGCCTGTAAACCCAGCTACTTGGGAGGCTGAGGCAGGAGAATAGCTTGAATCCAGGAGGTAGAGGTTGTGGTGAGCCAAGATCCTGTTATTGCACTCCAGCCTGGGCAACAAGAGCAAAACTCTGTCTCAGAAAAATAATAATAATAACAACAGTTAAAATATTGCAAGCATTACAAAAATGTGACACAGAAACCATGAAGTAAGCACATTCTGTTGTAAAAATGGCACCAATAGACTTGATTGACACAGAGTTGCAACAAAACTTCAATTTGTAAAGTGCAATATCTGCAAAGTGCACCAACACGAGGTGTGCCTGCAGCATATCAGCTGGCGATAAGTGCTGTGGAGAACAGCAAAGCCAGGTGAGAGGAAAGGGGGCTGTTTGGGGTAGAGGTGATTTGGGGGGGTAGCGGTGATCTTATACATGCTGGTTAGGCTCTTAAGGTACTGACCACTGATAACTGACATCTGAACGAAGACCTGAAGGAAATGAGGGAAGGAGCCATGGAAATAATCTGATGGGAAGAGAATTCTAAGGAGAGGGAACATCAGGTGAAAAGACCTCGCTGCAGGGAATACTTGGCATGTTAAAGGGACAGCTAGGAGGCCTGTAGGGTTGGAGCAGCAGGAGGGGGGAAATTTGTAGATGAGGTCGGAGAGATTGTGGGGCCCAGACCTGCAGGACAGCGTTAGGCTCGAGGGAGACAGGGGCCTACTGGAGGGCATGGAGCAAGGCAACGATAGGATCTGACTTTTAAAGTATCCTCCCAGCTGCTGTGTTGGAAAACATCTTGGGGCTATGCCACGGAACATGATGGAAATCTACTTCATTCTTGGAAGGCCTTGTGTATTACTCAGTTTCCCTCTTTTTTTTTTTTTTTTTTTTTTTTTTGTGAGATGGCATCTCACTCTGTCACCCAGGCTGGAGTGCAGTGGCTCAGTCTCGGCTCACTGCAACCTCCACCTCCCAGGTTCAAGCAATTCTCCTGCCTCAGCCTCCTGACTAGCTGGGAGTATAGACACCTGCCACCACATCCGGCTAATTTTTGTATTTTTAGTAGAGATGGTGTTTCACCATCTTGCCCAGGCTGGTCTTGAACTCCTGATCTCGTGATCCACCCTCCTCAGCCTCCCAAAGTGCTAGGATTACAGGTGTGAACCACTGCGCCCAGCCTGCCCTCTTAATTTTTTAGGTGGGTTTTTATGCTTCTCCCTAGACAGATTTCCATTCATTTGTTTTCTTTCCAATTATCAGATTCCAATTATCAGACTTACTTTCTTTCTTTCTTTTCTTTCTTTCTTTTTCTTTTTTCTTTCTTTCCTTTCTCTGTCTCTCTCTCTTTCTCTTTTCTTTCTTTCTTTTAGACAGGATCTCACTCTGTTGCCCAGGCTGGAGTGCAATGGCAGCACCTCAGCTCACTGCAACCTCCGCCTCCTGGGTTCAATCGATTCTCCTGCCTCAGCCTCTTGAGTAGATGGGACTAGAGGCACATGCCACCACACTTGGCTAATATGAGTATTTTTGTGGAGACAGGGTTTTGCCATGTCAGCCAGGCTAGTCTTCAACTCCTGGCCTCAAGTGATCTGCTTGCCTCGCTCGGCCTCCCAAAGTGTTAGGATTACAGGTGTGAGTCACCGTGCCCAGCCATTGGTCCATTTTCTATATTTAAAATCAGAGATTCTTCCTCCCCCTTTTAAAATTAGCCACATAGAGAATCAATCTAGTAGATTAATGATCCATTATGTCAACAGCTGGTATGAGTGTTTACTAAATGGTAGCCCCTGTTTAAGGTACTCTGAATGTTTATAATATCATGTTTATATATTATTTGATGCTATATCTTTAACAACTATATAATATGTCTTTTTGTGGTGGTGGTGGTGGTGTTTTGTTCATTTTTGAAACAGGGACTCAGCTGGGTGTGGTGGCTCATACCTGTAATTCCAGCACTTTTGGGAGGCTGAGGCAGGTGGATCACCTGAGATCAAGAGTTCGAGACCAGCCTGGCCAACATAGTAAAACCCCGTCTCTACTAAGAATACAAAATTTAGCTGAGCGTGATGCCGGGCATCTGTAATCTCAGCTACTCGGGAGGCTGAGGCAGGAGAATTGCTTGAACCCGGGGGCAGAGGTTGCTGTGAGCCAAAATCGGGCCACTGCACTCCAGTCTGGGTGACAGAGTGAGACTCTGTCTCTAAAAACAAACAAACAAACGAAACAGGATCTCACTTTATCACCTAGGCTGGAATGCAGTGGCACGATCTTGGCTCACTGCAACCCGCACCTCTCAGATTCAAGCGATTCTCATGCCTCAGCCTCCCGAATAGCTGGCACTACAGGCGCATGCCACCGAAACTGGCTAATTTTTGTATCTTAATTTTAATTTTATTTTTATTGTCTTTTTTTGAGACAGAATCTCACTCTATTGCCCAGGCTGGGGTACAGTGTCATGATCTCAGCTCATTGCAACATCCACCTCCTGGGTTCAAGCGATTCTCCTCTCTCAGCCTCCTGAGCGGCTGGGATTACAGGTGCCCACCACCTCACCCAGCTAATTTTTATATTTTTAGTAGAGACAGGGTTTCAACATGTTGGCCAGGCTGGTCTCGATCTCCTGACCCAGGTGATTCACCTGCCTTGGCCTCCCAAAGTGCGGGATTACAGGCATGAACCACCACACCCAGCCCCAGCCCCCAACTTTTCAAAGACTTTCACTTGCTCTCAGGAGAAAGTCCAGACTCCTTTTTGTGGCCTCAAAAGTCCTGTAAGATTAAGCCCTCGTTCACCTTCCTTTCCTCTGAGCTCTACTCTGTGTCCCTTTTTCTACCCCAGTCACAGTGGTCCTCTTTCAGGGCTTCCTGGTACAAGGCCTTCCCCCAGATCCTTTCTTCTTCCTGTTATATTTTTCTCTGTCTGCATGATTCATCCTAGGATCCTGTACCTGAGGGCTCCAGAAACTGCTGAATTAGTTAATTCGTCAATTGCATATGGTACATAAATGAAATCACTACTTAATCCATGGTGCTACGGTGTCAAGTTATTTCTGTTTTGGAAGAAGGCTCTGATTTCACTAATACTGAAATTGCATTTAGTGTTATTTTAAGTTATTTGAATATATTTTGGAGTGAATATATGTGATATTAACAAACTATGTGACTATATTTTGGAACACCTTTCCCAGGTATTATCACTCTAATTCACTTTCCCACATTGTTACAGCATAATACATTACATATCCTGTTCAATATAGGCTTGTTCTGTGAAAAGACACAGAAGAAACTTAAGTGCATATTGCTAAATGAAAGAATTTGATGCTGGCCAGGCGCAGTGGCTCATGTCTGTAATCCCAGCACTTTGGGAGGCTGAAGTGGGAGGATCATCTGAGTTCCGGAGTTCAAGACCAGCCTGGCCAACATGGTGAAACCCTGTCTCTATTAAAAATACAAAAATTAGTCAGGTATGGTGGCACACACCTGTAATCTCAGCTACTCGGGAGGCTGAGGCAGGAGAATCACTTGAACCCATGAGGCAGAGGTTGCAGTGAGCCGAGATCATGCCGCTGCATTCCAGCCTGGGAGACAGAGCAAGACTCATCTTAAAAATAAAAGAGCGAGAGAGAGTGAGAAGCCAATCAGAACCCTTCTACTATATGTACAGTGCTTCATATTGAATGATTCCAACTATCTGGCGTGCTGGAAAAGACAAAACCATGGAGACAGTAAGATCAGTGGTTGCTAGAGATAGGGCAGAGGGAGGGGAAGACAGAATAGCCAGAGCACTGGGGGGTTGTAGGGCAGTGTAGTGTCATATTCTGTATGTTACTACAATGGTGCATACATGTCATTATATATTTGTCCAAAGCAATAGAGTGTTCCACACCATGAGTGAACCCTAATGTAAACTATGGACTGTGAGTGATAATGAGGTGTCAGTGTAGGTCCATCGATTGTAGCAAACGGACCACTCTGGTGGAAGATGTTGATAATAGGGGAGGCTGTGTATGTGGGTGAGCAGGGGTATGTGGGAAATCTCTGTACCTCTCACTCAAGTGTGCTGTCAACCTAAAATTGCTCTAAAAATTGTCTTTAATTAAAAAAAATAAATATATATATATGCTTGTTTGTCATAAATTTTAGTGAGAATTCTTTACCTGTAATGAATTTCCCCATTTCAGTATCTTATTAACAATCAGAAAGACTAGTACTCTCTGTTACCAGAGCTATCTTATTTTATCTAATTCTTTGTTGATATCTTTTAAAATTTGGGGGCTGTGCTGTTCATTAATGGTATGGTGGCCCAGCCACTTAAGTGGCTTTAAATTTTAAATTAATTAAAATCAGATTTTAAAAAATGCATTCCTCAGTTCTTATGTGGCTAGTGGTTACCACAGATACAGAACATTTTTATCACTGCAGAGAGTTCTGTTGGACAGCCTACCTTTCACATCTCTCTCGTGCTTTGATATATCTTCTGTTTCTGAGGAGCTATCTGCAACAGGGTGACAATGACTCTGTCAATCACCTTTCTTTCAGTACCTACTTTGTGCCAAGCAGGGTAGTAAGAGAGTACCTTATATATATACTTTTTTTTTTTTTCCAAGACAGTGTCTCACTCTGTCACCCAGGCAGGAATGCAGTGGCACGATCTCTGTTCACTGCAACCTCTGCCTCCCGGGTTCAAGAGGTTCCCCACGTCAGCCTCCCGAGAAGCTGGGATGGTGCATGCCACCACACCCAGCTAATTTTTGTATTTTTAGTAGAGACGGGGTTTCACCATGTTGGCCAGGCTGGTCTTGAACTCCTGACTTCAAGTGATGTGCCCACCTTGGACCTCCCAAAGTGCTGGGATTACAGGCGTGAGCCACCATTCCTGGCCTTATGTATACATTATCTTATTTAGTCCTCATAGGATTCAACCGTGAGTCAGCTCAAGGAGACTGTTCTATATTATCATTGTAATAAATCAGAAATCTGATGACCGTTAACTCAGATTTCTATCCCCGCTCCCTACTCAACAGGCAAAATGTAAACTGGGCTACTCTGGGCTACTCTGCCTATGGGATGGCTCTGCTCTGTCTATGGAGCAGCCAAGAAAAATATCTCTCTCTATATATGTCTATACATTTAAAAAAATGTAAATTGATCTCAATCCCATCAGATCATACAGAGACCTTGAATGCAAATAAAAGATAATTCTTGTCAGCACAGCCTCTGTGTCTTTTCAGAATCTGGAGGGTTTACAAGTTCAATGACCACAGGGCAGTAACCCTGAGGCCTAAGACAGCCAGGGGAGATTCAAATCTGGAGCAAAACAATGCATAGGCATAGTGTTCTTTACTGAGGAAGACCAGTTTACTCTTTATCATTTAAATTATAACAGCTTTAATCTAACCCTTAACAAAAGGTCTGCTTCAGGAAAGTATATACACAAACACGTATGTGTGAGCATATAGACGCACACACAGAGACAAGAACAAAATAAAAGGTTTTTTGTTGTTGTTGTCGTGATTGTTTTGTTTTGTTTTGAGATGGAGTCTCTCTCAGTCACCCAGGCTGGAGTGCAGTGGTGTGATCTCAACTCACTGCAACCTCCGCCTCCCAGGTTCAAGCTATTCTCCTGCCTCAGCCTCCCCAGTAGGTGAGACCACAGGCCTGTGCCACTACACCTGGCTAATTTTTGTATTTTTAGTAGAGATGAGGTTTACCATGTTGACCAGGCTGGTCTTGAACTCCTGACCTCAGGTGATCTGCCTGCCTCGGCCTCCCAAAGTGTTGGGGTTACAGGCGTGAGCCACCACACCCAACCTCTCAAATGTATTTTGAATTAGACTAATAAATATAAGGCTGGATGTGGTGGCTCACACCTTTTAACCCCGCACTTTGGGAGGCTGAGGCAGGAGGATCATGAGGTCAAGAGATTGAGACCATCCTGGCCAACATAGTGAAACCCCGTCTCTACTAAAAATACAAAAATTAGGTAGGTGTGGTGGCATGTGCTTGTAATCCCAGCTACTCGGGAGGCTGAGACAGGGGAATCGCTTGAACCCGGGAGGTGGAGGTTGCAGTGAGCCGAGATCAAGCAACTGCACTCCAGCCTGAAAACAGAGGGAGCCTTTGTCTAAATAAATAAATAAATCTATATATGTTGGCCTAATCTTTGGTGGCTAAGAGTAACTGACAGTTGCAAGTGATACAAAAAACTGCAAAATGAAAGGCAATTCCAAATAATTTCATGTTAGAAATATTTTGAACATTAAAAAATGATAAGCAGGCCGGGCGCAGTGGCTCACGCATGTAATCCCAGCACTTAGGGAGGCCGAGGTGGGTGGATCACGAGGTCAGGAGATCGAGACCATCCTGGCCAACATGGTGAAACGCTGTCTCTACTAAAAATACAAAAATTAGCTGGGCATGGTGGCGTGCACCTGTAGTCCCAGCTACTTGGGAGGCTGAGGCAGGAGAATTGCTTGAACCCAGGAGGCGGAGGTTGCAGTGAGCCGAGATCGTGCCACTGCACTCCAGCCTGGCGCCTGGCAACAGAGCAAGACTCTGTCTCAAAAAAAAAAAAAAAAAGATAAGCAATTTATTTTTGTCAATAGGAAAACAGTTTCTCTTCACTCCTACTAACAGTAAATAAATATTTAAGGAATATTGGTTTGAAACAAAGACACCAAATTAATACCTGGGATGCTGTCATGTCTTAGCTTGGCCCTAGAGATAACTATGTTTACTACCATTTTACAGATGAGAAAACTGAGGCTCAAAGAATTAAGTACTATATTTCTTGGGTAATCTGTGGTAGAAATCGAAACCTGGGTCTTATCTACTCAAGAATTCCATTATGACTCCCTGTCAGGTAGAATTGACTCTGACTCATCTTTCTCTGATTTTTGTGGCTGAAATTCTGATTGAAAAGAGAATGTTAGAACATGCATTTAAAAACCTGAACTTGTACTTGAAGGAGGCAGCCAGAACTTTTTTTTTTTTTGAGATGGAGTCTCACTGTGTCACCGAGGCTGGAGTGCAGTGGTGCACTGTCAGCTCACTGCAACCTCCGCCTCTTGGGTTCAAGCGATTCTTGTGCTTCAGTCTCCCAAGTAGCTAGGATTACAGGCACTGGCCACCACGCCTGGCTAATTTATTGTATTTTTAGTAGAGACGGGGTTTCACCATGTTGGCCAGGCTGGTCTCGAACTCCTGACCTCAAGGAAGGAGGTCTTACCAAATTCATTTTAAAGATTATACTTTCCCTGTGTCCATATGTTCTCATTGTTCAACACTCACCTATGAGGGAGAACATGTGGTGTTAGGGGAGCATCACACCCTGGGGTCTGTTGGGGGGAAATAGGGGAGGGACAGCGTGGGGTGGGGAGTTGGGGAGAGATAGCATGGGGGGAGAAATGCCAGATACAGGTGACGGGGGAGGAAGGCAGCAAATCACACTGCCATGTGTGTACCTATGCAACACTCTTACATGTTCTTCACATGTACCCCAAAACATGAAATGCAATAAAAAATATATAATAAACTGTCTAAAAAATATTATACTTTAATTAATAAAGATATTTAAACTGCTTTTATTCATTTAAAAACTTACACAGTACTCAGTTCTACCACTGTAGTGTGAAAGCAGCTACAGAAAATACATAAACAAATTAGCCTGGCTGTGTTCCAATAGAACCTTATTTATGGATTCTGAAATTTGAACTTTATATGACTGCATGCCACAGAATAGTAGTCTTTTCTTGATTTTTTTTTCAATTTGTAGATATAAAAACCATCCTTAGCCCATGGCTAAGGTGGTAGGGCTGATTGACATTCAGTTCTTAGTTTGCCAACGCTGCTTGAAGAGCATGGAATCAAAACCTGGAGAAATGTAGAAGCTTGCTAAGAATATGGAAGAATCAGGACTATGCTTCAAGCCTTTTCTGCTTGCTCAGCTCAATGAGTTGTATTCTATTATAAAGAAATGAGGCTGGGCTCGGTGGCTCATGCCTGTAATCCCAGCACTCTGGGAGGCCAAGGTAGGGGGATCACTTGAGGTAAGGAGGTTGAGACCCAGCCTGGCCAACATGGTGAAACCCCGTCTCTACTAAAAATACAAAAAATCAGCCAGGCATGGTGGCAGCCGCCTATAATCCCAGGCTACTCCAGAGGCTGAGGCAGGAGAATCGCTTGAACCCAAGAGGCAGAGGTTGCAGTGAGCCGAGATTGTGCCACTGCACTCCAGCCTGGGCGACAGAGCGAGACTCCATCTCAAAGAAATGAAAATTGGCCAGGTGCATAGCTTACACCTGTAATCCCAGCACTTTAGGAGGTTGAGGCAGTAGGATTGCTTAAGTCCAGGAGTTTGAGACCAACCTGGGCAACATGAGTGAGACCCCATCTCTATAAAAAATAAATAAATAAAAAAGAGAGAGAGAGAAATAGAAATCATGAAAGCTACAAGAAAATAATTTAATTATCTGTGGAGAAGGGACATCTTAAGGCCGTGCGCCCAGGCTGCTATGAATCCTTAATGAAAGCAAAGTCAGAAGGCCTGCCATCACCCCTCCACATGCCTTATCTAGAACCTAATGGCAAAAATGCAATACACTGTTTCTATTAGGAATGTTTCTTTTCCTCTGCCACAAAATGTTATACTATTATTAACTACAAACTGCAAATATTAAAATAAAGTGGAAGAGGAGAGGAGAACAATAGGTTAAATTTTTTAAATTACACTATTTGTTGTCCCAACCTGGAGTTAGAGGACTCAGAAAGATTTACTTAAATATTCTCCATGAATATATAATTCAAGATTTAAGTAAAAAATTTACGTACCATCTATATGTAATCAATATGCTATTCCTTTGAAGATTTGCTAATTGGCTCCTCTCTTGTATTATTCAATATTTATTAAGGTTTCACCATGTACCAGCCACTATTCCAAGCCCTGAGTATGTTGTAGTAAACTTATTCTCTTATACACCTTTTCAGAGGAATGAACGATATAAAGTTCTCCATGTTCACAAACTTCAGTTACATTCTACTCATATTATTTATATGACTCAACAAAAGGAACATTCAGAAAACTAGTAACAGTTAATTGATCATTTAAAAAGTGCTTTAACATAAAGAACAATGCTGTCACGCAAATGCAAATTGATAAACATTCACTTACTATTTGCAAGGCAAACTATCACAGCATAAACTGTAAAAAAAGTTTCACAATAATATGGCTGATGAATTTTCCAGTAAACTCAAAGCACTGCACACACGTTTTTTCTTTCATTCACCTCTCTCACTTCTTCCCACAATTTCTACGTCAAACAGGTCGAAAAAATCACATTGGGCAAGATACAGAAACTCGAATAAGAACATAGGTGGCTTAAGCAAGGGAAGTATCACAGCAGAACCCAGGGCTTCGGTTTTTAAGAATCTTCCTTTACCCATTATCTCTTATACGAAATAATTAAATAAACCATTAATGAAAAGGCAGCCCCAGCTTGTAAGCAAACTCTGTGTTTGTCACACACAATATTTCTGTTCAATGTGAGCAAAAACAAGGAAACATCTTTTTTTTCCTTTTCACTCTTATTGTACAAACATACAAAACTAGAAATACCAGATGGACCTGGAGGTAATTAATGCACAGCAAGCTGAACTTTTTACCTGCAAGATTGCTTTATATGGTGCCACAAACAGCTAAAATTGAAATGTGATGATTTAACTGAGCCCCTGGGTTAGACAGCTGACTTTTTTTTTTTTTTTTTTAAATAAATTATCAGTTTGTGTTTCCATTGCCCCAATCCCCATCTCCTGGCTCAACCACTGAAATGACATTGCTGGTAAACTCATGCTTTCACCCATATATTTTTTCCTACTTTTCACTTATGGTTTGGAGTGGTCTCTACTTTGACCCTTTAGTGGCAAATTAAGGGACCATTGTGGTAGGTGGCAGTGGTGATGGGGGAAACCCCATTTAGCATATGCTGGCTCGTCTCATAACCCCAGCTTTTGGTTCAAGGGTAAAAACTGAAATCCACAAGACTCAGGGCTGGCGAAGGGCCAACTTTATCCTTCTAATCTGGTTTTGGCAGATTCTGAGAAGCTGAATTTTCATGTAAGTTCCCGAGTTAACTTTAGATCAACAGAGAAATTATTCCGTCAAGATCGGCTTCTGAGCCAGGTGCAGTGGCTCAGGCCTATAATTCCAGCACTTTGGGAGGCTGAGACCAGCAGATCATTTGAGGTTAGGAGTTCAGGACCAGCTTGGCCAACATGGTGAAACCCCCCTGTCTCTACGAAAAATACAAAAAATCAGCCAGGCATGGTGGCACACTCCTGTAGTCCCAGCTACTTGGGAGGCTGAGGCACAAGAATCACTTGAACCTGGGAAGCAGAGGTTGCAGTGAACTGAGATTGCACCACTGCACTGCAGCCAGGGCAATAGAGACCCTGTCTCAAAAAAAAAAAAAAAAAAAAAAGATTAGCTTTTGGACTGGAGCTAACCAGGACCTGCCTTTCTGGTAGATACTGAAACTGGCATAGTTCCCTTCAAGCACAGGGAATAATGGAGGGGGGGATGCAAAGTCAATGACCACACCGGCAGCCCCGTGCCGAGAGCACATTTCAAGTCCTATTACACCTAGACCTATTATACCTAGGTTACCTAGGTTCTATTTTTTTTTTTTTAATAAGGGTTTCATCATGTTAGCCAGGCTGGTCTTGAACTCCTGGACTCAAGCAATCCACCTGCCTCAGCTTCCCAAAGTGTAGGAATTACAGGCATGAGCCACCACGCTCAGCAATTTCTTTTAGTAAAAAGTTACAGGTGTTGCTAATCCTACTCTTGCCTACATTCATTATTGAAGAACATGCTGAATTTTATTTAGCTATTGGTGAAACCAAAAATTTAAGTTTTTCATCCAAGATCAGCCTGAATTCTATCAATGGACTATAGTCTAACAATCCCTGAGAGGTTTGAAAACAAACAAAAAACCCAACTGATAAATAGAGTGAAAGACCCTGCCACCACCTGAATGAGGAAATTTCCAGGCTGGGGATGCCACTTCCTCTCTATCCATTTCATGTGCAAATCCCAGTCTTATTACCCAGTGAAGGATTATTCCTGCCCAATCTGTCTCCCAGTTGCTTGTTGCTGTGGGTTTGCAGGGTATGCTGGTGGTTCTGAGAACAGAAACAGCCTCAGGGTAGATCCCTTTTCAAAAGCGACATGACATAAAAAGACAATTATTTAGATAATTTACTACAAAATCTTTTAGAAAATTTAGGGAAAATAAACCATTTATTTTACTGATTTACACCCACCAATGATTCTGCTTTTGCCTCATTAAGTGTGGAAAAATTGCCTCAGTGAAGAGCCCTTTGTGCCCCAGCTAAATACTCTATTATGAACCTACAATTAGAGGTCAGTAAATGATGTTCTAAGGCCTGGAGTGGTGGCTTACACCTGTAACCCCAGCATTTTGGGAGGCTGAGGCAGGTGGATCACAAGGTCAAGAGATCGAGACCATCCTGACCAACATGGTGAAATCCTGTCTCTACTAAAAATACAAAAATTAGCTGGGCATGGTGGCACATGCCTGTAGTCCCAGCTACTCAGGAAGCTGAGGCAAGAGAATTGTTTGAACCCAGGAGGCGGAGGTTGCAGTGAGCAGAGATCACGCCACTGCATTCCAGCCTGGGTGACAGAGTGAGACTCCATCTCACAAAAAAAGAAAAAAATAAATGATATTTTAGAAAAGCCTAGTTTGGGGATGATTAAGATTGGGCCAAACTAAAAGTCTTGAGGATTACAACATTGGGGTCATCTTCAATATTAGCTTTTAAAAATGTATCCTATTAGCAGAAATTAAACGAGTGGTAAAGACAACTGTTGTTATTGACAGAAACAATTGCAGCATTATCAACACTAATAATATCAGTTACGGTTAAATATCCTCAAACCATTAAAATATGACCAAAAAGTTAGCAAAGAGAGAGTGTTTTTTTTTTTTTGTTTTTTTTTTTTTTTGAGACAGAGTCTTGCTCTGTCACCCAGGCTGGAATGCAGTGGTGCGATCTTGGCTCACTGTAACCTCTTCCTCCCTGGTTCAAGCGATTCTCCTGCCTCAGCCTCCCAAGTAGCTGGGATTACAGGTACCCACCAGCATGCCTGGCTAATTTTTTGCATTTTTAGTAGGATTTCACCATGTTGGTCAGGCTGGTCTCAAACTCCTCACCTCAAGTGATGCGCTGCCCGCCTTGGCCTCCCAAAGTGCTGAGATTACAAGCCACCACACCCGGCCAGCAAAGAGAGACTTTCAAGCCTGAACTTAAGCAGTGATTCTTTTGTCAAAATAAGTTCAAGAACTCAGATTAATGGATGAGGAAAAATAATTTCATTCATATTCCTATTTAAAAAGAGACACTACAACATACGGTCAAAAGAAATGAGAACTTCCTGTACATGGTAAGATGAAAGTATAATGTGTAACTACTTTTACAAATGATTGGTATATTTAGTGCTGCTAGCTGAGTGACCTTTATACGTGAGTGTGTGTGTGTGTGTGTGTGTGTGTATAATGCTGCAAATGACCTGTAAATAATTCTAATAGTTTTCAAAGACACAACTGCTTAGGTAGATAAAGAGAGTACTGTGCTTTATTCTAAAGCAAAGTGCAAATTCAAAGTTAGTTCATATCAAAAAATACTTTTATAATAATTACCACCCATGTGAATAAAGCTTTATTTTTTTAAAGATACTAATCTAAACTGAGGTCTTGTTCTTTGAAAATAATATCTCGTTTAATTTGAAAAGTTAAAGAAACTGTAAAAAGTTGTGCTTAATACAGATTTTGACATTTGAACTGGAGCAATCTGAATTCTAGCTAAAGCTGTCTAAAATCATAAGCAAACAACTTATCAGATATCTACAAGAATCCTGATAAACAAAACCATTGATAAATTGCTTATTTCGTAAGTAAATTTTACAGGTAAGTGCAAAACTGTTCATTTTGTTTAAAATAGTGGAAAAACAAATTTACAAGTTGTATTTACTTTTTTAGCATTACTGTCTATACTCTGTTGCTTTCAATTACTTGAGACACCAATGACTTTCTCTGAAGAAGAGATAGCAGATATAAACTTTGGTTTCAAAACCAACTAGTAATATGACATATAAATTGAAAATTTATTTTTCTGTGCCCTTTACTTCCCAAATGGTAACATTTCATAATTATGAACTCTTTGAGGAATGCAGTATGTTCTGGTTCAAACATAAGTTTGAGTAAATGAGTTCAAGGTTGCAGAGTACAAGATCAATATACAAAATTTTTTTTTTTTTTGAGACAGAGTCTCTCTGTCGTCCAGGCTGGAGTGCAGTGGCACAATCTCGGCTCACTGCAACCTCCACCTCCCACGTTCAAATGAGTCTCCTGCCTCAGTCTCCTGAGTTGGGATTACAGGTGCACTCCTGAGTAGCTGGGATTACAGGCACACGCCACCACGCCCAGCTAATTCTTGTATTTTTAGTAGAGACGGGGTTTTACCGTGTTGGTCAGGCTGGTCTCGAACTCCTGACCTCAGATGATCCGCCCACCTTGGCCTCCCAAAGTGCTGGGATAACAGGCGTGAGTTACCATGCCCGGTCAAAAATCTAAAACGAAATTAAGAAATTATTCCATTTACGGCTGGGCATAGTGGCTCACACCCATAATCCCAGCACTTTGGGAGGTCGAGGTGGGCAGATCACTTGAGCCCAGAAGTTTGAGAGCAGCCTGGGCAACAAGGCAAAAACCTATCTCTAATAAAAAGACAAAAAAAATTAGCCAAGTGTGGTGATACTTGCCAGTAGTCCCAGCTACTTAGGAGGCTGAGGTGGGAGGATCATTTGAGCCTTGGAAGTTGAGGCTGCAATGAGTCATGATCGCACCACTGCACTCCACCCTCAGTGATGGGAGTGAGACCCTGTCTCAAAAAAAAAAAAAAAAAAAAAAAAAAAAAAAAGGCCAGGCGTGGTGGCTCAAGCCTGTAATCCCAGCACTTTGGGAGGCCAAGGCGGCCAGATCATGAGGTCAAGAGATTGAGACCATCCTGGCCAACATGGTGAAACCCCATCTCTACTAAAAATGCAAAAATTAGCTGGGCGTGGTGGCACACGCCTGTAGTCCCATCTACTTGGGAGGCTGAGGCAGGAGAATTGCTTGAACCCAGGAGACAGAGGTTGCAGTGAGCCAAGATGGCGCCACTGCACTTCAGTCTGGTGATAGAATGAGACTCAATATCAAAAAAAAAAAAGAAAGAAAAGAAATTATTCCATTTATAATAGCATCAAAAATAATGAAACAGGAATACATTCAACAAAAGAAGTGCAAAACTCATACTACAAAACAATGTTGAAAAAAGTTAAAGAAGATCTAAATAATGGTAAAGAAATTCCACGTTTATGACTGGAAGACTTAATATTGTTAAGATGGTAATACTCTCCAAATTGATTTACAGATTCAACACCATCCTATAACAATATCATCTATTTCTTTGTAGAAATTGGTAAGTTGATCTTAAAATTCATGTGTAAACTTGAGGGACCTAGAATAGTTAAAATAATCTTGAAAAAGAAGAATTTTTTCTTTTTTTTGAAGGACTCACATTTCCCAATTTTGAAACTTACTACAAAAGCAACAATATTCCAGATAGTGTGGTACTAGCCCAAGACAGACATAGAGATCAGTGAAATAGAATTTAGAGTCCAGAAATAAACCCATATATCTGATCAACTGATGTTTGACAAGGGTGGCAAGATCTTTTAATGGCAGAGGGTAGACTTTTTCAACAAATGGTGCTGGTCACCTGGGTATCCACTTGCAAAAGAATGAAATCGAACCTCTGCCCTAAACTTCATACGATAATTAAAGCAAAATGTACCAAAGACCTAAATACAAGTGCTAAAACTATAAAACTCTTAGAAGAAAATACAGCAGTAAATATTTAAGATATTGAATTAAATAGGTGACGGTTTCACAGGTATATATACCCAAAAAACTTTGGGAGGCTGAGGCAGGAGAATTGCCGGAGCCCAGGAGTTTAAGGTCAGCCTGGGCAACATGGTGAGACTCCAACTCTACAAAAAAAAAAAAAAAAAAAAAAAAAAAGATACACCAAAAGCACAAGAAACAAAAGAATAAATAGATAAATGGGACTTCATCAGAATAAAACCTTCCATTATGCAAAGGACACTATCAAGAGAGTGAAAAGACACACAGACCGAGAGAAAACATTTGCAAATCATATATCCAATAAAGAACCTGTGTCTAGAACTTGTAAAAACAAAAACAAGCAAACAAAAAAACCCACAACTCTTTTTTTTTTTTTTCTGAGATGGAGTCTTGCTCTGTCGCCCAGGCTAGAGTGCAGTGGCGTGATCTCAGCTCACTGCAACCTCTGCCTCCTGGGTTCAAGCAATTCTCCTGCCTCAGCCTCCTGAGTAGCTAGGATTACAGGCATGCGCCACCATGCCTGGCTAACTTTTTTGTATTTTTAGTAGAGATGGGGTTTCACCATGTTGGCCAGACTGGTCTCAAACTCCTGACCTCGTGATCTACCTGCCTTGGCCTCCCAAAGTGCTGGGATTACAGGCATGAGCCACTGTGCCCAGTCAAACTCCACAACTCTTACAACTCAACAATAAAAAGAAGACAATTCAATTAAAAAATAGGCAAAAAAGGGCAGATGTGTGACTCACACCTGTAATTCCAGCACTTTGGGAGACCAAGGCAGGAGGATAGCTTGAGCCCAGGAGTTCAAGACCAGCCTAGGCAGTATATTGAGCTCTTGTCTCTAAAAAAAAAAAAAAAAAAACGCAAACGAGGCAAATAGATCAGTCTGCAAAGATGATATACAAATGGTCAATAAGCACATGAAAAGATGTTCAACATCATTAGTCATGAGAAATGCAAATCAAAGCCATTTCACACCCACTAGGATGGCTAGAATACGTTTTTTAAAAAAGTAAAATAACAAATGTTGAAGAGGATGTAGAAAAATCGGAACCCCCATACAAAATTGCTGGTGGGAATGTAAGATGGGGCAGCCAATGTGGAAAAGAGTCTGGCAGTTCCTTAAAAAGTTAAACCTGAGAATTAACATTTGACCCTGCAATTCACTCACTTTTAGGTATATGCCCCCAGAGAAATGAAAACATATGTTCACACAAAAACTTATACGTGAATGTTCATAGCAGCATTTTTCGTAATAGCCAGAAAGGAGAAACAACCCAAATGTCCCATCAACTAATAAATGGACAAACAAAATGTGGTGTATCTGTACAATGCAATATTACTCAGCCAGAAAAAGGAAAGAAGTACTGACATATGCTACAACATGGATGAATGTTAGGAACATTATGCTCAGTGAAAACAGTTGGCCAGGTGCAGTGGCTCACGCCCGTAATCCCAGCACTTTGGGAGGCTGAGGCAGGTGGTTCACCTGAGGTCAGGAGTTCGACCAGCCTGGCCAACACGGTGAAACCCTGTCTCTACCAAAAAGACGAAAATTAGCCAGACGTGGTGGTGTGTGCCTGTAATCCCAGCTACTTGGGAGGTTGAGGCAGGAGAATCGCTTGAACCCGGGAGGAGCGTGGCAGAGGGTGCAGTGAGCCAAGATTATGCCACTGCACTAGGCAACAGAGTGGGACTCTGTCTCAAAAAAAAAAAAAAAGGCACGAGAGACTACATTATATGATCCATTGATATGGAATGCCCAGAATAGGCCAATCTACAGAAACAGAAAGTAGATTAGAGGTTACTTAAGGCTGGGGAAGATGGGGAAATTGAGGAGCTGATGGCTAAAAAGTACAGGGTTTTAGTGGGGAAGGATAATGAAAATATTCTAAAATTGATTTTGGCAAAGTTTGTGCAACTGCAAATATACTGAAAGCAAGGAATTGTACACTTTAAATTGATGAATTGTATGGTAGGCGAATTATAATACCTCAATAAAACTGTTGAAAAACTATAACATGATTCAAATGACTTATTATCTTGAAATCAGACAGATTATTAGGTCCATATGAAAAAGATCCAAGGTACATTCATTCATTTATTCATTCATGAATAGGCACAAGACAGGAAACAGGAGGAGGAGCAGGTTTGTGGGGGATATCAGCTTGGGAGATGCTGAGTTTGAAAAGTCAGTGGAACATGATCCCGTAAGAGCAGCCCAGCAGGCAGCAGAGATGTCAATCATGACATCAGGATGGAGAAGCATGTGCTAAAATTGTAGATCTGGGGGTCATTTGCATAAACTGACAGTAGTCAAAATTAGGAGTAGGTTGAAAATGTGTAAGGCAGGGTTTTTTTCTGGAATTGTGGTCAAATACACATAACACAATGTACCATCTTAACGATTTTAAGTGTACGGTTCAGTAGCGTTCAGTATATTCACATCGTTGTGCAACCCATCTCCAGAACCTTTTCATCTTGCAATATTGAAACTCTATACCTATTAAGCAACTACTCCACATTTTCCCTTCTTCCCGACCCTGGCACACACCATTCCACATTCTTTTTCGGTAAGTTTGACTGTAGATACCTCACATAAGTGGAATTATACAGTATTTGTATTTTTCTGACTTGTTTATTTCAGGGTTCTTCTCTGTAGTATGTGTCAGAACTTCGTTCTTTTTAACAGCTATGTGCTATTGTATATATATGATCACATTTTGTTTATCCATTCCTCCCTCGAGAGACACTTGGGTTGCTTCCACCTCTTGGCTACTGTGAATAATGCTGTGTGAACACAGGTGCACTAAGATCTCTTTAGGATTTTGCTTTTTAATTCTTTTGGTGTATGTCCAAAAGGGGAACTGCTGTATCATCTGGTAATTCTATTTTTAATTTTTTGAGGAACCAGCATACTTCTCTCCATAGCAGCATTTTACATTACCACCAACAGCATACAAGAGTTCCAATTTCTCCACATCCTCGTCAATATTTGTTACATATTTTCTGTCTTTTTTTTTTTTAATAGTAACCATCCTAACGGGTATGAGGTGATATCTCACTGTGATTCTGAATTGCATTTCCTTAATAATTAGCGATGTTGAGCATCTTTTCATATGCATGTTGGTCATTCTCTCCTCTCTTCTTTGGAGCATTCTCCATTCAGGTCTTTTACTCAGGTCATTTGATTTTTTTTTTTTTTTTTTTTTTTTTTGAGACAGAGTCTCTCTGTCGCCCAGGCTGGAGTGCAGTGGTGCAATCTCGGCTCACTGCAACCTCCGCCTCCCGGGTTCAAGGGATTCTCCTGTCTCAGCCTCCCGAGTAGCTGGGATTACAAGCACGTACCACCACACCCAGCTAATTTTTGTACTTTTAGTAGAGGCAGGGTTTCACCATGTTGGTCAGGCTGGTCTCAAACTCCTGACCCTCAGGTGAACTGCCTGCCTCGGCCTCCCAAAGTGCTGGGATTACAGGTGTGAGCCACTGTGCCTGGCCTTGTTGTTTTTGTTGTTGAGGCATTCTTAATTTAGGGATGCACGAACTCCCCTAGTATGAATGGATGGGATTTAAGCAGTCATGAAGACACTGATACTGTATACTAAATTGTGTGTGTACATACTTTTTTTTCTGAGTCTCTAGATCTAATCAGATTCATTTCCACAGTGAAAAATCGCCTTTTTGTTCTGATTGTGTAAATGATGTTCATAGAAAAAGCCAAATCCATGTTTCCAAGTCCATTGTTGGATTATTATTTTGTTTATATTTTCTGCGTACATAGGCTGTCATGTTTATATAGTCAAGTATGTCTACATTTTTATTAGTTTGAGTTCTTTAGTTAATCTAAAATCTAAAGGATAAGATGAAGAATATGTTCTAGCTTTTAGATTGAACATATAATAACCTAGATTCCTTTGTGTGATATCTTCACTGTGTTGCTTTTACATTTAAGTTTTTTAATCTTCCTGGAATTTATTTTGTATTGATATAAAGTGAAGCTCCTTTTCCATTTTCTCCTACATAGATGACAGTTATTTTAGTTTCTTTGTTTGAAAAAACCTATAAGGCAATGTAAATAATATTTAGTGACAGTAGGTATCTCATTTTTTAATCAAAATGGTATTTGCATTTTGCCATTGCATATTTGTTTGCTGAGTTTTGCTAATCTGAAGCATATTTAAGTACAGATGCTTCTCAACTTATGTTGGGGTTATGTTCTGATAAACACGTCGTAAGTTGAAAATACGGTAAGTCAAAATGGATTTAACATAGCTAACCTACCAAACATTATAGCTTGGCCTAGCTCACTTTATTTCATTTATTTATTTTTTTTGAGATGGAGTTTCACTCTTGTCACCCAGCCTGGAGTACAATGGCGTGATCTCTGCTCACTGTAACCTCCGCTTCCCAGGTTCAAGCGATTCTCCTGCCTCAGCCTCCTGAGTAGCTGGGACTACAGGCACGAGCCACCACGACCCGCCAATTTTTGTATTTCACCACTTGGCCAGGCTGATCTCAAACTCCTGACCTCAAGCGATCCACCCACCTCGGCCTCCCAAAGTGCTGGGATTACAGACGTGAGCCACTGTGCCTGGCCACCTACAATTTTTCGTTCCATTCATGCTTACTCCCTTTTTCTCCAGTCCCCAATTTAAGATGGTTTAATTTACAATTTTTTGACTTTACCATGGGATGAAAGCCATATAAATTCAGTAGAAATTGTACTTCAAGAACCCATACAACCATTCTGTTTTCACTTTCAGAACAGTATTCAATAAATTCCATGAGATATTCAACAATTTATTATAAAATAGGCTTTGTGTTAGATGATTTTGCCCAACTGAAGGCTAATGTAAGTGTTCTGAGCATGTTTAAGGTAGGCTAGGCTAAGCTATGATGTTTGGTAGGTCAGGTGTATTAAATGCATTTCAACTTAGGATATTTTCAACTTACAATGAGTTTATTGGGATGTAACCCCATCATAAGTTGAGGAGATTTTAACAAATAATCTCTAGCATTATTTGTAAATAAGTCAATCCCTGAGACGCAGCACTTTCCCCACCACAATGTTCTAATCCAGATCTACTGCTCCCCCAACTCTCCTCTACCTTGCAGCTAAGATTTTTGTGACATTTCTACTCATTTTCCTTTTGTACTGTTCTCCTCTTCCTCAGAAAACATCTGGGATACCTCCCTCCACCCTCCTCTAAAGACTTCAATAGCTAGAGGCCCTATTGCCTCTTGGCCTCATTTTAAAAATCTATATAAAGCAACCAGTAAATCCAGACTTACCTATTTCATGGTCTGGTTGGAGCCTAAGGTGAGGAAACATCTGTACAAGCACTTTGTGATCTGTAAAAAGGTATACACACATTAGGGCCGGGTGCGGTGGCTCATGCCTGTAATCCCAGCACTTTGGGAGGCCAAGGCGGGTGGATCACCTGAGGTAGGGAGTTTGAGACCAGCCTGACCAACATGGAGAAACCCCATCTCTACTAAAAATATAAAAATTAGCCAGGCGTGATAGCGCATGCCTGTGATTCCAGCTACTCGGGAGGCTGAGGAAGGAGAATCACTTGAACCCGGGAGGTGGAGGTTGTGGTGAGCTGAGATCCCACCATTGCACCCTAGCCTGAGCAAAAAGAGTGAAACTCCGTCGCAAAAAAAAAAAAAGGTATACACACATTAGGAAGAGAGGGTTTGTAGAGAGGACATGGTGTGCTGAATATAAAGTTTAACCTTTAAAGATTTTCTAGTAGGCATTACTATGAAAAAACAAAGGAAATTGGCCCATGACTGTGTTTATTACAATGCCAATAAACACATTGTTTGCTGAATGTGACTAGAGTACTATATAATAAAATCTAAGCAGTTTGCAAAGTTCTCTATAATTTCAGCCTATTTCTTACCAAATTCTCTTAAGAAGCACAGGATCAAATGAGCAGGCTTATCCACAGCAATTGATCGCAACATTTCAGACTTACATCATTGCATTTTAGAGCTTAAAAAAGGTTCTAAAGAACTTTACTAACATGGACCATTGTCATGATTATTATAATAACTATTATTTGTTGAGTGCTGATCGTGTCCTAAGAATGATGCTAAGGGTTTCACATATGTTATCTTACTAAAGCCTTAAAATAACACTAATTGTCACTTGCTTAAGTCATCCAGCTAATATCTGAAATAGTCAGGATTTAAAATCCTGGTCTTCTTGACTCTCAAGTCCACCCTCCCCATTTTTGCAGGTGAGAAAATAGTCAAGCCCAGAAAAATTACATGAGTTGTCCAACATCATACAGCTATTAAGTAGCAGAACCAGAACTAAAATCTAGGCCAGGCACAGTGGCTCATACCTGTAATCCCATCCCAGCACTTTGGGAAGCTACAGTGGGAGGATTGCTTGAGTCTAGCAGTTTGAGAGCAGCCTGGGTAACATGATGAGACCCCATCTCTATAAAAAATTTAAAAAATTAGCCAGGCATGGTGGCATGTGCCTGTAGTACCATAAAGTGAGAAGAGAAAGAAAGGAAAAAGAAGGAAGGAAGGAAGGGAGGGGAGGGGGGGGGGGGGAGGGAGAGGGAGAGAGAGAGAAAGAGGAAGGAAGGGAGGGAGGGAGGGAGGGGAGGGATGGAGGCAGGGAGGGAGGGAAAAAAGAGAAAGAGAGAAAGAGGAAGGAAGGAAGGAAGGGAGGGAGGGCAAGAAGAGAGAAAGAAAGAGAGAAAGAGGAAGGAAGGAAGGAAGGAAAAAGGGAAGAAGAAACCTCCTACTCTTAAGGCCAGATTCTCTCCTTTATATAACACAACCTGTTGGTGAGCAAAGCACAGGACACAAAATTTATTCAGTACTTACAAAAAAATAATGGAAATAAAAACCTGAACTTCACATTCAGAAAACTAGTGATTACTGATTTTTAGTCTATTTTGCAATCAACAGCAAAATATCATATCCAGTAGCCAGGATGGGAATTGGGAAAGCAGGATTAAGGCATTAAACAGGGTACATATTCATGGATCCTGCTCCCAAACTCAGTGACATGAAGCAGGATCTGTGAAAGCGGTTAGTAATGAAATGTTACTATAGCATAGTCACAGTAGAGGAATCCATGGAAGAACATAGAAAGCCTTGGAGCTAAGAAGCATGAAAGATGATTTAAAGGGGAGAGAGTTGTCCTGGATTGTTCATGGAACAGTCTCCCCAGATCTCTCCAAAGGGCTCGTCCCATGCCTTTGCTTTGTACCTTTGAATCTCTTGCACCTGAATGGCAGGGGGCCAAGAGGCCAGGGGAGTGTCTCAGGCCTGGGTGTTTTCAGGGCTGACCTAAATGTTCATCTCTGGAAAGCAGCAGGTGCCTTGTCAATCTCCCTAAGCCCCAGGAGAATGTAGAACAATGGCCTCCTCAGTCCCAGCAGTCAAGGCCAGCTCTCCTCAAGGCCACCTTCCTTCCATTTAAGTCCCTTTTTATTGAAGTCAGTTGAATGCTCTCTTATCCACATTAAAGGGGCTTGGGCTGCTTGAAGCTACAATTAGATTTTTATGCCACCTGGGCACAGAAGGCTCGCTTCATTTCCAATGTCTCACCATTCCAGTAGGTTTTTTATTTTGAAGTTCACAATTAATTTTTGGTTTGCAAACTACAAGATGAAAAGGAAAGCAGACTGGTACACAAAATACGACCTGTGTTACACAGGGAGTCCAGGGCAAAAGACACTGTGACTCCTAACCAATCGCGAGAGGTGTGCTCCCAAGTGTCTCAGCTCAACCACTGGAATTGTTCCTACAACTCCCCTTGCTGGCCAATGTGAAGAGTGACACAAGAAAATGTCTGAACCCTTGTCACTCTCAACTGTTACCTCTTCATCTTACCTCATATCCAAATACCCCACGATTGGAAAACACAGGGGGAAAACAGTAAGATAAAAAAATCTAGTGTGATGGGACTAAAATGGATAGCCTTTGTTTTCTATGTTTTTGAGGAGCTGGAGGTGTCAGCTATTCAAGTGGGAAATGCAATGAGATAATTATTTGGATGAAGAAAAATGCCCTCCCTGGTGTAAAAACTACATGCTATTCACCTTCACATACCTCATAAGAAATAACAGAAGTTAGGCTGGGCACAGTGGTTAACACCTGTAATTCCAGCACTTTGGGAGGCTGAGGCGGGTGGATCACGAGGTCAGGAGTTGGAGAGCATCCTGGCCAACATGGTGAAACCCCATCTCTACTAAAAATACAAAAATTAGCTGGACTTGGTGGCATGTGCCTGTAATCCCAGCTACCTGGGAGGCTGAGGCAGGAGAATCACTTGAACCAGGGAGTCAGAGGTTGCGGTGAGCCGAGATCATGCCACTGCACTCCAGCCTGGTGACAGAGCAAGACTCCATCTCAATAAAAATAAAAATAAAAAAAAGAAACAGAAGTTATGTGGGCAAGATTTATACTCAAAGCACCAGGGAGACTAGATTTGTCAAACCATGACCCTCCAGCTAATCGCAGGGTAGTGGGAGGGAATGAATTATCTTTGTTGAATCTGGCAGTAATCATGATGAATTGCAAATTCAGAGTACCATCAATTCGGTCATCACCCTGAAATGACATATTTAATTCAGGAAGAAATTCCTGCTACATATATTATATTTATTGAGAAATTAAAACATGACACTATACCCGATTCATTTAAATCTGACGGAAGGATGACATGGGGAGTGTAGTCTATTAAATACACAAATTTCTGACAGGTATGTGCATTAGAATGTTTGGGAGACCTAGTAGCTATCAGCTATAAAAACTCATTGTCACTTGAAATTAGAGTAATAGCTCCTGTGCTCTGGAGTCTCGTGACAGCAGATTTGTTCTTTTGTGTAGTTCTGCCTTTATTAATAGTCCCATCACTGGGTCACCTTCCAATCAAACCTTATGAACAAATTCTGTATAATCCAGAAGCAATTTTCCTCCCAGTGGTTAAACTACTCAGAGAAATAAGCTTATTTGAAAGCCATTTTGAGGTTTTGGATTAACTTTCTGAAGTTCCCTATGTTAGTTAGTACTTTATGCTTTTCTAATACATCATAAAATTATGTATTCATGGCAATTATGTTTGATATTGATGATCCAGAGTGATTGTATGTATTACAGAATATCCATGATTTTTCATTGGATATTCTGCTAGCTATGATTATCCATGATTATTCACTGAATATTCAGTTAGCTAATGCAGAGGAAAAGATTTTCAAATATCAGATCATTCCTAGCAAATTTTAAAAATCTGCCTATCCCTGTTTCTGTTCATTGATCTTGCGCAGCTAACAATTATTCTAAGTTCTCTCAATGATGCCGGGCATCAAAATCTTTCAGGCATGACATCTAAGATAAGGACAACGATATGGTGTCTGATGGTCAGGCCAAGCTGGAACACTGTGCAGGACTGAGGGGCTTGCAGCTAGATGCCGCATTCTAAAAGAGACGTTGCCAAATGGGAGGGCCAATTTGCAAAAATGAGGGCAGGATAGTAAGCGGAACTCAAAGCATGTGATACCAGGAAAACATGACTCCTCTGTTACAATATCACCTTCTCCCATCTTCACCTCCTTCCCATTGCAGTTTGGGTTCCACGGTCCATTACTGCAGCTATTCTTTTGCAAAAATACTGTCATTCTTGCTGTGTTTCATTCTTCCACTACAGCTACCAGGCCAAAGACTGGCTCGGGGATCAAACCATGTATCCATTTCTCTGCTAGATCCCCAGGCTGCTGACTTTGCAAGAAGAAATCCTACAAATGTACACATTGATTCCACTGTAGACTAATAGTTTCCTTCCTTAACTGGTCCCTCAAAACAGCATGGTAGTCATTTAGCATTTTTCTAGGTGGCTGTCTCTCCTCTGCACAGTGCTTCACAGAATTCAACCTCTTCACTTTCCTCAAAATCTGACACCTGGGGCCAGGCACCGAGGCTCACACCTGTAATCCCAGCACTTTGGGAGGCTAACGTGGGCGGATCACGAGGTCAGGAGATCGAGACCCTCCTGAAGACCATCCTGGCTAACACGGTGAAACCCCATCTCTACTAAAAATAAAAAATAAAAAATAAATTAGCCAGGCTTGGTGGTGTGCACCTATAGTCCTAGCTACTCAGGATGCTGAGGCAGGAGAATCACTTGAACCTGGGAGGTGGAGGTTGCAGTGAGCCGAGCTTGCCCCACTGCACTCCAGCCTGGGCAAAAACATCTGACACCTGCCTTCCTCCCCAACAGAGAGAAGATAATGCTATTCAGACAGGAACTCCTTCTCTTTCCTACCCATGAGTAAATGGCTCATAACTGGCTCTCCAGGGGTCAGGGTATGGGGAAGTCCTGTAGTATAGTATTTACTAATTTCCATGATGTAAATATCCCCCACTGTGGCTGAATTCCAGCTGTTCATGTGATGTTAACCAATTAGCAAAATAGCTGAAAATTTAACAATTGGCTCATGTGAGCTTGTAGGAGCTGGTTCCAGCACCCACAGCATAAAACTCAGAAACTTAAAAGAATCCAAAGCATCCTCTCCTCCTCCGCCATCTATTACAATAGGAGAGAGGTTTCTCCTAATTCTCCTCCTATCTAAACCAAATGATCTGCCTTCTATAGTATCTCATTCTATCAATTTAAATCCTTCTCTCCTGCATCTTCTACTTCCCCCAACAAATTTTTTTTTTTTATAGAGTCTGGCTCTGTTGCCCAGGCTGGAGTGCAGTGGCATGATCTTGGCTCACTACAAAGTTCACCTTCCAGGTCCAAGTAATTCTTGTGCCTCAGCTTCCCAAGTAGCTGGGATTACAGGTGCCTGCCACCATGCCCGGCTAATTTTTGTATTTTTAGTAGAGACGAGTTTTCACCATGTTGGCCAAGCTGATCTCAAACTCCTGACCTCAAGTGATCTGCTCACCTCAGCCTCCGAAAGTGCTAGGATTACAGGGGTGAGTCACCATGCCGGGCCCTCAACCTCTCCCAACTTCTTTTTCTCATTTAAACTTAACCCTGTCCCACCTTGTTTGTTTGTTTGTTTGAAGAACCAACTCTATTTGACTCCACACTTTGTCACAGATCTGGTTTCCACTGCTTTACTTACTCATCTACGTATTGTAATCTGGGTTTCCAGTGAAATCTCCTAAGTTAGCAACAACTTCCTCATTACAAAATTCAATAGCAAATTTCAGTCCTTGCTCTACTGACTTCTCTTTAGCAGTTGACACATTTGACCACTTCTTCCTTTCCTTGGCTTCTGTGACAGGATGATCCCATGATTCTCCTCATTCCTCTTGGCCTCACCTCTGTTTCCTTTTCTGGCTCCTCCCTTCTGTCTTTTTCTGACTTGTTAGTGTTTCCCCATGGTTCTATCAAAGAGAAGACATCCCTTCTCTTTTCATTCTACTTTCCCTGCATCCAATTTCCTCCTACAATTACCATCTCCACGTTGATGACTAGAAATGGTTCCAGGCCACGTCTTCACTTGCTGTGCCTAGTAGGTCATTTGGATATCTTCAGAAGTACCAGAAACCTAACATTTCTAAACTGAAACCTCCCAGATCGCCTCCCTTTCTGTGCCCCTGGAACCATGAAGGGCCCCAAGTTGCCTATGCCAGAACCTTGATTCCTTTTTCTCTGATACCTCATTTCAAGTAATCACTAAATCCTGCTGATTCAACCTCACATCTCTTATTCCTGTCTACCTCTCATCATCCTCAGGGTTACTACCTGGTTCAAGCACACTGTCTCTCACCAAGGTTATCCTTCCTAGTCTCCTAACCAGTCTCTCCACCTCCAGCCTTGCCTCACCCCAATCCATCCTACATTGTGCAGTGATGTCTCAAAACGCAAATCTGATCATGTCATTTGCCTCCTTAACACCTTTTGATAGTTCCCCTTTGTTTTGTCACATGAGTGATCTGACCCTCATCTGCCTCTTCCTGCTCCCCACCCCATTTCCACTGATCTAAACTTTTTCAGTTCCCTAAACATGCCATGTGCTGTTTCATCTGTGGGCCTTTAACTATACTGTTTACTTTGCCAAGAACACCATAATTTACTTCTTGCTGAATAGAGACAGGAAACAAATTATATTCATAATCTCTCTTACTGTAACTTACTGCTTCTTAGAAATTACTTCCTGCATAAGTGCTGCTGACCCAGCCCCTCCACCTCCTGCGATGATTGTTGAACTTGTCTGTCTCCCCTGATAGACACTAACCTCCATAAGGACTGGGACCATGTCTATCCTCTTCATCTCTGTATCCCCACTGATTTAAATCAAGAACTCCATCGTCATCCTACCCCCCTCCGGCCCCTGGCAATCAATCACTAATTTACCTTCTGTCTCTATGGAATTCAACCTCCCTCAGCAAATTTCCAGTGGTAAATACTGAACCCAGACCTACTACTAACTTTTAAAATAAGAATATTCAGTTCGTAACCAAGTGCCAATTATTAAACTCTCTTGTGCCTTATTTTTCTTAACTTTGAAAGGATGCCTACTCATTCAAGTGCCAAGGCCATAAGATGACCTGCAGTTTTGATTGCTTGACTCTCATAGAAAATTTCACCGTATTCAGCTTCTCATTTATTGTTCTGGTCAATTCATAGAATTTTTACTTACAGGAATGTCAGTTTCTGTGGCAGGAAGCAAAACCTCTCAGTATGCTCTGAGGAACCTTCCATGGGTGCCATGACCAGTTCCTCAAGTCCCTGCCTTCCAGCCTAGACTCTTCCCTATTCTCTAAATATGAGTTTCTTCCACTCTGATTTCAAGGAACTTGGATTCTGGTAAGTTAACTTTTGAAACAGGGTCTCACTCTATCACTCAGGCTGGAGTGCAGTGACACAATCTCGGCTCACTGCAATCTCCACTTCCGGGGCTCAAGTCAACCTCCCATTTCAGCCTCCTGAGTAGCTGGGACCACAGGCACACACCACCAGGCCCAGCTAATTTTTCTGTATTTTTAGAGATGGGGTTTCATCATATTGCCCAGGCTAGTCTTGAACTCCTGGGCTCAAGTGATCCTCCCACCTCGGCCTCCCAAAATTCTGGGATTACAGATGTGAGCCAATGTGCTGGGCCAAGTCAACATTTTAAAACCTGTCTTACTTTAAAAAAAAAAAAATTTTTTTTAAATAAATGAATAAATAGGCCAGGTGCGGCAGCTCACGCCTGTAATCCCAGCACTTAGGGAGGCTGAAGTGGGTCAGGAGTTAAAATTTAGAACAGCCTGGCCAACATAGTAAAACCTTGTCTCTACTAAAAATACAAAAATTAGCTGGGTGTGGTGGCTCATGCCTGTAATCCCAGCTACTCAGGAGCCTAAGGCAGGAGAATCACTTGAACCCAGGAGGCGGAGGTTGCAGTGAGTCAAGATTGCACCACTGCACTCCAGCCTGGGCTACAAGGGCGAAACTCCATCTCAAAAAAAAAAAAAAAAAACTAAATAAATTAATGTAACCTGTCTTACGTACAATATTTTATTAACTCTATTCAAAATCTATTCTTTAGTTTAGACTTTTTTACATTTTCAGTTTTTGTTTTTGGAAATAAGTAATGGAGAGTAATAGCAAAAAAAAAAATTGACATTATTTTCAGGTAAAGATACTTCCTCCATCTCCAAGGCTGCTTTATGAATTGTAATTGGAGAAAACAGCTGATCAAATAATCTTTTCCCCCAAATATCATATTTAACATTAATTGAAGTCTACGAGGTATTAGGTACAATGCTAAAACTTTTACCTACATTGTCTTGATTAAAACCCAGGGCAACACAGCAAGATAGGAAATATGGTTATCTCCATTTTGCAGATGAGGAAACTGAGACTGAGAGACTAAATGACTTGTCCAAGGTTACATAGCTAGTAACTAAAGATCAGAACCTAGGTTAGTCTCTGACTACAGAATCCAGAATTCATTATGTTCTTTTCTGGGAAAAAGAAAATTAATGGTCAAGTTAAATGGTAGTTTAATCCATAATCACATATTGTTTACTCTGAAAAGTAGCATTAAATTCTGTGGTTTTTTGCTTTTTTTTTTTTTTTTTTTTTTGAGATGGAGTCTCACTCTATCGCCCAGGCTGGAGTGCAGTGGCGTAATCTCAGCTCACCACAACCTCCGCTTTCTGGGTTCAAGCAATTCTCCTGCCTCAGCCTCCCAAGTAGCTAGAACTACAGACGTGCACCACCACTAGCCTGGCTAATTTTTGTACTTTTAGTAGAGAAGGGGTTTCGCCATCTTGGCCAGGCTGGTCTCGAACTCCTGACCTCAAGTGATCTGCCTGTCTCGGCCTCCCAAAGTGCTGGGATTACAGGCGTGAGTCACCATGCCTGGCCTCATTAAATTCTGTTTTAAATGTTTATAGCAGCTGGGCGCAGCGGCTCACACCTGTAATCCCAGCACTTTGGGAGGCCAAGGCAGACAGATCACTTGAGGTCAGGTGTTCGAGACCAGCCTGGCCAAGATGGCGAAACCCATTCTCTACTAAAATACAAAAATTAGCCAGGCATGGTGGTAGGCACCTGTAATCCCAGCTACTCAGGAGGCTGAGGCAGAAGAATCGCTTGAACCCAGGAGGCGGAGGTTGCAGTGAGCCAAGATCATGCCACTGCACTCCAGCCTGGGCGACAGAATGAGACTCTGTCTCAAAAAAAAAAAAAAAAAGTTTACAGCATTCAATTTGAATATCTCTTTGATAATAGAAACATATATAGATAGGTGTGTTTAAACATGGCCTCTTGAGAAAAAAACATTTCCTAACCACAAATTTTATTGCAGAATTTAATCAAATTTCATGGCTAAATTGTGTCCGATTTTCATTTTTATAATAAATTATTGAAATTCAGATGGCTGGTACATGGTAGGTACTCACTAAATATCTATTGGATGGGTTAATAGGTTTGTCTTTTGGTGGGATTTTTGTCTCATTTTCTTCCTGAAGGCAGGACTTGCAAAAAGAGAAACTGGAGATAGAAGAGTACCTAGGAACACTGAGCATTGTAATTTGACGAGTCTGTAATACCATTCAGTCCTAAAATATGTACCACATTCACTCCCTAACTGCTTCAGCTATGTTAGTCTATTTCCTTAACCAGATTTCAAGCAAGGTCTCATTCAATTCTTATACAAGCCCCATAGAGCCTAGCATCACGCTGGCCTTGTGGTCAAAATGCTTATCACATTCTCTTACAAATGGTAAAGGTTTAATAAATATGTGATTATCAGTTATGAAAATTATTTTCAACTGGATCAATTTTGTTGGAACCACCAGCAGCTTCTTTCATTCCATGATTCATAAATTGCAACTTTATTTTTTTCCCCCAGGTTCACATGAGGACGGTAAACAATTTCTAATTTTATACTTAAATTTTAAGCCAGGTAAATATATACTATGTAATAGCATTACAAAGGATTGCTCTGATGTCACCTTCATGCTTATAAATTAGGTGAAGTTAATTTTATTGCATAGTCTATAAGGATTTGATTTCAACCATACATTCGCACTTTTTACTCATACAATTTTTTAGTGTTATAACTCTATATGCCATAAAATTCAACATTTTAAAGTATACAACTCAGTGGTGTTTAGTATATTCACAAAGTCATGCAACCATCACCACTATCTAATTCCAGAACATTTTTTCATCATTCCTCCCAAAAATCCTGTATCCACTAGGAGTCACTTTTCATTCCTCCATCCTGCCAACCTCTTGCAACGCTATCTACTTTCTGTCTCCATGGATTTGCCTATCTGGGACATTTCATATAAATGAAATCATACAACAGATGGCCTTTTGTGTCAGATGTCTTTCATACAGTATGATGTTTTCAAGGCTCATCCATGTTGCATCATGTATCAGTACTTCATTCTTTCTTATGACCAAATAATATTCCATTGTATGAACAAGTTATATTTTGTTTATCTAATCATTAGTTGATGGACATGTAACTTGTATCTACCTCTTGATAACTGTGAATTGTGCTGCTATGAACATTTGTCTACAAGTTTTTGTTTGAACACCGTTTTCCATTTCTCCTAGGAATAGAATTGCTGGATAAAATGGTAAGTCTACGTTTAACTTTTTGAGGAACTGCCAAACTCTTTTCCAAAGGAACTTTATCATTTTTACATTCCCACCAGCAATGTATATAGGTTCCAATTTCTCCATGCCCTCATCAGTAATTATTTTCCTTCTTTTAAAAATACGATTATCACAGTGGGTATGAAGTGGTGTCTCATTGCGATTTTGACTTGAATTTTCCTGAAGACTAATGATACTGAGCATCTTTTTATGTGCTTATGGGCACATGAATTTCTTCTTTGGAAAAATGTCTACTCAGATGTTTTGCTTATATTTTAATTGGGTAATTTGTCTTTTTAGTTTGAGTTATTAGAGATTTTTAAAAAATAAATTCTCAATATAAGCCCTTTATCAAATAAATTATTTGAAGAGAGTTTCTCCCATTCTGTGGGCTACCTTTTAATTTTCTTGATAGTGTTTTTTGTACCACTAAAGTTTTTACTCTTGATGATGTATATTTAAATTTTTTATGACATTCAATTTATCTTTTTTCTTTTGTTGTTTGTGCTTTTGGTGTCATAGCTAAGAAACTATTGCCTAATACAAGGTCACAAAGATTTCTGTTTTATTCTAAGAGTTCAGTAGTTTTAGCTCTTACATTTCAGTCTATGATTCACTTTGAGTTAATTTTTGTATATGTGTTTAAAACACACACTAGTGTTTAAAATTTTCTATTTGTAATCATATCTGCTATCTACCACTGTTTATACAGAAGTAGTTTAAGTAGTAGAAAATTACAGTTCCAAGTCATCAAGCTTATTAAATAAGAAATCACAGCGAATGCAGTTAACATAGCAAAAAAATTCATCATAATATAAACAAAATAACAAACTTCCTTTGTATAGTACATTAAACTCTGTAAGTTTTTCATAGCATTTGCTTAATCTTTATCTGCATGTATTCCTTCTGTAACATTTTGAGCAGATAAAAGGAATTTTGATAAAGCTATGATACAATATTATATATTTTCCAAAATATAGCCAGTTTTAAGTTGTTCTGTTCAAATGAATCAGAAAAGAAGCAATAAGGAGTATTAGAGATATATCCTTTCAGTAGTAGACATTTGAAAGTTTATTTGAAGCAAAGTAATGTCAAGGTACCTGTTCATCAGATCTACTGAATACCTTTCATGAACACACATTTCAATTTGAAAGCATTTAAACAAAGGTATAAACTGCATAGCTAGAGAAATGGAACAGACAGCAGGATTCAAGAAGAGAACAAAGAAACAAGACCAGTCTGGTTTGCCAAACAGTGGATCCCTCTGTCTGAAACAATTGGAGAGCTTTGCAGCTATTTTGTTTCAGAAGTTTTATGTAAATGAGAGTTTAAAGTCCAAAGAACAAAGCTCATTTTACAGAAGAAGACACTGTTAAATTATTGGGTAAAATGCTTCATAGGTATACACTCGTCTATTAGCATTGCTTATTTCCCAGTGTTATAATTTATATTAGTCCCACGTTAAAGCCAAAAGTCTGAGAAAAAATGGACTGTGATAAAAATGTGGATTCTTCTGAAGATTTTTTGTTGAAAAAAATAATTTAGGGTCGGGTGTGGTGGTTCACGCCTGTAATCTCAGCACTCTGAGAGGCCAAGGTGGGCAGATCACTTGAGGCCAGGAGTTTGAGGCCTGGGCAACATGGCAAAAACCCCATCTATACTAAAAATACAAAAATTAGCCAGCGTGGTGGTGCACACCTGTAGTCTCAGCTACTTGGGAGGCTGAGGCACAAGAATCACTTGAATCTGGGTGGCAGAAGTTGCCGTGAGCCAAGATGGCACCACTGCACTACAGCCTGAGTGACAGAGCAAGACTCCATCTCCCCTCCCCCCAAAAATGATTTAATTAATTAACAGAAGCTAAAGTGGAAATACTTTGCATGGAGATTGATGTAGAAGCTACTTTTACATTTTCAATAAAAGGAAGACTAGCTCTGGGGCATTGGTGACTTTCTGAAATACAATTTACTTCATGTTGTCATATGCTCTGTCAGTGATTGAACCTTTCATCCTCAGAAGATCTCTTTCAGCAACAAAGTTAGAGGTGAAAACATTTTGATACAGCACATATACAAAACCGTATATGGCACTGTGATTGTTCTTTGAGGACAGTGGCTCCCAATCTTTTCTCACTGTCATCATGGGTGACTATTATAAGTGTTTTTTCAATCAGGAGATTTTTCCACTTATGTTTGACAGCAAGTTGACAAGGCTGTGAAAGCAGTCAGCTCTGCTCAGAATAATCACTGTGGGTTTTCTTGCATCATGAAGGATGGTGAGTGTGCCTTGCTTTGGAGTCTCTGAAACCCCTTTCAGTGACACTAACTTGTTTGTGGCCTGGGGACATGCTATGGCTATGCTTTCCAAATTGGGGTTCCAACAAGCTTTGGGACAGCAGATTGTCTTGTTGCCTGCTATATCCCCAAGGTCTAGAATACAGTCTGGCATAGTACTCAGTAAATACTTATTGAATAAAAAGAAGAGGGGGCCAGGCACAGTGGCTTATGCCTATAATCCCAGCACTTTGGGAGGCTGAGGCAGACGAATCACTTGAGGTCAGGAGTTCGAGATCAGCCTGGTCAACACAGTGAGATGCTGTCTCTACTAAAAACAAAAATAATTAGCCAGGTGTGTTGGCACATGCCTGTGGTCCCAGCTACTCAGGAGGCTGAGGTGGAAATATTGCTTGAACCCAGGGGGCAGAGGTTACAGTAAGCTGAGATTGCATCACTATACTCCAGCCTGGGTGACAGAGTGGGACTCCGTCTCAAAAAAAAAAAAAGAAAAAAGAAGGAAGGGAAAGAGAAGGGGAAAAAGAAGAGCTTAAGAAAGAGAAAAAGAGAAACAAGAGGAAGAGAGAAGATAAAAAGAAAGGAAAAAAGTGGTAGTAGTAGAAGAAAAAGGGGAAGAACAGACAGCTACCACCACACAAAATGTTCATGGTGGTAGCATATAAGGTATGCAGTAAAAGAACAAGAAGAGTGATATTTGAGGAGAATCGACTTTACCCAAATAATTGAAGTGGGGAGGAAAATATAATGGTAAAATCAACATAGATATGTGATAAAGGAAGATGCACAATTTGCATTAGACAATAATTTTTTTTTAAGATAGAGGTTTGCTTTTGTCACCCAGGCTGGAGTGCAGTGGTATGATCTCAGCTCACTGCAACCTCCGCCTCCTGGGTTCAATTGGTCCTCCTGCCTCAGTCTCCCAAGTAGCTGGAATTACAGGCATGTGCCACTACAACTGGCTAGTTTTTGTATTTTTAGTAAAGACAGGGTTTCACCATGTTGGCCAGGCTGGTCTCAAACTCCTAACCTCAAGTGATCTGCCTGCCTTGGCCTCCCAAAGTGCTGGGATTACAGGAGTGAGCCACTGCACCCAGCCAGACAAAAAACTTATTCTCTGCTTCCCCAGATCCACAGATTCTCAGATTTGGAAGGGGTCAAATTGATCATTTTCTCACATTGGCCATATCTGATGCTTGAATCCAGGGTTTGGTAAACTTTTTCTGAAAAGGGTTATATAGTAAATATCTCAGGTTTTGAGTGGCACAGTCTCTGCTCCATTATGCCACTGTAGCACAATATGAAAAAAAAAAAAGTTGTATGATTGTGTGACAATATAGTTTAATTTATAAAAAACAGGTGGTAGGCCAGGTGTGGCCAGTGGGCTATACTTTGCTGACTCTTACTTGCATATGTCCTGTAATACTCTGACAATGCTGATAACCCCTATTAACATTTGCTGCAGTAGAGAAACTCACCACTTTTCAAGGAAAACTAGTCCATCTTAGGATAACTTTGATTATAGAAAGCCATTCTTTACACTGAGTCAAAATCTGCTCCTCATGTTATTGTAATGTTAGGTATTTGTTGTTTGTCTGTGTTTAAGTCACTATAATCTAATGATTTTGTTTTTGAGATGGAGTCTCTCTCTGTTGCCCAGGCTGGAGTACAATGGCGTGATCTTGGCTCACTGCAACCTCCACCTCCTGAGTTCAAGTGATTCTCCTGCCTTAGCCTCTGGAGTAGCTGGGATTATAGGCATGTGCCACCACCCCCAGCTAATTTTTGTATTTTTAGTAGAGACGGGGTCTCACCATGTTGGCCAGGCTGGTCTTGAACCCCTGACCTTAAGTGATCTGCCCTCCTCGGCCTCCCAAAGTGCTGGGATGACAGGCATGAGCCACCTTGCCCAGTCGATCTAATGATTTTTAAAGGTGGTTTTTGGTTGTTGTTGTTTCTCTATTTTTAAAAAAAATTTTTTGAGAAAGGCGTGTGTGGGTGTGTGTGGTTTTTTTGTTTGTTTGTTTTGTTTTTAACATTTTTTTTTTTTTTTAAACCGGGTTTCACCATGTTGGTCAGGTTGGTCTCCATCTCTTGTCCTCGTGATCCACCCACCTTGGCCTCCAAAGTGCTTGGATTACAGGCGTGAGCCACCACGCCCGGCTGTGTGTGTGTGTTTTAAGACAACTTCTGCTTCCAATCAAGATGAAGTAACAGGGACCTGATTTACCCTCTCACCTGAAATAACCAAAAAACTGGATAAAATATAAGAAACAACAACATTCAAGATCTTGACACTAGGCAACTGAGGACAATGATCCCTGAAAGACAGAACAAATGAGGTGTCACTACAATTATCTCCACTAACTGTGTAGAGAATATTTTCAGGTCCCAGCAGAGTGGAGCCCAAGTGGAGACCAGTAGTGTCTCTGAGTCGAAGACATTCAGTTGCAAGGCCAGGAGAGCCAAGGACAGGATCAGAAAGCTAAGCAGAGACAATTCTGGAGATGTGCCAAGGGTCCCCTTTAGTATCCAGTTGAGTATTAATTAACGTGTATGTGTGAGGAAATTACCCAAGGTCAGGGAAAGAACCACCTGAAAGGATTAACAGAAGAGGAAACAGTTGTTGGAGCTCACAGAAGGCCAGAGAGTCCCTATTCCTATCAGGCACAGTAGAAAGCCTCACAAGAGAAGGAAAAAAGATGTCCAAAAGAGACAAAAAGATGTTTTTCCTCACCCACTTTAACTGCCACTTTCAAGGAGCAACATCTCCATCTTGTGATACTTTATGATACAGGTTTTTAATTAATTGGATTTTGCAACTATAGGAGATCATTGAGACATAACTGAAATTTAAGAGAATACTTTTAAAAAGTTTGCTCCCTAGGCAAAATAAAATCAAGCCATTACATTAAAAACCACAGCTATGAGGAAAGAAAGGTCTCTCATCATCTGTCTTACTTTTTCATTTCTGAGAGACACCCTCCTGCATCCTTCCATAATGCCCTTCCCCCAACACACTCAGTGCATACGTCTCAAGTGCGACGGGTGCGTCTGAGTCAAGGCACTTTTGGGTATCTGAACGTTAGGAATGGGAGACTTTTCACTGTATTAAATTTGTATTAAAAAAAATTTAGAGCATGTGAATATATTACTAATCAAAAACAAAATTTTTTTTTTATTTTAAAATGTATTTATTATTATTTCTGAGACAGAGTCTCACTCTGTTGTCCAGGCTGGAGAGCAGTGGCACCATCTTGGCTCACTGCAACCCCCACCTCCCAGGTTCAAGTGATTCTTGTGAGCTTCAGCCTCCCAAGTAGCTGGGATTACAGGTGCCACCACAATACCCAGCTAATTTTTGGATTTTTAGTGGAGATGAGGTTTCACCATGTTGGCCAGGCTGGTCTTCAACTCCTGAGCTTAAATGATCCACTGCCTCAGTCTCCCAAAGTGCTGGGATTACAGTCGTGAGGCACCATGTCTGGTCAATTTTTATTTATTATTTATTAATTTTTTCAGTCAGAGCAAGATATCTTGATAATAGATTGACATTTTTAAGGTCAAAACTAAAATATGCATGTGTCTCCCTTTTGTTTGTTTATTTTTTGAGATGGAATCTTGCTCTTTTTGCCCATGCTGGAGTGCAGTGGCACGATCTCAGCTCACTGCAGCCTCTGCCTCCTGGGTTCAAGAGATTCTTCTGCCTCAGCCTCCGGAGTAGCTGGTATTACAGATGCGCACCACCATGCCTGGCTAATTTTTGTATTTTTAGTAGAGACCAGGTTTCACCATGTTGGCCAGCCTGATCTCAAACTCCTGACCTTAGGTAGTCCGCCCACCTCGGCCTCCCAAAGTGCTTGGATTACTGGCTTGAAGCATGGCACCTGGCCCCCTTTTATTTGTTTTTTTAAACAAGTAGAATCTACAATTAAGGTACTACAAAAACACAATGAATTATCTTCCAGTTTTTCATTTATCTGTTGTAATTGACCTAGATTGCTTAAACGTGGGACTATAGAAGCAAGTAAGAAATACTCATGCTAGAAAGAGGAGCTCAATTAAGAATAGACAAAGCAGAAGAAAAGAGAATAGACAAGAAGCCAGATGTAGGGTTCAATGGGAAAGGCAAGCACTTCAAGCTGGAGCAGTGTGAATAGAGCCATATGAGTTGAGCAATCCTAAATAATCACGCTATCCAGATTTCAAGAAAACCTTTTTTTGAGTCACTTGAAAATGTATAATTCTAAATTTAAAACAAGGTAGGGTCCGGGTTCTGTGGCTCATGCCTGCAATCCCAGCACTTTGGGAGGCTGAGGTGGGCAGATCACTTGGGCTCGGGAGTTCAAGACCCACCTGGGCAAGATCTCGAAACCCCATCTCTACCAAAAAAAAAAAAAAAAACAACAACAAACAAAAATTAGCCAGGCATGGTGGCATATGCCTATAGTTCCAGTTACTTGGGAGACTGAGTTGGGAGGATCACTTGAGCCTGGGAGGTAGAGGTTGCAGAGAGCTGAGATCATGCCACTGCATTCTAGCCTGGGCAACAGAGCCAGACCCTGTCTCAAAAAAACCAAAAAAAACAAAAAAACAAAAAAGGTAGCATTGGCATATGGAGCAAATACTATACTATATTGACATGCTTATGCTAAAAATATTATTTTTTGTTTATCTAAAATTCAGATTTAACTAGGCATCCTACAAATTATCTGGCAACCCTAACTGTACACCCAATAAAAAAATCATAGACAACTTATCAATTTACCAGCAGATGGCTCCCCCAAATCTATTTTAGAATAAAATAGTGCATCCAAACATAGTGACAAGTTATTACTGTTTCAGGGCTTTTGTTGTTTCGAGTGTTTGTTTGACTGGCCTGGTCTGGTTGGATTCATTTTTTGCCAGCAGTAGGGGAAGGGGCGGTGGTAATTTTTATTTAGTTAGATAAAAATATTAAATATCTCCTACCACAATTTTATACAATTCCAAAATCATGATCCTTAACTTTAGCATTAAAATGAAAAAGAAATCACAATTTAATTTTTTATATTTTTTCTTTTATATTTGTTCAATCATTTAACTATCAAGGCAACATGTATAATTTCAGTATAAGGTGACTCTGACATTTCACAAAGGAATTCCATGCCCATTAGATGATGAATGCCAAGCATCAGGTTAGGGATCTTTATAAAAACCATACCTTTGCCTCTTTCATGCAGTCCGATTTGCTAGAATATTTTAGCACTGAGGCATAAACTTTGTTCTTACTCCAAAGCACACACTCAGCGCTCCCAATGAAATAATTAATTCAGAGGAATTTTTAGATCTGCCACAATTTTACCAACCCTTTGCCAATGCCAGAAAACCTCCGAAAACAATTGAGCTTAGACTCCAGTGAGAAACTCAAGAACCATTGTCAAGAAACATGTAACAATTAAGTTGGGACTACAGGCACATGCCACCACGCCCAGCTAATTTTTGTACTTTTAGCAGAGATGGGGTTTCGTCTTGTCAGCCAGGCTGGTCTCAAATTCCTGGCCTCAGGTGATCCACCAGCAGCCTCAGCCTCCCAAAGTACTGGGATTACAGGTGTAAGCCACCATGCCCGGCCTATCAGGTGACCTTTTCTAAATAGACCTTTCCTGATTCCCTTCTCCCAAATCTAGGGTAGGGTCCTGTTTGCTCCACTGGGCCCTTTAGATACCAAAGCAGTCCACTATAATTTTCTGCACAGCCGTTGCAACTGTAAGCCTCCGCAAGACTAGGAACTGTGTCTTATTTTTGTCCTAGTGATAGTAGATATTCAGTAAATCTTCACTTAGTTTGATAAAAGGCTTAATAATAAAAATTTAAATAATCTTTTAAAACTCTAAAAAAACTTTTAATAATAAAAAGAGTATTTCTCTAACCATTTTTCACATAAACAAGGGCAAAGTCCTGCTAGGTCTTAAAAAATTAATAAATCTTAAATGAGTCACTGAAAAGGCTGGTTTAATATTATTCTCTTAATAAAGATTTATCGATTTATTTATATAGAGAGACGCGGGGGGGGTCTCACTATATTGCCCAGGCTAGCCTTGAACTCCTGGCTCAAGCAATTCTCCTACCTCAGCCTCGAAAATAGCTGATTGCTTGAGGATTATAATAATTGTTTTAAAGGATTCAAAATTTTAAAGTGATTTTAAAACAGGTGGAAAAATGCTCATATTTTATATTTAATATATACTTTATAATCTTTTAGAACATTATAATCTCTTATGAACTTTTTTCTTGCAATGAGATCAATGTTATATTTTTAAAGAGCTAATCATGATATCATCTGAATTTATGGGAGTAATATGGAATAGGCATTATGGTATATAGAGATAAAGTATGTTTACTTAAGAGAGATTGGATCCATTCTTACAGAGCTTTGGAAAATAGCACACTTTTTGCTTCCCTTGGCACTTACAATAAATAATTTGTAGTAGGGTTCATAATAGTGGAGAAATTATGAACAGGTGATATCTATTAACAGAATGTGAATTACAGATTTGGCATTTATCTAGTTAAGTTCAGCAGCGCAAAATGGTTGATTCAGATAATCCAATGACAATGAAAAATTCACTTTAAGCCTTAAATTATTCGAACCAACAATAGATACTGATCAAATTAACTAGAAAAATGGCCAAAGTTCATTTTATCATGAATATATAAATATAGTTCTGGGGTAAGAACAGAACCACTTAGTATTTTATATTGTTTAACCCTTCAGTTCCCTTGAAACTTGGACAGTAATTTTACTTCAGCATGAAGTTCAAACATATACTCCTAATTTTTTAAAGAAACTTCTTTTAACAATCTCTTACTTTAGAAAATTAAACGTATTTATCCTTTTTTGGTAAGTAAATATTGCAATTTATATTTGGGTTTCACCACATTAGAATTTCTCCCTCTGAAAATATTTACTTCAAGATGAATCAGGCTAACACATTTATTTGGAAAAAATTTTTGGCAAAACAAAGAAGAAAAAGGAGATTAAGCAAAATCATGCATTATAGTTTTCATTTACCCATGAATATAAATGTAGTCAGCGATTAATAATAAATTTTATCTTAGTCTTTGAAAATAAGATATTTCTTTTTCTTTTTTTTTTTTTGAGACAGGATCTGGCTCTGTTACCCAGTCTGGAGTGTAATGGTGCAATCTCTGCTCACTGCAACCTCCACCTCCCAGCCTCAAACCATCCTCCCACCTCAGCCTCCCGAGTACCTGGGACTACAGGCATGCACCACCATACCTGGCTAATTTTTTTTGTATTTTTAGTAGAGATGGGGTTTCACCATGTTGCCCATGCTGGTCTCAAACTCGTGATCTCAAAGTAATCCACCCATCTTGGTCTCCCAAAGTGCTGAGATTACAGGTGTGAGCCAATATGCCTGGCCTGAAAATAACATATTTCTGATAGAACTAAGACTTCCTTCAGTGAAAATTTGACAGATAGAACACAAATAGTTATTTTAATACTTATTTAAACAATATGTCTAACATACATATGTATATATGTTGACATATGAATATATATCTATACATCTATGTGTGTATATATATCCATCTACCCATCTATCTATCTATCCATCTATCTATCTCTTATGAACTTTTTTCTTGCATATGAGATCAATGTTATATTTTTAAAGAGCTAATCATGGTGTCATCTGAATTTATGGGAATAATATTTAATAGGCATTATATAGAGATAAAGTATGTTTACTAAGAGAAATATGATCCATTCTTACAGAGCTTTGGAAAATAGCACATTTTTTCTTCCCTTGGCACTTAAAATAAATAATTTGTAATAGGATTCATGATAGTAGAGTTAGACACAGTTTATCCACACTATAGACACAGTCTATCCATGTCTGTGTGTGTGTACATATATATATGTATATGTATATATATATAGACATTATAAATAGATAGATCCGTTATCTATTCATCTATGTGTGTGTGGGCGGTATATTGTACCCCCCCACACATAAATCTACAGATCAATAGATCAATTGATCAATAGATAGAAAAGTAGATAGATTGACTCTATCTACCTATAGATTCATTTAGGAAAATTTCTGACCAATCATATGTTGACCACTGGGCAAAGTGAGAAGGGACTTCAATAGCCACACACTCCAGGAATACAGAATTTTTAGAATTCACAAAAGTCACTAAACGATAACAGCAACAACAGCAATGACAAGTAACAGGCACAATAACAAAACCTGGTCAGGCAGGGAACAGCTGACTTCTTAAGTTGCCACAGTATATTATCTAAAATGTACTTTTTATTATTATTATACTTTAAGTTCTGGGATACATGTGCAGAACGTGCAGGTTTGTTACATAGGTATACACGTGCCATGGTGGTTTGCTGCACTCATCAACCTGTCATCTACATTAGCTATTTCTCCTAATGTTATCCCTCCCCTAACCCCCCACCCACCAACAGGCCCCAGTGTGTGATGGTTCCCCCCTGCCGGGGGGCCATGTATTCTCATTGTTCAACTCCCACTTATGAGTAAGAACATGCAGTGTTTGGTTCTCTGTTCCTGTTAGTTTGCTGAGAATGATGGTTTCCAGCTTCATTCATGTCCCTGCAAAGGACATGAACTCATCCTTTTCTATGGCTGTATAGTATTCCATGGTATATATGTGTCACATTTGCTTTATCCAGTCTATTATTGATGGGCATTTGGGTTGGTTCCAAGTCTTTGCTATTGTGAATAGTGCCGCAGTAAACATGTGTGCATGTGTCTTTATAACAGAATGATTTGTAATCCTTTGGGTTATTTGACCCAGTAATGGGACTGCTGGGTCAAATGATATTTCTGGTTCTACATCCTTAAGGAATGGCTACACTCTCTTCCACAATGGTTGAAAAGGTATGAAACATGCAATGAAACAGGAAAGTATAGTCCCGTTTCCCAAAGTGCTGGGATTATGGCATAAACCCAGCCTTTTATCTTTTAAACAGAGCCCTAGTGATAACCTAACTGCATGCCCTTACTGTCTTAGAATATTTTTAGTTAATATTAATATCTGGTGGGCGCCGTGGCTCACACTTGTAATCCCAGCACTTTGGGAGGCCGAGGTGGGCGGGTCACCTGAGGTCAGGAGTTTAAGACCAGCCTGGCCAACAAGGTGAAACCCCATCTCTACTAAAAAAACAAAAATTAGCCGGGAGTGGTGATGGGTGCCTGTAATTCCAGCTACTTGGGAGGCTGAGGCAGGAGAATCGCTTGAACCAGGGGAAGCAGAGATTGCAATGAGCCGAGACCATGCCATTGTACTCCAGCCTGGGCAATAAGAGCGAAACTCCATCTCAAAAAAAAAAAAAAAAAAAAAGAAAGAAAAGAAATATTTTGTAATGATAGAAGGGTCAATCTGTCAGGAAGACATAACAATTATAAACATAATACACCTAACAAAGAGTCCCAAATATATAAAACAAAGACTGACAGAATTGAAGGGAGAAATAGACAATTCAACATAATAGTTGGAGATTTCAATGCCTCACTTTCAATAATAAATAGATCAACTTGACAGAGATCAGCAAGGAAAGAGAAGGCTTGAATAGCACTATAAACTAACTAGACCTAACAGACATCTATAGAACACTTCACCCACAACAGCAGAATATGCATTCTTCTGTTGTATATTCCATACATAGAATGTTTTCCAGGACAGACCATGTGTTGGGACATAAAACAAGCTTCAGTAAATGTAAAAGGATTAAAGTCATGCAAAGCATGTTGACTATTCACACACAACAGAATGAAATTAGAAATCAATGATACAATGAAATTTGGGAAATTAAGAGATATGTGGAAATTAAGCAATATTCTCCTAAACAGCCAATGGGTCAAAAAGAAATCACAAGTGAACCAATAAATGCTTTGAGATGCATAAAAATTAAAATGGAATATACTAAACTTATGGGATGCAATAGAAACAGTATTCAGAAGGATTTTATAACTGCAAATGCCCATTAATAAAGTATCAAATCAAAAACCTAACTTTTCACTTTAAGAAACCAGAAAAAGATGAGCAAATGAAATTAGAAAAAAAGCAGAAAGAAGAAAGTAAAGATTAGAGTAAAAATAAATTAAATAGATATCTAAAGAAGTTTAACTATATGGACCTTTGTCAAAAACTTATAAATACAGCTTCAGTATAAAATTGACAACATAGGTATTAAAACTTCACAAATTTTAATTTCTTGAGGCTCCTTGACTTATTTATGCCATATCTTACTATAATGTAATGAATGAAAGGTATAAATGAAATAAAATGGGAGAAAAAAATTCATCTTGTTGAGTTTTTCAGTGACTAGAAATATTTTTGTCCTTGGATTTAAATGTCCTTAACCCTGATAGAAATAAATTCATCAATGTTGACCACTGAGTCTAGAGAACAAACATGTCATGAGGCCTTTAGGGATACTTTTTTTGTTTTTTTTTTTAGGGATAGTTTTAGAAAAAAAATACCTTTTATATTGAGTAATACATTTACAAAATCACTCCCCAGAAGCAAAACATCAATATGGCCCCAGGAATGGCTTAGGAAGATATCTGATGACAACATTAATATCCACTTTTCTGAAAACACTTTGACTCTTCAAGCCATTGAATTTCATCACTAGTCTTCTTCCTTTACCAATTATCTTCAGCCTCTTTTGTTCAGATTTGGTAACAAGGAAGAACAGCATAAGCAATGATAAGGTATTGGAAGGTGAAGTATGGCAATAAGGAAGTAAAAAGTTTCATGAAAATCCAAGACCAGGAAACATAATTCAGGAACCTTCACCTCACTGACCTTCTTCTATTCCTTCTGCCATTAAAAAATACTCATTTAATTTTCACCAGCCACTTTCTTTACATTTTATCTCCATTTTCCTTTCTTTCCTTTTCTTCCCTTCCTTCTTTCCCTTTTTTCTGGGAGGGGATGTGTTCAAGCAAGCAAGCACCACCACACCTGGCTAAATTTTTTGTCTTATTGGTAGAGAGGGGGTTTCGCCATGTTGGCCAGGCTGGTCTCAAACTCCTGGCCTCAAGTGATCCACTGGCCTCAGCCTTTCTTTTTTTTTTCCTCCCTAGAGTGCTCAGCAGGACTCAGCCTTTCAAAGTGCTGAGATTACAGGCACCAGCCACCTCATCTGGCCTATTTATCTCCATTTTCTTTTTCTTTTCTTTTTTTTTTTGAGACAGAGTCTCACTTTGTCACCAGGCTGGTGTGCAGTGGCATGATCTCAGTTCACTGCAACCTCTTACTCCTGGGTTCAAGTGATTCTCCTGCCTCAGCTTCCCAAGTAGCTGGGACTACAGGCGTGCGCCACCACACCCAGCTAATTTTTGTATTTTTAGTAGAGATAGGGTTTCACCATCTTGGCCAGGATGGTCTCGATCTCTTGACCTCATGATCCACCCGCCTCAGCCTCCCAAAGTGCTTGGATTACAGGCATGAGCCACCACGCCCAGACTCTTCTTCTTTTTTTCTTTTTTTTTTTTTTTTTTTTTTGAGACAGAGTCTCACTCTGTCACCCAGATTGGAGTATACTGGGGCAATCTCAGCTCACTGCAACCTCTGCTTCCTGGGTTCAAGGGATTCTCCTGCCTCAACCTCCTGAGTAACTGGGATTACAGGCACGTACCATCATGCCACACTAATTTTTTGTATTTTTAATAGAGACAGGGTTTCACCATTTAGCCAGGCTGGTCTTGAACTCTTGACCTCAGGTGTTCCACCTGTCTCAGCCTCCCAAAGTGTTGGGATTACAGGTGTGAGCCACTGCACCTGTGCTATTTAATCTCCAATTCCTGAAAAGGATATAATAATAAACCATGCCGGTTAAGTCATAAGGAAGGAGTATGCACAAGGTACACAAGCTACCCCATAACTTTTCAGGAGAAAAAGATTTTTTAAAAACTCCTTCAAGTATACAAGATCAGTTACAAACATTATGAAATACAAGTTACAGTTCTGTTTGTTCTATAGCAGTGTAAAAATCACAAAACTCTCATCAACATAGAAAATAAGAGCAATGACATTCCATAAGCACCTTGTATACTTCAACCGACAATGACATTTTAATTGGCACCATCTCTGCCAGACAAGTATTAAGCCTGGCATCAGGCATGAGTTTATTAATTTGTGTGTTCACATATTTTTAATGATGTTTGGTAAACTGATTCTTACTTTTATTCCTTCTTGCTTCCTTAATTAAGTCCTAAACGTGGAGAGATCTTTTTGTACAACAACAAGCCATGTATGCCTCCGAAGTGTTTTAGCGATACTATGCCTGTGCCAGCTAGGGCCTCACTGTTGCTCAGCAACCTAAAACATTTATTTTTTGTTTTTGACTTCTTATTACTTTTTCCTATTGACTGCCAATCCTTCCTAGTCTCTTCAAATCCTTCTCCACCCACTATTCTTTGCAAATAAATTGTAGACTTGAACATATCAGGAAATAACTATGAAGAGTGAAGAGTCTTGCCTGGTGTTATACAACTAATTGATGATAACATTAAAACTAGAAACCAGGTCTTCTGAGTCTCTCTAGTTTCCCACTATTATAGGGTCATATAAAGGGCTGAATTCATATGTGACATGAGATTTTCCTAATTTCTTTTTTGCCAGTTCTGATTTTCTTTTATTTTCTCTCTTACTGCAGAGGAAGCATCGTTACTCTAAATCTTTTTTAAAAATATTTTTTAAAAATGTACATTTTTTTGTAAGAGATAGGGTCTCCCTCTGTTGTCCAGGCTGGAGTGCAGCGGCACAATCATAACTCACTGTGACCTCAAATTCCTGGGTTCAAACCATCCTCCCACCGCAGCCTCCCAAGGAGCTAGGACAACAGGCAGTGCCACCATGCCAGGTAATTTCTTTATTTTTTTGTACAGATGAGGACTTGCTAAGTTGTCCAGGCTGGTCCAGAACTCCTGGCCCATAATGATCCTCTAACCTTGGCCTTTCAAAGAACTCCTGGTGGCTCACAGGAGTGAACCACTGTCCCTAGCCTGTTCCTCTAACTCTTGAATTCAAGTTTCTTTTCTTTTATTTTTTTTTTTGAGACTGAGTCTTGCTCTGTCACCCAGGCTGAAGTGCAGTGGCACAATCTCGGCTCACTGCAACCTCTGCGTCTCAGATTCAAGCGATTCTCCTGTTGCTGGGATTACAGACGCATGCCACCACACCCAGCTAATTTTGGATTTTTAGTAGAGACCGGGTTTCACCATGTTGGCCAGGCTGGTCTTGAACTCCTGACCTCAAGTGATCCACCCACCTTGGCCTCCCAAAGTGCTGGAATTACAGACGTGAACCACTGTGCCCAGCGGAATTCAAATTTCTTAATGCAATGTTTGGCCCAAAGCATAGGGCCAGCACCACTGACAGTATGAGAGATGATTTGAGTAGTATGCAGATTTGGCATTGAATAACATTTAATCACACAGTGAGAAAGCTGCTTTATCCAATGCTTTTTCAATCCTAATAAGGATAAAGCATCATTTTTATACCAATGTTTAACACCTCTCTGACACCGTCTATAGCCCTTTTTAATAAAGAACCATCAACCTCAACCCTGGAGACTTGGCACAAGCTTTTCTAGCTAGCATTTCATAGTATTGTTCTGCTTTTGTTGTGGTTGCTTTCATTTATGGCAAATAATGCTGACTTTTCATTTTTAGTTTTCAATTTAAGTAAGAAAGCGAATCTGATTTAAAGTAAAATATTGAGTAAATACTATATATGGTTGTATATGAACATATGGCCAAAAAAAAAAAAATCATGAAGGCAGTGCTTGAGTGACTAACTGCAGGAAACACTGCGTTGGTGCAATCTATTACAAATGACCTGGAGTGAGAACTCTCCAGAATTTTCTTCCACTCAAACTCCTCCTCATTTGCTCCTGTCATTTTTGGCTTCTAAATCTCAGTGTTCTTTCTAATGGTGCTGCCTCTGAACTGCTATGGTCTGGAGTTTCATTCTTCTCCACTTGCCCCACCCTTCAGAAATCTGCTTCATCACAATCTTCTGCTTCCAAATTGAGGGGAGAATTTGTTTTTCACCTCTGCAAGTGGTTATGACTCCTTTGGCTAATCTTCTGGCTGTCAAGAGGACACTTGTGAAATGCTACTCCCTAGCATATGTAAAGTGTACCTCCATTCCAACTTTCACCCAGTATCACAGAAGAAAGTTCACCCACCTCAGGTGATGCTTTCTTGAGCATCTATCCCCCTCTCATCCTCTGGGAATGGTCAGCATCTGACCATCAGCCCCCAAATGTACCTTACCTACAAGGCCCTAACGATCCTCAGACAAATAGCATTCCTGATGGCCCGCCCTAGTGCCCCAGAGTTTCAATTGGATATAGCTTAGGTACAATAAAACACTTTATAAAACAAAAATAATTAAAGGCTGAACATGGTGGCTCATGCCTGTAATTCCAGCACTTCGGGAGGCCAAGATGGGAGGATTCCTTGAGCTCAGGAGTTGAAGACCAGCCTGGGTAACATAGTGAGACCCCACCTTCACAAAAGTAAAAAAAAATTAGGCTAGGCGCAGTGGCTCACGCGTGTAATCCCAGCACTTTGGGAGGCAGAGGCAGGTGGATCACGAGGTCAGGAGTTCAAGACCAGCCTGGCCAACACAGTGAAACCCCGCCTCTACTAAAGATACAAAAAATTTGCCAGGCGTGGTGGCATGTGCCTGTAATCCCAGCTACTCAGGAGGCTGAGGCAGGAGAATTGCTTCAACCCAGGAGGAGGAGGTTGCAGTGAGCCAAAATTGCACCATTGCACTCCAGGCTGGGCGACTGGACAAGACTCTGTCTCAAAAAAAAAAAAAAAAGAAAAATGAGCTGGGTGTGGTGGCACTTCTGTTGTCCCAGGTACTCAGGAGGCTAAGGTGGGAGAATTGCTTGAGTCACCAGGAGTTCGAAGCTGCAATGAGTTATGATCACACCGTTGCACTCCAGCTTAGGTAACAGAGGAATTTGCAAAAGATGTTGCAAAGAAAATTTACCATACTGTTTCTAAGAAGCAATAACTGGAAGTTGAGTCCTGATATTTAAGAACACAAGTTAAGATTCTTTATGTTTCTTATGCTTTTTATATTTCTGTAACAGGCTTCAGTAGAACTGGGCACAGTTTTATATCCTCTAGATCAAATTGACACAAGTGAGCAGATATATTTTGAATATTCACGTGCCTAAGATATAGTAGTACTCTGAGCAAATGCAAGAATGTTAATTTACAAATATTTTAAATACTCTACCTCCTGGGGGAAAGAAAATCATTCCTTTAATTTCCTTTGGCAGAAAGTCCCAGGTACCTTTTAATTTTCTACTCAACTCTGATTTAATGCTCTGGTCATATTAAGAGTGTAACTTAAACAAACAATTTTTTTTAATTTTTTTTTTTGTACTATCCTGCTTTCACAACAGTTGAATTCATATGCCTGTCTCTATGGTTACTTTTTTACAATGTTCACTGAAATTTAATATGTTCTCCTCTGATCCTCCCCCTCAAATACATTAAGTCCACAATGAGGCTATAAATCAGGAGTGAGAAATAAGGAGGCAAGCTTATACACATGATTAAAGTAAATAGTAACCATGAATTTGCTAACCCACAACTCTTTGCCTAAGCTCTATCTTGGGGATAGAGACTCGATTAAACCTTGTTTTCAATATAGTGAAAACATTATTTTTACATTGAATGATTAAAGAAAAGGAATTCCTCAAATTATATTTTGAATGACAGTATTTCAAAGTTTATAAAGCTAGCTATTGCCTCACATTTTCTGCATATTGTACTGTGTACTGGGTGATGCATGGTAGAATACATCATGACCTCTAAGACACCTTCCATAATTGTAATCTCTGTGTGAATGTATGTGAGAGTGATATCTTTCTAGCATTTGAGAATAAAGATATATATAATAAAAATGAAAAGATAAAGATATAACAAGACTATTTTAGAGTGTGTGTGTTGTGTGGATAAAAAGATGGCAGAAGGAGGGGGAATACAGGTATATACACAAATATTTATAATAAAAATGAAAAGGTGCTAAGATACACGTATATCCTTTTTTAATTTCTTGAGGGCAAGGTCCCTGATCATTTCTATACATTCATTCTTTTACTTCCAAGGCTGAACACAATGCCAGGGACACAGCAATAATTTAATATATACTTGTTAAATGAACGAATGAATGCATGTATATGTAAACTGTTACGAAACGTTTGACATATTCTGGGGATAATGGAAGTGGGTGCATTGCTGGGAGAAGGGGTCCTGGGTGGAGATCTGTACTGCTAATTTTTTCTCCATTATCCATTCTCCCCTTCTTCTGTAGTAACAGTTCCCCGATTTTTAGCTGGACACATTTACCAGCCTTCTTTGTTGCTGATTATATGACTAAGTTCTGGCCAATAAAATGTGAGCCAAAGTGATATGTGCACCTTTCAGGTCATTGAAAAATATGGGCTGCTCTCTCCTTCCCCTTTATCCCACTAACTACTGACTGGAAATGGACATGACCTTAGACTAATGAGGGGAAGGGCAAATCCCTAAGGAGGAAAGGCAGAGGTGGAATTAGGACCAGTTGTCTTTCAACTATACCTGAGTTTTTCAAACTGTGGTCTTTGGGCCAACTGCATCAGAGCCACCAGAGTTACCTGCTAAAAATGCAAATTATTGGGTCTTACTGACTCAAATCTCTGGGGTGAGTTCCAAGGATTTGCAATTTTTTTTAGCTGCAAGCGGTGGTTCACGCCTGAAATCCCAGCACTTTGGGAGGCCGAGGAGGGAGGACTGCTTGAGCCCAGGAGTTCGAGACCAGCCTTGGCAACATAATGGGACCCATCTCTGTTATAAAAAAAAAAATTATTACAGGCCGGGTGCGGTGGCTCATGCCTGTAATCCCAGCACTTTGGGAGGCTGAGGCGGGCGGATCCCTTGAGGTGAGCAGTTCGAGACCAGCCCGGCCAACATGGTCAAACCCCGTCTCTACTCAAAATACAAAAATTAGGCGGGTGCCATGGCGCAGGCGCCTGTAATCCCAGTTGTTCGGGAAGTTGAGGCATGAGAATCACTTGAACCCGGGAGGCGGAGGTTGCGGTGAGAGGAGACTGCGCCACTGCACTCCAGCCTGGGCGACAGAGCTAGACTGTGTCTCAAAAAAAAAAAAAAATACTATATTTTAAAAAATGCCTTAAAGAATGTGCATTTTTTAACAGGTTCTTCAGGGACTTGCGGGGTTGAAAATCACGGAACTGTGTCAGACTAACCTCAAAAATATCCTCAAATGTTTATAAACAAAGCCAAGGGCATGCATTCTGGCCCGGTGCGGTCCACGAACTGCGCGAAGACCTCTGGCTCGGAGGGGGCTGAAACAGGTGTCCGCGCGCACAGAGGGGAAGAGCGACTCTCCCAGCGCCAGGCTGCACCTGCCAAATCCCGCGGGAACGGCCCGGGCGCGCGCCTCCTGCCCCACCTCCTCTCGCGGTTGCCATGGAGACTGGGCCCCGGACCAGTCGACTGCCAGAGACCCGGGAGGCTGAGCCCTCACCCATCTCCGCGCTCACCCCCTCTCCGCGCTCACCCGTCTCCGCCGCCACGTCTGCGAAGGCCTCACGCGAAAGGCCGGGCGAGGCCCCGAGGCTCGCACCACTTCACGGTACCGGAGCCAACCGGGCGCCGGAGGCCGCGGCCCCCCCGCCCGAATCTGGCCGGTGGGAGTGGCTGCATTTGAACCCAACGGCCTTCGCGGGCCGCAGCCGTCGCCCAGCGGTCCGGGGGCTCCAGTGGGCCTCTGGCCGACGCCCGCCTCCGCGTCTTCCTCCCCCGAAGCCCCGGGACCCATCCGCCCTCGGGGTAAGGGAGGAGGCGCGGGAGCCGGTGACAGGGCTGTGGGGGACGCGGACGGGCTCCCGGGGCCGCTCTGCCCCCTGACTGGCCCCGGGAAAGCCGCCGGTCTCCTCGGGGCGCTTCTCCCGCCGCCGCTGTACCACTCCTCGCCTTCTTTTTCTCGAGCGTGTGGAAGTTTCGTGCGCGGCTTGTCCTGCTCGAAGTCTGGGACGCTCGGATGGGCCAGGAAATGCCCCCTCTCAGTCTTTAAGACCACAACGAAGGGAGCCCCCCCCACAGGGGTGCTGCAGAAAGAGTGATTTACGTGATCACCTTCTCTCTTCACAGAGACCATGCTGCAGATGCGAGGAAAGCCGTTCCCTGAAACATCGGAATTCTAACCCCAGGGTGAGGGACTCACGACAGGCGAGGGGCAGACATGCTGAACTCCACGGGCGAGCTGGAGTTTTCGAACGAAGAAAATCCGGAGATCATCTCCCAACTCACTTCCCTGGCTCTGTGCGGTGGGAAAAGCTCAGCTGGTGTACCCGAGAAAACGGGCTATCCGGACTCTGTTTATGTCATGGCAGCGAACATTTTTCAGGGTATTCGAATCGAAAAGTCAGCACAGAAAGTCTTAATCAAGTATGGAAATGAACCCCTGCGGTCCTTGTCCGAATCTGAGGATCAGTCTGAGGATCAGTCCTTTCGGCGTTTGTCCTATGAGCTGGCTTTCAGTGCCCTGAAATGTGAGTTGTGCCATTCTGGAGGATCAACAGTTAAAGAAAATAATAGCGAGAGAATTTGGGGAATGCAGCCCTCCTCCTCCCTGCCCCTCATTCACACCAGGCTTTGGTTTTAGGCAAGTGCATCTCTTTGGTCAATTGCAAGTGTCAAGGATTTAGGGTTACAATGAAACTAGCTCTTCCAGGCCAGGACTGCAGATTTCCCCCGTGCCTGGCCCTGGGCTTTGTCTGTCCTTAAATCGGTGTAGTGAGCGGTCATTAAATTGAACAAGGAAACAATTTATACCAATGATCATTTCCCTCTCCCAGTAATTTTTTTTTTCTCCGTAGAGTTGGGCGGGGTGGGTCTCAGTTTATTGTCCGGACTGGTCTCAAACTCTGGACCTCAAGGGATCTTCCCGCTTCAGCCTCCCAAAGTGCTGGGATTACAGGCAACAAGCAACCACACCCGGCCTCCCTGTGTTTTTCTTTTCCATTCCCTGTGTTTACCATTTTTTGGTATTTTAGTTTATGAGCTTTCACAATTAGAAAACCAGTAAGGAACAGAGACTGAATAAACAGAAAAGATGCCAAATTTTAAAAACGAATATCAAAATTATACCAACCCCAATTAAGACTATCCCATTCATAGCCAATAGCTTTAATGGGAGGAGCCAAACTTTAGTAGAACTTCTCTTTCTCATTTGCCTTCAGAGTTTGAGACTCAGTGTTACCGATTCCCTCAAGGGTGGTTCATTATCAATCTGAGGCCAGATGTGGTGGCTCAGGCCTGTAATCCTAACACTTTTCGAGGCCGAGGTGGGAGGATTGATTGGGCCCAGGTGTTCAAGACCAGCCTGGCATTATAGTGAGACCTCCTCTCTTCAAAAAATTTAAAAATTAGCCTAGTGTGATGGCTCATGTCTGTAGTCCCAGATACTTGGGAGGCTGAGGTGGGAGGATCACTTGAGCCTGGGAGGCAGAGGTTGCAGTGAGCCAAGATGATGTCATTGCTCTCTAACCTGATAACAGAGCAAGACCCTGTCAAAAAAAAAAAAAAAAAAAAAAAATCAATCTGAATGTGAAATTGACACTAGGAAATAACCAAATATTGTTATTATGAGGAGGGCAGTCAAAGGCCCTGAAGCTTTTTGTTTTTGTACTAGCTGTGACTAAAAACGTTGGTTTGTAAACTGACTGATTGTAGTTCCAAAAAGAAGTTCCAGAAATGTTTAGAGTATTAGCAGCATGGCTGAAATGATGAGTAGAAGCCTTTCTAAAGAGACATCTCAAAAAGGGCAGTCTTTTGCATGATTTTCTTAGTATTTGATGAGCCTTGTACATCCTTGCTCATAGGAAGCAGTTAATTACTCAGTTCAGCTGGGGGCGGTGGCTTACGCTTGCAATCCCAGCACTTTGGGAGGTTGAGGTGGGAGGATTGCTTGAGTTCAGGAGTTCAAGACAAACCTGGACAACATAGCGAGACCCCCCCCATCTCTATTTTTTAAAATTAAAAAAAAAAATGCTCAGTTGAATTTGAATGTCTTACTAATTATTTAGACAGGAATATATATTTTTCATCGTCTGAAGAGATGATATAGCTTAACTCTGAAGCCAGCAATTTGTCAGAGAAAAATTTGTATGATGTGAAACAACTTCTCCTTAATTTTCATTTCTTTGTTTTCTCCTGCTCAGGAATTTTTCTTTTCTTTTTAAGTCTATTTTAACCATTCTTCCTCCTCCAGTTTAATTTTTCAGATTTTGTTTCATCTCTTCTTCCCCCTCTCCCCCAACCAAAGTGTTATATTTCATGCAATGAATCAAATGAACATTTTTACACTTTTTTTTTTTCTTGCAACAGTGAAATGCAGACTGGGCAGCTGTGTTGATTAATTGGTATTTAATGTTAATGCTAGAATTCTATTATAGGTAATTTGTTCTCCTAATATTGAGTATTACCTTTAGAATTCAATGAGAAAAGCCTGATTTATAATTCTATATAAAATTAATGCATTAACTAAATGATTGTGTTGTAGTGATATATGTGATATTGTTTTCATCCTATCTTATTTTGTTTAATGAAAGATCTTGTGATTATTTGATCTTAATTAATGACCCAGAAAATCTCATTCAAATAATTTGTCATAGACCTTTACAAAACTTTTTTGTTGTTTTTTTTTTTGAGACAGGGTCTCATTCTGTCTCCCAGGGTGGAGTACAGTGTTGTGATTTCTGCTCATTGCATCCTCTGCCTCCTGGGTTCAAGTGATTCTCCTGCCTCAGTCTCTCCAGTAGCTGAGATTACAGGCGTGTGTCACCATACCTGGCTAATTTTTTGTATTTTTAGTAGAGACAAGGTTTCACCATGTTGACCAGACAAACTCCTGACCTCAGGTGATCCACTCTCCTCAGTCTCTCCCAAAGTGCTGAGATTATAGGTATGAGCCACTGCGCCCGGCCAAAACTTCTTTTCTTGAAATGTTCATTTTTGGCTGGGCGCGGTGGCTCACGCCTGTAATCCAAGCACTTTGGAGGCCAAGGCGGGCGGATCACCTGAGGTCGGGAGTTCAAGACCAGCCTGACCAACATGGTGAAACCCCGTCTTAAAAAAAATAAATAAATAAATAAAGAGAAATGTTCATTTTTAAGTTCAAATTATAAGGTAAGATGGTATTGTTTACTTGTTAGATATATTTTTTCTTATAATAATACGGTTGATATGGTTTGGCTGTGTCCCCACCCAAAACTCATCTTGAATTCCCATGTATTGTGGGAGGGACCCAGTGGGAGGTAATTGAGTCATGGGGGCAGGTCTTTCTTATACTGTTCTCATGTTAGTTTCATGAGATCTGATGGTTCTATAAGGGGGAGTTTCCCCTGCACAAGTTCTCTTCCCTTGTCTGCTGCCATGTAAGATGTGCCTTTCACCTTCCATCGTGATTGTGAGGCCTCCCCAGCCATGTGGAACTGTAAGTCCATTAAACTTCTATCTTTTGTAAATTGCCCAGTCTCAGGTAAATCTTTATCAGCAGCATGAAAATGGACTAATACGAGGGTCTTATCAGTAATTTCTGAATGTGCAAATACAATAAAATCTGAATTTTATGTAGTGAGTTTTCCAAGATAATTAGGAGCCTGCTATTTTACTTTTTGTTTTTGAGATGGAATCTCATTCTGCCACCCAGGCCAGAGTGCAACGGCACAATCTTGGCTGACTGCAACCTCTGCCTCCTGGGTGCAAGCGATTCTCTGCCTTGGCCTCCCAAGTAGCTGGGATTACAGGCGCCCGCCACCATGTCTGGCTAATTTTTGTATTTTTAGTAGAGATGGGGATTTCACCATGTTGGCCAGGCTGGTTTCAAACTCCTGACCTCGGATAATCCACACACTTCAGCCTCCCAAATTGCTGGGATTAGAGGTGTGAGCCCTGCAATGGGCCATCTGCTATTTTACTTTAAAAATATTGGAGGCTCTTACTCATTTCACTTTTATCTACTGTATTATCAGTGTTCTGTCAATACTTTCCCAGCTGATATTTTGTAAACTTATATCTGGCTTATACAGCATAAGTTCAAGGCATAATGGGTCAGAAAAGAAAACTCAGAATTTTTTCCCTAAGATTTTATAGGAGCCATAAAACTGCAAAGGTTATTGTGAAAATTAAAGAGAGCTTGAGTGATGGTCCCTTTTGTTTATGAATTTGTGAACAGGTAACTAAATCACATTACCATAATATTTAAGGAAGTAGAAGGAGAAGACAAGCAATAACAGAAAATCTCCTAATTATGTAAACGTTAAGTGTATTCCTTTGGTTGTCTTTTATGCTTTTCAGTTTTATTGTTTGTTCCTTTGTTGATGTCCTTCATTGCCTATTGCATGTAAGGTCTTCCAAGTCAGGAAGAATATTCATCTGATTAACCTTTTAAATATTTAAAGGGCTCCGTAAAACGTTTTTTGAAATGAAGACTGCCATTAGTTCTGCTTTACCAAATAACCCCAAGGTCAATTTTCTGCTAACAAAGGTAGAATTACTAATGAAAAGTAGCCTATTCCGCTGTCAAAGTAGTAGAGTACCAGGAGCCAATTAATTTTTCCGAAGAATCTCGGTATGTTTCAAGGAACACTAAATATTTTTTAAAAAATAAAAAAGGAAAGAAAAATCTGGCAAAAAAAGTTTTTTGAAAGAAATTGACAACAAATAAAAAAAAACTTGAAGAAAGAGATATTCCTGAAATTGCTAAGTTGTTTTTTTTTTCCTGGCTTCTTTCTCCACCTTCTCTAGGTTTATATTGTTGTTGGTGAACTTCAAATCGCAGGAACTGACTGGTGATTTCAGAATCATATAATCTGTCAGTGAAAAACTTAGTAAATGCTTAACATGTGATTTGGTTATAGCTTTTGGGAATTACTAATTGTAGTTAGGAGTTCCTAAGACCACCTCCAGGTTCAACAATTTGCTAAAAGGACTAACAGAACTCAGCAAAGCTGTTATACTCATGGTTATAGTTTATTACAGTGAAAGGATACAGATTCAAATCAGCAACAAGTAAAGGTACATGGGGCAGAGTCCTGGAGCGACCAGATGCAACCTTCGTATTTTCCTTTCCCAGGGTGGTCTACAGAGAGTGCTTCGTTCTTCCACCAATGATGAACGACAACATGAATGAAGCATTGCCAACTAGGAAGCTCACCTGAGCCTTGCTGTTTGTTTAGCATTTTTATTGGGGGTCAGTTTCACAGACAAGATAGAGTCATGTGGCTGACCTTAGTTTTCAATCTTTAGCTTCTTCAGAGGTCAAGCTGATACTGTGTGGTCTAGGGCCCCAGGGATTAAAAAAAAAATGTTATCTTTATCAGATATTCCGGGAACTTAGAAGTTATCTCCTAGGAAAGGGTTGTCAAAGGGCAGCCCTTTCTTTAGAATCTGCAGTTTGGCCCCCTAGGCCTGCTGAGTGGGAAGAGGGGAGAGAGATGCCCTAGTTCATTCTTCCAATTTCACCTGTCTAATAAACCCAATTTTTCTTTCATAGGGAGTGGTAAGAAAGGGTAGAGAGAGAGAGTTAAGACATTTCTCTAGGGAAGGCCCTCCACATGGAAACATGTGAAATGGTGGTTAAGAGTTCCCTGCGGCAGACTGAAGAGAAACTTTAATAAGTGGGGGAGAGGGGAGAGATAATTGGAGTTATTGGGCTGAATTCTAGAATAGGCAGGGTTTGCAACTTTCAAGTAAGTCCTGATAACCTAAATTAGGCATCATCGGTGTGGTTTATTTAGTTACTCTGGTTTGTCATAAGAATAAGAAGAGGAAAGGCAGCGTAATGTGGTGGTGAAGTGCATGTACTTTGGTGCCAGACTGCCTGGGTTTGACTCCTTGATCTGCTACTTGCTATCTGACTATGAACGTGTTACTTAACTGTGCTGTGCCTCATTTCCTGTGAAATAAAACAACCTAACTCATATGGTTGTTGTGGAGATTAAATGAATTAATATATGAAATGCACTTAGAACATTGTCAAGCACATAGAAAACAAACACACAGTCCCCAGTTTATGATGGGGGACCTTATAATTTTTCCACTTCACCATGATGTGAAAGCTATACACATTCAGTAGAAACCATACTTTGAGTACCCGTACAGCCATTCTGTTTTTTACTTTCAGTATCTAATCAGTTACATGAGATGGTCAATACTTTATTATAAAATAGGCTTTGTGTTGGGTAATTTTGCCCAACTACAGGCCTGTGTAAGTGTTCCAAATATGTTTAAGATAGTCTAAGCTAAGCTATGGTGTTTGATAGGTTAGATGTATTACATACATTTTTTGTATACAATATTTTTAACTTATGATGGGTTTATCAGGATATAACCCCATCGTAAGGCGAGGAACATCTGTGTAAAGTATACAGTTATTCATGTTGATATTCCTATGTGTGAAGGTGAAATTGTAGGTATACAAAAGTAATGCATTCTGCACAATATCAAAGGCATCCCAAAGGTGATACTGCTTTTGACAAGAGCCCAAGTGGAAAAAAGTGCAATATTGGGAAAAGCATGTTTGTTATCTTTTTGTTCATTCTGTCTCTCCTATTTCTGTTTTTTTTTTTTTTTTTTTTTTTTAGACGGAGTTTTGTCACTCTTTTTGCCCAAGCCGAAGTGCGATGACAAGATCTTGGCTTACTGCAACCTCCACCTCCTTGGTTCAAGTGATTCTCCAGCCTCGGCCTCCCGAGTAGCTGGGATTACAAGTGTGTGCCACCACACCTGGCTAATTTTTTTTGTATTTTTAGCAGAAAGGGGATTTCACCATGTTAGCCAGGCTGGTCTCGAACTCCTGACCTCAGGTGATCTGCCTGCCTTGGCCTCCCAAAGTGCTGGGATTACAGGTGTGAGCCACCACACCCTGCCAGCCTCTTCTATTTCTTAGGAGTGCAGCATCTCCATTGCTCAAAGAGGTCTGCCAAGTTAGAGGTCCTTCATTCTAATACTGTACTTGTGAAAAAAAGTACAAAAAGTATGAAGTAGATGAGAATTGGTTTGAAAGTACTAAGGATGTGAAACTATAAACTTCATTTCCTTATAAGGGATAATTACCTTGTGAAGTACAAGTACATAATTGTGGCTGGAATGTGGATAATGATTCCCAGAGGATTTCTATGGGAAAATTGGAGTCTGCGCTCCCAAATTAGTCATTTCTTTTTAGTTTTCCTATCTCCCAAATGAAAAATGAAATTTAGGCCAGGCATGGTGGCTCATGCCTGTAATCCCAACACTTTGGGAAGCCAAAGTGGGCAGATCACTTGAGGTCAGGAGTTCAAGACCAGCTTGGCCAACATGGTGAAAACCCATCTCTACAAAAAATACAAAAATACTGTTAAAAAAAAAAACTAAAACTAAAAAAAGAAAAAAAAAAGAAAAGTAAAATATACAAAAATTAGCCAGGTGTGGTGCCACACACCTGTAGTCCTGGCAGATTGGGAGGCTGAGGCAGGAGGGTTGCTTGAGCCCAGGAGGTGGAGGTTGCAGTAAGCTGTGATAGCGCCATTGCCCTCCAGCCTGGGTGACAGAGCAAGACTCTGTCTCAGAATAAAAAAAAAGAAAATTCAATTCGTGAATTCAAATTCAAGGTATAAATTCAGTTTATACCTTGGATATAGTAGGTTTTCCATAAATGTTGAATAAATTGAAGCTAGGCAGGCCTACTTTTCTGTTCAACTGATTAAAGCATTTGTTGTGTGCCAGGCATGGTGGCTCACACCTGTAATCCCAGCACTTTGGGGAGGCTGAGGGAGGCAGATCACCTAAGGTCAGGAGTTCAAGACCAGCCTGGCCAACATGGTGAAACACTGTCTCTACTAAAAATGCAAAAATTAGCTGTGGCACACCTGTAATCCCAGCTACTTGTTTGAGACAGGAGAATCATTTGAACCCGGGGAGACAGAGGTTGCAGTGAGCTGAGATCATGCCACTGCACTCCAGCCTGGGTGATAGAGCGAGACTCTGTCTCAAAAATAAATAAATAAATAAATAAAAAGCATTTATTATGTGATATATATATATATAGTTTAAGTAGTTGTAACAGAAAGACCACTCATGTTCCCTGTGGAAATTTTTAAATATGTCCACTTGTTTCTACTTAACCACCTTTGCAATTATCATAACCTCTACCTGGAATGCTGTCCCTTCCTAGATATTCACATGGCTAACTCCTTGTCATTTGGGTCTTAGATTAAATGTCATCTCATCAGTGTCTTCACTATTGAGTTTTACCAAATAGTTAAGAAGTAATACCAATGTAACACAAACTCTGAGAGAATAGAGGAACAGTTTACAGTTTCCACTCATAGGCTGCATAACTTTGATAACAACACTGACAAGGATATTACGTGAAAAGAAAATTATAGACCAACATCCCTCATGAACATGAACATACAACAAAAATCCTAAATAAAACATTAGCAGCCAGGTGTGGTGGCTCATGCTTGTAATCCCAGCACTTTGGGAGGTGAGGTGGGCAGATCGCCTGATGTCAGGAGTTCAAGACCAGCCTGGCCAACAGGGTGAAGCCCCGTCTCTATGAAAAATACAAAAATTAGCCTGGTGTGGTGGTACACACCTGTAGTCCCAGCTACTCTGGAGGCTGAGACAGGATAATTGCTTGAACCCAGGAGGCGGAGGTTGCAGTGAGCTGAGATCGCACCATTGTACTCCAGCCTGGATGATAGAGCAAGACTGTCTCAAAAACAAACAGAACCAAAAAAAATTAGCAAATCGAATCCAGCAATACATAGAAAGAATAAGAAAACTGTTGCTCAACATTATTAATTGGGTCCTCTTTAATGTTTTTCAAAGGCTGTACATTAAAATTTGAAATCCTTTTATTACTGCTTTGACTATTCAGATAATGCTTCTTTGACTATGATTCCATGTGGCGTCTAGGTCATAAGGGTCCAGCATTCATAAAGATTATAAATATTTCATCATGTCATTGTAATTTAAGTCTTTATCCAGAATTGAGGTAATTTTAGAAATGAAAATAAATGTATTTATGGCATTATTAAAGTGTATTTTGATTCCAGAATTTTCATTTTCCACTTTGTATTTTTGGTGACAGGCATTTCCCTTGTCTTGTAGATCAAGATATTTTGGAAACTATATTGATAGACAGCTGTATCTTCCCAAGTACCACAATAGTAAGTATATATGTTTTAGAATTACATTGTCTCATGATTTTTTTAAAAAAGAAAGTGTTCAAAAGCCTTTAGATTTAAATAATTAGTTTGCTTAATATTGAAACCTCTTAAATATAGACTATCTTCTAATACTCATTTTTGTGAACATACCAAAAATTGTCTCTTTTGAAAGGTTTTTTTTCTAGATTTTTTTCTATTTTGAAGACCTTCTCTCTTTCCAAATCCAATCAGACTATGTAAAAATAGTCATATTTCTGCTCTATTATGAAAAATAATGGAATGGAAAATATTGCTTGGTAAGATATTGTTTGTATATTTTTCTTCATGTGTGTTTTCCCTTGATAGCCAGATCATTTGAGCAGTCTTATTATTGTGATGCTATATGATTTCCAAGATAGAAAATTTCAAACTCGTGTCCTTTCTGATAATGAAGAGTCCATATCAGAAGTTCAAGAAAGTAGAACCTTCTTAACAGGTAATTGGAAAAGTGAAAAGGATGTTTTATATGAAACCTACATTGGTATTCTTATTGGTAAAATTGGCATACAGCATAATGTGTAGATAAGAGTTAAATTTTATAGAGAAAAATATAAAAATTCATAAATTTCTTGAATTCAAACAGGTTAAATATTTTGTTTAAAATTAGGTTTTTTCAAAGCTTGATTTACAAGATCAAATGTGTAAGTGTGTGAGAAATCATTAAAAAGTCCCAATAATTTTTAGCACATAAATTAAACTGTATTTGAAACAGCTACTAATTGCTTAGTTTATTTATACCTTTGTAAAAAAAAAAAAAAAAAGAAAACCTCTAACATGAATCAAATGAGAAAATTTCAACAGTAGGCAAGAATCAACTATTTTGCCAAAGTAAAGAAAAAAATTCTACTTAAGAATAAACTAACATCTTAAATGTGTTTTATTTTTATCCTAAATATCAGTAGACGTCTACCATGAGAATAATAATTATCTACCTCAAAGGGTAGTTGGGATAATGGATTAGATTAATGCATGTAAAATACTCAGCTTAGAACCAGACATAGAATAAATGGTCAGTAAATGTTAAGTGTTACTATTTTCTATGGTTTGAAATGTTTCCCCCAGAATTCATGTATTGGAAACCTAATCCTCAGTATGACAATGTTGGGAGTTGGGGCCTAATGAGAAGTGTTTAGGTCATGAAGATTTCACCCTCATGGATAGATTAATGCTGTTGTAAAAAGGGCTTGTGAGGTGGGTTCACTCTCTTTCTTGTGCTTTTGCCCTTCTGTGTTCCACCATTTGATGATGCAGCAACAAGGGCCTCACCAAATGCCAGAATCTTGATCTTGGACTTCTCAGCCTCCAAACTGTGGGAAAATAAACTTCTGTTCTTTATAAATTACCTGGTCTCAGGTATTTTGTTATAGCAGTGCAAAATGAATGAAGACACTGTTGATTCCAGCTTTTAGTACCATGTTGTTGAACTTTTATAGAAAGTACAGTGTAGCAACAAGAACAATCTTGTAGGAAGATTTTGGCTTAGTGAATAGTCTGAATGTCACTGTCAACAATTGACAGTATGATGCCTGATTTTATATATTTATAGGAAATTTAGGCAGTTTTATTTAAATGATTGAAGGTTGAGTCCAAAAGACTCAGGTAATAGGGTAATGATAATAACATTTATTGAGCACTTAATATGTATCAACCACTGTTCTAAGAAACTCTTTACATAACAACTCTATGCATTGGTTACTGTTACCAACTTGTAACTTTACACATGGGAAAAATGAACAGACAAGTTAAAGCAGGGATTCCCAACCTGAGGGCCACAGACCAGTACCTGTCTGTAGCCTGTTCAGAACTGGGCAGTACAGCAGGAGGTGAGTGGTGGGTGAATGAGCATGACCACCTGAGCTCTACCTTCCGTCAGATCAGCAGCCGCATTAGGTTCTCATAGGAGCATGACCCTGCTGTGAACTACACATGCATGGGGTCTAGGTTGCATGCTCCTTATGAGAATCTAAGGATTCTTATGAGATCATCTAATGCTTGATGATATGAGGTGGAACAGATTCATCCTAAAATCATTCCCTCCACCCTCCCCCAGTTCGTGGAAAAATTGTCTTCCATGAAACTGGTCCCTGGTACCAAAAAGTTTCGGGACTGTTTAATGCCACATAACTGGAAAGGGGAGTAGCCAGGATTCACACTCAGCAATCACCATCTACCTAGAGTCCAAACTTCAACCATTTATGTGCTATCACTCCTCCCACTTAACATAGTGAGGCTTGGCTGGGGTACTCTGGAAGTTTAGAACATAGTCATATCTCATGTCAGAGAAATCATGGGATGGAGAAGAGCAAAAGCAATCAGATGTATGTACTCTCTGTGTTAAATAAGTAAGGATGTTGTGCCTGTTTATTTTGGGTTTGGGGGAAACTGCCTTGCTGCTATGCTAGTTCCAGTGCTGGGCAGCCTGACTCCCAGGATGGGCATTCAGAGGAAACTCGGTGGAGCAATATGCTATGGGAGAGGCTCTGAGTTTCAGTTTCCTGTGCCTCTCCTAGTTTCTGTTTGACATAGTCAGGACTTAGGGGCCTTTTATGTTTCAACTTAGTCTCAGAGGGGCTAATGAGAGCCGGGGTTATGCTGAGTCAACCAAGAAACCCACAGGGCTCTAACCAAGTAAGAAAGATTACACTGTGGTTTCATTAGAAGTAGACTTTAGCCGAGGATGCTGGCGAGACAAGTGGGAGTAGGACAAGCAAAGGGCCTGGCTTAAGCAGTCAAAGGAACCAGAAGATGTTAATGTCGAAGGATTCCTGGGTTCCCCAGATTTTCCCCATTCCCATAATCCACATCGTGCTACCACCTGCCTTAACACATATTCTGGTTACATTGTTGTCGGTGTAGTACTTTTTTCCCATACCCAAACCAATAGAATTTTATGTGCTGCAAATCTTAGTCTTAAATTAATCAGTCACATTGTACTCAATTCATCACATGCTATAGGAGAAATGCCTACGTTTAGTGATTGAATTGCAGAGAAGAATAGTAGCACAGTGCTGGGAAAATACATGTACAAAGATGCCACAGTATTTTACTCAAGTCTTCTTAGCTTTCAAGTAATTGAAGCCATCTTCAGTGAGCTTGAGCAAAAATGGAAAATAAAGATACTGGGATATCTCATACAACTTGACTCAGGAAGAGAATGAAATCAGGAACTGGAAAGATGTTAGGAATTTCATTTGCTTTATCTCTTTATCTTTTTATCTCTGCTTCTCTCGTAGTATCTGCTTCATTTTTTTTCCTCTGCACATCTGCCTACTGTGCTTTTTTTAGTCTGCATGGAAAAGGCCCTACTGTTGTACCCCAGTACCTGAGCTTATGTTAGAGTTGTATGCTAGTTTCTTCACTTAGACTAACTTATTATCTGTACTTCCCAATTCTAAATTCCTGTGAGAGGAAATTCAGTTGGCTCAGTGTGGGTCAGGTTCATTCTCTCGGGCCAATTCCTTGTAGCCAATTAAGTGGTATTCTAAACCACAGAAAGACAGCTGGAAGCCAACTCGATTCATCTTTTAGGGCTTGAGACTAGTTGCCAGGGAAGTTAAATCACTGTAAGCTCAAAGTATACCTTAGCATATATCTACTTAGAGGATTAAGACTAATTCTTTTTTTTTTTTTTTTTTGTTTTGAGATGGGTCTTGCTCTGTCCCCCAGGCTGGAGTGGTGCAATGGTGAGATCTTGGTTCACTGCAACCTCTACCTCCTGGGTTCAGGCGATTCTCCTGCCTCAGCCTCCAGAGTAGCTAAGATTAGAGGTGTGCACCATCATGCCCGGCTAATTTTTATGTTTTTGTGGAGACAGGGTTTCACCATGTTGGCCAGGTTGGTCTCAAACTCCTGACCTCAGGTGATCCGCCCGTCTCGGTCTCCCAAAATCATGCCTGGGATTACAGGCATGAGCCACTGTGCCTGGCGAGATAAAAACTAATTCTAAGATATAATAGAAGAAGAAGTAATTAGCAAGAAATTGAATGAGAACGATATCTTCGTTGTAAAAGTGGTTTGACCTTTGTTGTTGTTCCTCCTAGGGATCCTTGAGTTTTTTTTACTCTTATATCCCTACGCACCAACATGTATCTTTTTCTTCACTTATTCATGGCTTTAGACATATAATCCAAGATGATACCTATTATCATTTTTTTACATATGAATGGTCTTTAAGAATTCATTTTTGTGTATAAAATGCAACTGTCTTTTTAATACTGTGTGACTAGGTTAAAAAAAGAGAGACCACAGTCCCTTCTTTCTCACTCCCCATGCCTTTCCACCAGCCCAATAATCTATTTCTGTCAAATTATTTGTTGGACTGTTGTGAGGCAGCAATTGGAAAATAGGCAATGAAAAACTAGAGAAAAGAGGGGAAAGACTTAGTCAGTTCTTCCAAATCACCCCAAAACCATTTATCCTGAAGTCTTCTACTTCACAGCAAAGGCATCACCATCTACCTAGATATCATCCTTAATTCTTCTTTCCTCCCCCACCCCTGCACTCAATCTGTATCTAATTCATCAAGTAACTCCAATTTCCATTTTCACTACTACCATCCAAATCTGTGCCACCGTAATCTATCACCTGGACTACCACGATAGCTTCCTTAGATAGGTTTCCCTGGCCTATAACTCTTACTTTCCTGCAATCCATTCCTCATGGCAGGTAAAGTGATGTTTTCAAACTGGAATTGTATAGTCATGATAGAATATCTCGGATCAGGCTTCCCCTTCTACTGTAACAACTAGAAAACTGGACAACATGTATTATAGGATGTAAAGGTTTTGGACATTAGACAAGAAGCAGCACAGAAACTTGATCCCTGAAAGAAAAAACAAATGAGGTGAGCCCTAGAATAGTGTTGGCTTTATGCCTGGAAGAATTCTCAAACTGCAATGCAGGAAGTAGAAAATAGCAGTCTTGCTGAGTTAAGAAACAGAGACTAGTTTTAGAAGACTGAAGTGATTGTTTTTCTTCTTTGTTGTATTAAGTGGCCAGGTGATTTATGTTGACTGGTTTATGAATAGTAAACCAACCAAGCATTTTTGGGATAAACGACATTTGCTCAGGTATATTCTTTTTCTTGTCTTCCCCAGTTTCTCTCACTCTCTGTAATGCTCCAGAATTTCTCATTGCCAAAATGCCCCTTAAATACCTGTTCATGGGTTTTATCTCTCACATTCTCTCTACCTCTTCTTCAGAAACTCTTCACCTGTCTCACCTCATGAAGAGTCTGAAACAGATGTCTGATTTTACATTTTTCTGGGAAATTCAAGCAGTTCATTAAGATTATCTTTTGGCATTAAGAAAATGCAATCAAGTGTCACTTAATGATGGGGAACATCCTGAGAAATGTGTCCTGAGGTGATTTCTTCTAATGGGAACATCGTATAATATACTTGCACAAATCTAGATGGTATAGCCTACTGCACACCTATCCTATATGGTATAGCCTAATGCTTCTAGGCTACAAACCTGCGCAGCATGTTATGTGCTAAATACTGTACGCAATTATAACACTATGGCAAATATTTGTGTATCTAAACATATTTAAATATAGCTAAGGTACAGTAATTATACTGTAGTAAACTCTTTGGGACCACCATCATGAACACAGTTCATCATTGACCTAAATGTCATTATGCAGCTCATAACGTTATTCAATTTATATTTAAAGAGAACCACAGTTCTGATGTGTTAGACATTAGTAATGCCATTCAAAAACTTAAGTGAAAAACTACATAAAGATTTCTGAAAATTTTAAAAATGTAAATGTATATTACAAAAAGCCAAAAAGTAGTAAAAAGCCAAAAAAGAATTAAATCAATTTCATTAAAAAATAAACTGAGGAAAAATGGCATATTAGTTAAGATTCTTTTTGCAACTGACCGATTCTGCAAAAGAAGGACTTTAAGATCATCGATGGAAGAACTGAACATGAGGCTGCAGGAGGGGCAGTGATGTAGCTGTGCTTCTACTAACTAGAGCCTGTAACTCCAAAATCATCAGGACTCTAGTCTCTGCTTTTCTTTCCCCTCCATTCTCTTATCATTCCATATTGCTAGGATAAGAAGCTTGACTGCCCACAACTCCCTAACAAAGGAGCTACATTTTATAGTACCAAACACTGGAAAAACTGGCTTGACTCTCTTCCTACATGCAAAAATCTCTCTCTTTTCTCTCTCTCTCTCTCAAGCATGCCAGTTGGGCTTGAACTCTGCAATCAAATTACCTGAGTTGAGATAATTGAGAGAGAATATGGAAGAGAGAGAAAGAGGAGACATGACCTGGCATACCATGGGAGTGACAAATAGTTCAGTGTGTGACTGAAGATAGATTCATGGATGGGAGTGATGGGAATTGAGGCAGGAGGAGTTGTTTCAGGTTAAACTATTAATATCCTAGAATATCCTGATAAGGAATTTCGATCTGTCCTGTGGCTGAAGGATTTCATCTAAAATTTAAGCTTAGGAATTACATAATTATAATTTAATATTATAAAGGAAACTGTGTGTGTAACTGGGATGGTGGTAAAGAGATAATCAGGCAGCTCTCTGTGATAACATACAAATTGCAGCAGAGGAAGGGCTTCTGGATCAAGAATATTGGGAAAGGCTACTTTGCTAACATTTTCATCATTGCAGTCCTCCTGATTTACAGCTATGGAAGAGGCTTTTTTTTAGTAACCACAGGATAGGATACTTCATTTACAGAAGTATAAGTCTGGTTATTTTAATAACATTTGAATTTGATCTTTGCCCTAAGTCTAATATAGTATATTTACATAAAAATCTGTATAACTGCATCTATACTTGATTTTTTGTGGGATTAAGTTATGTTAAAAATCATGGTCCAAAATGTTTACTATCTGGAAAATTGGAGAATTATTTCTCCTTACACTCCTCACTTATACATAGCACATATATATTTCTCGGCTTCATATTTCTAGTCTTTAATGATTGAATCATTCAGTCAATAGCATTTATTATGATAAATTTGAACTAAGTAGGTATTTGCAAGTATTATTAATAAAAAATAGTCTGTACTCAGAATATCTCACAATGTGTAATACAGAACAGTAACTCACCACTTTTACATTAATTTACTTTTTGAGGTTCATTAATGTACTATTTCTTTTTTTTAGTGTCCACTGCCATAGTTCTGTGACATTTAGACCCAAAATTAGACACATCTAATTTTATTGCAGTCCTAAAAGGCTTAATGTTTGACCACCCTTTCCTTTTCTTCCCAAGTACCCCTATATCCTCTCTCTCATATACATACACATAATATTCCCATATAAACAATTTTTGGGGCGAGATGTTCTTATTCTATTGAGTAGATAAGAAATGTAGAATAAGGAAACTGCAGGCATAAAGAAAAGAAGTAGCTATTTAACAGTTGGTGCTAAAAAAAAATAACAGAGATGCTCATTTACTACCCCTCTTGTCCTAGCTCCCAACATTCTTTGAAACAATTTAAGCGGGCCTGACAGTAATTCCCTGAAAGTGTCCTCCCTTTCTGAACCACCCACCAACCACACCTCAGATCATATTTGACTCTTTTGTGACATCTCTCTTACTTCTTACTCAAGATTATACTTGAGGTTGATTTCAGTTAGATTCCCATTGTGAAAATGCTATGAATATGGGCCAGAAATAAGTCCTGTGTTTTCATTTGTTAAAAATTTGGACTATGAGATAAAGAAAAACCATTGAGCCTTCATGGCGATGCTTACTAGTTCTTGTTTTTCTTTTTTGTGATTTGGAACTTTAAAGCATGGGACATTCAGAACTGGGAAGGACTTAATACAGACTCATGAAAGTTTTTTAATCATATCAAGACTATATTGTTGCCATCTGTGATACTAATAACTAGCCTATAATGAGTGCCTGCTATGTGCCAGGCACTGTGCTAATAGTTTTGCACACATTGATAATCACTACATTAATAACAAAGTAAGTTGGCCACCTTTAACAGATGAGAAAACTAGGCTGAAAAAGGAGATTAAATAACATTCCTGAGGTTACACAGCTAGTAAGTGATAAAACCTGAATTTAACTTCAAGTTTGTCTGACTCTAAATCCTAAACCCTTCTCACTAAATAAAGTTTGTCTTTCACCTGGGTGCGGTGGCTCATGCCTGTAATCCCAGCACTTTGGGAGGCCAAGTTGGGCGGATCACTCGAGGTCAAGATTTTGAGACCAGCCTGGCCAACATGGCAAAACCCCATCTGTACTAAAAATACAAAAATTAGCCGGGTATGGTGGTGCACACCTGTAGTCCCAGCTGCTCAGGAGGCTGAGGTAGGAGAATCGTTTGAACCCAGAGGGCTCAAGTTGTAGTAAGCCAAGGTCATGCAACTACTCTCTAGTCTGGGCAACAAATAGAGACTCTATCTCAAAAAAAAAAAAAAAAAAGGTTTATATTTCAACCAGCAATCAATATAATAGTTAACAAGTTGCTGCACATCTATACAGGGCAGCAAAAACAGAAAGGAATCAGGATTATTATATTTCTATTTTAAGATAAGACAAATTTTTATTTTAGACTTCAAAAATTTGGAATGGAATTATTTGTTAAAATTCTAAATGTAATTGTTAGAGTTTTCAGTGGAAAATTGACAGTCTTATCTCAAATGCAGTAGAGTAAGGATGGATTTTTCTGTCTCTAGTTTTAAGATAAAATTGGCTGCAGCATTGGCAAGATGTCGAATCAAACATGATGCCCTTTCAATTTATCACATCCTGCCAGAAACAGTTAGGAAACAGGAACTAAGGGCCTCCACTTTACCACTTTATGCTTGGATAAATACTTGTAAAATCAGGTAAGTGTTTAAATCAAATTATTTATATTTCAAGTCTCCATACTTTTAAAATAATATGTTGAGAAGCATTGCCTTTTTTAAGAGGTGGGGGCGTCACATCTAGGGGAGCGATTAGGGAATCATAGTTACATTTCAGAGCTTATGACCAAATTACCAAAGGTAATTACATATATATGTTAACTTTTCCGTCAATAATTATCTTTTAGTTTATTTTTGGTTAAAATTGTTAGTTCCATTAGATGTAATGTATGAAGTGATGTTTTTCTTTGTTACGGGAAAAAGGTGTTAGTGTTAAGTACATTTTTAATGTATTATATTTGTAATTACAAGCTAATGTTGTATATTTACAGCCCTGAAGAAGTTTATAATAATTTGAAGAGAAGAGGCTATCAAAAAGTCAAATCTGTATTGCATATTGATGATAAAGTCTTTGCGGTGGACCAACATTGCTATGATGTCTTAATTTTTCCATCTCATCTTAAAAACGATCTTATAAATATAGATCTTTTCAAAGATTACAAACTTATTTTTCAGGTAAACCAATATTTACTTTCATTGTGATTCTCAACAACCTAACCAAAGAACTTCTCCACTTAAAACCTAACACTGTTTATGTTTTTATAGATTATCAGGGAGGTTTATAAGGCCTAATTTCACCTTGAATAAAATTAATATCTCTACAATCAGTGCCTCTGATTGGCATCTTTGTCTTATGTGAATTTACAAAGAACATATTCTTCTCCCCGATTCCATACATGGGAAGATTTGCATTGCTGGCAGCTGTAAGGTTCTAATTTTCTCCCCTAAAGGAAAATTCAAGAGAAGGTACAATGAGACCTTTTCTTCCTTCCATTTCCGGGAAAGATTCTAGTGCCATCTTGTATATGAAAAAGCAAGTGTAATTGTTTTTCATAATTTCTGTAATATAGTCTTACAGCTTTTGTAAGAGGTGTATAAAGGCTATCAATATAGGAAGAGTATGAGGTACAGTGTGGTTTAAACAGAACAAAAATAAAAGGTATAAAAAAGTAGGTTAAATTCATTTTTACATCTGTAGAGTCTAATCATTGCCTCAAATGTACCTTGATCTTCTAAGGTTTATCCCTTCTCCACATTCCTATTCTTGGGGAGAATCTCTTACCACATCAAGCACTGAGATCAACTGCAGAAGCCTAAGCTTCTCAAACATCTTGATTTTAACCTCTGTGAGCTAGTGGCAATTTAGGTGGCAAGGTAATGGGGAAGAAAAAAATGGAAGTACTAGATGAGTAGGTTTTTGTGAAGGGGTAAGAATGGGAGCTAAGACAGGACATCCTTCATCTGTTGACTGTATTGTAGAGATTTTGGTATTGCTTTATACAAAAATTAGACAGTAACAGTCATAATTGAGGCTAAACAAAGTTAAGCTGTTTGTTTTAAATATATCAGTTGTCTCTGCTAACTCTTTACTTAGACATATATTAAGATGTTAAAATGGATTAGGTATCTAATATTACTATGAAGTACTTTCTTTTATGTAAAGCAAATAGAAGTCAGCTTATATTCCTAGTCATACCCTTTGAAATTCTAATCATACCATTATCTTATAGGACAAATCTCGAAGTCTTGCTGTCCATTCTGTGAAGGCTTTATTAAATATGGATGATGATATCTTAATGGTCAATACAGGTTCGTGGTACACAGTTGCCCATATGTCAGTTTTAACAAATAATAATACCTCAAAAGTATTTGTGTGTGGAGTGCAATCACAAGCTAAGGATCCTGACTTGAAGACCCTTTTCACAAAAATGGGATGTAAAAGTATGTACAAATATTTCTTCCTTTGGCGATTATTATTGTACAAGATTTTAGAAATGTTAAAAATGTTTTAATTTATTAGTTTTTTGTAATTTAAAAGCTCTATATGTGAACTATAATCTTAAAATCCTCACTAATCTATATTATATCAGGCTGTCCTTGTTGCTTAATTTGGTTAAACAACTGTAGGTTAAATTAATATCTTGGTACTTTGTAAACGTGTTTGACATGTAGCTACACATAATTTGAGGCTCAAACAACATTTAGTTAAAGTGGAAATTTTATCATTTAATAAGAATGATTATCACTTAATAATAAATACATAAGTGCTTAAGTGACAAAGATAATATCTAGGACTAGAAGCTAAGTCTTTTTTTTTTTTTTTTTGAGATAAAGTCTTACTTTGTAGGCCAGCCTGGAGTGCACTGGTATGATCACAGTTTACTGCAACTTCTACCTCCTGGACTCAAGAGATCCTACCCCCTCAGCTTCCCAAGTAGCTGTGACTGCAGGCTCATGCCACTATACCTGGCTAATTTTTGTAATTTTTGCAGAGCTAGGGTTTTGCAATGTTACTCAAGCTAGTCTCAAACTCCTGGGCTCAAGTGATCTGCCTGCCTGGGCCTCCCACAGTTCTGGGATTACAGGCATGAACCACCATGCCTACCCTAGGAGCTGTCTTTTAGGCTTCTTGTTTTTAAAAAATGTTTCCATTGGATCATGCTAACTAAAGATCACATTTTATTATAGGTTCAGCGAGGCTGAAAAACTAAGCAAAACTTTTAACAGATTCACAGGGATGGGAGACAAAAAGCAGAATTCAGGATTTGACCAGGAGAGGTAGCCTGGTAAATACTCAGGATTTCACGTGGAGTCCTGAAGTACATCTTGAATAGTGATCAGTCCTCCAAAGAATTAGAATTAGAACCCACATTGTAGTCATCTTAATTGCCAATTAGATTAAGGTGATCTGGGATTGCTAGTGCCCAGACTTAGCTGCCTGCCAGAAGCAAAAGTAAATTTCCTCTGGAGGAAAACAACATCATCCTACATTTCTAATTATCTTCTATTCTAAATTTTTTTTTTTTTTTTTTTTTTTTAGTTTTTTGAGATGGAGTCTCCCTCTTGTTACCCAGGCTGGAGTGCAGTGGTGCCATCCCAGCTCACTGCAACCTTCAAGATTCAAGCAAGTCTCCTGCCTTAGCCTCCCAAGTAGCTGGGATTATAGGCACCTGCCACCAGGTGTGGGCCTAGCCAAGTTTTGTATTTTTAGTAGGGATGAGGTTTCACCATGTTGGCCAAATTGGTCTGGAACTCCTGACCTGAGGTGATCCGCCCACCTCTGCCTCCCAAAGTGCTAGGATTAAAAGCCACCACACCCGGCCTGTATTGTCTAAATTTTTTCAAATGTAGTATCTACCACTCAATTTTAAAAAACACTGACAGAAGAAGAAAAGGTATGACTAAAGAGAAAGCACTGCAGTAGAAGCAGACCCACAGTGTATCTAGGGATACTGGATTGATCAGATGTGGACTTTAGTTTTATTTTTTTGAGACAGGGTCTTGTTATGTTGCCTAGGCTGATCTCACACTCCTGGGATCAAGCAATGCTCCTGCATCAGCCTCTCAAATAGCTGAAATGACAGGCAGGTGCCACTGCACCTGGCTCAAGATGTACACTTTAAAATAACTATGATTAATAAGCTGGAGGGACTAAATGTCACGTTTTAGAATTTTAGCAGAGAACTAGAAACTATAAAAGCTAAAAGAAAGTTCTAGAACTGAAAAATACAATGTGTGAAATTAAGAAATAAATGTGATATAGATTTAACAGTAAATTACACAGAACTGAAGATACAATAAGTGAACTGATAGGTCTGAAGAAAATATCCAGACTGAAGCTTGGGGAGACAAAGGATATAAAAGATGTCACAAGACACACATGAGACTCAGTGATTCAATTATCTCATGTGTGTTTGATTGAAATTGCAGAAGGAGAGGAGAAAAGGAATTGGAAAGAAACAATATTTGAATTTCAGGCTTGAAAATTGATGAAAGACATTAAGCCACAGATTCAAGAAGCGCTGTAAAGTCTAAGCAGAATAAGTACATGGAAAACATATCCTATGGCCTGAATATTTGTGTCCCCCACAAAATTTGTATGTTAAAATCCTAACCCCCAAAGTGATGTTATCAGGAGGTGGGGCCTTTGGAAAGTTGTGAGGGCAGAGCCCTCATGAGTGGGATTAGTGCCTTTATGAAGAGGACCCCAGGGACCTAGGTAGTCCCCCTTTTACCATCTGAGGATATAGCAGGAAGGTACCATCTGTGAGAAGGCAGGCCCTCTCCAGACACTGAATCTGCTGGTGCCTTGGTCTTCAACTTCCTAGTCTCCAGACTTGTAAGAAATAAAATTCTTTTGTTTATAAGCTACTTATTCTATGGCATTTGTCATAACAGCCCAAATGGACTAACACAACATATGAGGCATACCATAGCATACCTGCTGAAAACCAAAGAGAAAGGGCATTGGTGAGCAGCTGGGGAGAAAACACATATACCGTCAATGGAATAGCAATAAAAGTAAAACCTAACTTTTCAATAGAAATAATTAAAACCAGAAAACCATTAAACAATGTCTTCATAATGCTGAAAGAAACTGCCAGGCTAGATTTTTATATCCACCAAAAATACTCTTCAAAATAAAGATATTCTTAGACAAAAAAAATCTGAGAGTTTGTCACTGGTGGACACAGTAAATGAAATACTAAAGATACATTGTTTGGGTAGAAGAAATGTTGTATAGGAAATTGGAGGCTGGACACAGTGGCTCATGCTGGTAATCCCAGTGCTTTGGGAGGCCAAGTTAGGAGAAGGCCATGAGTTTGAGACCAGCTGGGCAACACAATGAGATACTGTCTCTACTAAAAATTTAAAAATTAGCTGGATGTAGTGGTGTACAGCTGTAGTCCTAGCTACTCAGGATGCTGAGGTGGGAGGACTACTTGAGCCCAGGAGTTTAAGGTTACAGTAAGCTGTGATTGTGCCACTGCATTCCAACCTGGGCAACAGAGCAAGACCCTGTCTCTAAAAAAAAAGTAGAGATGCTGAAAGAAATGAAGAACAATACAAAAGTTAAGTATGTAGGTAAATCTAAATGATTATAATCTAATGTCTAATGGGGTTACAAATTAATATCTGTGAGATTAAAGGTATTTATGTTATATGCAATAAAAATAAATTACAACTATGGCATATAATTTTAGAGGAAAGGAAATAGAATTAATATATCCTATGGTTTTTGCTTTTCTAGGCAGTGGTAAAGTAGTAAATTATATTAAGTGCATGATGTATGCTATAATTTCTGGGACAATGAGTTAAACACGTAATAAAACAATGTATAATGAATAGTTAAGAGGGGAGAGATGGAATATAGAATTGGAATATGAGTCTAAAAAAAGATTAAAAAGCAGAGGCTGGATGTGGTGGCTCACACCTGTAATCCCAGCACTTTGGGAGGCAGGGTGGGAGGATCACCTGTGGCCAGGAGTTCGAGACCAGCCGGGCCAGCATGGTGAAACCCAGTCTCCAATAAAAATACAAAAATTAGCCGGATGCAGTGGTGCAGGCCTGTAGTTCCAGCTACTTGGTAGGCTGAGGCATGAGAATCGCTTGAATCCGGGATGCAGAGGTTGCAGTGAGCTGAGAGCGTACCTCTGCACTCCAGCCTAGGCAACAGAGTGAGACTCTGTCTCAAAAAAATAATAATTAAAAAAAAAAATAAAGGAGAAAATATCAGGCACAATGGCTCATGCCTGTAATCACATCCCAGCACTCTGGGAGGCTAAGGCGGGTGGATTGCTGGAGCCCAGGAATTTGAGACCAGCCTGGGCAACATGGTGAAACCCTATTTCTACAAAAAATAGAAAAAAAATTAGTCAGTGTGGTAGCACACGTCTGTGGGCCCAGCTACTCAGGAGGCTGAGGTTAGAGGATCATTTGAGCCCAGGAGATTGATGTTACATTGAGCCGTGATTGGGCCATTGCACTCTAACCTGAGTGACTCTGTCTTAAAAAAAGAAGAGAAAAGGGGACATAGAAAAAGCAAGACAAATAGCAAATGGGATGGTAGATTAAACCAAATAATATATATTTAAGCTTATATACATTATACATATAAGACATTAAAATATATAAACATAGAAAATATTTTATATTTTTATATATATAAAATATTTGATAAATGTTACTCCAGCTCAGCCTCCCAAGTAGCAGGGACTACAGGCGTGTGCCACCATGCCCGGTGAATTTTTTGATATTTTGTAGAGATAATATCTCACTATGTTGCCCAGACTGGTTGTGAACTCCTGGGCTCAAGCAATCCTCCTGTCTTGGCCTCCCAAACTATTGGGATTATAGGCATAAGCCACTGCACCCGGTCAGTCTTGGATTTTAAAAGATCAACTACATGCTGTTTACAAGAAATGCTCTTAAATAAAAGGATACAAAAAAACTTAAAAGGACAGAAAAAGATATGCAGTGCTTATACTAATAAGAGCTGCAGACAAATAGATTCAAGTCAAGAAGCATTGCTAAGAATAAAGAGATATTTACAGCCAGGCGCGGTGGCTCACGCCTGTAATCCCAACACTTTGGGAGGCCGAGGCAGGCGGATCACGAGGTCTAGAGATCAAGACCATCCTGGCCAACATGGTGAAACCCCATCTCTACTAAAAAAATACGAAAAAATTAGCCGGGTGTGGTGGCATGCACCTGTTGTCCCAGCTACTCGGGAGGCTGAGGCGGAAGAATCGCTTGAACCCAGGAGGCAGAGGTTGCAGTGAGCCGAGATTGCGCCACTGCACTCCAGCCCGGCAACAGAGCAAGACTCTGTCTCTCACACACACACACAAAAGATATTTATAATTATGAAAGGTTCAATTCATCAAGAAAATATGACAGTACTAAAGATATATGTACCTAGTAACATAGTCCTAAAATATATAGAGAGTAAAATTGTCCAGAACAAGCAACCCTTCTCTGTATACAAAAAATCCAAAGGAATCAATGAATAAACTATTAGAAATAACATATTAGTATAATAAGGTTGCAGAACACAAAATGAATATATAAAAATCTGTTGTATTTCTATCCACCAGCAATGAATAATCTAAAAATGAAAGTAAGAAAACAATCCTTTTTATAACATCAAAAAGAATAAAATTCTTAGCAATAAATTTAATACAAGTAGTTCAAGACTTATACAATGAAAACTACAAAATATCATTTAAAGAAATTAGGAAGTTGGATGCTGTGGCTCATGCGGGAGGCCAAGGTGGGTAGATCACTTTGAGCTCAGGAGTTCGAGACTAGCCTGGGCAACATGGCAAAACTCCGTCTCTATAAAAAATACAAGAAGAAATTAGCCAAGCGTGGTGGCGCATGCCTGTAGTCCTAGCTACTCGAGAGGCTGAGGCTGCAGAATCTCTTGAACTTGGGAAGTGGAGGTTGCAGTGAGCCGAGATAGCACCACTGCACTCCACCCTGTCTCAAAAAAAAAAAAAAAAAAAAAGAAAGAAAGAAAAAAATTAGGGCCGGGTGCAGTGGCACACATTTGTAATCTCAGCACTTAGCACTTTGGGAGGGTATAAAGTGGGAGGATCACTTGAGGCCAGGAGTTCGAGACCAATCTGGCAACAGAGGAAGACTCCATCTCTACAAAAAATTTAAAAATTATCCAGCCATGGTGGCACATGCCTGTAATCCTAGCTACTTGGGAGGCTGAGGTGGAAGGATTGCTTTACCCCAGGAGTTCAAGGCTGCAGTGAGCTGCTTCATGCCACTGGGCATGAAGAGTGAGACCCTGTCTCTGAGAAAATAAAAAATAACTTATTTTTATTTTTATTTTTTATTAATCCATTCTGGGCAACAAAGTGAGACCCTGTCTCTAAGAAAATAAAAAATAAGACAAACAAGTGGAAAATATTCCATGTTTATGGATCAGAACACTTAATATGGCAGTGCTCCCTAAATTGATCTACAGATTCCTTGTAGTTCTTATAAAAGTCTCAGCTGAGCTTTTTCAGAAATTGACACACTGTTCCTAAAATCCGCACGGAAATTTAAGGAACCCAGAATAGCCAAATGAATTGTGAAAAAGAACAAAGTTATAGGACTCACATATCCTGATTTAAAAGCTTACTACACAGCTACAGTAATCAAGAAGTGTGATAATAGCATAAGGATAAATGTGTAGATCAATGGAACAAAATTGAAAGTTCAGAAATAAACCCTTATATTTATAGTCAGTTGATTTTTAACAAGGTTGCCAAGACTATGCAATGGGAAATGAATAATCTTTTCAACAAGTGGTGCTGGGACAACTGGATAGGCACTCGGAAATGAATAAAATTGGATGTATATCTCAAATCATATACAAAAATTAAAATGGATCAAAAATATAAGTGTTAGAGCTAAAATTCTTGTAAGAAAACACAGGTAAGTCTTCATGAGCTTGGATTTAGCAGTGGTTATTTAGATATGACACCAAAAGCACAAGCAAGAAAAAAAAATAAATTGGACTTCATCAAAATTGAAAACTTTTGTGCTTCAAAGTTACTATCAAAGAACTGAAAAGACTGGCCAGGCACGGTGGCTCACACCTGTAATCTCAGCACTTTGAGAGGCCAAGACTGGTGGATCACCTGAAGTCAGGAGTTCAAGACCAGCCTGGACAACATGGCAAAACCCCATCTCTACTAAAAATACAAAAATTAGCTGGACGTGGTCGCACACACTTGTAATCCCAGCTACTTGGGAGGCTGAGGCAGGAGAATCACTTGAACCCAGAAGGCAGAGGTTGCAGTCAGCCAAGATTGGGCCACCGCTCTCCAGCCTGGGCAACAGTGAGACTCCCATTTCAGAAAAAAAAAAAAAAAAAAAAAAAAAGATAACTTACAGAACTGGAGAAATTATTTGCAAAGCATCTATCTGAAAAGGGACTTGTATCCAGAATATATAGACAACTCAACAATAAAAAGACAAATAGCCCAACTTAGGGCAAAAGATCTGAATAGATATTTCTCCAATGAAGATCTACAAATGATCAGTGAGCTCATCTGAAAAGATGCTCAACATCATTAATCATTAGGGACCTGCAAATTAAAACCATAACGAAATACCACTTCAAACCTACTAGTATGGCTATAGTAGAAAACAGGAGAATAATGTGTAAGCAAGAATGTGGAAAAATTGCTGATGGGAACATAAAATGGTGCCGCTACTTTGGAAAACAGTTTGGCAGAATCCCAAAATGTTAAACATAGAGTTACTCTATGACTTAGGAATTCCACCTTTATGTCCATACTCAAGAGAATTGAAAACATATATTCACACAAAAGCTTGCACATGAATGTTCATAGCAGTGTTATTTATAATAGCTAAAAAGTGGAGATAGTCCAAATGTCTATCAAATGATGAGTGGATTAAAAATGTGGTATATCCATAGAATGGAAGAGTATTTGGCCATAAAAAAGAATGAAATCCTAATGGTGCAAGATGGATAAATCTTAAAACATGATGCTAAGTGAAGAAAGCCAAACAAAAAAGTCCTCATTTCTGATTACATTTTGGGGGAAGAGGGCAATATGCCAAATAGGCAAATCCATGGAGACAGAGAGTAGATTAGCAGTTGTGATGGGCTGGAAGAAAGGGTGAATGGAGAATGACTACTAATGGGTACAGAGTTTCTTTTGGGAGTGAAGAAAGTGTTGCAGAATTTGACAATAGTGATGGTTACACAGCTTGGTGAATATACTAAAAGAACCCCTGAATTGTATACTTAAACCTTAAGAAAATCTCTCTGTTCACGCGGCCGACTTGCAAGGCCAAGAAAGAAAGGCAAGAAAGGTGCCGCGGAAAGGCAAGAAGCCCAAGAGGTCAACCTGGAAGTTTAATTTGGACCTTACTCATCCAGTAGAAGATGGAATTTTTGATTCTGGATATGTTGGTACCTTCCCTAGTGAATATCTAGGGTTCTCTTCCCCAGTTTTGCATTTTTTTCTGTTTTAAAATAGGAACAGTTTCTACGGGAGAAGTTTAAACTTAATGGTAAAACTGGAAATTTTGGGAATGTTGTTTACATTGAATGCTTCAAGAATAAAATCACAGTTGTTTCTGAGAAACAGTTTTCTAAAAGGTATTTACTTTTTATTTAGTATACCTTACTAAGAAATACCTTAAGAAGAACAATCTTTGGGATTGGCTTCGAGTGGTTGCATCTGACAAGGAGACTTAGGAACTTCGGTACTTCCAGATTAATCAAGGTGAAGATGAATCAGAGTCGGAGGACTAAGCAAAGGCTTCCCTTACAGGGCTTTGCTTACTAATAAAATAAAGGAAGTATACATGAGAAATGCCAATAAATTGGCTTTTAGTTTATCAGTGAATAAAAAATACTGTACTTATAAAATAAAATAAATCAGAACCAAAAACTAGACAATTTATCTTAGTGAGAGATTTTAACGGACTTCTCTCAAATTGAAAACAAATTAGTAAGATAAGTAAGGATATAGAAGATGGAAGCAACATGATCAGCAGCTTAACCAAACTAATATGTAGAACACTGTACCTAGTAACTGCATAGCACACGTAAATACCAAAAGTTACTACATGCTGGGCCAGGAAGCAAGTTTCAGTGCCTTTCAGATAACTGAAATCATACAAAGTAGTAGTAGTTGTTGTTTTAGAGACTGGGTCTCACTGTCACCCAGGCTGGAGTGCAGTGGTGTGATCCTGGCTCACTACAGCTTGACCTCCTGGGTGCAAGCAGTCCTCCCACTTCAGCATCCCAAGTAGCTGCAATTACAGGCACATGCTACCACTCTCAGCTTTTTTTTTTTTTTGTTAGAGACAAGGCCGCACTATGTTACCCAAGCAGGTCTCGGACTACTGGCCTCAGCTTCCCAAAGTGCTGGGATTACTGGCATGAGCCACCCACACCTAGCCCATAATGTTTTTCAACCACAGTGGAATCAAGCCAGAAATCAGTTTAAAAAAAATGTAACTAGGAAATCCCAGTACATTTTGGATTTTTTTTTTTTAGATGGAGTTTCACTCTTGTTGCCCAGGCTGGAGTGCAAATGGCACCATCTCGGCTCACTGCAACCTCTGCCTCCCAGGTCCAAGTGATTCTCCTGCCTCAGCTTCCCAAGTAGCTGGGATTACAGGTGCGTGCCACCACGCCTGGCCAATTTTTTATATTTTTAGTAAAGACAGGGTTCCACCATGTTGGCCAGGCTGGTCTCGAACTCCTGACCTAAGGTGATTCACCTGCTTTGGCCTCAAAGTGCTGGGATTACAGGTGTGAGCCCTTGCTATAGAATAGCCACCACGCTGAGCTTAGCTGTTTTATCTCAGTCTTCACCACCGTTATATGAAGTAGCTATCCCATTTTATGAAGAAGGAAATGGAGGCTTAGGGAGATTAAAACGCACAGCTAGTAAATAGTGAAGCTGGGAGTCACATTTTTCTGTCTCTGAAGTCCATTTCTTCCCTACTATATCCTGCAGTTCCAAATAAGAAATTTAATTTTAAATTTCAAAATCATTTCAGGTGAAGGAGAAAGCGTTCTATTAATAGGATTCCTGTATTAACTTTGAGTAGATATTAGAGAATAGCCCTCTTTTCTAACTACATTAAAATGAATTTTTGTGAGGTTGAGGATTTAAAAATGTAGAATAAATAGATACAATCAAATACTACATTAAGATTGTTCATTAATATTTTACATGAATTTTTCTGTCTCTTCCCCAGATATTGAAATACTTCATGAACTATTTATTAACATTGAATCAAAGGATCACAGGTTACAGAAAGTTAAAGTGATTTTACTGCTACCTCGTTGTTCAGGACTGGGTGTTAGTAATCCAGTAGAATTTATCTTAAATGAACATGAAGGTACTTGTTTTAATTTCTAAATTATTGAAATTAGTTAACAGTTTAAAATATAAAACTATTTAAAATTGTTAAAATAGCATGTCTAATATATCTGATTAATAAATAATAGCTACCATATATAAAGTACTTACTATGTGTAAATTCCTTTACCTCTGTTACTCATTTAATCCTTACACTAATCCTGTGGGAAATAGACCAGGATGATATTCAAAATATTTAATAATCGGAATAATGTAGGCAATCAGAAAAGATACTGGCCAATATGCTATTTGAATATACCAGAGCTCTTGATGTAAGTGTTAAAATTTACCAGCACTCTATAGACGAAAATACTGAGATTCAAAGATTGATTCCTTTTTCTCAGGTCAAACAACTAGAGACAGAACTAGGATTCAAATTTAGATCTGTTTGACTCTAGAGCTTATGTTCTAAACATGATCCTAATTAAATCATAATCAGAGTATTTCAAACACAAAGGTATTTTAATCTCCAGGATGTATGCTTTATAAAATGAACATCTCAGACTAAATACAGAAGCATTTACATTTAATTTTATTGGCTTTTAAATACATTTTAAGGAATTATTATTTAACACTAACATTTGTTGAGCACTTAGATGTAAGGCCCTGGGCATGATACTTTTCCTGGATTATTTCCAAGATTATTTCTTGTGAAAGTCTTCACAAGACTTCTGTGAAGTAGTAGTAACTTGTTATCTCTGTTTTACAAATAAGGAATCCGAGGCTCAGAGAAGTTAATGAAGTCTCCTAGGATCATTGGGCCAGTAAGTGGCAGAGCTTGGATTCAAATACAACTAGTCTGACTCTGAGACTGGCACTTTTAATGACTCTCTTAATCACATTATATTGCTCCAAATTAAATGAAACTTATTCTTACCCCTTGCTTATACTGAAAGGCATGGATAAGGTTAATTAGAATATTAGAAAAAGAAGACACTCCACCAACATTCAGAATATAGTAACTGTTTTCTGTTTCTAGCAAGGACAGAAAGAGGAGGAAGAGAAATGGAGGGAAAGGGGCTAATATTTATTGAATACAACAGTATCCCAGGCAATGTTCTAGGTAGTATTCACATACTGTCACTTAGTAGTCACAAGAACTTTTTGAGGGTAGTGTTCTTATAATTGTAGAGGAAAAAAACTAAGACTCAGAAAAATTAAACAAGTTGCTTATGGTCATGTAGCTACTAAGTAGGGAGGCTGGGATTCAAATTTGGGTCAGGTAGCACCTTTCTTTCCACTAAATGACACTGTCTTTAACTGGGTTTAAACTGTACCACATGGAATTTTGACTTGCTGTAGAAAATTTCTTTCCAGAGAGACTTAAACAGAGGAATAACCAATTCAGATAGTAGAATAACCAATTCAGATGGTAGGTAGACTGAGAAAATTTCCATATGAACTTCAAGAAATAATCAAAGATCAATTAGTAGACACTGAAAGAAAAGGGGAAAGAAAAAGAAGGGGGAAGAAATAGCAGCTCTAATAAGAGCTGTCAAGAGAACTAGAGCTCAGAACTGTGAGACTCTGGCCTTATCCTGGGCCATTTTGATGTGGAAATCCAGAAAAAAAACACATATTAAAAATAAACTAAAGGCAGCCAGGTGCAGTGGCTCATGCCTGTAATCCCAGTACTTTGGGAGGCCAAGGCAGGTGGATCTCTTGAGGTCAGGAGTTCGAGACCAGCCTGGCTGAATGGCTGACATGGTGAAACCCTGTCTCTACTAAAAATACAAAATAGCCGGACATGGTGGCATGCACCTCTAATCCCAGCTACTCAGGAGACTGAGGCAGGAGAATCACTTGAACCAGGGAGGTGGAGGTTGCAGTGAGCTGAGATGGCGCCACTGCACTCCAGCCTGGGCAACAGAGCGAGACTCTGTCTCAAAAATAAATAAAATAAAATAAAATAAAGGCCATGGGAGAAAAGCCCAAAGGAAAATACAAATGAGAAGGGGAAAGGAAAACATTTTCTAGGTACTGCTAATGTTTTGAAAGCCTTAATGATATGATAGGATAAGCTAAGAAGTGGGCGTATCCTGAAGTAAGGTGGGCTTTTGAAGAAACCTGGGCTCTGAGGAGCTAAAAGCCAGAGCAAATAAGTAGCTGCTGACCTATGGTGGGAACGTTAGTCAGAAACTAGTGGGGGGTGAATCCAAAAGATTATTTTATTAAACTTAGATGCAAGGTAGAATGGATCAATAAGGAATTCGTTTTAAACACTTCTTTTTTTTTTTTTTTTTTTGAGACAGAGTCTCGCTCTGTTGCTCTGCTGGAGTGCAATGGCGCTGTCTTGGCTCACTGCAACCTCTGCCTCCCAGGTTCAAGCAATTCTCCTGCCTCAGCCTTCTGAGTAGCTGGGATTACAGTGCCCGCCACCACACCTGGCTAATTTTTGTATTTTTAGTAGAGATGGGCTTTCACCATGTTGGCCAGGCTGGTAAAACCATTTTAACATTGAAAAATATTAGAACCATTGAGGAATATATGAAGTTGGTCCTTGCTAACAACTTGGAATTATTTTAAGATAGAATTAAAGAACTGGATGATATGGCTTTAGAGTATAATAATTTGTAATAGGCCTTTAAAAAGTAATGAATAGTTTTAGAATAGAGATAAAAATGTGAAATACAGGCCAGGTACAGTGGCTCACACCTGTAATCCCTCCACTTTGGGAGGCTGAGGTGGGTAGATCAGTTGAGGCCAGGATTTTGAAACCAGCCTGGCCAACATGATGAAACCGCATCTCTACTAAAAATACAAAAATCAGCTGGGCATAGTGGCACATGTCTGTAGTCCCAGCTACTCAGGAGGCTGAGGCACAAAATCGCTTGAACCTAGGAGACAGAGGGTGCAGTGAGCTGAGACTGCGCCACTGCACTCCAGCCTGGACAACAGAGTAAGATCCTGTCTCAAAAAAACAGCAACAACAACAATAACAACAAACAAACAACCCCCCATGAAATGTAAAACTAAATTGGGAAGAAATGGAGTTTAATTAACCTTTAGTGATATTACTGGAATGGGTAACAGTCACATACATGGTATAAATAATTGGCTGCTCTACTCTAGGGAATTTTAGAGAGCCAGTTGAATACAGAGTTTAGAAGTTGGGGCCCTCTGGTCAGATTTCTGAGTTAGAATCCTGGCTGTCCACTTAGTAGCTATATAACCTTAGACAAGTTGTTTAATGTATGTTTAAACAATTATCTCAATGTTAACAGGGATAGTGATGCTTCAAGGAGTCGTTAAAATAATCTGCATAAAGTAGCATTCAGTATATCTTCATTAATATTATCAATAAATATGTTTACATTATTTTTCAAAAATTAAAAATTGTAAGATACTATTGCTTAATCTGTTATGAAGGCATACATTTGCTTTTCTGAATTTTTTCTTCCAAGGTTTCTTTTGGAAAGTTTGTATTTTAAACTGTATCTTTGTGTGTTCCCAGATCTGACTATAGCCCATTAGTTTTTATTTTGGAAAATAAACCTTATTTTCTGTTTCCAATAGTAGTCTCTAGACTGACTGTATTTTCTCTTCTGTATCTAAATGACTTAAATGACTACTTGGATGATTATCTCATGGGAACTTGGAGAAAAATAATATTAAATATTTTCAGTATTTTTTGAAAAGCAATAATAAAGTGAAACAGAATTAACTTTATTGTTCTAATTTTTAAGTCAACATTTTAATATGATCTATTTAGTTTTAATAGATATTTTCCATGAAAAACTTTTATTGGTAGGCAAATGACTGAAAACTTGTGATGATAACAAAATGTAAAAAGTTTTTAATGGTGCTATATTTAAAAGCATTTCTTTTTAAAATTCAGATACAGAATGCCTTAAAGATCACTCTCAAGGAGGCATATCAGAGGACAAACTTCACCTTCTTGCTCAACAGCAGTATGAACAGCTAACACATGCAATGAAATGTAAGTTTGTCAAGGTCACCATTGTGTTAAAATACGGTGTACATTTTAGAAATATTAGTCTTTCACCGTCTATTATAATCAAGCAATGAAGTGTGAGCCGTGAGCAATTTTCCAGAACATCAGTCTTACTGTCTTCAAATAACAAAATGTTTATCTTTACCAATTTAATCTCAGTTTTTAGAATATATGTTTTACTATAATAAACAGGTTAGCAAGCATAATTTACCAATTTTGTAATGCTGAAGTGAAATAATTATGTGCATTTATAATTGTAGTTTCAGCTTTCCTGTTTCTTCTCTTTGATTTCTTACTTGATGTAATTTTTCTGTTGTCATTGTGCCTTCCCCTAACAATTCTTCTGTAGTCCAAATTTTAGTCAAACTCTTATTTCTCTTAGCGCTAAGTAGAGAACAGAGGTGCAATTGCAGATAAAGCCTAGATCTCTTGATTTGAACTTTGAGTAACAAGGTGGCACTTTGAGTAATTTATATCATTGCTTTAATCACTTCATTTAGATTTTGAGTACCACTGCCTTTCCACATATGCACACAGTAATCTAGATGTCTCTGAGAAATTAATAAGCTTTTACTAATTCAGTATATATTTATAAAGTACCTACTTTGGGTAGGGCATTAAGCTGTATGTAAGGTGTTTCTGTGTTAGCAAATCCTGACCTGCAAAGGCTTAAAGATAAATGGATATGGGCATAGACCCTATCCATATTATGGGTATAGATCTATGGGTATAGATCATTCAGTAAATAAATACATAAACACATGTGAGGTAGAAATAAGGCCTAATAGAAATCACAGAGGTCACAGCTTGCCAGGAGTAAAAGCAAAAAATAAATACGTAAAAGAAAGCACAGAGGAGGCCTTTTCTTTTAGTTTATATTGCTAATAGATATTCATTTGAACATGATATGAATATGATCTAGGAAATGAGTTGATGGGAAGATCAGGAATTTGATAAATAATCTTTTATTTGATGCATTTTAATTAGATATTTAAAGCTTAAAAAAGCTTCAGAAAGAATCTGAAAAGCAAAGGGATTTTAATGACATAAGCTTTTTTATGATACCAAATGAACATAAAATTGGCAACTCTTGAGATTATGGCAGATAATATTACTGGAAGACATACTGTAAGTCAAAACAAGTTGTATTTAATTTTCCCATAAGACCATACTATCTTAGGTAGTTAAGCGTGTAATCGGGTTTGACTATAAATTTTGATAGAACTGACTAAAAGCCCCATTCGAAATGAACCACATAAAAGATAATTATGTAATCTGTCATGGGATTAGAGTAAAAACAAATAAAAATAAAAAATAACAAAAAACAAAAGATAACTGTGCTCAGTCCTCTTGTTAGTTGTGAAAATAATTTTTTAAATATTTAAGCACTTATTGATTACTTATTATATGCCAGGCACCTGCTACTTACTTTATATATATGTTATTTTATTTAATAATCACCAAATCTTCTTCCTTAGCTTCCATGCTGTCTTCGACAAGAGCAACAAGGGGGCCTGGACACCCCTAATTCCCTTACCCTCTAATACTCACAGCCTTTCCACTGCTCTCTACTTTAAAATCATAAGTTGGGGCCAGACGTGGTAGCTCATGCCTGTAATCCCAGTATGTTGAGAGACCAAGCTGGGCAGATCACTTGAGGCCAGACTAGACAACATGGTGAAACCCCATCTCTACTGAAAATAACGAACATTAACCGGGCATGTTGGCACATGCCTATAGTCCCAGCTACTTGGGAGGCTGAGATATGAGAATCACTTGTTGTAGTGAGCCGAGATTGCACCACTGCACTCCAGCCTGGGCGACAGAGTGAGACTCGGTCTCAAAAAATATATATTATAAGTGGGCTGGGCATTGTGGCTCATGTCTGAAATCACAGTGCTTTGGGAGGCCAACATGGGAGGATCACTTGAGGCCAGGAGTTTGAGACCAACCTGGACAACATAGTGAGACCCTGCCTCTACAAAAAATAAAAAAAGTCATCTAGGCATCGGGGCATGTAGGCTACTCTAGAGGATGAGGTGGGAGGATCGCTTGAGCCCAGAAGTTGGAGGTTGCATTGAGCCATGATCACCTCACTACACTCCAGCCGGAGCAACAGAGCAAGACCCCACCTCTAAAAAGAATACAAATAAATCAAATCATAAGAAACATGTCTCTTTATGTCCTTTATACCTATGAATGACAATTAACTCAGGAAGCCCCGACTCCAGGTCATTCCTCATCTCCTATACTCTGGTCTCCATAACTCTCTTCATAACCCTTTGCCCACATCTCTCACTCTGTGCTCTCCAGAATTTATAGTCCCTCCTCCACAAAAATTCCATCAATTTTAACTTCTTTGAATGTCTTCCCCTTTGTAAAAAATTCCTGTAACTTGCCTTTCCCCTGGGAACAGTGTGTCAATCTTTCCTCTCCTCCTTTTTTGAGCCTATTACCATCACATGTTCACTCCTGCCACTAAACTGAAATGGTCCTGTGAGGATCACCAGTGAACCCCATGCTGTGGCGTCAGTTCCCAGCCCTCGTCTACCTTTGTCTGTGGCAGTTGACATAAGCGGTCACTTCCTCTCCCTTCACACACTTAACGTCGCTTGTCTTCCAGCGCACCATCTTCCAGGCCTTCTCTCTGGCTTCCCCTTCTCAGTCTCCCTTACTGGGCCCTCTCTGTCTCAGCACCCTATTTAACATGGGAGTGTGCACAGTCCATGCTTTGGATCTTTTTTCTGGCTATACTTACTCCCTTGTTGATTTTGTCCAGTCTCATTTTAAACACCTCTGTGTGACTCCCACATCTATATTTCCAATCTAAACTTCCTCTCGAAACTCTAAGCTTGTATCTCCAGCTGCCTTCTTGACATCTCCACTTAGGGACTCAGGCATCTCAAAGCTGACATGTCCAAGATGGAAGCCCTGATCTTCCTCCCGCCATACCTGTTCCTCCCACAGTACTGCCATTTCAGTTAATGATAGTTTTAGTTTTCTACTCACTTAGGCCAAAAACGTTAGCATTATCCATGATTTCTCTTTCATACCCGCAGCTACTCTGTCAGTGTTTGAGATAGGTTCTATATTCAACTTATATCAAGAATATATTTAGCTACCTCCACCACTACCATGATGTCCAAACCACAATCACCTCACACTTGGATTACTGTAATGACCTCCTAGTTTCTCTACCAGCCTCTGCCCCGCCCTCTACGGTCTATTCTGAACACAGCAATTGGAGTGATCTTGTTAAAACATGTGGCTTCCCATCATAACCCAAGTGAAAAAATATTAGTCCTTCTGGTGGCCCACAAGTCCCTGTACTATCTGATGCTCAGACCATGCTTTTTGACCTTGACTCCCACTACTCTCTTCATTCCCTCTGCTCTGATCAAACTGGCCCCTTCACTTTCCTTGAACATCCCAGCACCATGTTAACTTCAGGCCTTTACCCTTGCTGTTCCTTTACTTTAAAATGCTTTTCTCTAAATAGCTCTGTGACTGGTTCCTTAGTCTACCCACAGTTTGCCATCTCCACAGTGCTTTCTCTCACTGCTCTATTTCACAGTATTTCTCCTGGAACTCTCTACTCTCACCCCCTGCTCTGCTTTTCTCCATAGCATTGATCACCTAACAGTACTATATAGTTTTTGTATTTATCTCTGTCTTATTGTCTTTCTCCTCTACTAGAAAGTAAGCTCCACAGGGGGGATGGATTTTGGTTTGTGTTGTTCACTGATGTATCCCAAAGCCTAGAACAGTGCCTGCCTGGCAGCTGGTAGGTGCCGAATAAGTATGAACCAATGAGTGAATTGCAAGTGGTAGTATTACCTCATTTTACAGATGAAAAATGTAAGACTTTAAGTAATTTGCCCAGATTCATAGATGAGTAAGTGACAGAATTGGGATTCACATCTAAGTCTGTCTGTTTCTAGAGTCTGCTAAACCATTTAGGCGCTATCGCTTGTAGAAGAACGGCTGGAAGTATCAAGTTCATGGTAACCTGCAGGATTTATTTCTTTGTGTTTATAACTAAGTTGGCCTCATTTTTTATTGAATTTTTGACTTCCATACAATCCAGTTAGATTGACTTTACTTCCCAGCCACAGACTAAATTTCTAAGACAAGCTTTTGCTTTAAAGGGGAGCCATTCAAGCATCTGGGGTAATCATTCTCATTAAAACCGTGTGGTATTAGTATCAAATAGATGTTTGGAAACAGCACATTTGTATAGGATTGTAATGGGGTTGTTATAGTCATTGCCTCTTCTTCTAATATAGTTACTAAAGCTCAAGCAGTTGTTTACTGCACATGTTCAGTTTATCCAGAAGAAAATGAAGCTGTTGTTAAGAAAGCATTGGAATTTCAAGACCTTGGGAATAAAGTACAACCTTATAGGTAAGAAAAGGAAGGATTCTTCTAAATTCAAATATATATATTTTTTAAATGAAAAATGTGATTCTCTAAGTTATATAAAGACATTCTAGTTTTTAAAATTATACTTTAGTATGATAAAACAGCCTAACTTCTTATAAATTTAACATAGATTCCATAGGGCCTTTTTCTTTTTCTTTTTTTTTTTTGAGATGGAGTCTCACTCTGTCATCCATACTGGAGTGCAGTGGCATGATCTCGGCTCACTGCAACCTCTGCCTCCCGGGTTTGAACGATTCTCCTGCCTCAGCCTCCCAGGTAGCTGGGATTACAGGCATGTGCCACCACACCTGGCTAATTTTTGTATTTTTAGTAGAGACAGGGTTTCACCATGTTGGCTAGGCTGGTCTCAAACACCTGACCTCAAGTGATCCACCTGCCTCGGCCTCCCATAGTGCTGGGATTACAGGCGTGAGCCACTGTGCCGGGCCCTATAGAGCCCTTTTCCACAGCTTGGCATGAGCATTTTCTTACACATCAAAAGACTCTTTTGTTTTTGTTATTTTTTGTTTGTTTAACACCCGTCATGGACATCTATGTTTTTGTTATTATTAAAGCTAAAGGCATTTTGGTTTTGACTTGATTGATTTCTGGATAAATGGGTCCAAATTTATTGTCCCCATTTTAGATATATGCATGCCTTAGTGTAATAAAAAGTATATAAAATATTCTTAGAAAATAGAAAATTTGGTTTATTATCTGAAAGAGTATACATTTATTAAGCCGTTTTAGCCTTTGGTACCCACCAGGATATAACCCAGAGAACTGTAATAGCTTCTGGAGAAAATGCTGCAATAAACTAGAGGTAGAGAGAAAGAGCATTAACGCTGCAGTGTGAACTGTGGACATCAAGATAAGGAGTAGATCTCATGAATAGATGACACTAATTAGTTCTTTAAGGTCATGACAATGAATAAGATTATTTTAAATCTCGCTTTGATTTTTTTACTTATTTCTCCTGTAGTGAACTTCTCTTCTAATTTTTTTTTTTTTTTTTTGAGATGGAGTCTCACTGTGTCCCCAGGCTGGAGTGCAATGGCGTGATCTCTGCTCACTGCCACCTCCCCCTCCCGGGTTCAAGCGATTCTCGTGCCTCAGCCTCCCGAGTAGCTGAGATTACAGATGCACACCACCATGCCCGGCTATTTTTTGTATTTTTAGTAGAGATGAGGTTTCACTATGTTGCCCAGGCTGGTCCCGAACTGCTGGCCTCAAGTGATCTGCCTGCCTCAGCTTCCCAAAGTGCTGGGATTACAGGTGTGAGTGAGCCAGCACACCCGGCTCCTCTAATTCTTAATATGCATATTGTCTGCTCCCTCCCTTTAAAGTGATATTTTTCCTTTGCCCATTTCACAAGTGGACATAATCACACCTCTATTTTCTTTCTTGCTGACTTTCCTTATTTAATAGCTCCTTTCGGTATCTGAGAGCCAGCCTCATGTTCTGAGAGCTCCTGAACATAGCGTTAGCTAAATCATCATCCAGTGGCAAAGGGTATTATTTAAGGTATGCAATCAAATTGGTGAATGTGGAATGTGTACCTCTTGATTTGCTAGGAATAAGATTTTTAGGAATATGATATGGCTGGCCCGGCATGGTGGCTCACACCTATTAATCCCAGCCCTGTGAGAGGGCAAGCTGGGCACATAGCTTGGCCTCAGGTGTTCAAGACCAGCCTCGGCAACATTATGAAACCCTGTGTGTTTTTTTAAAAAAGAATGTGATATGGCAAACATGGAAGAATATTGATTTTGTTTCAGGCAAGCCATGATTAATGATTAATCTATAATATGGCATAAAAGGCACAAGTTTAAATATAAAGACAGAATCCATAATTCTAGATTGGTTTGAGATTTGAGCTCAAGCTGGAGGGTATATATTGAAGAGGGTTGTAACTACTTGTTGGGGATGTTGTCAAATTATGCATTGCCCAGGGAAGTATACTAGATAGCCTCTAAGAATCACTTCCTGTTACCCCAAAGTGGTAGAATTTAGAGTTGAAAGCAATATTACATGTCATTTAATCTCATCGCCTACCTGTTGCTTATATTTCTTTTTAATGTCCCAAAAATATTCAGCTCATTTTGGACTTTAGCTGTCATGATAAAATTTGCAAATTTGTACATTTTTTGGTCCCCTATTGTACAAATTTCACATTATAGGACTAACTTAAAAAGAAAGCCTTTTTCCAATCCCATCCTCTTATTAATAATTGTTCTTAACAATTTGATTTGTAGTCTTCTAGATTTTTCCACCATAGAATGTGCATATTTTAATTGGTATTGTCAAATTACTACCAAAACATTCACTCTTATAAACCTGTTTCCCACAGCTTCACAAATGCTGAGCTTCATCAGACTTAAAATCTTACTCACTAGTGAGATGAAAACGTGAGATCTCATTACTGATTGTATTTTCATTTCTCTATTACTGAGGTTGAGCATGCTTCCTGTTTACTGACTGGTCAGTGTAGTGTGATGGTTAAAAGGAGGGATTCCAGAGCAGTGGTTGTCAAACATTTTTGCTCAAACAATCCTGAATTTTTTTTTTTTTTTTTAGATGGAGTCTTGTTCTGTTGCCCAGGCTGGAGTGCAGTGCTGTGATTTCAACTCACTGCAACCTCCGCCTCCTAGGTTCAAGTCATTCTCTTGCCTCAGCCTCCCAAGTAGCTGGGAATACAGGCACCTGCCACCACACCCAGCTAATTTTTGTATTTTTAATAGAGGACTACAGGAGTGCACCACCACACCTGGCTCATTTTTGTATTTTTTTTTGTAGAGACAGTTTCACCATGTTGGCTAGCCTGGTCTCAAACTCCTGACCTCAAGTGATCCACCCACCTCGGCCTCCCAAAGTCCTGGGATTACAGGAATGAGCCACCGTGCCTGGCCCCTAAACATTTTTGAGTAACTATGTATTTTGTTCTTTATTTTAGAGTTAATGTCTAACATTTACATCATAAGTTTAAATAGCTGCAAAATATATTATTTCTGGAATATTATATTACATACTTGTTTTAAGTATATTTCTGTTAAATGTTTGGACCTGCAGATTTATTTATCTTATTTGATTTATGGGAAAATGTTAAATTTGTTACCTGTTTTACATAACTAATTCTCATTGTCAAAACCAAATTTACCTTGTCAGAAAAAGTCTGACTTTAATTCAAATAAACATTAATATTCTCTTTTGATTTTCTTCCGAATTTGAATTCTAAGATAGATATATAGAAATAAGAAAGGGAAAGGGAGGGAGGGAGGAAGCGAGTGTAAAGAGAGAGAGGAAGGGAGAAAGGGAGGGAACAAGGGAGGAAGGAAGGGAGGTTTGCTGAGTTTGATACCCTCTTAAAGATTTCTTACCTAGCCGGGTGCGGTGGCTCACGCCTGTAATCCTATCACTTTGGGAGGCCAAGGTGGGTGGATCACCTGAGGTCAGGAGTTCAAGACCAGCCTGGCCATCATGGTGAAACCCCATCTTTAAAATAAAAAAAAATAAAAAAAGATTTCTTACCTAAACTCTGCATGCCATGGGAGAAGAGGGCCACATTCTTGAGTTATCCCTTTGTTAGCACCCTGGAGATGTTAACATCCCAGGACAACGTACCATAACAAGACAGTGACAGTTACACCTTTTTTGTTAAGTGGGAGAAGGATATTGTGAATGGAGAGGTGGCTGTGAAATACAGTTAATGATATTACCTAGTCATTAGATCCTTGTGGGGATTAAACATATTAACATATGAACAGTGTCTGGCACATAATAAATGTACAACAATTTTCAGTTGTTGTTATTTATTTATAAATTGCATGTTCATGAACTTTCCCACTTTTTTCAACTGGATTTTTCTTTTTTCTCTTCACATGTCTTATTATATATTATGAAGAGTTTGCTGTTTTCATATGAATTACAGATGTTTTTCAGATTGTTTAACTTTTTATTTTTAAATAAAAACTTGAATTAAAAATTTGCTTTATAGGTTGAGCATGGTGGCTCATGCCTGTAATCCCAGCACTTTGGGAGGCTGAGGCGGGTGGATCATTCGAGCTCAAGTTTTCGAGACCAGCCTGGGCAACATGGTGAAACCCCATCTCTACAAAAAAAATACAAAAATTGGCCAGGTGTTGTGGTGCGCTCCTGTAGCCCCAGCTACTCAGAAAGTTGAAGTGGGAAGATTGCTTGAGCCCGAGAGGTAGAGGCTGTGGTGAGCTGAGATTGAGTCACTGCATTGCACTCTAGCCTGGGTGACAGAGTGAAACTGTCTAAAAAAAAAAAAGAAAAAAGAAAAGAGAAAGTAATTGCTTTACAGTAATTTCTATGTAGACATTTGTCTCAATGTTTTCCTTATGGATTCTACATTTTGTGTTATGTGAATTCCTAGCTTATGAATGCTTTTATCAGTTTTCTTTTAGTACTTTTATAATTTCATCTTTTTTATATTTAAATAATTGCTTTTTCTGCTGTTTATTTTGGTAAAAGAGTCAAGTATGGATCAAGGTTTACTTTTTCCCCAAATAATCTTTCCTTGACCCCTGTTCCCTGTTGATTTAAAACGCCATCTTTGAAAAATATGCTTTAGCCTGTAATCCCAGCACTTTGGGAGGCTGAGGTGGGCAATCATGAGGTGAGATCAAGACCATCCTGGCCAACGTGGTGAAACCGTGTCTCTACTAAAAATACAAAAATTAGCCGGGTGTGGCAGCATGCATCTGTAGTCCCAGCTACTTGGGAGGCTGAGGCAGGATAATTGCTTGATCCCAGGAGGTGGAGGCTGCAGTGAGCCAAGATGATGCCACTGCATTCCAGCCTGGGCAACAGAGTGAGACTCCATCTCAAAAAAAAAAAAAAAGAATGCTTTAAGCCCATATATACTTCTGTGTGGATCTGTAATTCTATTCCATTGATGTTTGGCTGTTTCTATACTAATATGACAATGCTATAACTACTATAGTTTTAAGTGGTTTTCTTCTCAAATTTTATTATTTTTTATTACAGAAGCCCCACCCATAATCCAAAGATGCATAATGAAATGGTTAACAATTTTCTTTCTATATCTTGCCACTTCTGAGTCCTAAAATAGCCCATTAAGGGGATGAAGCAGGGCCGTGGAGGTCCCTTGATGAGCTAGGTGTAACTTCTTGGTCCCTTTTTATTATATGATGGTCTGGAGGGGCACTCAGAGAGCTGGGGCAGCAAATAGGCATAAGCCCAGAAATTTAGATATTTTTACTGCTGATACAGCCACACCAGTGTGTACCAGCTGAATATCAACCACATGGATGTGTGTGCATATATTATAGATATACATTAAGTATAGGTAACTATTCCTATTTTAGTAGGCCTTTTGAGATGCAATTCACATACTATGCAATTCACCATTTTAAAGTGTACAATTCAGTGCTCTTAAAATATTAATACATTCATGAAGTTGTACAACAATCACCACTAATTTCTGTATATGATTTGAGTTAGGGGTCCAACTTCTTTCTTTTGCATGTGGCTATCCAGTTCTCCCAGCAACATTTGTGGAAAAGATTATTCTTTCCTATTGAATGGTCTTGGCACCCTTGTTGAAAATCAGTTAATCCCAGCCTGGGCAACATAGACCTCATCTCCACAAAAAATCAGCCAGGTGTGGAGGTGCCCAACCTGTAGTCCCAGCTACTCAGGAGGCTGAGCTACTGAGGTCAAGGCTGTAGTGAGCTATGATTGGGAGACAAAGCAAGAACCTGTCTAAAAACAAAAGAAAGAAAATAAAAAACCCACTGATCATAAATGTATGGGCTTATTTCTGGATTCTCGTTCTATTCTCATTCTATCCATTGATTTGTATGTCTATACTTAGGCCAATAGCACAATAAGGTTTTCAAAATCACTAATGGTTGCCTAGATTTATGAAAAGCCTTTGCAGCATTTAATGATATGATCAGATGTTCTCATCTGACACTTTAATGTGTGGTGATTTACATTTAATCTTTTCTAATAGTGAACAGTCTTTGAGCTTGAGGTCCAGGTTGTGTTTTGGTTTTCTGTTTCCTAGTAAGGGTGGAGGGCAGGAAGGTGAGCAGTTCATGAGAGTGATTAGATTGCTACTCTAGTCCTAGTACTCATTATGATCATCAATATGTGCATATGCCTGGCTTCTGATGGTTAATTTGCTCACCTGATCTCTGTTGTTTCAGGATCCTATTATTTTCATTGCTGTCAGTGAGCCCATTTCTGTCACAGCATCCCCTACTGTCAGCCGTGGGCTGCAGAGGAAAGCCACTAGCGCCTCTCACCAGGCCATTCCGTGCTGCTTGACAGTGGGTGTACTTTTGGAACCTTCTCAACATAGTCCTCTGGTGGGGTTTTCCAGCCTTCATGGTGTTATCCTCTTGCTCCATCTTCCACTGCCTGCCATCTGCAGCCTGGCATTGCTTCCTCACATAGGGCAAGCCACTGTGTGTTCGTTTTCCATGTCTGTTTAAGAAATTACCTGAAACTTAGTGGCTAAAAACACCTATTAATGAGTTCACATAAGTCAGATATGTCTGGCATGGCACAGCCAGGTTCCCTGCTCAGTATATGAGGTAGGCTGAATTCTCTGGCGGCTCTGGGAACAGTCTACTTCCAAACCCATGCTTGTGTTTGCGAGACTGACGTCCTCATCTCCTTGCTGGCTGTCACCCGACTGCTCTCCACTCCTAGAGGCCACTTGCATTCCTTGTCCCAAGGCTTCCCCAGTCTGTGCACCTGCAGTAGCAGTCATAGCATCTTGTGTTTTGAATCTCTGACTTCTTCCATCTCTGACCTCTAGACCCCGATTTTAAAGGTCATGTGGTTAGGTCAGATCCATCCAGATAATATCCATATCTTAAGGGTAACGAACATGGGACCTATCCTACATCTGCAAAATCCCATTTGCCATGTGTGTTAGTTTCCTGGGCTGCTGAAAGAAATTCTCCCAAACTTGGTGGCTTATAATAACACCTTTAGTCTCTTATAGTTCCAGAGGCTGGGAGTCCTAAACCAAGGCATTGGCAAGGTGCTGGCAGGGTGGATTCCTCCTGGGGCCTGTGCTGGAGAGGCCTGTCCCCTGCTCTCTCCCAGCTTGTGATGGTTGCTGGCCATCCTTGGTGTTCTTTGGCTTGTAGCTACATCACATGGACACTACTATTAATATTTTGAGACAGAATCTCACTCTGTCACCCAGGCTGGAGTATAGTAGTGCGATCTTAGCTAACTGCAACCTCCACCTCCTGGGTTCAAGTGATTTTCCTGCCTCATACTCTCAGGTAGCTGAGATTAAAGGTGCCCACCACAACGCCTGGCTTTTTTTTTTTCTGAGCCAGAATTTCATTCTTGTCACCCAGGCCGGAGTGCAATGGTGCAATCTTGGCTTGAATCTCCCAGATTCAAGTGATTTTCCTGCCACAGCCTCCCAGGTATCTTGGAATTACAGGTGTCTGCCACCACACCTGGCAAATTTTTTGTATTTTTAGCAGAGAAAGGGTTTCATCATGTTAGTCAGGCTGGTCTCAAACTCCTGACCACAGGTGATCCATCCACCTGCCTCGGCATCCCAAAATGCTGGGATTACAGGTGTGAGCCACCACACCCGGCTGAATTTTTGTATTTTTAATAGAGATGGGGTTTCACTGTGTTGGCCAGGCTGGTCTTGAACTCCTGGCCTCAAGTGATCTGCCTGCCTCAGCGTCCCAAAGTGTTGGGATTACAGGAGTGAGCCACGGCACCCGGCCAGTACACAACAATTAATAAAAGATTTCCTGATGGTTTAATTCATATAGAATAGTGTTTAATTGCTGTGACTTATTAAAAATATTTTAATAATAAAAGCTTAGAAATAGAATCATTTATTATTCATGAATGAACCACTTACTAATAAATGATAAATTCAATATTAAACATAAAAACCAAAATTTCATTTTAAACCTATTAGTGATTCGAGATTTTTGTGACACAAAGTCTTTGTTATGTACTTTGAACACTATGTGACTCATCTATTAATCCTCAAAAAGTGACCGGGAAGAAGAATGTAATTAAAGTGATGTTATTTTTTATATTGTAATTATGCAAAAGGTATCCAAAAGAAGATGTTTTCTTTGTATTTTGAAAATGGTAGAAATATAGGAAATTTTGGATAACTTTGTGATTACTATACATATTTACCTGCTTTGATAATGGAAACCTTTTACTAATATATTAGTGATTTTGGGAAGGTAAGTTTTTAGTTTGTTAAACATTTATTATTCTTGGCATAATTGGTTAAAAGATGGAGAATCTGGGATTTATAATAAATTATGAACTAATATGAAATATTAGAGCTTTTAACAGTATTTAGAGAGAGGCTGCTTCAGAATTTTATTCTTGATTATAATTTCTATTTAAATGATTGGTAAAATATATTAGGAAAAAAGTTTAGCTGCAATTTACTTTCTTTCTCTCTTGGCAAAGAGGCCATTCTAACTGCTGAATGCTTGTTCCTGTCTGCTGCAGGCTTAGCCCTCCCGTTCTTCCACTGTGCTCCTTAAAGGAAATTCAACTGTCTACTGATAAATTTTTCAGAATGGAACCATCTGAAATTACCAATGGTTGTTTTATTTCTATTTTAACAAGGGAGGTAAGGAAAAAAAATCCTAATCCATGTCATACTTTGGAATTAAGAAACTACAAAGCCTCATAAGAGGAAGCCAGAAACTGTGCATATTCTGTAAGGATGTGTTTGCATTTTATAAACAGCTAAAGGGCAGGAGCAAGAATGACTGCTGTGTGGCAGATTAAGCTCTGTTCTTTATACTTCCCCTAGTGTTCCTCTTCTGCCTGGCTGCCACCCCCGACCTCTCCAAGCATTTTATCAACATCTAGTACATCTTCCCTCACATGCAAGAAACAAGCAGCTGGGCGTGGGGGCTGATGCCTGTAATCCCAGCACTTAGGGAGGCTGAGACGGGTGGATCACCTGAGGTCAGGAGTTTGAGGCCAGCCTGGCCAACATGGTGAAACTGTCTCTATGAAAAATACAAAAATTAGCTAGATGTGGTGGCACACACCTGTAATCCCAACTACTTGGGAGGCTAAGGCAGGAGAATCACTTGAACTCAGGAGGTGGAGGTTGCAGTGGGCCGAGATCGCACTACTGCACTCCAACCTGGGTAACAAAGTGAGACTCCACCTCAAAAAAAAAAAAAAAAGCTGTGTGATTCTTTTTTTCTATCAGTTATCAGGTTCATAAATGGGGAAATTTTTAAGTTAAAAAAAAGTGCTGTTAAAAGAAAGTCACTAAGGGGTGGGAAAAAGGCATTTGCTGAGGCTTATGAGATTAAGGACTAAGGCCTAAAAACCATTTATTATTTCTCTTAGTATAATAAAGAGTCTTTTTACTTTTACTGACACATTGATAAATACTTGCAAGAGACACAATAATAGCTAATTCCCACATTTAGTAAGTGCTTCTTTAATTGCAGCGGGACCCTTCTGAGACAGTGTCTGTGAAAGATGTTTTGGCCCGAGCTGCAGCCAAGGGTTTGCTGGAGGGGATTGAGCTGGGTAAATCATCAAAACGGGAGAAGAAGAAGAAAAAATCAAAAACTTCCCTGACAAAAGCTGCCACTACTGATAACGGCATCCAAATGAAAATTGCAGAGTTCCTGAATCGAGAAACTAAAGCCAGTGCTAATCTAGCAGAGACTTTAACGAAACCACCTCTTCCCCAGAAGAATACTGCTCAAGTGGGGGGCTTCCTCACAGACCAGAAAACCCAACAAGCTGGCCTCCCATCCTACAGTGCCTACATTTATGAAGAGCACGGGTCCGTCTAGACCGCGTGAACGGCAGACACACTTCATGAGACCTCGGCCAGAAGACAGAATGGTTGCCTTGAAACCCATCGAGATTGTTCTGCCTCCAGTGTTTATGCCATTTTCAAGTCCTCAAAGGATCAGGTCTCAGATGCCAACTCAACATTTTTACTGTCGCTGGGTTGCACCCAAGGCACTTGTGCCCACCTGCCTCCCCACACCCTCACTAGCCAGGAAAGGGGAGAAGCCTAAAGACAACACACCTTCCTCCTTACTCAGGCCTCCCAGGCCGTGGCTTTGACAGTCTTGCGTTTTTTATATGGGCCAAAGAGCAGTTGATTTTTTTTTTTTAAAGTCTAGTATTTTGAAGGTTCCACATCTCTACACAAAGTACTCATTCTTTTGGTCACTTAGGGATCTTCTAAGTGTGATATTACTTTCAGAGAAATCAGACAAGTGAGAAACAGTAATGTAGGAGTCAGCAAAGCAGAAGTCAGAGACTTCAACAGATCAGTGCTGCTCTGAGAAGATCCAGTGAGAGACTTGGTGTCAGCTGTCAGAACTTGTCTCACTCCTGTGAACTTGCAGGCTGGACTTAAAGCTGCAAGTTTCTCCTGCAGGGAAGGAAACACTGGTTGCCTTCAGCAGGCAGCTCATTAGAAAGCCGAAAGGCAAACGATCCTGGTGTCTCCCGCCAGCTGAGACTGCTCTTCAGCATCCACGCAGTTGTAGTTGCGACTTTCTCAATCACGATCAAGGGTGATTTTTTCTTAAATATCAAGCTGTTCTTTGAACAGGGAATGACATGAGTTTTTGTAACATGACTGAGGTTAAGTAGGAAGCACAGGAAATTCCCAAGTGCCAGGTGTGTGTAGCTCAGAGGTCCTTTCATAGTGAGGTGTCTCTCACTGGGGGAGCTTCCAGGATCCTGAACAGACTGGACACAATCATCTCTCTCTCCCTATCTTTTATGCCAAGCACTGCTATAAAAAACACTGTGAGTAAATTTCCATCTAAATATTAATAATTCAGAAGAAGAGGCAAAACTGTTGAATCCAAGCGATACCTATTGTTGAATAAACCCACAAATTTCTGATTCTATTCAAAGATCAGGCAACGCAACAAAATCTACAAGTTATTTCAGATAGCGCACAAGACTCAAACTTTGGTAAATCATTTCTGATGCACAATTAAAATATATTGTAGCCCTATGTTAATTATATTAAATTTCATCTTGAATGTATTAATTGCCTACCAAAAATTGGTATGATTATCATTTCTGGGTCTGATTTTTCATCATGGCAACAGAAATTGTCATTAAATAGAATAAGATACAACTATATATCTTATTGTCTAAAAAATTTAGACATATTCATAAAGTTTGAATTTATAGTTTTATTTTTGCAATTCAGTTGTATAGAAATATTATGTAAATTCCTAAATGCTCAATTCAGGTGGCATGATTTTTAGAATATTATCCTCAAGATGAATATTTAGGTCTATTTCAGCTCTATTCTATTTTTACTTTCTTAAAGAGAGGATTAAAAAAGAATGGTGAATTTTTTAATAGCGGTAATAAATTACTTTTCTTTTAGCTTAGATTTACATTTACCAGTAAAACGTGTCAGTGGGCTGGGTGCAGTGGCTCATGTCTGTAATCTCAGCCGTTTGGGAGGCTGAGATGGGCAGACCTCTTGAGCCCAGGAGTCCCAGATCAAGCTGGGCAACATGGCGAAACCCTATAACCCCATCCCTACAAAAAAATACAAAAATTTGCTGGGTGTGGTGGGACACTCCCAGCTACTTGAGAAGGCAGAGGTAGGAGGATCGCTTGAGTCCAGGAGGCGCAGGTTGCAGTGAGCTAAGATTGTGCCACTGCACTCCAGCCTGGGCAACAGAGATCTTGCCTAAAAAAAAAAAGTGTCAGTGAAGAAAGGAAACAAGACTTTTTATACTTGAACCAGGCTTATTTTAAATCCCCAAAGAATTCTTCACATGATAATTATCAGTCTTACAGTACAGAAAGATATAAAATGTTCAGCTTATTTTGAGAATCATATACTATCTTCTTGCCCTAAAATTATAGCATGTGGCTCATCCTCTTATCCCACCAAGATTTCTATCTGCGTTAGAGTAGTCCATGCCTCAAGGAGGGCAGTGCAGCCTAATTTAACATTGTAAAAATAATCAGTAAAGAATTCCGTTGTATTACAAGAATCATTTATTCTTTCCCGGACCTCCCCCATACCAGACTGAAAAGTATTCCATTGTCCAGAAGTAGCAGGTCTGAGATTTTTATTTTCAAGTGTATTTTCCGTGATGTTAAGTCTCATTGTTGTGGAATAGTTTAGGATAATTCTCTAATCTCTACAGTAGCATGTGATTGAAGTCACAATTTGTTGCTACTTAAACTGTATCTCATAACATGAATTTTGGCACTAAATTATTTTTCTCTTTAGAAGTATGTGAAGATTCTGAATTAAACCATTCATTAATTACACTGCAGTTTTCTTCCTTGAGAATCTTCTACGAAGGACAGGATCAGTTATTTAAATACTTTGGTAGAGTGAAAAGGGAAAAGTACTTTGGATAAAAGCAATCTGAGGCCAGGCGTGGTGGCTCATGTACTTTGGAAGGCTGAGGTGGAAGATCACCTGAGGTCAGGAGACCAGCCTGGCCAACATGACGAAACCTCGTCTCTACTAAAAATATACACATTAGCCAGGTGTGGTGGTGCACGCCTGTAGTCCCAGGTACTCAGGAGGCTGAGGCACAAGAATCGTTTGAACTCAGGAGGCGGAGGTTGAGGTGAGCCGAAATTGTGCCACTGCACTCCAGCCTGGGCAACAGAGTGAGACTCTTGTCTGAAGAAAAAGAAAAAGCAATATGAGAAAATTCTAGTGAAGGAGAATACTGACTATACTGACATATTTCATTTGGCATTTTATATTCTTGGACTTTTTAGAGAAAAGTGTTATAAAATTCTAAATTACTGGTATTCAGATACCTCCAATAGCAAATTTATATTTGTGATCTGAAATTATTTACCACTCTATAATGCCGGAAGCCATAATGAAATTTTGTTCTTTGTTACTGCCTAGAGAGAAACCCCTGGGGAAGTGCAACATGAGCAAAAAGCAGGGCCATGCTTTAACTTCCATTTTCTGCCTTCCTGTGCCTACCAGTTCAGCTAACCAGATTCAACTGATTTTTCTAGTTACCTTTCATGTTAGATTTCGTGTGAATATACCTCAATTCTTTATTCTTTAAAGTCAGGTTCTTAAAGGAAGTGATTAGCTTCTTTGTGCTGAAATATCACAATCCTAGAAAGACCGCTTACAAAAGACTCGAGCTGGTGACTACATAGGCTTCTGTGTCCAGAAGACCAGCTAGCCTTCCTGATCACCAAATAAGTACGGGGTCATTACTCAAAATTTAAAGTTAGTTCCTAGTTCTTACCAGGTAGAAATATGTAGTAACTAATCAAAGCAAAATGTTCCATTACTAAAGTGATTTCTAAAAAGTTTTAAGAATAACTAGAGACACTAAATTTCTATTCCTTGTATATGTGACTAAGATGTCAGATAAATGAGCCAAACATTTTATGCAGCTAAATTTATTCTCACAACAAATTACATTTAAATGTGTAAAAGCCGTCAACAGGAAAGGGGGCATAAAGGAAAACAAAGCGTTCTTTCAGGGGGAAGCAAGCTGCTCCAGAGGCCAGGGACTGACCGCTTGCGCTGACACAGAGTGAGCAGGTATCTTTGCCCTGAAGCTGAAATTAAACTTTCTACTAGCCGTGTAGCACACATGTTAGATGTATGTTAGGGTTAAACCTGGCCAACTAGAGAGCGAATGGGCTTATTAGTTAAATTGTGCTAACATCAGTTAGGGAAATGCTTGCCATGTTGTGATGAAATCTGGGGTTTCTTTTGCAATGCCTGGGACATGAACAGGCCGTACAAAAGGAGGAAAGCTCTGGGGCTTCCAGGCAATGGCCTTGTGCCGAGTCATCTTACCAGGGTCCATCTTGAAATCATAAAGTGGATTTAAAAAAGAAGTAGCAGTGCCACAGTTTATCACCAAGAACTTATTTTAATGGAAATGAGTCTAATGTCCCTTCATGCAACAAGACAGATGAACAAAAAACAATGGTCCTAATTAGCTATGAGTGATCTCTATCCAAGTGGAAACAAAAGGCATGTGGACATGTATATATCTCTTAGATGAAATCACACATGTTGTGAAGGGTATAAAAACGAAGCACCTAGCAGTGCTTTAGTCTGCAAAGGAAAGTTTTTAGCCATAGGCATGTTGGCTCTTCCCCTTGACGCTGCCAAGGAGCAGATGTATGAGGTGGCAAGTCTGTGTCTATCTAGCTGCTTTTAAAAAATAAAAGGAACTTTAAGCATTTTGCCTTTTCTTCTACATATCCCAATAGAAATGTGACTACAAATCATTACAAAATCACTTTTTAGGCCATGTATAGTTCACTGAGATTACTTCGATCTGGATACATTGGGAGATAATATCCAGGAAAGATAATACATTAACACAATAATGCAGTATATTTCAGTAAAAATAGAATAAATAAAATAAAAATATTTTAAGCTGTATTTAACAGGTTAATTAAAAATATGATAAGACATACACGGCATCATGAACATGGCTGCCTGTTTACCAAATCACAGATCTAAAGAATGCATAGATAACTGAAGTGTCACTAAGATATCAGGTAAAACATTGGCATCCTTTCACAGACAAATACACACATACTTTCATACATACTTTTTGGCCATGGCAGAAAGTGTCTGAACATACTGTTTAACATAATTTTACAAAATTAATTTGCATTTACTATGCAATGCCATTTTCAAAACAACACATCTGCAGTAAAGTTTTCAATATGTAAAGGCTATCATTCATCTTAATGTATCCTATAATTGCATATATAAATCAGTTTGCTACTTAAAGCTAGCTCAGTATTCTTGATCTTGAAAACAAGCAAATGTATGCCTTAAAAAATGAAGAGGGGGTTCTGGTAGAGATTTCCAATATAAAAGTGGATCATTTGTTTAGAATTTTGAAGTTTATCACACTAAAATGTTTCACTACAGAGACCAAGATGAAAGATCACTGTAAATGATTTTTGAACAGCTTTTCAAAGGGCACAGCAAGGATTTTCTTAATGCAGGAATTTCTTATGATGGCATTGGTTACTTTAGTTAAATAGTACGTACGTTGGTGAAAAACTGATTGCGTTTCTAAAGTAGCATCATTTTTGTCGTAACATTAGGGTGCAAAAACAATTCCAGTCCCCCCTGCCCCCCACTCCTCATGAATTCCGAGGGAATGGCAGGTAGAAAAGCCACCCACTCATTCCATCATGATCTCTGGTGGCTAAGTACCATGAGTTAGGAATGTCTCTACCACAAGTAACGTCATCTCTGGAAAATCTTGTAGATGGAACAGGCTGTGAATGTGGAATCCTGTCCTCTACAACACGTTTGAGGCACATTGTAGGAAAACAGTCCTGGACTTAGAGAGGGCAATGGTGTGAGAACTAATACCACTGCGTAAGGAATTTGGACATCTTTCTCCCACTTGTATAGGGAATTCTAAGATTGCCTGACAACAGATCTTTCCATACCTGCTCTTCTTAGTATATGCCCAGAGTCATTCTGGAAAGGCTCTTCCTGATGGATATGGAGGCAGCATAACACAGCAGGAACGGGCGTCGGGAGCCGTGGGTCCTAGTCCTGGTTCTCTCATGAACTTTGGTGAGATCTTAGGCCAGTGGCTTTAGCCTCTTGGTACTTCATATTTTTACTTCTCAAGTGTGTTTAGTACCTTCTCTACCTTATAAGGCTCAAATGTGAAAGAATGTGGAAAGCATTTTACAAGTACATAGCAGTGTATAAACAAAGCATTACTTTTATAATTGGATGTTGTAAATGTTAATTTTGACATTAAAAAGAAGCAAACAAGACTAATATTGAGATTGATCGCCTTAGCGACATCCTGTTAAAATGACAATGTCAATAAGAGTCTAAATCTGTATGTCTTTACAGCTAAGTTTCTTATCTACATAAAAAGGAGCAGGAAAATGCTATTTTTGGGAAACTTGTTAAATAGTCCATTATTCCTATGTAGACTTTGCTCAAATATGAAAATTTCAAATCTTCAAAGTAAAATGGAAAAAATATAAATTTAAAAATATATCTAGTTGAGTCCAACAAATTCTAATATTAAATACATAAATTCAAGGAAAGGTTCAACCTAATGTAATTTGTTGCCATGGACAATACATGATGGACAGACAGCTTTCTGGGCAAAAAGCATCAGAGGGAGATTGAGCTGGATGCAGAATACCAACAGAACGTTTACCTCTAGCACATGGACTAGCAAAAATAACTTGGTGGTAGAAATCTAAAATAATCGTGCATGATGGAAATATCAGTGACATCTCATCAACTTCAAATTGCTTATCAGCCAGTTCTCAAACTAAGGATGAAAGGCTGATGAGTATTTCATCTAAATGTTTATGTAGAGAATGGCCGTAGTGAACTATAATTCTCTAGCTGCACCGTACAATATAAGGCAGAAGTTTGAAATATGTCCCACCCCAAAATGCATTATGATTTTGTTAATCTCTTTTAAAAATAATCAGTTTGAAAACCATCTGAAAAGAAAGGCTATATGTTTTGTTCGATTTTAAATCCTCGAATTTCATTTCTCATCAATTTTGAAGTTTCACTTTTTTCCAACATCCCACAAACAGCTGTAGACATGAAATGGTGTCCATGTGTCAAAGAGCTTGTCAGGGAAAGCCGCCAGTTGGTTTCTATACTGATGCCAACAGCCAGTTTTGTCAACCAACAGGTTCAATTTTATGAAAAATTAAAACACAAACTCGCCATCCTATTTTTACAGCAACTCAATGGTATCTGCTATGCAGTGCCTACTCCAATGTTGAAAACGGCAAAGTGCTGTAGGACTTAAAAGGTTGCTTGTGACAGATCCAGCCAAGAAGACAGTGAAACTAACTCAGGTATCATTCGCTCCAAGGACGCAGCATTAGTTCACTAGGAGGAGTGTGGCCACATTCTTCTTGTGTGTGTGTGTGTGTGTGTGTGTGTGTGTGTGTGAAGTAATGTTCACAATATTTACAATAAGAAAAAGACCTTCCACTGCTCATGATGTAACTTACAGCAAAAAAAAGTATTCATGCTTCTTTTCATATCACATGATGGTGGCAAGACGAGAGAACATGCTTGTCTAACACTGCTTGGTTAAGGGTAAATTCTCTGAAGACAAAGCATCAGCAACTGGATGGAAGGTCAGATGGCGGAGTTCACTTTCTTTAGTGTAGCTAGTCAATCTTCAGGTAAATATCAGAGCCCTTTCATATGGGCAGCTATGGCGTTTCGGTGACAGGGCGTTTCTGTTTCAAAGTGTCAATGAGGGATAAGACCCCCTCGTTTTACATTGGTTGTGACTCTTCTGGTCACTGAGTCTGCTGGTGGTGGAGGTGGTCGAACTTTCTGAGAAGGCGGCCTGGCTACCAAGCACTTCTGATATCGTAACTGAAATAAAACAACACATGTTTTAAGGTAATTAATAATATACTATTTCTTCTTCTTTAAGATGACTTTAAGTCATCACCCACAGACTCCCAAAGGTTAGCGGGAGTGCCTAAACATAAATCCAAGAGTTCTTTTTTTCTGAAAGTGAGTGCTTTAAATTCTCCTAAAAGATCATTAGGCTCAACAAAGGGGTTCTGGCTTTTGCCACCCTTTTCTTCCATCCATTTCCACCCTCCACATGTCCCCTATATTAATAGTCCCCAATGAATACACCTCACAGTCAATGAGCTAATGAAACCAGAAAAGACTGGGAAAGAGTGTGTTAATTACATTTTTCATCAGAGACATGCAAATCTAGGCGAGTGCTCATGGCGGGCTGACAGCACAGCAGAAAGGGCACAGTTTGAATCTAAGGTCTATCACTTGTGAACCCAGGTGAATTATTAAATCTCTTTGAGCCTCAGTTTCTTCAGCTGTAAAATGGCTGAAGAAGGAACTGTTTGCAGAGCTATGATTAAATAAGGAATGACTGTAATGCTTGTGGAATGCCTGGAATAGGCCCTAGCAAGACACACTAGGCATTCAAAAATGTTTCTTTCCCCTCCCTATTTCCTGCTTTAATAAAAAAGATGAGGTATTAAGATTTCAGGATACATTTTACATACAAGTCTCAATCTTTATGGATTAATTTTTAAAAATCCATTAGCACTGGCACCAGGGATAATTCCCATGCTTCAGAAATTTAACAATGTAGTCCATCTGCTTTTGCATAATGGGAAGATAATTACTTAATATTAGATATAAAGTTAACATTTATCAAAAAAATTTTTTCTAATCCAAATACTTTAAAATACAGTTGACTTGGCTAGTCACGGTGTTTCACTCCTATAATCCTAGCACTTTGTGGGGCCAAGGCAGGTGAATCACTTGAGGCCAGGAGTTTGAGATTAGCTTGGGCAACATAGTGAAACCCTGTCTGTACAAAAAATACAAAAATCAGCCAGGTGTGGTGGCACATGCTTGCAGTTCCAGCTACTTGGGAGGCTGAGGTGGGAGGATTGCTTCAGCCTGGAAGCTGAAGCAATTGCCTTAGTAATGAAACAGGCTGCTGTCTCTGTAAAAAGCAAGACTCTGGCGGAAGGATATGGTAGTGTTCTATCATATCCCATAGGCTGCAGTGAGCTGTTAGCATGCCACTGCACTCCAGCCTGGGCGATAAAGCAAACCCTGTCTCAAAATAAATAAATAGGCTGGGCGCGGTGGCTCACGCCTGTAATCCCAGTACTTTGGGAGGCCAAGGTGGGCGGATCACGAGGTCAGGAGATAGAGCCCATCCTGGCCAACATGGTGAAACTCTGTCTCTACTAAAATACAGAAAATTAGCCAGGCATGGTGATGGGCACCTGTAGTCCTAGCTACTTAGGAGGTTGAGGCAGGAGAATTGCTTGAACTCGGGAGGTGGAGGTTGCAGTGAGCTGAGATCACGCCACTGCACTCCAGCCTGGCAACACAGTAAGACACTGTCTCAAAAATAAAAATAAAATTAAAAATAAATAATGAAAACAATGAAATACAATTGATCTTTGAACAACAGAGTTTGAACTGTGCAGGTCCACTTACGTGGGGATTTTTTTTTGCAACCAAACACAGATTGTTGCTGGTATGCAAAACCCAATTATTCAGAGAGCAGACTATTCCTATCTGCGGGTTCTGCAGGACCTGAATATGTAGGACTTTGGCATACTCAGAGCTCCTAGAACCAATCTCCTGTGTATACCAAGGGAGGACCGTCATTCCACAGCTTTTAAAAAAAATCAACTTAAATATTAATAGTTTCTTTAGTCTAGTAATGGAACAAGCTAATGTCTCCGTAAGAAGGAAGACTCTGGGGGAGGGATATGGTACAGTGTTCTATCATATCCCTTAGGCCACAAAACAACCCCTTTCAAATCAATCATATGAAATATGAAGATTGATTACATGTCTCCTCTGTGTAAGGTATCTTACTAGGCCCACATCACAACCCAAACCACACATTTCTAAAGCACAGACTTATACATGTCAACACAGAACGCCGGACTTGGAATTTCAAACAGTAGTCACGTATATCCAGTGTGAATCAAAACTGCACCTAAGTATTGGATTTCATAAAGGATCTCTCTCTGTTCTATTCTAACTTTCGCCAAAATGTCTTCCATTGGGCCTGTAACACACAGCTGTAATATATGCCTAAAAATTAAGTAGATTCAAAAGAATGTGTCAATAGATATTTACATGGTATAAATTCGCATATGGATCTTTCAGATGGAGAATCATGCAGATTTGAACCAAGAAGAAAGCCCATGAGCTAGAAACACTGGATTCAGAGCGGGTGGGAGGGAAGAACGGTCTGATTTTGCTAGCATGCCTTATACTAGATTGGCTGAGCTGTGTCCGCTCGTTGCAGTGATACAATTAAAGTAGGAAGCAAATGAGTAAAATTGTTTCCAAGAGGGAAAATGCATCTGAGAATCAGAAAACCAACTGTAGCCAAGAGATAAAGCTCATTGTTGTTATCACTTAAAACGTGTAATTAAGGCTGAAAGCCATTCATTTTACGACTAAAACCATCTGCTATGATCTGTTTTAATTTCATAAAATACCGAAATAGTTGTCATCCATTTTTGCTTGGCTGAAATCTCCCATTTTCTATTTTCTTCACAGATGCTCTTTATCTCATCAACTCCCTGCACCTGGTCAGTGGGTTCACCTGACTCCTCTCCCACCCCTGCTCCCCTTACCCCAGCCCGGCTTCTGCATATTCAGGGTGTCTGAATTAGAATCTTGGCCCCACAGTTCTTGGGGGGGGAGTTGGCCACTGTCACAGAGGACGGTGGTAAGTGTGAAACCAGATAACAAGTATCCAATGCCAGGCCTCCCCTTCTCTCTCCTTCCTGCTCTATTTCAAGGGATAAAGGCCAAGTGGCTCTTTTCCTGTGCCTCGCCTTTGCCATCTGCTCTTCCACTTCATCCTTTTAACATTTCTCTTAGACACAGGACCCTTCTATGTTGTCCAGGCTGGACTCGAACCCCTGGGCTCAAGGGGTCCTCTCACCTTGGCCTCCTGAGTAGCTGGGCCTGCAGGTGCATACTTGCCCTGCATTCGTAACCTAACAATGTGCTGTGTCGGGGGGGATTGCGGTGGGGGACAAGAGCTCCCTTCCCTCCCCTAAGCTCCACCCATTCTTGGTTCTTCACATCTTCTCAAAGTAAAAGGTCTTTAACTAATTCAGAGGCTAAGTCCCTCTTCTCAGCCTTTTTTTTTTTTTTTTTTTTTGAGACAGGGTCTCCCTGTCATCCAGGCTGGAGTACAGTGGTGCAATCACAGCTCACTGCAACCTCCACCCCCAAGTTCAAGCGATCCTCCCACCTCAGCCTCCCTGAGTAGCTGGGACTACAGGTGCATGCCATCACACCAGGCTAATTTTTGTGTATTTTGGTAGAGACGGGTTCCACCATGTTGGCCAGGCTGGTCTCAACCTCCTGATCTCAAGTGATCTGCCTGCCTCAGCCTCCCAAAGTACTGAGATTACAGGTGTGAGCCACTGTGCCCGGCCTTCTTGGCTCTGTATCTACCACCATTTTCCACAAGACAAAACCTAGATGGGCATGGTGGTGCTCCCTTGTAGTTCCAGGGAGGAGCTCAAGACCAACCTGGGCAACATGGCAAGACCTCAATTCTTTAAAAAAGAAAAAAAAAAAAGGGCAGGGCTCTCCTATCCTGAATTAAAGAATAAACCCACCAGTGTTGGCGTTCAAGCTGTCCCTTCACTGTTGGACTTTGTAAGTTATCCTACTCTAAGGCCTCCACTTCTGTTTCCTCTCAGTGACTTTTCAATCCAGCACAGTCTCATACTTCTTTTTCTTATTTATTTTTTCGAGACAGGGTCTCACTCTGTCGCCCAGGCTCATTGCAGTGGTGCCATCACAGCTCACTGCAGCCTCGACCTCCTGGGTTCGAGCCACCCTCCTGCCTTAGCCTCCTGAGAAGCTGGGACACCATGGCTGGCTGAAAGTGAAGATCCTCATGCTTTTATTTATAGCACGTTCTACACGGTAAGAGAGTTTGGGTTTCTGTGTTCCCCCACTATACCTGAGCTCTACAATGCAAGGATTGTATTTCAGTCGTGAATGCCCCAGATTCCAGCTGTGAGTTCGGGGCTGAATTAAATGAAGCATAGGGGCTTCCACATGCAGCGTCCGGCCCAGCCAGACATCCCTGCCTCTCGGAGCCTCTGCTCCTGTTTGTTTCCAGTGCTGTTCTCCTGGCGTGGATGCTCCTCCTCTCTCCCACCTGCAGGAGGTAACTGGTCTCCTAGCTGATTGCCACCTCAGCCTTGTCCCTCCCATCTATCCTCTACTGTCATCTTTTTTTGCTGAGTACTCTTCTAAAATCCAAATACATGCGGGGGCGCCCAGGGGGCTCATGCCCGTAATCCCAGCACTTTGGGAGGCTGAGGCGGGTGGATCACCTGAGGTCAGGAGTTTGAGACCAGCCTGGCCAACACGGTGAAACCCCGTCCCTACTAAAAATACAAAAAATTAGCCGGGTGTGGTGGCAGGTGCCTGTAATCCCAGCCACTTGGGAGGCTGAGGAAGGAGAAGCACTCAAAACCGGACGCAAAGTTTGTAGTGAGCCGAGATTGCACCACTGCACCCCAGCCTGGGCAAAAAAGAACAAAACTCCATCTCTAAATAAATAAATGTAAATACAATCAATTCAACCCCAGGTTTAGCAATCCTTCCGAAGAAAATCAGGCCTCCGAACACCATCATAAGCCCGCCATGATCCGGACCACACCTCCTTCCAACTCAGGCCCAGCATCCAACCTGCTGCTGCTGGAATAAACCTGCCCACAGGCTTTGGTGCCCACTCATACAGCTCCCTCTTTTTTTTTTTTTGAGATGGAGTCTCGCTCTGTTGCCAGGCTGGAGTGCAATGGCACGATCTCGGCTCACTGCAACCTCTGTCTCCCAGGTTCAAGTGATTCTCCTGCCTCAGCCTCCCAAGTAGCTGGGATTACAGGTGTGCACCACCATGCCCGGCTAATTTTTGTATTTTTAGTAGAGATGGGGTTTTATCATATTGGCCAGCGTGGTCTTGAATTCCTAACCTCAAGTGATCTGCCTGTCTTGGCCTCCTGAAGTGCTGTGATTACAGGTGTGAGTCACCACACCCAGCCCAGTTCCCTCATTTTTATTAGAACGTTTGCAGTGCCTGCCATAAGAGAGGCACAAAGGACATCTGCTGGAGGAATAATGAGGTATTCTTGTTTGTTTCATAGTATTCATATGGTGTAAAGAGTCCCGGCTTTGTCACCTGGCAGATTTGGGCTGAATCCAGGCTGTCACTGACAAGCTCTGAGGCCCATTCTCTAACTTCTCTGAGTCTCCATTTTCTCATAAACAAAACAGAACTAACAACTACCTAACAGAGTTGTCGTAAAGACTGAGTTAATACATATAAAAATATACAAGAACAGTGCACAGAAAGCAATCACTGGAAATAAAAGTCATTCAATATATTTCTTTTTCAAGAATATATATTGAAAAACTATATATTGAAAAACTGAATCCAAACTGTACCAATTCATGCATGAACAACATTTTACATATGAAATTGATTTGGGATCAAGAATTGACAGTCTTCAAGTCTGTGGTTGTGAAGATCATCAGAGCCTCTATCTGGCCCCACTTCTTTCAGGAGTCCTGGCCTTTTGAGATGTAATCTGTTTATCGTAACTGATTCTGGCCCCAGAAATGACAGTGTTATAAGGCAAAGCATTACTTTAGAGATATGATTTTTTCTTTTCCATGAGTGATTCTGTTCTAACGTATGGCATACTAAAGATGAGTGGAGGCGGGAGGGCTCAACAGCCTGTACTGGGATTACTCACCATGCAGGCAGCCTGCACCGCCTCAGAGACGTTACCGGCATTAGGCTCACACCAGAAAACGTGGCACTCAAAGCGCTGGTTCCCCGTGTCCATGATGAAGGCAAATGTGTGGACATCCTTCCCGACACCCATGAAGGACAGGAATCGCACACGACACTCCACTAAGACTTCCTCTTCATTCTGCAAGAGACATTATGCAGCATCCCATCAGGAAATCCCAGGATTAAGCTTAGAGTGGCAGCACACGGGAACTGGTATTCAGAAAGCACAGCCAGACCAAATTCAGAAAGGACCCATGTTTTTCTCGAAAGGCGAAACCTTGCCCAGATGTCTGAAGAGGCCAGCACCGCGTGGCTACCCCATTCTGGAGGTGGTTCTCGCTCTGCAGTACACTGCTCTCGTGGGGTGTGACGTGTGTCCCATTCTCTCTCCATTACGCCACGTGCCTGTGAGTTCGCCGTGGGGGAGGAACAATGCCGTCTATACTTCTTACATCTTGCCCAATACAGGACACCCAGTGGCCCAAAACCCATTTGCCCAAGTAAACCCCCAGAGCACCAGAAGAAAGGGATTCACGGTATCTTTCTTCATCCAGTGATTCTTACCCAAACTAAACACAGCACGCTGATCACCTTTCCATCTAAAACCACATAAAACAAAAAGCTGCCAAGTCAACAAAAAGTTGTCAAATTGTTTTTTTCTTTCTTGCAAACTGGTGTCCATCTGGGATCCGTATGAGGCAGTGTAAAGAAACGCTCAGAATTCCTTCTTACAGACGAACACCACATCCTTTGCAAGAACCATATGCAAGTTTTGAATTAATAAACACATCCGAAACGTTGACTTTTGGATCATTAACATCTTGACTTATAAATATTCACTCTGGTGCCTTGGGAGTGTTTAATGAGCAAAGTATGCTATAGTGTGAGAAGCTGGAAAGCTTTCTCAGGAGGAAGCAGGCTGCGGAGGAGATCTGGGTGAGGGTCGGGTAGGCAGAAGGTGGAGCATGGAGGGAGCAGTGCTTGTGACAAAGCTGGGGTAGGGAAGGGCGGGATGTGCTTGAAGAGCTGAGGAGAGCCCAGCATGGCCAGCTGGAGGCAGGCAGTCAGCACCCTGCCCTCTCTTCAGAGTGAACCGGGCGGCTGTGGAGCAGGCTGAGGACTGGGGGGTCTTTCCATGGCAGGTGCTTCACAGAGGCAGAATAGAAAAGTGGGAACAAGTCTGGGCCAGGCTGTCTGATTTGAATCCTGTTCCCATTGCTTCCAACTGTGTGACAATGGGCAAATGACCGAGCCTCTCTGTGCTTCAATGTCTTCAACCAAGAAACTGGGATAATTTGGGTTGAGGCGAATGTGGCCGCGCTCAAGACAACCAGTAGCCCCGTTTGCTGCTGATAGTCACAGGACTCTCCCGAATGGAAGCATCTTCTGCTTCCCGGGCCCAGATCACACAGCACAGGCAATACTGGTGCCCCGAGAGAGTGTGACTGCTGGCGTCACATAATCACCTCTAGCAAGCAATTTCAGTCTCTGGGACATATGAAGAAGACAGAATCTGCAGCGACAGAAGAGAAGTTTCTCAGACCACAGGAAAACAGAGGTATGCACAGACTTAGACCCAGACAAAGGGCAAAATCTTTCAAATGCAAGTCATCTTAATCACAAGCACGCACAACTCCAGCCTTGACTATGTTTCTAAGTTCCACAGAAAACCACTGTGTCTTACGCTCACCGTAACCCTGACACAGCAACGGCAAAGATGATTCCTTCTCACCTTTTCACTGATGACAGTCACAGTGGCATCGGCCACATTCATGTTCACTGACAGCCAATCCTCCTTGTTGGATGAGGTCATAAGATTTTCTATGGCACTGTTCAGAATGTCCATTCCTGGGGACAGAAAGCATAATTTAAAGTGTCCTAAAGCCACTTACCACACTCAAATGTGGGCCCAAACCACCCAATAACAGCTACACCCAGACTGATCTTTTATAGAAGACGGGAAACTTCATTCTCATGTTTGCTCAACAGGAAAGAAATAACAGCTTTTGGCCAAGTGTGGTGGTTCATGCCTGTAATCCCAGCACTTTGAGGGGCCAAGGCAGAAGGATCACTTGAGGTCAGGAGTTCAAGACCAGCCTGGCCAACATGGTGAAACCCCCTCGCTACTAAAAATACAAAAATTAGCCAGATGTGCTTGCTTGAACACAGAAGGCAGAGGCTGCAGTGAGCTGAGATCCCACCACTGCACTCCAGCCTGGGCAAATGAGTGAGAATCTGTCTCAAAAAAAAAAAAAAAGAAAAGAAAAGAAAAGAAATACCAGCCTTTTTAGTAGGAAAGGAGAGTCAGGAGAAGCTCTGGGGACTTGGTGCCAGGCGTGTTATCTACCTGTCTAAGCAGACCATGGCTCCTCAGCCTCTTCCCACCCTCGCTGTCTCTCAATGGCACCTTTATGGTGGATCCCCCATTCAGCGGGGCCCTTTTGCCAGCTGTTCCCTCAGTCTTTTTAGAGGGTAGGGATGGGAGTGACCACTTTATTGAGGTACCATTCACATGCAATTCAGTCACGTAAAGTGTGCAATCCAGTGCATTTTAGTGCATTCACAGAGGGCAACCATCACCTTCACTAATTTTTTTTTTTGAGAGAGGGTGTTACTCTGTCACCCAGGCTGGAGTGCAGTGGTATGATCATGGCTCAGTACAGCCTCAACCTCCCAGGCTCAGGTGATCTTCCCACCTCAGCCTCTGGAGTATCTGGGACTACAGGCATGTGCCACCATGCCCAGCTAATTTTTTGGAAAAAAAAAATTTTTTTTTGTAGCGATGGGGTTTTGCCATATTGCCTGAGCTGGTCTTGAACTTCTGGGCTCAAGCAATCCACCTGCCTCAGCTTCCCAAAGTGCCGAGATTACAGGTGAGAGTCACCATGCTCGACCTACCACAATCAATTTTAGAACAGTTTCATCACCCCAAAGAGAAACCTCGAACCTGGTAGGGGTCATTCTCCATTTTCCCCCCTGCCCTCCAGCCCCCTAGCCCCAGACAATCCTTACCTACTTTCTGACTCTAGAGATTTGTCTATTTTGGACATTTCGTATAAATGGAATCACACAGTATGCAGTCTTTTGGGACTGACTTCTTTCATTAGCATGTTTTCAAACTTCATTATAGCACATATCAGTCCTTCACTCCTTTTCATTGCCAAATAAAATTCCATTATATGGAAGTATTCCATTTTATTTATCAAATTGTAGTTGATCTGTCAGGATATTTGGGTTGTTTCTACTTTTTGACTATCATCAATAATTCTGCTGTGAACATTTGCAAACATGTTTTTGTATATGCAAATGTTTTCACTTCTCTTGAGTATATGTCGGGGAACTGAATTGCTGGGTCTAAGGTGACTCCGTTTCACCTTTTGAAGAAATGCCAGGCTGTTTTCCATAGCAGCTGCACCATCTTTCAGCCCCCCGGTAGTGCACGTGGCTTACGATATGTCGCAGTCTTGTTTAGCCCTGGTGAAGGCTCCATCCCCCGGTCTCCTTTTGGTTTGGTGTAGCCCAGCAACTTACATTCTGCCACTAGGATGTGAGCCGAATGCTGTGTGTGCCACTGCTGTGTCACACCTTGACAGCATGAAGTCTCTGTAGCCCTTTCTCTTGGCCCACCAGCTGACAAGACACGAAGCAGGTGCCCTGGCCTCAGAGACAGAGACCCCGTTTCAGAGCAGCAGAGCTCTTCCACGGCCCTGGGTCACACAGCTCTGGACTACTGGGTAAACCAGAAATCCACGTCTGCATTGTTGAAGTCTATATGCTGGGGATGACCTGTCAGAGCAGCTGTCCCTCTGCTGCTCTATTGATCAGGACCGTTTATGTTCTCTGGCAGGTGACAGTGTGACAGCTTGATTCAGGAGGAGGCACGAGAGTCAAACAGCAGGCCTCACCCTCCCTGGAGGGCGGATGCCTCCCGTGAGCTCCCGCCACTTGCAAAGTGGAAAGACAATAAACGTTTCACATACCGACTGGCCTGTCTACAGGTAGCATGCCCAAGTACTGCACGTGGAACTTCTGGACCAGCTCGGTCTTTGGTGTTGGAAAATCTACTATAGGAAACAAAAGCAACACATGTTTCTCAGTGGTTCCAACACACATGTACACAACAGCCATGGCTCTGCGTCATCTGAAGGCTCAGGACACCCCCCGGTGCCGTAACCTACTATGTTTCGGGATGTAAATGTAGCAACTATTCTACAAGAGCAGCATTTCTTACTCCAGATATTGGGGCTCTGATTCTGCCAAAATCTTACTCAACTTTCAAGATAGGAATGCATTTGAAAGCAAGAAGTGGCATCTATGTGTTAAAGCTGCTACTGTCTCTTTGATGCATATTAAGTAGCAGCTTTTGATATCCTATTTATTAGGTATGGTCGCTGCCCAGAAAATATGTAATTTCTAGGGGCAGAATCAGAGACATAGGAAAGATAACTCAGTTCCCCAATAATCAACTCATGTTTTCATTTTTTTTTTTAGAGACCGAGTCTTGCTTTGTTGCCCAGGCTGGAGTCAGTGGCATGATCCTGGTTCACTGCAACCTCTGCCTTCCGGGGTCTAGCAATTCTCCTGCCGCAGCCTCCCGAGTAGCTGGGACTATAGGCGCATGCCACCATGCCCAGCTAATTTTTTGTGTGTTAGTAAAGACGGGGTTTCACTGTGTTTCTAAGGCTGGTCTCAAACCCCTGAGCTCAGATAATCCACCTGCCTTGGCCTCCCAAAGTGCTAGGATTACCATTGCACCAAGCCCACATTTTCTTTTCTTTTCTTTTTTTTTTTTTTTTTTTGAGACAGAGTCTCGCTCTGTCGCCAGGCTGGAGTGCAGTGGCGCGATCTCGGCTCACTGCAACCTCCGCCTCCTGGATTTAAGCAAGTCTCCTGCCTCAGCCTCCCAAGTAGGTGGGACTACAGGCGCGCACCACCATGCCCAGCTAATTTTTGTATTTTTTAGTAGAGACGGGGTTTTACCATGTTGGCCAGGATGGTCTCGATCTCTTGACCTCGTGATCTGCCTGCCTCGGCCTCCCTAAGTGCTGGGATTACAGGCGGGAGCCACTGCGCCCAGCCCACATTTTCTAAGATTAGTCAAATACAGTAGTGAAAAGGAGAGAAAGAGGAGGACAGGAGTTCGATCTGTAACTGACTGAACCATCAACTGAGGTAACTCACTACCTTCAGACCAGCCCAACCCACGTGTTTTTAAACTACCAGCGTCCTTACCCCAGGCTGTATATGAGTTATAATATGTAGACAGTATTCTTAAAACAAAGAACACAAAATACAAAATGAAATGAAAACAACGCAAAAACCAAAGATAATATTCTTTAATCTTGTCCAATGACAACAAAACTCATCCAGGCTTTGTGGCTAACCCGAGTGACGCCAAATCAACCCTGTGCCTCTGTGGGACCCAGTGTGCGGGCTCAACTCGTGCTCGCTGAGTTGAGTGTGCTCTTTAAGGAGACTTGAAATGCCAGAGAACTATCTGAGAGCCTTCAGTCCTGGACCAGGAGAGACAGGGCCATAATGAAGACAGGAGGGGCTGCTGACTTACCTTGCAAGGGGACATCGAGGTTCACATTGGTCCTCTCCTGTAAGGAGCTGCAGGCCAGGGCTTTGGCATTCTTCCGTTCCGCCATAATCTAAGGGAGAAGAAGCACAGCTTTGGCTCATGGCTTCAAGCCCCCATGTCTTCAGCTATTCCAGCCTGTAAAGTGTCTAAGTCTATTTCACTTCCACGTTAGATCAGCTGTAGTCTACTGCCTGATCTCCCACCCCTGGGTCTCTGCTCATTTTCTCTGGGAATGATAGGTGAATAACTATTCCTCAGAGTAGCAGTCCCTAATTGCTTGGAATGGACTTTTCCCATTCACCAGGCTCCCACCTCTACTAGAAACAACCCAAACAAATCTCCCTGGTCATGCACAGATCCTGCTGGCCCGCAGTGGTCAGCGGCACCCACAGCAACGGCTTCTTCCAGTGCTGCCGAATGCCACCTTTTAGATACTCCTTTTAGGGCTGTGAAGACAGAGTACACGGGTTCAAACTGCACCTCTGCCACTTACTAGCTGTGTGTCCTTGACCTTGGGCAAGTGACCTGACCTCCTGTGTCTCAGTTCCTCAACTGCACATGGAGGTGATAATAGTACTTGTCTCAGAGGGCAGTTCTGAAGATCACGAGTGGGTGTGTCAAGTACAGAGCAAGCCCAGACAGCATAAGTGCTCACAAATGTTCCCTGCTGATATGGTTTGGCTGTGTCCTCACCCAAATCCCATCTTGAATTGTAGCTCCCTTAATTCTCACGTGTTCTGGGAGGGACCTGGTGGAGGTAACTGAATCATAGGGGTGGTTCCCTCATACTGTTCTTGTGGTGGTGAATAAGTCTTATGAGATCTGATGGTTCTATAAGGGGCTTCCCCTTCGCTCGACTCTCATTCTCTCTTGCCTGCTGCCACGTAAGAAGTGCCTTTCGCCTTCTGCCATGACTGTGAGGACTCCCCCAGCCACGTGGAACTGTGAGTCCAATAAACCTCTTTTTCTTTATAAATTACCCAGTCTTGGGTATGTCTTTATTAGCAGTGTGAAAACGGAATAACACACCTGCCATTTCTGCTGTTATCTTCAAACTGTTCTAAATTGCTTCTCTTTATGAGGGACACCGATGTCTGCTTAAGAGGAAAGCACTTTACACCCCTATTCTCCACCAGTTACAGTGCTGTGGGTTTAAGGACTGAAAGAAGCCCCCACTTTAGTGACCCCAAAAGTAACTCGGATCTTCATTCCCAGACTAAGTTTTCCATTCCAAGTGGAGTGAAAGTCATTTCCACCACAGACCTCCACTCTGCCTATCTCCAGATGCGTACCTGGGGCAGCGAGCAAGAGGGCTGCTGACAAGAATAAAATCAAGGGTTTCCTGTGCACTTACTCTGTGCCAGGCCGTGTTCTGAGGGCTTTATGCTAGAATATGAGCTCCATGAGGGCAAGGACTTTTTTTTTCTGTTTTGGTCATTGCTCTCTCCCCAGTGCCTTTGATGGTGCCTGGCACATAAATGACATTCCATTCTATGAATGAATGAATGAGAAACGAAACCCGGGGAGCAGGCTGCAATGCTGCAAATGCCACAGCAATGCCCTGGTCTCGTCAATGCAAGAACGTGAACCTGGGCTGCAATAAATGTGGTGATCTGAAGACCAGGGCCCATCCCACACGTCCCCATCATGTGAGTCAGAGCAGCAGACTTCAGAGCTCTTTCACTTTGAGGCTGGGGACAGCTCCCTGCCTGTCCCCTCTCTCAGGTGGCTTGCAACTCCTGCTTGGTTAACAGGCTGGGCTGGGTTGGGTTGGGTCTTGCCGGCTCAGGAGGAATTGCGGGAATGAGGCTGGGGTTATGATGTCAGCCTGAATCAGAAAGGTGATGTTCAACAGAGGGAATAGTAAAATCCTGCATTTACATTCAAGAAATTAAGCAAGTCTGGGGAATGGAAAGGCCTGGCTGAAGGAAGCTTGTGCCATCGTCTTGGGGGTTTGGCTACCATCATGTGAAAGAGAAATCAGGGGGTGATGTGGTTGCCAAGAACATCAAGCACCCCAATAGTATATCCTTGGAGGTCAAGCAGCCCGTGGTCTGCTCTCTGCTCACTTTTAGAATACCGTGTTCATGTGGGGGGATCCAACCAGAGTGTGCCCAGAAGACATGGTTAGGGGCCTGCAACCCAAAAGTGGCTGCAGAGACGGGGGTGGAGGATCTGAAGAGGAAGGAAGTCAGGGGCAAGAAGACTGAATGACAGATGCTTGTCCAGAGCCTGCCTCTAAAACACACAACACATGGTGAAACACAGCAAGGCTTCAAGTGTCTGAAAAGCTGGCCAGCAAAGAGAACGGGGGAACCTTTCTCTGCTGCTACATATGGCAGATCTCCAGTCAGTACCTGGAGGCTCCAAAAGGAAGATTTCAGGTCAACATAAAGACGAAATCTGTAACAGCCAGAGCTGCTGGGTAACAGAACCTCCTCCTGAAAAGTAAGAGACGCCACCTGTGGGAGTCCATGGGCATGCAGGGCAGAGGGTTGGGGGGGATGTCTGCAAGGGGGCGATTGTGCTGGTGGGGAGCCAGAGGCTGGACTGGTGACGCCAGACTGTTCTCATTCTGAGGCTCTGTGACTGTGGTTAAGGAAGCAGGACCCTTACTAGCATGAGACAATGACTGCATTCTTGCCTCCCAGCTAGAGAGGGAGCTTCTACGAGCCATTGCGTGTCCTCAGGAAGTTGATGTGTGTTGATGGCCACTCCCAGAGCTCCCTGCATTTGCAGAAACCCTCCTTTCCTGTAGTCTTTTTCTCTACCTGCATTTGCTCTCAGGTCAGATGGCCCCACCCCTGGAAAATCTGCCTTGACTCCTTTTCCCTGTTTTCAGGGGTGTACATATCTCTGCCATTGTTTTTGCCTATCTGAGATATACATATCTATATCTATATATATGTGTGTATGTATGTATGTATGTATGTTTTCAGGTTACATGAGGGACTATGGTCTATTCATTTTGTGTAGATGGAGTGCTACTTAGAGCGATGCCTGGCCTGTAGCAAGAATACTTTAATGACTCTGGCTGAACAATCTGCCTGCTCCTCCCTGAGCTCAACTGCAGGTCAATGTGCCCACCCCACTACCCTTCCACAGCCCTTTATGCAGTAAGAAAAAAGAGAGAGGCGGCCCACACTAGCCCGACCCACTTACCTTGGAACAGATCTCGTGGAGGCTTGTGGCGATGGCTTTTGCTGGTGTGTCACATCGAAATACATGACATTTCAAAATTCTTGTATCTTTGTCTCTTGCTACATAAGCAAAATCCCTGTGCAAGCAAAATGTATCAGTATATCAGTAAAAGAAGCTACTTACCAACACATACTTTAGTTATGAAGTTAACTGAGCTAGCAGCCAGCATGTCAATAGTAAACAATGTATACAATGATTAAAAGGAAAATTAAATTTCAACAGCTTCCTATCATATAGTTTTAGGAATATTAGAAATTCATTTCTGAGTAAAATACCTACAATGTGGGCTGGGCGCAGTGGCTCACGTCTGTAATCCCAACACTTTGAGAAGACAAGGTAGAATGATTGTTTGAGGCCAGAAGTTTGAGACCAGCCCAAGCAACGTAGTGAAACCACTGTCTTAAAAAAAAAAAAAAAAAAAGCCAGGTGCAGTGGCATGTACCTGTAGTCCCAGCTACTCTGGAGGGTGAGGTGGGAGAATCACTTGAGCCCAGGAGCTTGAGGTTGCAGCGAGCTACGATCGTACCACTGCACTCCAGACTAGGCGACAGAGCAAGACTCTGCCTCTAAAAAATTTTTTTCAAAGGCTGGCATGGTGGCTCGTGCCTGTAATCCCAGCAGTTTGGGAGGCCGAGGCGGGTGGCTCACCTGAGGTCAGGAGTGTGAGACCACCCTGGCCAACACAGTGAAACCCCATCTCCATCTCTACTAAAAATACAAAAAACTAGCCAGGCATGGTGGTGGGTGCCTGTAACCCCAGCTACTTGGGAGGCTGAGGCAGGAGAATCGCTTGAAGAACCCAAGAGGCGGAGGTTGCTGTGAGCTGAGACTGTGTTACTGCACTCCAGCCTGGGCGACAAGAGTGAAAACTATAACTTTCAAAACCCAGTCTGTTGAACTCTTGTAATCTCTAACAACCTTTAGTGAAAACTGAGTTTCACAGAACCCTTCTATCTAGTGTAACAACCACTGTTATGATTAGAAAACAGAAAGTCTTGAGGAGAGCATGAATCACATGATGAGATAATGATACAGACAGTGGCGCAGCAGAAGCAAACAATAGGCTCTGATGGAGAAACATGTGCACAAACGGCGGATCAGCCCCCAGCTGACTGAGACAGTTGAAGGGCAATCACAGGGAATGTCGGAACACAAAGACACCGTGGACTGCAATCCTTTGATTGTGTTAAACACTTCTCAGACTTCAGATCTCAGGGCGACGGCAGCAGCGCATTATTTATCACTAGCTCAGGCACCTTGGTGAGCGTGCAGCTAATGCGGGGGTGTTTGCTTTTGTTCTACTGATAAAAGATACTGACTGTGACATTACTTGGCTTCTAAAGAATCATGCGGCAAGACTGAATTTCTCAATGTAACACTGGAGGACAGTGAGATGAAAGTGTTTATATGTATGAACCCATGGGGGATCACAGTGATTTATCTGCATCCGATGCTAAGCCAGGATACTGTCTGGAGATATAAGCAGAGATGAATTTATTTTTAATGATTTCTCTTAAGGTAAGACCTGGCAGCCTTTTCATAGACTATGATGGATTCTTTCCCCAAGATAGCCTTGGTGGCCTTGGGAAGGGACAGGGATTTGCCATGGCAGGCAACTGGCCATTGTGAAGGTCTGGTGGGAAAACCCTGCCTGGCAACCTTACCTCGCCATGCCCAGGCAGCCCTGCAGCGGGGCTCCCTAAGCCCAGGATCTAGCTCGGAGGTGTCTTACCTGGCTGCCCTAAGACGCTTTAACCACGGGCTGTCCACACCTGACCTCAACATTTCTCCTTCCAACCTCCTCCTGCTTCCTCATGTTCTAGCTCAGTGTCCTCCATGCTAGAACTGGACTCCCCCGCCTCACCTGCCACACCTAATCTCCACCCAGATTTCCGGCATCCATCCCTCCGTTTCCAGCCCTCCCACCATGCAGTCATTCTAAGCCAGTCCTTGCCTCCCTGCCTGAGCTCAGGCCATCTCCATCCCCTTGCTAGGACTCGGCTGAAGTCGGGGGAGAACCTGGAAGGTTCTTCGCACACACAGTGCATACACCGGGGCACCGCGAGTGTCTGTGTATTCCCCTCAACACTCTGCAGCTCCATGAAGACGACTGTGCCTAACTCATCCCCTGCACCTAGTCCAGGCTTGGCTATCACTGGTACTACTAAGTGTTTGCTGGCTGAGTGGAAGTGTGGGCCTGCGGCTGAGTAGAACGTGAGCCTGCCGCACACATCCTTCCTTCTTGTTGGCAAAGTTGGCTCTCAGTCAGGCCTGCATGGGTTCCACGACTGGGCTGGGAAGTGGGCTGGGGCAAGGCACTGGGCCCAGACTTTGAGGGGCGAGCAGTCTTCACACTGTGGTCCTGAAGCCTTCCCATCCAGCCTCAACCACCATCAAGGCAACACATAAGAACCAGACAGAGGACATCCCTTTTGGAGATCACACTCAAGGAACGCCTTGCTTCTGGTCCTCCTCCCTAGACGGGTCCCTCAAATACGCCACGTCTCCCTGCACACGACTCCAATCCTTCCAGCTTCTATGTGCAGCTGCCATGTTCCTGAGGCCAAATCTCCCCCAAAGCTCCCTGTGGTTAACCACACAAAGTCCAAAAACCTCTGGCTGGATTTTAGGAGTTCCAAAATTTGTCCCACCAACTTTTCAGCATGTTCCCCCCAACTGCACAGCTCCCCCTGCTGCTCCAGAAGAGGTGGGTCTCGGTGTCTGCTCACAGTGGTGTCTTCCCTCACGTGGTCACCAGTGGCCCTCCCCATACCGTCCATCGCATGCCCGTCTACTCAGCATGGCCCGGCTCCACGGCCTGCCTGGTCCTCTGGCCCCAGGACCCTGCTTGTGTCTAAATGCCCCAAGTATTTACATTCTGTGACACAAAGAAGAAGAGGTCGTTATGCCATATCTTTTATAGTTACCGTATAGGTGTCTCTGTCTGTCCTCTAAGAGATAACAGCAGCCAGAAGGGCGAGGCATTGAGATTCTTGACCACCCATCTTCGAGTTTCAGCCCTGCTTCCACTCACCTATGCAACCCTGGGCATGGAATCTGACCTCGTCTTTAAGTGAAGGGGTTGAAAAACATGATTTTCAAGTCCCTCCCCCGGCTCTGACATTCTCCAATAGAAGCTTCCAGGATCCATCAGCCTCACCACGGTGGCTGGCAGGCCCCAAAGTGCAACATCCCAAGGTTACTGACAGGGTGGGCGAACAGGCCCTGGTCAATAAGCAATGGATTATTCCTATCGAACTTCAGCTGCGTGCCCTCTGTGCCTCGGTTCTCTCACAGGCAGCCCTTTAGGCTTAATTTAAACAAATTATGATTATTAATCTTCATTTTCCTCTAGCGCAGAGGAAGGTGACTGTGCCTTAAGGGCAACCATCTGGAACCTACAGCTTGTCCAAGGAGAAACTCAGCAGCCTCGAGCTTTTTTGGGAGGGATTCTCATTATTATTATTATTTTTTTTTTACAGCTGTATCTGTTGTTTCCTCCCAGGTAGAGGCTAATAGATTAGGGATGCAGAAATCTGTCAGTCCATGACAGTGGGTCAGTCTGGTAACTAACCCTCTGCAGGTTTCATCGCTTCCCAGGATAAAACAGGTGCCTTCTCCTAACTGTGGAGGTCAAGAGATGTGCGCATTTCCCATTTCACTCTCACGTAACATATCCCGAGTCATCCTAAAACAGCTGGGAGCCCTAAAATACGGAGATCTGTAAGAGGCAGTGAGGCCTTTCTTTCAAGCCTGGACCACAGACCAGTGGAGCAACTTCATCTGCGCAATGAAATATACAACTGATCAAATTTCGTTATGATTCAGAACAAAATCCAAGCATCACTTGTCTGTGTGAAAAGCTTGGCTATTCGGCACCTGACTTCTTAAAAGGGCTGCTGCAGGAGAGTCATAATCCCTCCCTGCACCCCAGGAACCTGTGGCTGTGTTCCCTTACGTGCCAACAGGGGCTTGGCGGATGTGATCAACAAAAGACCTGAGATGTGGATATTATCCTGGACTCTCTGGGTGGGCACAGCGAATTCACAGGGGAAGGCGGCAGGCAGCTTCTTCATAAGGAAAGAACGGGAGGTAGGTGCCAAGGAACGCAGGCAGCCTCAAGAAGCCAGAAAAGGCAAGGAAACAGATTCTCCCCAGAGCCCCTGGAAGAAACACAGCCTGCCCAACACTGGGAACTGAAAAAGAATCCATTGGTGTGGCTTTAAGCCACATGGTTTGTGGTCATGTGTTACAGCAACAATAGGAAATGAATGCAGCTGCCATTTGGATTTTATGGTGTGGTATTAAAGACTGTTATTTTAAAAAATATTCATTTCATTATAGGCCAGGAGCGGTGGCTCATGCCTGTAATCCCAGCACTATGGGAGGCTGAGGCGGGTAGATCATCAGGTCAGGAGATCGAGACCACCTCGCCTAACACAGTGAAACCCCATCTCTACTAAAAATACAAAAAATTAGCTGGGTATGGTGGCACACGCCTGTAGTCCCAGCTACTTAGGAGGCTGAGGCAGGAGAATCGCTTGAACCTGGGAGGCAGAGGCTGCAGTGAGCTGAGATCACACCATTGCACTCCAGCCTGGGTGACAGAACAAGACTCTGTCTCAAAAAAAAAAATTCAATTCACTTCTACAAGTCTACAAACGCCTTCTAGCTGGTATTATATATCAAGCACCAGAGCAGCAAACTCAAACAGATAAGGTTCCAGCCTTGCAAGACCCTGTCTCATGTTTCAGACGGGCAGTGAGGTTTGAGCTGCTTAAGTATAAGAAGGACCTCATCAGGGTAAGAAGGCAGTGGAGGGTTCAAAGAACATGGAAATGGGTATGACCAAAGACATGGAGGTCAGAAGGCCCACCGAGTGTCTGGGAGAACTCCCGGCTGTGCTATGCATACACCCTGGCACTGTGGTGAGGCACAGGTGCAGCTGCAGGGGAGCTGTGCAGGAGTCTGTACTCGTTTGCACAGTGCCTCGTGTCTTGCCAGCACTGGCCCTTACTCTGAGCCATCCCAGCCTAGCAATATTACAGGTGACCCCATGTGATTTGTTTAGTGAGACAAAGCGTGCCAAGGGAAGGAGACTGCCAGGGGCTAATGCAGTGGTCCAGTGCAGGAGGATGAGCGAAGTGCAGTCTGAATCAGCATCTGTGAGAACAGGGCAGAGCAGACAGACGGAAGAGGTGCTGGAAAGATGGCTGGCAGGAGTGGCAGATGTGTGAGAGATGTATGGATGAGGGACAGGATTCAGAATAATTCTGGGGTCCCTGCTAGGACAGCTAAGCACCCCATCACTGGAGTGGGGGAGGGAGGAGGCCCGTTTGGTGCAGGACGCTGATGAGCTCCAGGGTGGACAAGACGTGTGGGGTGCTTGTGCTTGAGGACGTCCGTCACCAGGTGATGAGGTGCACCAAGTAGGTGGGTCCTGGGACCCTGCGCTGAGGCCTGTGGTCTGGGCAGGAGACATGGATCAGGGAGGCGGCTGAATTTGGGGAGCAGGTGAGAGTGTGGAGCATGAAAAGACAGAGCTGGCAGGGCACAGTGGCTCACTCCTATAATCCCAGCACTTTGGGAGGCCAAGATGGGTGGATCTCTTGAGGTCAGGAGCTGGAGACCAGCCCGGCCAACACGGCAAAACACCATCTCCACTAAAAATACAAAATTAGGTGTTATGTGCCTGTCATCCCAGCGACTTGGGAGGCTGAGGCAGGAGAATCGACTGAACCCGGGATGCAGAGGTTGCAGTGAGCCAAGATCGCGCCACTGCACTCCAGCCTGGGTGACAGAATGAGAACCTGTCTCAAACAAAAACAAGAACAGAAACACCAAAAATTATGTGGTGGCTCACGCCTGTAATCCCAGCTACTCGGGAGGCTGAGGCACGAGAATCGCTTGAAGTCAGGAGACGGAGGTCGCAGTGAGCCGAGATTGTGCCATGCACTCTTGCCTAGGCGACAGAGCAAGACTCTATCTCAAAAACAAACAAACAAACAAAAACACGACAAAGCAAGGCCTGGCGACCGGGGGCGGGGAAGTACATTTAGAGGCCTTGTTGAGGCAGGAAGTCCAATGAGAAGGTGGAGAAAAAGTGCTGGGGGAAGAGGGCAGGAAAAGCCCAGGAGAGGCTGGTCCCAAAGACATCAAAGAAAGGGGGCTCAGGGAAGGGGGTAGAGAGATTTCCAGAACAGCGGAGACAGACCAGGTGGTCTTAGCCACAGGGAGGTCTGCAGTGACCTTGGCCTCCTGGACCCTTTCCTGGGAGGAGGAGTTTGGGGCCCCAGGCTGAGGAGTACAGGAGTTAAAAGAACAGAGTTCATCCCTCTCTCTTTTCTGTTTACTCTTTTCCTTCTGGAACTTTCCAAACACACATAAAAGTAGAGAAGATAGTAAACAAACTCTACATCCCATCAGCTGGGTTCCACAGTGATGAAAATGTTGCCAATTAGTTTTTTACACAGTTGGTTTTTTTTCCCAATCCCAGTGTTATGATACTAAACGCCATTACGGTCGCATATAAGAGCAATGTAATATTTCCTAGATTTTCTTGTATTCTGAGGGACATAAGAAATTGCTTTGTAGTAAACACACCTCCACACTCAGAGTATTACTAACAGACTGGGCAAACCTAAACTGGCGTGATCAGCTCAGGCTGAGCATGTGAGCTGGGAGGAAGAGTGTGCCGGGTGCCACACAGCCATCAGGCGTCAGGCAGCCAAGCAGACAGGGCCTGTAGCCAGTTCTGTTGCTGCATGGGACATGAGGCTGGCTGGTCCACTGCAGGCGCCTTTTAGGAGCCTTCACTTGGGAAGCCGAAGAGGACTCTCCTTCCGTTAGCACTCCCGGCTTCCAGAGCGCCAAGAGGGTCCCATCTCAGAGAGGTGGGCTGGGAGCCATACTCATTAACCGGGTGCCTCACACAGCCATGCAGGCTCCAGGCTTCAGCGTCTCATCTGTAAAACCACATAGCTGGCCCAAAAGATCTCCAGGGGTTTTCCAACAACTTGTAGATTCCTAGGAACCTGTGATTATCTGAAATTCTATCACCTGCAATCATCAGAAATGCTCTGTTTCACACTTGGCAGCAAGACCATTTTGCCCTTTGCTCCAGCTCACATCATTCCCTAGCCATTTACAAGGCTAGGCCAGGAGCCATCTGCGCCCCATACATAAAGTCTCACTCCACTGAACTCCTGTAGTCATGAGAATTATTGCATTTTCTTTTATAAGCCAGGAAGTGGAAGGCTGATAGCTATAGGTCCTTGTGTCTCTTCTTTAAATGGTGACAGAAAGGTAGTACCAGGCATCAAGTACCTGCTGCCACCTGCTAACTGAACCCTGGTGTTTCCAACTTTTTTTGTTCCTGTCTTTTTTGCTGTCCTCCTCACAGTAATCCCTCTCCCAGAGGAACAGGCTAGAGTTTTGTTGGAGAAAAATGTCAGTGTTAAGACATCTTGTCTGACAGCCTCAAATTTCTTAATAAAAAAATAAAGAGGACCAAAGATTGCTTTTATATATTCTCCATCATACAGCATTCTAATCACCCATAGGGGCTTAATCCATCTTCATAGAATAAATGATTCTTTATTCAAGCGGGGCTCAATTTTATTTTATTTTATCATTCTATTTTGAGACAGATTCTTGCTCTGTCACCCAGGCTGGAGTGTGGTGGCATGATCTCGGCTCACTGCAACCTCCACCTCCCAGGTTCAAGTGATTCTCATGCATCAGCCTCCTGAGTAGCTGGGATTACAGGTGTGCACCATTATGCCTGACTAATTTTTATATTTTTCGTAGAGATGGAGTTTCACCATGTTGGCCAGGCTGGTCTTGAACTCTTGACCTCAAGTGATCCGACCACCTCAGCCTCCCTGGCAAAAGCGGACTCTATTTTTTAAAATAGCCAGAATTACTGGTTCTCTCCCTAAATCTCTCTTTTGCAACTTTCTTAGGGTAAAGGGAATTTGCTTATGTGCTTACCTCTCTTTAAAAGGGCATCTACAGACCTCATAGCTGTGACTCAGGCTAACTTTTCAAAGTCCCTTTTACAGCAGGTGGTACCTAGAGTATTTCCATGATAGGACATCTTGTTTCTTTAATAAATCAGACTGTTCTGTTGGTAGAAAGCTCCAGTGAATAATATGTGTGTTTGTGTGTGTGTGTGTGCGTGTGTATCTCTTCTTAGAACATTTTTATATTTTATTTTTCATTTTATTTTTTTGAGACAGGGTCTCGCTCTGTTGCCTAGGCTGGAGAGCAGTGGTGAAATCACAACTCATTGTAGCCTCGACCTCCTGGACTCAAGTGATCCTCCTCTCTCAGCCTCCCAGTAGCTAGGACTACAGGTATGTGCCACCACGCCTGGTTCAAAATATATTTTTTCTAAATGATGAACTGAACGTTGCCTCCCTGTAACTTCTGCTTGCAGGATCTAGTTATGCTTTCTGGAGCGGCACAGAACAAGCTGACGTTGTCGGCTGCACAAGAGCCCATGTAACTGGCAGGAACTTGCCAGTCCTTTTCTGTTAGATTCACTTTCCACTCAATCTCTCACCACTTCTCCCGCTGTTGGGATTCCTTACCAAGTCTCCACTATTTGATAACGTGTTTCACATTACTCACATTTGCTCAGGTCAAATACATGGCATGTTTTATGCAGGGACATTGTAAAGGCTGGCATACAACAAATGGCATTTGATAAATGGTAGTCACCATATTATAAATGAGGAAAAAGAAGTCAACCAAAAAGTATACTTTGAAATATTGTCTCCTTATCCTGAGGGTTTTTTTTTTTTTTTTTTAATGGAATCTTGCTCTGTCACCCAGGCTAGAGTGCAGTGGTGTGCTCTCAGCTCACTGCCACCTCTACCTCCCGGGTTAAAGCAATTCTCCTGCCTCAGCCTCCTGAGTAGCTGGGATTGAAGGCATGTGCCACCACACCTGGCTAATTTTTGTACTTTTAGTTGAGATGGGGCTTCACCACGTTGGCCAGGCTGGTCTCGAACTCCTGATCTCAGGTGATCCAACTGCCTCGGCCTCCCAAAGTGCTGGGATTATCACTGCCACCTCTGCCTCCCAGGTTAAAGCAATTCTCCTGCCTCAGTCTCCCAAATAGCTGTGACTACAGGTGTGTGCCACCACGCCCAGCTAAGTTTTGTATTTTCAGTAGACACAGGGTTTCATCATGTTGGCCAGAATGGTCTCGATCCCTTGACCTCATGATCTGCTTGCCTCGGCCTCCCAAAGTGCTGGGAATACAGGCGTGAGCCACCATGCCCAGCCGAGGGACATTTTTAATAAATAGTTGCACTCATAGGAATGATACTAAGACTTGCTCAAATGTACCCAACGACCCTTTCCTCCCAGCTTATCTTTCTCCTGCTGCTATTTGCAAAGGGCAGGTCCCCATCTGTAAATAACGGTAAGACAGCAGCAAAGGGACTGGATCCAAACACTGCACTTGTGGCACTTTATGACAAAGAGCTTTCTCTCCTCTTCGTTTCATCTGTGCAGGGCACAGTATCAGATCCAAAACAGAATTCAAAAGGCAAGCCCACATGGGAACATGGTGTAATTATAGGGCTCCTGGGCTATTCCAAAATGTGGGTTTTTGACAGTGTGTACAAGGCCTGGAGGAAGAGTGAATCCTGTTTTCAAGACTGGATGCTCTTATTTTCTGACTGCACTTTGAAAATCTTGTTGTGAGAGTGGGAGGAACAGGGAAGTGAAAGTACATGAGAAACTTCATCTTTCTAGATGGCCAATCCAAAATGACCCCCTGCAACACATGCACACATGTAAGACCTTGGTTTTCTGTTCTTTTTAACTCAATGTCATATGTATCATATGCAGACATCACTAATTTCACAAAGCTCAGGATCTCGCTTGGTAAGCTTAATTTACTTTCTCCTTTGCAAGCTTAAAAAGATGCTAAGTTTTTTAGCTTCTGAAAGGAGCATCCCAGCAACTCGTCACCTGGGTAAACACATAGGTTTGGCAGGGAATTCTTCACCAGGCACGTTCATGAGACACAGAGTGTGTAAATAGCAGATCTGAAATTCTAACACCTGTAATCATCAAGGTGGCTTGGGCAAACTAGAATCTGTAGCCCTCTCTAGAACAGAGTCCTGCTGTTAATATTCTGAGCAATTGCTTCCCAGCGAGGATACCCAAATAAACAAGGAGGATAAGAACTAGCAAACACCTGAAAATATCCTCACCATTGATTCCAGTGGGACTGGCTGTTATTTTAGATGAAGGAGCTCACATCCACATGCACAGCCCTCATCCTCCACAACCTTCCACCACCTTCCCTGTACCGCCAGGGTCTCCTCAAAGTGATTAAAAAAATCAGGGAAGCTCGCACAAATTCTCCTAATCACATCCTCTGGAAGACCAGCCCTGGAGGTGTCACCGCCCACTCTAGGCTGTCTCTCCCTCTTGACCACTGGACAATGATAGCAGCGCATCACGGGGAAAACAGCCACCAGCAGGGGGCAGTCACAACACCAGTGCAGCAGGAATTCCCAGCTGAGGATTCATCACTTCCAGCTCCCAAACAGGCTGGGAGGTTACAGGAGACCGACTCTGACACAAGGAGGAGATCCGCCTCGTGTCTCTCCACTTCACCCAGCACGAACCACAACCATTCTTTCAAAGAGAAAAACCTCAAAATTCCCTTCTTCCATCAAAAGTGGAGTTTTTATTAAGTGGTAGAGCTATGGAATAGTGGAGCTTAAAGTCCCCAGTCAGTCAAATGGGCAGGCTGACATGCAGAGCATTGGAAAAACACAACTGAGGTCAAAACCTCTTTTGTTTCATAGTGATGTCTTTTCTGTGGTTCCATCCTTGTCATGGTGGGGATGGAGGGCCATATATTTTGGCTAATAACTGACACTGAAATTGAATTAGTGCTTCTGGCTAGGCTAGTAGCCTGGTACCAACCCTTACCAGTAAAATTCTAGAGAATCTGTAACATAAGCACTAATATTAATCTTTCTTTGCTTTTTTTTTTTTTTTTTTGAGACAGGGTCTCCCTCTGTCACCCAGGCTGAAGTGTAGTGGCGCCATCTCCGCTCACTGCAACCTCGGCCTCCCAGGTTCAAGCAATTCTCCTGCTTCAGCCTCCCAAGTAGCTGGGATTATAGGTGCTCACCACCACACCCAGCTAATTTTTTGTATTCTTAGTAGAGATGAGATTTCACCATGTTGGCCAGGCTGGTCTTGAACTCCTGACCTCACCTCAGCCTCCCAAAGTGTTGAGATTACAGGCATGAGCCAGTGCACCTGGCCATCACATTAATTTTTCCAGAAGCATGAAAAGCCTCCTTCTACAACATGGCATATAACCTATTCCCATCACATTCACTCCCTGCCATGCTGATGAGATTTTCTCAGTCATTAGTGAGAGTGACCACATTGGTGTTAGACTTAATCACTCAGCCCATCACCTTTCCCAACCAGGGTCAAACACAGTACAGGATGAGGGACGCAGAAGCAATTCCAGACTCCGTTTTAAAAGCTGGTGATAAAAGGTGAAACGAAACAAAACAAAACAAAAAAGTTCTGCTTTCAAAGACAAGGATGGTTGTGAGGATGGTAATGCGGCATGAAGAAAGCAGGTGAGCTCTGCCAGACACGTTAAGACACCACGAAAGGGGGAGAAGTGAAAGTCGGCTAGTTACCTCTCTCTGAATCCGGAAGGCGTGAGGGAACAGAGCAGAAACAACACGTTAGCATTCACACGGCATCCCGCAAATAACACAGTCCCGTTAACAGCGAATCTGAGCACTGACAGCTCATCTCATTTCCCAACTCTGCAGCAATTAATAGGCTTTCCCTGCTTATTTTAGGTCAACTGTATCGCCCAGAAGTGTGTATTTTGAGCCACATTACGATGAAGCCAAGAGATGCCAGCTGAATTTACAGAGGTAACATATCAACCGGGGGAGGTAATTAAGCTTAAAATATCACAGTCAAATACAGGAAACTGTTTGCAGTAAACACTGGCAGAGGACATGTCTTCATTTTCCAATTCCACCTGCTCCCCATAAAAAACATACAGAAACAACGGCATGGACACAGCCTTACCTGTTTGACCGACATTCCTGACTCTACTAACAGAGCTACATCACTGGAATCCAGGCGCTTTTCCCGAGATGCATCCTTACAGGGCAACAGGGAGGGAGGCAGCACAGAAGGTCAAGGGCAGGGGTGGGAAGCGGGAGAGACAGGAGATGACAGTTCAAAGGGGGAGAGATCGGAGATGTGCCAGGAACGAGAGGAATGGAATGGAGAGAGGAGCAGAGTGCGATTCTGGTTGGGGCTGCACTCGGAGTTCCCTCCCTGAGCTGCCCTGAGCTGCCCTGAGCTGCCCGGGATCCTAATGAAATCACTTAACCCCCTGACCCACGGTGCTCACCATTCCCTTCTGGCCTTGTCACAGCCGATTTGCATGCACTATACACAGAGCAACTGGGCCGAAGAGGCAGGGAGCACTGGACAGATAATGAGGAGGGAAGAAAGAAACCCTATGTTCACAGAAACCCGCTCTCCTGGGCACTCTACGGCCAGGGTCACGGAGCGGCCAGCAGGGCCCTGCAGGGATGGAGCTAAAATCATGGCATGAAACGCCAAGCGCACCAGACAGTGAACCACAGAGTCATTAAGTGGAAAGGAAGAGCTGCTCACCCTGAGGCGGAACAATGACCATGGCGCATTAGTAAGTGGGGCAAAAACAAAGCCAAGTTGTAGACCCACGGTCTTATATAAAAACAACAAAATGTTTGCATGTGTATTTCAACATATACACAGTAAAAAACTTGGAATAGGACACCCAAACTGTCAACTGTAATATGGAAAGGGGATTATGGAGGATTCTACTTTCTCTATCTCTTTGAAAATGACACAACAAGCACATTTGACTTTTGTGATAAAATACGAAACTATCTACCTCAGTACTGAAGGGAAGCCATAGTGATCAGCGTGCCCCAGGGCACAGATGTTAACTAATATTTGTTAACAGTTGACTAATATTAATGACGACAACAGTTGCCCTTTACTGAGCTCTGTTTGGCCTCTAACAGTAACTGGACAAGGTCAATATTACTGTTCTCACTGACAGATGAGGAAACAAGTTCAGAGAGGTTGAGACGCTTGGCCAAGGTCACACAGCATGGGGAAGGCTGCAGGACTCTAATTCTAGTCTTAGTTGCACCCACGGTGGGCATTCCATACTTCTACACAGCCCTGCAGAGCCCCCTAATGGTTTGTCTCCTAAATGGCAAATACAGAAAGTCCCTACACTTAAGCATTCAAGGTAGGGCCAAAGGATTTGGCCAGAACCTAAGGTTTTAGAGGAACAGGGAACATTCCTCTCTTTTTGGTTAACTTTTATAGGGAAAGAGGTGGCTAAAACTTCCTAAGAGGGTCTCTGGGCTGAAGAGGCAGACACAGCTGTGCTCAAATCCAGATGGGTAGCCACATTCCTTCAAGTACATTGCTTACCTTCTCTTAATTGACTCAACATAGCTTTCCAGGACCCCTCTGTGTGCCAGGCACACCGTGTTACAAGGTACGCCCCACGAAACATTTCCTCATCATTGAAGAGGGGGATAAGGGCACCTGCTCATGCTCATAATGTGCAGGGGCATTATAAGCATGAAATTAAAGGGGATGATGTGTGTACAGGAATGCCAGGCACGTAACAAAGCTGCAATAACCTGCATCGTTATAGGTATTATCACTGCATCATCCAACGGCTTCACCTCTTCGGCTGGGTTGTGCTGGGCAGCATTTGAGATGGACTGTCTCCCATGCAAGGGCAGTCACCTGGGGAATCGGCAGGGGCCCTCTCCTCAGGCTTGTTGGACCCCAGCTGTACAGGATGCTGGAGAGTCATCTCTTGGCTCAGGTCCCTCTGTGCTACTTAGTTCCACGTACCAAAGCCAGGCTCGGGTCGCAATTTACAAGATCAGCAAGGGACCCAGAGACCCGGATGCTAGTCCCAGTCTGGATCCACAGCTGGGTAACATCATGCACGTCACACAATCTCCCTAACTCTTGGGTTCCTAATCTCAGAATGAATGTGCTAGGAACTTCTTAGTGCTCAGATTTTTATCAGTAAAGGAAGTGTTAGTGTTTTGACTTGGTTTTGATTATAACAAACGTTTTCAATTTCTTATTAATAAAAAGCCTATCCCGAGTGTGTGAGAAAAACTTTAAAAATCTAACAATCTGAGAATACGACCTGTTTCTTTTGTGTATAATTATTATTGTAGCCTTGGATATTTTAAATCAGATCCATTGCTAGTGATTCACTTAAAAACATATCACCGAGATGTAGTTACAGTGTTTTTCCCTGAAGGCGGGCTTGGAAAAATGATTCTGCAAACTTTTAACACAGTTAATTCATTTGGGGTTAATAAACACTGCCTGATTTAAGTGCCAAAGTGAAAACCAGCCATAAATAGAGACCACAGAGTGATCTTTGAAATGTCATTCAAAAACCCAGAAGAGCTACAGACAGTGCCAGCAGTTCCACCAATTCAGCACCTTGTAAATTTGCTGGGAAGAAAACATCAGTCCAAAGCTGGGCTTCTGCACAAGACAAGCCAGTCTGAAAGTGGAGAAGGCTAAATTTAGCGCCAGGCGTACGCTTACTCCCTTCTCGCTGTACAAGATGCCAGTGGGAAGAATTAAACCCCAAGATTAATTCCACATGAGCCGCATACCCCAAGGCTGCCTGATCAGCATGCTCTCCGTGGCTGTTCCTTGAGAAAATAAATGCAGGAGTAATTGGCAATGTTTTCATTAATATAAGCCCGAAATAACAGAAGTACTTGGCATGTGTAACTGGAATCCAAATGAAGAGGAAATTCCTCAAAAAGAAAAAAAAAACCCAGCACACCAGAATGACAACGTCTATTCCAGCTTTTTGGAAGAGGACGCCGTCTCCTGTTCCCTGGCATGGCCACCTACTTCTCATGCTGCGCACGACTGTCCACTTTTCGCAAACTGAGCACGCAAGGCAAGGACTTGCCAGTAGACTTCTCACTCCATTTTTGCAGAAGTCTCTGTTGCGGGCTTCTTTCTGATGCTTGTTTTCATCACCGGCCATCTCTTGAGCCTTCTGAGCACCCATCACACCATTATCCACATGACAGTGAAGCAAGCGCTGCAAAACTTTATGTCACGAAATTCTTGCACCAGCTCCTGAGTCTGACAGGTTTTTTCCTCCAGCTTCAAGTTTGTGTGTGTGTGTGTGTGTGTGTGTGTGTGTGTGTGGGGGAGAGAGAGAGAGAGAGAGACAGAGACAGAGAGAGAGAGAGAGAGAGACTGATTGGTTGATTAGCTGTCTGCCCTTGGTCAGGGCCCTTAGCCTCTTTGTTTTTCAGTTTCTTCATCTGTAAAATGGGAATCATAGGGACCCTTATGTCCTGAGAATGCTATAAGATTACATTATTTAATCCATATAAAGCTCCTATAGCGTGGTGGCTTGAGTGTGGCCTATACGGTGCAGGCTAGGCCACTACAGGGTGCAGGCCAGGCCAATCACTATGTGAGGGAGGGAAGGGGAGGTCCACCAGGAGAAAGGAAAGGTTCCTGGCCTGTTTTGGATCAAGGCACCTTTTGTATCTGATGATAATACTCCAAAAAAAAGGAAAAAAAAAACAAAAACATGCACAGACTCAATTTTATACACAATTGTATAAAAGCGGGGCAGAGCTGGAAAAGTTCAGTGATTCCTGAAACTCAATCCCAGGCCCCTTTAGAATCTAGCAGGTGAAAGGCCTCTGAACAGAAACGAATACTGAACTTCTGCAAATTTACCAACTGATTTCTGGCTAATATTCAGAGAATTCATCTCAGGGAAAGGTTCTATCTTTCCCAGGATCAACTGGGGGACATGAACACCCGCCTCCGACCGAGCATGCGTTCCTCTCCAAAGCAAGCTCCCCTCCCACCCCCACCGTCCTGCCCAGCAGTGCCGTGATGGGAAATTCGAGTTCCAGCACTCGAACTAACGTAAAGCTAGGATTTAAAGTGGTTAAGATTATTGAAATTCAAGGCACATTCTTCTAAACAAAGGACGTTCTCATGCCATTGGAGTGAAGACACAATGGTTACCAGTCCGCTTACTAACGAGGGGAAAAGGGATATTTAAAAGCAACCAGGAAATGAATATTTTTTAAAGTCCATCTTTGAAGGCAAGCAAGAATTAATGAGCGTCAGCTTTCATCTGTGCTGTATCACAGATTTTAAAAAATGCAAAAATCTTGCTTCTCTGAATATCTGAGAGAAAGAATACACAGGCAGCTTATATTTAGTTATCAAGGGAGCTTGTAAGCAGCTTATATTTAGTGTTTAACTTATGCCATGTTTCAGTTTCAACTTTAAACTATAAAGTTTAGGGTGTAATGAAAGGATAAAGTTTTATAAATTCCACCTGAACTGTGAAACCATGGGTTAGCTTCCTTTCTGAAAGCAAAGATGGTAAAACAAAAATAAAAAATACTGGGCCAGGCATGGTGGCTCACATTTGTAATCCCAGCACTTTGTGGGGCTGAAGCAGGTGGATCACTTGAGGCCAGGAGTTTAAGACCTGCCTGCCAACATGACAAAACCCCTTCTCTATTAAAAATATAAAAATTAGCAGGGCATGGTGGCACACACCTGTAGTCCCAGCTACTCAGGAGGCTGAGACACAAGAATTGCTCGAACCCGGGAGGCGGAAGTTGCAGTGAGCTGAGATCATGCCTCTGTACTCTGGCCTGGGTGACAAAGCGAGACTGTCTCAAAAAACAAAACAAAACCAAACCTTGACACCAGAAGGCTCCTATCTGACAAAGCACAGGAACATACAAGGATTTAGAGACTGATTCTGAGCAGGGAAATTGATGGCACAGTGCTTTCTATGCCAGAATGCCACCAGGTACAAACTCCTGGCAAGGTGCAGACAAGACTCCTACTTAAAATCACGGTGGGCACCCAGCTACATACAGGACCTCTTGTGGATATGACATGTCCTTAAATCACTTTCTAAATTTCCAAGGGGGATTTCTTTGTGCAGTTGAAAGGAGTACTAGGGTAGGTAACATGGAAAGCAAATACATATGGCCTTCGTTTGAATTTTGTTTTGTTTTGTTTTGAGATAGGGCCTTGCTCTGCTGCCCAGGCAGGAGTGCAGTGGCATGATCATAGCTCACTGCAGCCTCAGACTATTGGGCTCAAGCAATCCTCGGCCTCAACCTCCCAAGTACCTCGGACTATAGGTGTGTGTCATCACATCCAGCTAATTTTTTATTTTTTATAGAAACAAGGTCTCACTATGTTGCAAAGGCTGGTCTCAAACTTTTGGGCTCAAGCAATCCTCCCATCTCAGCTTCTCAAAGTGTCGGGATTACAGGCATGAGCCACCACGCCCAGCCCTGAATTTTGTTAACTTCCATCTAGATACAAGTATTTCTGCTATAATATAAACTCAGTCATACCTAGAGAAAAGCAGACACCAATCCTAGGAAGGCTGATTAACACTAACCAAGTCATAGCAGCAGCTCCTGGCTATTGACTGCTTCTGTCTAGCCAGGCTCTGTTCTTGGTGGACACTGTCGCCAAGGCACACAAGAACCCTGCAGGGTGAAGCATCCTGACTCTCATTTTACAAATGAGGACTCAAAGGGTCAGAGAGTTTAAGCTGACTCGCTCAAAAGCCCACAGCTAGCAGGTGGTGGATCTGCAAACAGAACGCAGGCCTGCTGGCTGGGCTCTTCTCTGCCATGTAGCTCTGGGGCACCGGGCACCTGAGCTGGGCTCCCTCCCAATTAACTGGCTCTGCTCAGGACCCCATTCCTCACTGGAGGTGGCCTCTGCTCTGCCCTTCTCTGTCCCTACTGGACTTTTGGTCCCACCACTGTTGGAGCTGGTGACAGTAATTAAGTGCTGTGTTTGGTTTAAATTACCTTCTTTTCATCCCCCACGCGGTAGCCAGTTATTCCATGGCGCCCCCTGCTTACAATCCAACTCCCCCACCCCCGCTCGCCCCTGCAAACTCCCTGCCTCCAGCCACACTGGGACCATTTGGCTCTGAAACATACAAGCCTGCCCCTGCCTGGCAGCCTCTGCACTTGCTGTTCCACTGCTTGCTCTGCTTTCCCCCCAGGCCCTCCCCCTCATCATCCTGATCATCACAGCCTCCAAAAGAACCCTGAGGATCCCCCAGTCATTGTCAACATTCACAGCCATCTGAAACTACCCTATTTCCCTCTCTCCACCGAAAAAGTAAAGTTCATGTGAGCAAGCACCTTTCTGCCTGTTCACTTACCACTGTCTGGCACACAGTAGGCAATCAATCAATATGTTTGAATAAGTGAATAACTAAATAAGGGAAACAGAGAACTCCCTTCTCCTCACGATGGTAAGAAGCTAAGGGAATGATGCCACAAACAGCAGGGAGTTGGCTGAATTCCTTTCTCCTGCCATTGCTCATTGCAGATAGCACTTTTAAAACGACTTTGGTTCATATCCTGTTTTCATGTCAGCTGAAACAATGTTAATAAAACATATATTTCATGTGAACAGGCAGGAAGCAAGTTCTGAGATTATTAATCTCTCATGACTCTATTTAAAAGCAGCGCAAATCTATACTCTGATCATCTCCAGCAGAAACAATGGTGTCGCCAGAGCTCCTAACTAGATTTCCTTCTTCAGAACATTTGTCTCAATGAGAAATAGCTCCTCTGCTCCTGAAGAAATCAATATATAAATTTCCCTTGTATATTGATTTCTATCAAGATTTATCCCCAGATAATTTTCTTTATATTTGTTCTCTAAGAGAAATAAACCTCTGCTTATCATTTAAGGAAAAGACCCAAGACAACACATTCCCATACCTGCTGAGGCAGCAATGGACTAAAATGCTGCCCTCTGGGGCACCTACAAACCATTCCGCCCTCCCCGTCAGAGGTACTAGGGTATAATGGCAGGAGTTAGCTTCTTGATACAGTTGGAAAGAATATGTACTCTTTATGTTTACTAAGGTTACTTTTTTTTTTTTTTTTGAGACACTCTTGCTCTGTCACCCAGGCTGGAGTGCAGTGGCACCATCTCAGCTCACTGCAACCTCTGCCTCCTGGGTTCAAGTAATTCTCCTGCCTTAGCCTCCCAAGCAGCTGAGATTACTGAGCGCCACCACATCCAGATAATTTTTTGTATTTTTAGTAGAGACGGGGTTTCACCATATTGTCCAGTCTGGTCTCAAGCTCCCCACCTCAGATGATTCGCCTGCCTCGGCCTCCCAGTGTGCTGGGATTACAGGCATGAGCCACTGCACCCTGTACTAAGGTTACTTTTTGTAGGTAGTTGGTCTCTTTGTTCTAGCATCTTTTTCCCCTTTTCATTGAATATGATGAAGAATCTTTAAAAACAAAAACCACAACGCCACCACTGTAACATCCTGCTTTGCTTGTTTTTGTTAAGACACGGAGTCTTATATAATGTCCAGGCTGGATACAAACTCCTTGGCTCAAGTGATTTTCCCACCTCGGACTCCAGAGTAGCCTGGACTATAGGTGGGTACCACTGTGCCCAGCTTTGTAACACCCTAAATTACTATTATTTGTGTTTGGTTTCCTGTTATTGTCCATATTTAACAATTAAAATAAATATATCACCTTGAAGAAGAAAGAGGGTCAAGTGTAGAAGTACCCCACACACCCTGACCTTCTGCAGGAATTCTCTTTGGGGGCTAATTTTCAACACAACACAAAGCTGGCCAGAGATGACTGAACCTTCTTAGTTCCAAATGACAAAGTCCCTATTTGAATTCTCATTCAGGGTTCTATGCAGGTCCTTCAGATCAGGGATCAGCAAATTACGACCCTCCTAAATCTCAGACTGTTTTGTGAATGAAGAGTATTGGAGCACAGCTACACTCGTTTGCTTAGGCAGAGGCTATGGCTGCTTCTGTGCCACAATTGCAGAGCTAAGTAGTTGCAACAGAGGCCACGTGGCCCCAAAAGCCTCACATATTTAATGTGTGGCCAGTGCCCAGGAGTTTGAGAACAACATGGGCAACATAGCGAGACCTCATCTCTACAAAAAAAATTTTTTTAAATAAAGCCAGGTGTGGTGGTGCATGCCTGTAAGTCTCAGCTACTCAGGAGGCTGAGGCAGGAGGATTGCTTGAGCCCAGGATGTTGAGACTGCAGTGAGCCGTGATCACACCACTACACTCCAGCCTGGGTGACTGAGTGAGACCCTGTCTCCAAAAAAAAAAAAAAAAAAAAACCTGGCCTTTTACAGAAAAAAATTGCCAACCCCTGCTCTAGAAGACAGTCTGTTTTAAGGGCGCAACATACGATGTGGACAAGTACTAGTTAAATACTTCGTGGAGCCCAGTGCAAAATGAAAATGCAAGGCTCCCTGTTAAAAACACAATGAACATTTTCAAGATGTTAACAGCAGAGTGTAAACCAATTGAGGGACTCTGTGACTGGCTGAGATGGCAGAATAATTCTCGTTACAGGTGACAAACTCCAAGGCTGGCTAGAAACACTTCCACCAAGATGCAAGAGTAAGAGCATTTCCAACTTGCAAATGCTTTAGAACCAAACAACGTTTTGCTCAACTGAAATCTTACACAGATGCCCAACATGTGAAGCAGCAGCCCTGTGGACGTCTGCCTAGCCATTTTATTTCTAAAAGGTCACTAGCAGGTTATGATTCTTAGAATGTTTTAAGGGGGAGGGTGATGAAAAACAAAACACACCAGAATCCTCGAAAACAGCATTTTCAGGTAACCACGCAAAAAGATGCATGCTCTGACATGATGGAATCAGGCCACCTTGGCCCCACTGTCAACCGTGCTCTCGGCTGCTGCTTGTCCTCTATTATAATTATTTCAACTGCTATAATTTATTCATCCCCAGACAAGCTTACATGTTATAGGGCACCCAGTCCAGGTGTCTAGATCAGAGTGGTTGGCAGCTCAAGTCACTCCTGCCCTTTCTTATCTGCTCAAAATACTGCCTGTGGAAGGAATATTTTCTACACACACACACACACACACACACACACATTTTTTTCAAAACCAAACCAAAGTTATCTCAAAACTCAAGTTCTCTGATAAACATGTCACAAGCTTTCAAGTTCACAATTCTGTAGCTGGAAGAAGGGGGCAGAAAATCCTATCAGAAACTCAGTACTTCGTTTTAGAAATGGCTTCTCTAGCTCCCAAAATGCTCAGTGAATTTTCTGAAAAGTTACTAAGAAAGTTATTCTCTTTGAATTGAAATATTTATGGAACAAATTTTATATTTATGAGAGAATATCAGTTGTTGGATGCTGCATGTGAAGTAACTTCAAATGTAATTATGGGGCTGGGTACAGTGGCTCACGCCTATAATCCTAGCACTGAGTGAGGATCACTTGAGGTCAGGAGTTCAAAACCAGCCTGGCCAACATGGTGAAATCCTGTCTCTAAGAAAAATACAAAAAATTAGCAGGGCGTGGTGATGCATGCCTGTAATCCCACCTATTCAGGAGGCTGAGGAAGGAGAATTGCTTGAATCTGGGAGGCGGAAGTTGTAGTGAGCCGAGATCATGCCACTCACTGCACTCCAACCTGGGCAACAGAGCAAGACTGTCTCAAAAAAAAAAAAAAAAAAAAAAATGTAATTATGAATGGATTCTTATAAACTGGGAACAAAGGTAGAATAATTCCATATAAATTAAGGCTTAAACCTGTCTTCTCTTCTTACTCTGATTCTTTATTTTCAAGCCAGAACAAAGAAAAATGCTCAAAGGTCTCATAACCAGTTGAGAAGTACAGACAGGGTATTGAAGGGTGAATACATCTTGGAAAAATGGCCAACTAAACAACATTGCACTGGATGGATATGTCTGCTCATCTACACTGGAGAACCAAAGAAAAGTAAGTTGCGGTGTTTTTTTTTTGTTTGGAGACAAAGTCTTTCTCTGTCGCCCAGGCTGGAAGGCAGTGGTACGATCTCAGCTCACTGCAACCTCTGCCTCCTAGGTTCAAGAGATTCTCTTGCCTCAGCCTCTCTAGTAGCTGGGATTACAGGTGTACGCCACCGTGCCTGAGTAATTTTTGTATTTTTAGTAGAGATGGGGGTTTCACTACATTGCCCAGGCTGGTGTCGAACTCCTGCCTCAAGTGATCCTTTGGGACCCTCGGCCTCCCAAAGTGCTGGGATTACAGGCGTGAGCTACCGCGTCTGGCCTAAATCAAGGTCTTGACACAACATAAATGTGAAGGGAGTTGTTCCACAGCTTGGTAACTTTGTCTTTGGACAGTCATTACTTCTATTAACATGTATTTTCTACAGGCATAAACCACGCATGAAAGAAATCAGGTGTGGTCCTAGATCACACCCCTTCCCATGTTTTCTACAGTCAACTCCGCCAGTTCAACCTCCGTAACATTTCCCCCACCTGCCTGCTTCTCTTCATGCCTCTGCCACATCACCCATCTCTCCTGGACCAGGGCTGGCCAACCGGTCCCGCGGTTTCCACTCCTGTTTCCAATATCCATTCCCCAAGATCATTTTGTATGAAATAAACTAGATCATGGCATTCCCCTGGTTAACCTCTTCACAGGCACCTCATGGCAAACCTTTAACCACCGCCCAAAAGCCCTATAGGATCCTGTCCTACCCACTCTTCCACCCCAGCACAGAGCTCTGGCCTCCTCTCCATCCTCATGCATGTTGAGTGCTCCTCTTCCTCAGCTCTTTCTATTCACTCCCATGTGGCCGGTTTCAATGTCGCCTCCTAGGACAGGCTGCCTCCTGGGGGCCCCTTTCCCCACGAAGCTACTCTGTTGCATTATGCTGTTGATGGTCTTCAAGGCATTCAGCAGAACCTGTATCATCTTGCTTCCTGGATTGTTTTTCCAGCTTATCTCCTGCCTCTTCAAACAGCGACCCTGTCTGTCTGAGTCCTTCATGCTGTCTCACAGGGTGCCTGAACATAGATGCTACCTCTCTGCCAAACACTGTATTAACCATTAGACTATCAATATTAAGCACATGGGATGGTCATAACTGAATCCTAAAAATAGACAATGAAGTATTTTCATCTGCATTCATTCATCTGCCCATTCAACAACTGGGTTATTTATGGAGAGCATCCTATACTAGGTACTATGTTAGGGCCCGAGGAATTTAAAAGTCTAAGAACTTCTCAAATATGTCATATTCTGTATTCAACATAGGCCCTTTAAAAAGACAAGTTACACTACTACTTACATGTTTTTCTGTAATCCTAAGATTTGTGGAAAAATATGAAAACCTAGGTAAGAGGTTATGTGCTATCAGTTCACTCCCCAAAACCCACGAAACGTACATGGAGAATAAATAGGAACACAGTTAAGTCACCTCTTGACACTCAGGAGACTTGGACAGACGTAAAGCTTTGCTCAGCCAGTGGTACTGAATGAAATTCATTTCCAAGGCTGGGCATGGTGGCTCACGCCTGTAATCCCAGCACTGTGGGAGGCCGAGACGGGCAGATAACCTGAGGTCAGGAGTTCGAGACCAGCTTGGCCAACATGGCAAAACCCCATCTCTACTAAAAACACAAAAAATTAGCTGGGCGTGGCACAGGTGCCTGTAATCCCAGCTACTCAGGAGGCTGAGGCAGGAGAATCACTTGAACCTAGGTAGCGGAGGTTACAGTGAGCTGAGATCACACCACTGCCCTCCAGCCTGGGCAATAAGAGTGAAACTCCATCTCAAAACAAAACAAAACAAAAGAAATTCATCTCCTAGAGGGGTTGTCCAAGAGACAAGGAGGCTACGTGACTGATAGTTTTTATAACAGACCACATCCAAATCAACAGGGCCAATGTTCAAACTCTAGAACTCAGCTCTGCCCCTCCCTGCACTCCAGGTTCCTTTGAGAGGTACCCATGGATCAAAGTAGGGAAGTTCAAGATGACCAACTCTAGTGCCCAAGAGCCCACTGGCCTGATTAACACTTCCACCCTTGGAGTGCAGATGACCTAGGGCCCCTCGTTGTTTGCGCCTACAGCCACATACTCAGCTGACCTCCAGGGCAGCCATCAGCAGCAGTATCTTCTTGTCTCACCTCAGTGTCATCCACATTGCTTCCCAGGGATGCTCCAGTGCAGAGGACCTGCAATGGGCCCCATGCCAGCATAGTGTGAGCGCCAAGAAAAGAAGAAGACACCTGTTGTATTTATTCTACTGCTTAATCACCAGCACCAATGCCCAGCACATGGCAGGTGTCCAATAAATACTTATTAAATAAATTATCCCCCACTGCAGAAAAGCTAGAACTCAAAAATGTGCCAGCTGTTAGAAAAGTGGCTTTCTCACATCTGCAAAATGAGAATGCTAAAATTAGGCCAGGTGTGGTGGCTCATGCCTGTAATCACAGCACTTTGTGAGACCAGAGACAGGTGGATCACCCGAGGTCAGCAATTCAAGACCAGCCTGGCCAACATGGTGAAGCACCGTCTCTACTAAAAATACAAAAAGTAGCCAGGGATGGTGGTGGTGCACCTGTAGTCCCAGCTACTCAGGAGGCTGAGGCAGGAGAATCACTTGAACCCAGGAGGCAGAGGTTGCAGTGAGCCGAGATGGAGATACACTGTCTCAAAAAAAAAAAAAGAAAAAAAAAAAAAAGAAAGACAAAAAGGAAACAAAAAGGAAAGCAGGGTTCTTATTGAGCTACAAACCATGACACCTTCTTTGATGACACTGGCTAATGCTTTGTGCAAAGTCTTTCCCCTATTAAGCATTTAATTCACACTCCCTTTTACTTATAACTTTCACAAAATTACAGACCAAATTTACAAACTCGTACTTAGGGCTGTTTTCCTCACAACACATTCTGCATCTAACTTCTTAGGAAAGGCCTCAGGACACTTAACTCCTTTCCGAAAGCAAGTAACTAAAAGGCAGCAGCAAGGATCTGAACTTTAAGGAGAAACTTACAAACTACTCTTGTATCAGAGCTGGGCTGGAGAGGGGCCAACTGCTCAATGGCTTAAGAAAACCTAAAAGAGAGTAATATGAGAAAAGCAGGCAGAACCCCCATTCATGATACAAGTCAAAGCCAGGCTGCAGCTGCAGAGTTATAAAAAGAAAGAAAAAGACTAATGGGATTGCCTCCTCCTCCCGCCTTCTCCCACCCAAAGCAGTAATGAAGATTCACAGCTACACATTAATTAGGGAATCCACACATTTGCCTGGTTACAATATTGGTATAGGGAAACAGATAATAGAAAAGGCACAGATTCCCCCCACAATCTAATAGAGTGTTGTAAGCAATATTTAAATCATCACGCCTTTCTTTTCAAAAACACTACTTCTTTCTCAATGCCAAGAGCTGGCTGCATTTCTACATTTGGGGGAATTTGAGATATTTTCTCACATGGAAGTCACACCAGTATTCTAAATCATGTAACTAAAATCATTTGGGGATGCACAGCTTTCTACACGAAAGGATATTGGAAAATGACTTTGGTAATCCAAATATTGGATTAGCAAAACCCTAAATATCTTTCAGTCCTAATGTAGACAGGAAGACAGAAGTGTGGCCTCAGCAGGGGGCATGTGAGACGAAGGCAGTCACTGCCTCAATCACAGAACGCTGTCCACAGCAGAAATGCCCCGTGCAGACCCCATCAATGAAGAGCCCACCCCGAACAGTCCTGCTGCACTGGCAAACTGGGGTCCAAGGACGCCTCCCCCCATTTCATACAATCCTCATTCCTCCTTCCCATCGGCGAGGCAGAAAGCCCCCTCTTCAGCCCCTGTATCTCGCTAAGCGCTGACTCGGGAGGGCACGGCCTTTGTCCCGCGGGTCTCCCGCGCCCGCCTCGCTGTCCCTGCGAGCGAGCTTGGGCTCGACCCCCGTCCCCTCTGAACGCACCTGCAAACAAAGGCGCGCCGTTCCTTCGCCAACTTCCTCACCTTTGCCTCCCGATCCTCCCGGGGTCGGACGGGGATGCCGCCCCAGGTGCTACGACTAGCCCCAGGATGCCGCCACCAACCAGCGGGTGCCGTCGCTCAAGCAGCCGCGCGCACTGCCCGGGGCTCAAGTTAAAGCGAGCGGCGCCCGTGCCTCCCTGCCCCGCCCGCGCTGCCGGCCCGCCGCCGCCGCCGCCGCCCATTGGCTGCTGGGGGAGGCGCGTGGCCCCGCCCCGCCCGGCCGCGCTCCCGCCAGGTGCTCCCGCCAGGTGCTCCCGCCAGGTGCTCCCAGCTGCTAGGGGCCTGGCTCAGGGCCGGCAAAGAGGATCCCCCACCCCCATCTACCCTCTTCCTGGCATGAACGTTTCTCTTTTTGGACTCTCAGGACTTAGAAAGTTCATTCAACCCCCACTGTACCTCTTTAAAAAAGTTGATGCTCTAGGCCTTCTGAGTTTCTGGTTTTTCTTTTCTTTTCTTTCTTTTTTTTTTTGAGACAGGGTCCCCCTGTTACCCAGGCTGGAGTGCAGTGGCGCGATCTCGGCTCACTACAACGCCTCCAGTGTTCAAGCGATTCTCCTGCCTCGGCCTCCCTAACAGCTGGGATTACAGGCGCCTGCCACCACGCTGGGCTATTTTTTTGTATTTTTTAGTGGAGACGGGTTTCACCATGTTGGCCAGGCTGGTCTCAAACTCCTGCCCTCAAGTGATCCGCCCACCCCAAAGTGCTGAGATTATAGGGTTGAGCGACCGAGCCTGGCTGGGTTTCTATGACCCTGGCTGATTGTGGGGTGAGTGGGGCAGGGAGGGGTGGTCAGGGAAGGGAGGTATTGCAACCCACAGCCAGAATGCCTTTGGGCAGAAAGGCAGAAACCAAACTGTAGTTTGATAAATCTGAATAATCAGATTTCAAGAGGCCACAAATTCTGAACTGAGCTGGAAAGTGTTTACATAGTACTTGTCAGTTTACACAAGGCACTTAGCAGTTCACCCCTACACCATTTTGTAATCCCTACCTCTCTTAAGACACCTTTTGTTTATAGCTGACTCAAAGCCAAGATCCCACAGGCACCCCAACATTGTCATCTCTAGCTGAGCACCCCTCCCCCCGATATACATGGAAGCAGAAAATGTCCAGTTGGCTAAGTGACAACACTTTAAGTAAGAGTCCTGTCTGGCCACTAGTCAATATACGAGTTGGAAAGGAAAATCCAAGGTCTCTTACTGACTGTATTCTGTGAGCACTGAAAGTACTTCCTCTTTCTAATTGTTTCTGGGCAAGTGTAATTCATTTGATTGGCCAATTAAAGTGAAATAGGGAGGCTGAGGCAGGAGAATTGCTTGAACCTGGGAGGCGGAGGTTGCAGTGAGCTGAGATCGTGCCACTGCACTCCAGCCTGGGTGACAAAGTGAGACTCCATCTCAAAAAAAAAAACAGTGAAATAGGCAGAGCCTATTAGCCATGTTTTGGCTTTGACAGTCTCATACACCCCTTTCACAAAGAAAGGAACAGAAAATAGGAAATACACATGGAAAATCAAGGGAGTATGTAACTAGTAGGTCTTGTTTGGATTTGGTAAAACACATCACAGGTGCACAGGAAACTTGAATGTTCATGTTTAAAAGAGGATCAGCTGTCTTCTCATTTGTTCAATATTTACTAAGCTCCTAAATAGAAGATTCTGTGCAGAAAATTTTATATTAGGCTTTTCTGGTTAACAATTGTCTTTCTAGGGAGGGCATGATTTAACTCATGCTGTATCTAAATCTATGATCGGTAACACTTCAATTATTCGGAAGAGTTATTGACAGTGAACTGTTCTGGCAACCACCACTGTTTGGAACACAGCCCAAACTGGAAGTGGGGCAGGAAGAGGGTTTGAGACTTGGGGTTCAGCAGCCAGAACAGACAGCACCAAGCTCAGAGACATGAAACAAGTTCACAGGATTCTACCTGTCACCCCTTCAAAGGCTGCCTCTCCTTCCTTACACATAATACCAATGAGTTTGGTTATCTGATTCTCTGTCTATAGCAGGGCAGAAGCAACAAATCAGATGGGGCTGCCGGATATCCACAGGGTGCAGCAAGTGTGACAGCTAAGGGTCTGCTGGCAGGAAGTCATTCGTGACAAGTCCTGCCAACTCTGCCTCCTCCTGCTCTCCCCAACTTCCCCTCTTCTCTCAACTCCATGCTGCCACCCTAGTTCCAGCCATCATCTCTCATCAGGAAGGCTGCAGTCTTTTTTTTTTTTTTTTTTTTGAGATAGAATTTCACTAGTGCAGTGCCTGCTATTTTGGCTAACTGCAACCTCCTCCTCCTGGGTTCAAGTGATTCTTGTGCCTCATAGATGGGGTTTTGCCATGTTAACCAGGCTGGTCTTGAACTCCTGGCCTCAAGTAATCCACCCAACTTCACCTTCCCAAAGAGCTGGGATTACAGGCATAAGCCACCGTACCCAGCCTGCAGTAGCGTTTTAACAGTCTCCCTGCCTCCACTCATCTCTAACAAGCTATTCTCACAGCAGCCAGAAGTGTCCCTTCAAAAAAAAAAAATCACAAATATAAGTATCCGTGCATGAACCTTAAAGCTACACAATGGCTTCCCACTGCACTGCACATAAAGTCTACAATCGCTTTCGGGGTCTCAAAGGCTGCCTGGGATCAGGTCCTGCTCCTATCTCCAATGCTGCAACCACATTCCCTCCTCCTTCTCTCCGCTCCAGCCTTCTCTTCTTCCAGTTCCTGGAACATGCTCAGTTACTTCCCATCCCAAAGCCTTTGCACCAGCTGTGACCCCTCCTAGAATGCTCGTCCCTGCACTGCCCACCTGACAAATCCCTTTCAATCTTTTAGGAATCTCAGCCCAAAAGCTGATTCCTTTGGAAGATGTTCCTGACAGCAGTGTCCTGACAGCATTGTCGGCTTTTCCTTCATGCCCCTGCTGCAGCTCGGCATTATATATTTGGAAAATCGTCCATTTATTATTCATCTCCTTCACTTTAAAGTGAGCTTTATAAACTTACAGAGGCTGGTTTTGTTTCTGTACAGTAAAGAATTTAACCTTAGCTGAAGAGAGGCCTGGCCTCTGCCCTCAGCTTCTGGGAGGTAAACTCTGGCACCCTGGAATGTCGTGCCTGACCGGAGTGTTTCTGTTTGCCTTGGGTCACACTAGGAGGTCTAACAGAGTGATCTGGGGTGGGCGCTTGGGCCATGCAGTATCAGCTCCACCTCTGAAGGGGCTTGAGACTGAGATTATCCCTGGACCAGCTGTCTATGCCTACAGGAGGGAAACCCAATAAAAATCCTGGACACCAAGGCTTGGGTGAACTTCCCTAGTTGACAGTTGTCACATGGCAATGCCAGGGAAGTTACGCTGCCCAGGACGCTGGGGGGGAGAGGATAACCGAACGCTCAGAACCTCCCTGGACTCTGACCTATGTGCTTCTTCCTTGGGCTGATTTTAATCAGAATCTGTTTGACAAACCACAACCATGAGTATAATAACAGCATTCAGTAAGCTCTATGAGTCCTAGCAAATTATCAAACCTAAGGGTAGTCTCGCTGACCGTTCTCTGGCTTTGCAGTTTCCCATTGTATTTTCAGCAGTAACACATTTCCTGACATACAGTAAGTGCTTAATACATCCACTAATGATTACATTTAATGAGTTGCTACTTTTTAAGAGATTTTTTTTAAAAATTACCAGGTAATCAGCATATAATGCTTTTACAATTTAAATAACAAATTTCCTTTTGCAAATGCCTACTTATGAGTTAAGGTCCAGATTGAACAAATGCCATCTCTCCCATGAAGCCTTTCCCGGCTTCTGGAGGACTCGTCATCCTTGCCTTTGTGTTCTCTGGCCCAACGCTTTGCTTTTGAAGTGAAAGCAGTAATAAAACATGTTTCTGACCAGCTGGGCAACATAGCAAGATCCTGTCTCTCCAAAAAAATTTTAAACATTAGGCTGGGTGCGGCGTCTTAACGCCTGTAATCCCAGCATTTTGGGAGGCCGAGGCGGGTGGATCACTTGAGGTCAGGAGTTCAAGATCAGCCTGGCAAACATGGTAAAACCCCATCTCTACTAAAAATATAAAAATTAGGCAGGTGTGGTGGTGTGCGCCTGTAATCCCAGTTGCCTGAGGGGCTGAGGCAGGAGAATCACTTGAACCTGGGAGGCGGAGTTGTGAGCCAAGATCTCGTCACTGCATTCCAGCCTGTGTGACGAAACAAGACTCCGTCTCAAAAAAAAATTTTTTTTGTAAACATTAGCCAGGTGTGGTGGCTTGCGCCTGGAGTCCTCGCTACTTGGGAGGCTGAGGCAGAAGGATCCCTTGAGCCCAGGAGTTTGAGGCTGCAGAGAGCTATGATCTTGCCACTACACTCCAACCTGGATCACAGAGCAAGAGCGATCTCTAAAATAAATTAATAAATGAATAAAAATAAGACATCTGGTTTTTATGAAGGATATTTATGTTAAATAAACTCTGAGTCCCTACTACTGGGCACGGGGCGTGCACAGAACAGGCACACAAATGGTGTTTATGGAATGAAGGCAGCTTTTAAAAACAGGTTTGGTTCATAGAAAGATAGGTCCAATTATATGTGAAATTCTGGTACATATTACAGCTCATACCCTGATACATATGGTAGCTGTTACTGTAGTAACTATTATGAAGGTGTTCTATTGTTTTTTTTTCTTTCTAAAAATAAAAACGTTCCTCAGAATTATGATCCACTTTAAAAACCAGACATGCTTTAAATAAAAATATGGAAGCTGATCACCAAACTTTTAAAAGGCATCTGACTTTCTAATTAGAATAAAATATCAGTTTATTTACAAAACACAGAAAGAAAAAACCCAACACACCTAACCACTCATCTTTCTCTCTCATACAAACCTAATTGAAAATTCAACCAGCATACCAATAACCCTTTGATGTCCCCAAGTAGCATATAAAAATCAATTTTACTTCCTTCAGACCTGCATTTAAACTGGATAATAACTGATGTAACGTGCAACAGCCATAATCCAATTTCAATTTGTTTGATTAGATGAGTATAAACATTAAACAACAAAGTCACTGGATTGTCATGGCAATGTTCACGCTGTTAGCTCATTATAGAACAAAGCATTATAATTTGCTCCTAGAGAACATGCCACTAAAACACATAGATATGAGTTTGAACTATCAGTAAATACAATCCACAAAGATCCTTATATTGCCTCAGCCAAAGATAAAAGCAGCTTTGAACTTGGAAGCCACTTCAAACTCCCCTGAATTGGGGATAAGAAAATCCCTGAAGGATTCCTTAAATATTTGAGACTATTTTAACATCCATTTGTATGACACTGACATAATCAGAGGATATCAAAGTAGCACCCAGGTCAGTGGTCTCAAACTATAACGTGTATCATAACAGTTAAAAGGAAGGTGTCACAATCTCAGCCGGACGCGGTGGCTCATGGTTGTAATCCCAGCACTTTGGGAGGCCGAGGTGGGTGGATCACAAGGTCAGGAGTTCAAGACCAGACTGACCAACATGATGAAACCCTATCTCTACTAAAACTACAAAAATTAGCCAGGCGTGGTGGCAGGCGCCTGTAATCCCAGCTACTCGGGAGGATGAGGTAGGAGAATCGCTTGAACCCGGGTGACACGAGGTTGCAGTGAGCTGAGATCACACCACTGCATTCCAGCGTGGGCAACAGAGTGAGACATCGGCTCACAAAAAAAAAAAAAAAAAAAAAAAATAGATGGTGCCACAGTCTCACCTAAAGAATGTGACTCAGTAGGTCTCAAACAGACTCCCTGCTTTTTCACGTAAGTACTGTCCCTCTGACCCAAATGATTTGGAGGCAGGTGTTCTGTGGGCTGTACATTGAGGATACAAAGCTGTTTCTAGTGAAGGCGACTGGTACTGTGTGTCAGTGAAGAAAGTCAGATGACAGATAAAGACACTGGAGAATGGGACGCTGCAGCTCTTTCTGTGCCCTGCACTGCACTCTGAGCTCCCTGAAGGCAGCAACCATGCTTTACTCGTTTTTGTATCTTTTGCTCCCGGCTCAGCACTGAGCACTTAATAAATTAAGTGCATTTAGGGCAAAGTGGCATGCCTCTATACTCACACCTATGTGGATGTCAGAAGCATTCACCAGGGGTACATTTCTGAGGGTCATATCACAACAAGGTTAACAGAGTAGGCGGGATGTTTTGGCAGGACCCTGAGGTAGATCAATGCCTTTCAAACTTTGATGTGCAAATGCATTGTCTGAGGACTTGTTACAAGCAGGTTCTGATTCAGTAGGTCTGGGTACGGCCCTGTCGTTCTAAAAACTACATCCCAGGTGATGCCCAGCTTCTTATTCAGAGGCTCCACTTTGAATGGCAAGAATCCAGATGTGAATCATCCAAACCATGATCACCAAGGACAAAAGGGCAGCAAAAAATATCTTCAATGAGCTTGGACAATGAAAGCCAGAGAAGCCAGGTGCAGTGGCTCATGCCTGTGATCCCAGCACTTTGGGAGGCTGAGGTGGATGGATCATTTGAGGTCAAGAGTTCGAGGCCAACCTGACCAACATGGTGAAACCCCATCTCTACTAAAAATGCAAAAATTAGCCAGGCGTGGTGGTGCCTGCCAGTAATCTGGGCTGAGGCATGAGAATTCACTTGAACCCAAAAGGCACAGGTTGCAGTGAGCTGAGATCACACCACTACATAGCAGCCTGGGTGACAGAGGGAGACTGTCTCAAAAAAAAAAAAAAAAAAAAAAAAAAAGAAAGAAAGAAATCCAGGGAGTTGTGGACCAAGAGTAATATTCCCAACTTCTTTTAAAGCACTGTATATCTGATGATTACTCTTGGAGGAATCTATAATGTGTATTTATTTATTTATTTATTTATTTTTTGAGACAGAGTCTTGCTCTGTTGCCAGGCACCAGGCTGGAGTACCGTGGCGCGAACATGGCTCACTGCAACCTCCGGCTCCCGGGTTCAAGCAATCCTCCTGCCTCATCCTCCCGAGTAGCTGGGACCACAGGTGCGTACCACCACACCCAGCTAATTTTTGTATTTTTTAGTAGAGATGCGGTTTCACCATGGTCTTGATCTCTTGACCTCGTGATCCACCCGCCTCAGCCTTCCAAAGTGCTGGGATTACAGGCGTGAGCCACCGTGCCTGGCCTATAATGTGTATTTATAAAGAAAACCCCCACTGCCCCACAAGACTTACTTATCAGTCACAGCAGAAGCTTTCCTTGCACTCACATAAGGATGTGCCCTTTATCTAAAAGACCTCCAGGGTTGCCACAGTATCTCTTTAACTCAACTCTAACAAAAATTTTGAAAAAAAAGGAAAAGAAATTCTCCTGCCCGATGGCCTAGAGTCTTCCTGTTCTGCCCTGTAAAATGCAAAGGCTATTTATAATAAATGTGTACAACAAGAATCTTTGTTAAGAGGAAGAGATTCCCAAGCCCTAGGCAGGCAGCATAGCTCATTTTCTTTATGCAACATTCAGCACAGAAACCTCCCACTATTCCAAAGACTACGGGCCATTCCCTGGCATCTGCTGTACTATAAGAGATCTGACTTATCTCCCCACCAGCCACCACCCACCACATCTCTTCTTCCTAATTGCTGCAGAGGGTGGCAAGGGTGACCATAAATTGTTATCCTCCATGGTTCAGAATCCTAAGGGAACCAGCACAACGTTCAATTATTATTATTATTATTATTATTATTTTTTTTTTTTTGAGACATGGTCTCACTCTGTCGCCCAGGCTGGAGTGCAGTGGCACAATCTTGGCTCACTGCAACCTCTCCCTCTGGGTTCAAGCAATTCTCCCACCTCAGCTTCCCGAGTAGCTGGGATTACAGGCATGTGCAACCATGTCTAGCTCATTTTTGTATCCCAAAGCGCTGGGATTACAGGCGTGAGCCACTGTGCTTGGCCACACCTTTCAATTCTTAAAATGTTCAAACATCTCCCCATTCAACCTCCTGGCTTGCTCTCCCCGGAAAGCAGAATGGAAGGACAGGGGCACTGCACGCACAGGAATACAGAGTCAAGGAGGGCCAAGGAAAAAGCCAGCTGTCTGGCAAGTTCCATGATTATAATTCGAGAAAATCATGTTTGTGCTTCTGCATCAGAAACTCAAGCTGAAACTGATACTAAACCCATGGCCGGGAAGGTGGGGTTAGGAGAGTAAGAGAGTAGGGGGCTAGGGAGTGAAGCCAAGAGAAGTTCTTTAAAAATAAATAATTTTCCCTCACTGTCAGCCCACCAATGATCTGATATCTGTCCCTGCAGTTTTGCCTATTCCAGAATGTCATATGAAGGGGGTCCTGTGTAATATGTAGCTTTCTGAACCTTGCTTCCTTCACTTAGGGTAATTGTTGAGTGTATCAATAGTTCATTCCTTTTTATTGCTGAGAATTCCATTGCACGGATGCACAAGAGTTTGTGTATCCATCTAGCAGCTGATAGATATTTTACTGTTTCCAGTTTTGGCAACTATGAATAAAGCCAATAATAGGAAAACAAACGACACAACTTTTTAAATGGGCAATAAAATTTGAACAGATATGTCACCAAAGATAAATGTTTCTCACAAGCACATGAAACATGCTCAACTTCATTAGTTGTTTGGAAAATGCAGATTAAAACCACAATGAGTTACCACTTCACACATTTTAGAATGCTAAAATCACCACCACTGCCCTCAAACCAACCAACCAAAAATCCTGGCAAAATGCCAACTGCTGCTGAGGCTGCGGAGCAACCAGAACTTCCTTACTTTGCTGTTGGGACTGTAAAATGGTACAGCCTCTCAGAGAGTGGGCTGCCCGCTTCTCATAAACATCAGCATGCTGTCACCCTACAACCCAGTGATCCCACTCTTACATATTTACCCAAGACGAGTGAACACTTCCGTTCACATGAAAACCTGTGTGTGAATGATTATTGTAGCTTTATTCATGGGTCATGATTCACTTCCCTTTTAAGATGGATGGGCAACTGTCTCTTAATGGGTTTATCTCAGTTTTCCATGTCCTCAGACCTGGACACCATCAGTCACCTTTAAAAATTCATTAGATTACCAAATAGAACCACTTTACTTTCTTGGTGGTCATGAAACGCCATGCTCAGGAGCTTATTGTTGAGGCTGAATCCCAGAGGAGGGTTTCAGCAGGAGCTTCCCCAGTGATCGCTACTTCCAGTGCCAAGAAGCATAAAAAGAAACAAGCTGCTGTCTTCACTGTCAACTGCTCTTGATCTTGCCTTCCTCCTCCTCCTCACTTTGCTTTTCCTATTCCACCTATGTGTCCTCATCCCCTAAAGAGATGTCAGCTACATTAGCAGGCCACAGAAACTGAGGCAGATACAATTTTGATCCTTCAGTGTTGAGTTTAAATAATAATATCATATATAATTGCTGTTATTTGTTTTATCTTCACATTCAATTAGAAGTTCCTAATTTGAAGGGCAGTGTCCATTTATTATTTTATTTTATTTTTGAAACCGAATCTCACTCTGTCATCCAGACTGGAGTGCAGTGGTGCAATCTCCACTCACTGAAACCTCCACCCCCTGGGTTCAAATGATTCTCCTGCCTCAGCCTCCTGAGTAGCTGGGATTACAGGCGTGCGCCACCATAACCAGCTACTTTTTTATGTTTTCAGTAGAGATAGCGTTTCACTACGTTGGTCAGGCTGATCTTGAAATCCTGACCTCACACGATCCGCCTGCCTCAGCCTCCCAAAATGATGGGATTACAGGTGTGAGCCACCACACCTGGCCGACAGTGTCCTTTTAGATCAATTTTAGTGTATCACCATTCTGTACCTGTTTTTATAAATAAAAGCTTTATTGGAACGCAGCCATGCACATTCATTTATATCTTGTCTGTGTGTGCTTTTGCCTAACATGGCAGAGACAGCATGACCTACAAAGCCTGTTTACTGTCTAGTCTTTTGCAGAAAAAGTCAGCTGACTCCTCCTCTAGCAGAATGGCCTTTTAGTCATTCTATTACTACAAACGATGAGTATACTATTTGTTAGCTTCGTATCGCTACTAACGTGTGTGCAAGCATTTTCTATCTGCAGAGCATTTTTCATATCTATCATGTCACTGTAGCACCCCACTAGCCCTATTAAATTAGCTTATTATACCATCCCCTTTTTGTAAACAAAATAGACTCAGAGGGAATAAGTGAACTCAATTATAAGAGGTGAAGCCAAAATTTTAACCTGTTTCATTCTCCAAATCACCTGCTCTTGTCACAAATAAATTGATACATCACACACAGCAAACTGATTATTTACTAGGCGAATGAAGATCAACTTGAATTTGCATCTGTCTAAAAGCTCCATTGAGCTCATTCAGTTAAAGTTCCACACAAAGTTCAAGTACGGGGCTCTTGTTCTCTGAGATGATGTCCCCAGGTACTCTCATTCCTGGAACTTACAGACTACTTAGCCTACAAAAAACTTCTCTTGGTTACAATCTGTATTCCTTTCATATATATTAGTTAATTGTATTGATCAATTATCAGGGAGCTGATCCAGGTTTTTCGGGACCTAAAGCTTAGACAATTTCTGGGCCTTTTTTTTAAAGAATACAAAAATATCTTCCTTTTGCAAAACCATTTTTACAAAAACCACGTGATCTCACTGCTAGCCCTGCTCCTAGGGCCTTGAAAGGGGCCCTAAATTTTCAGCCTCCTGAGTAGCTAGGACTACAGGTGCACCGTGCCTGGCTTTTTTTTTTTTTTTTTTTAAAGAGACGGAGGTCTTGCTATGCTACCCAGGCTGGTCTTGAAATCCTCTCCTCAAGCAATCCTCCCACGTCAGCCTCCCAGTGTTGGGATTATGGGGTGAACCACTGCACCCAGCTGGTATTTAAAGTATAGTCCACAGATAGAATTATCATCATTTGGGAACTTGGTAGAAATGCAATTCTCAGGCTCCACCCCAGGCCTACTGAATTAATCAGAACGGCTGAGGCTGGGCCAGAGCCAGCTTTGTTTAAAAACACCCACAGCAGACTCCAACATGCACTTGAATTTGAGCATCACTACTCTATGGACCACAGATTCTGCTTTCTTCACTCATGTAGAAATTTTTTTAAGGCAAAGAGGGGGAAACTGCATCATTGAAGTGACTGTATAATTGCTCTTTAGGAACACAACAACCCAATGACCAATCTGAACTACAAGCAATCTCAGTTTCAGAATCTCAGAAATCTGTGACATGTGAGAAGTGTCAGGATGAACCAGAAGGAGAGAAGTAAAGGCTGGCAACTCAGAGTCTACTTTGATGGCTTCTGATTGCACTGATGATAAATTAACCGAACCCATGACTTATTAATTGAATGGAAAATGTATATTTAAAGACTCCTGATACAGTCAGAAGACTAAATCGGTAATTCCAAACTCTGAATCATCTTAGAAGTCAAGGAGCTTTCCACAAAGGAGCTAAATTACTTACCTCAAGCAAAATTCCTTTTTATTTAAAGAGTTGAGATTGGACCAAATTGGTCCTATTAACCACCAAAGAGCCATTTTATTATTTTTGCCACCAAGGACCTCTTATTTTAATATCTTTTTCTTTCACATTGGATGGTAGTGTGCCACCCTTGTAACAAGGTTTGCAGGAGGCACATTATACATGCATATAAAAATCTAATCAACATGCTTATGAACTACTAAAGGATTAATAGTGTTTCTTTCTTTTTTTTATTTTTTTTTTGAGACTGAGTCTTGCTCTGTTGCCAGGCTGGGGTGCAGTGGTACAATCTCAGCTCACTGCAACCTCTGCCTCCTGGGTTTAAACGATTCCCCCTGCCTCAGTCTCCCAAGTAGCAGGGACCACATGTGCACGTCCAGCTAATTTTTTATATTTTAGTAGAGACGAGGTTTCACCATGTTGGCCAGGATGGTCTGGATCTCCTGACCCCATGATCCGCCCACCTTGGCCTCCCAAAGTGCTGAGATTACAGGTGTGAGCTACTGTGTCCAGCCTGTAATATTTATTTCTTACACATTGTTACCTTGATTTGTCCCCACACCACCTGGAGTGCAGTGGCATAATCTCGTATCACTGCAGCCTCCACCTCCCGGGTTCAAGCTATTCTCCTGCCTCAGACTCCTGAGTAGCTGGGATTACAGGCACCTGCCACCATGCCTGGGTAATTTATGTATTTGTAGTAGAGAATGGGGTTTCACCATGTTGGCCAGGCTCGTCTTGAACTCCTGACCTCAGGTGATCCATCCATCTTGACCTCCCAAAGTGTTGGGATTACAGGCGTGAGCCACAGCACCTGGCCTATACCACTTTTCTCTGTTAATCAAAGGTATACTTAACCAAGAATTTTAACTTCTGCTCAGCATTCACTAAACAATGTTGAAGCTCTCAGTTGTTCTTTTTTTTTTTTTTTTTTTTGAGACAGGGTCTTGCTCTGTCACCCAGGCTGGTGTACAGTGACATGATCATGGCTAACTGCAGTCTCAATCTGGGTTTAAGTAATCCTCCCACCTTAGCCTCCCAAGTAGCTGGGATTACAGGTGCACACCACCACACCCAGCTAATTTTTTTGTTTTTGTAGAGAAGGGTTTCACTATGTTGCCCAGGCTGATCTTGAACTCCTGGGCTCAAGCAATTCTTTCACCTCAAGTGCTGAGATTACAGGCGTGAGCTACTGTGTCTGGCCTCAGATGATATATTTTAACTCCCCTACTCAATAAAAATCCTTGGCTGGACATGGTGGCTCACACCTGTAATTCCAGCACTTTGGGAGGCTGAGGCAGGTAGATCATCTGAGGTCAGGAGTTCAAGACCAGCCTGGCCAACACAGCGAAACCTGCTTGAACCCGGGAGGTGAAGTTTGCAATGAGGCAGAGGTTGCAATGAGCCAAGATCGTGCCACTGCACTCCAGCCTGGGCAAAAGAGCAAAACTCCATCTCCCCTAGAAAAAGATCCTTCACATTTCAGTGGGCCCGTGCAGTTGTACATTGCACAAATGTGTGTTTTCCCCTTTGGCCTCTTCTCATCTCTAAAATGCGAATAATAAAACCTGCCTCCTAAGGTGGCTGTGAGCACTAAAATTAAAAAACAAAACGAACGTACAAAAAGATGGAATATCACTAGCACAGTGCCTGGCAAATGGCAGGTATCCTAACATGGCAGTTGATAGTCCTATGATGATCAGGCAGGTTGTTTGAAGTCCTGACATGAGCTCCATAATGGACACTTGTTGGCTTATTTGTCCTGGCCCCACTTTCCGGAAAATACTACTCCACACCAACCCATGTGGCAACAGTGGACTTCCAGCTGACACTTTGTACATGGTGAGCCTCAGCCCGTTACTAGATGGAGGTAGACACCTGGCTTCTGCTGGTTTAGCGTCTCTCCCTTAGGAATTTGGAGAGAGACTGCACTCCTTTATTATTAATAGCTGGAAAAGAAAAGTACCTGGTCATTTTCTACCATATGAACTAAAGCAGAGCAAAGAATGAAGCCAGAAGAGAGGTAAAAGAAAGAAGTGCATCTTGACACAACATCAGCCCCTGGGCTGGTTTCAAGGCTTGGATACCTCTCTGCCTTGGGGCTCCAGGAGACAAACAGATTGAGAATTGTTTAAGATCTTTCAAACTGTTTTCTGTTGCTTGTTAAATCAATGATCTTTATCACCCCCAACTTCACTGTGGTAGAATCCCAAGAGTCTGAGGTCAGTCTCAACTTGGATAGCATATGACCCCAAAAGTGTACACTTGGCAGCTGGGACAGCTATATCCTCAGTACGTGTCCCTGCAGAAGCTCCAGTGTGTGAGATTCTAAAAAGGAGGGGGTCCTTAGATAATAAACTATAAATTCAGACTTATTAGAGTTTGAAGATTTCCATTCACCCGAAGGCTGGCAGAAAGGGAGATTCTGTGAAAAGGGTTCTCTGCTAAGGTCTGTCACCCACTAGCTGCAGAATCCTGGTCAATCCACTCTCCAGCTGAGCCTCAGTTTCCTTCAGAGTTTCCTTTGCAGTATACAAGGCAATGACAACAACAATAATAATGGCAGCAAATGTATACGTAGCGCTTATGAGTCAGGGCATAGCCAGGAAAACAAAAACTGCTCTAAGTGTAAGAAACAGGAAATTTGATGGGATCAGTGACATGGGAGCTGAAAAGCAAACAGGGGGACAGTGAGGAAGCTGTCAACAGCAGGAAGTTACCACCATTCCCAGGCTGAAGGGCCCAAGGGAGGACGTGGAGAACCAGGACGGCCAGGGCTACCCACAGGAGCTCTGCCATGGCCAGCCTGTGCAGAGGTAGCTGGAGCCACACAAAGACACAGATAGAGACAGGTGAGAGGTACCCTGGCTTCTCCTTCCTTCAGCCTCCAGTGCCTCCCACAGGTCAAACCCAGGCAGAGCCAGGAAACAGTCTGCAGGGGTCAGGGGCCAGCATGAAGGACAAGAATGGAACTGAGGGCCAAGAACCAGGGCACTTACTATGGATGTGCCCACACTGTCCTCAACCCTTGACTAGAATCACCCAGCTACGCCTTGGAGGTTGGCAACGTTATTACTGGAGGTACAAAGAGGACTAAGTAACTTGCCTCAGAACACATAGATAGTAGTGGCACAGCGGGGATTCAAATCTCAAAAATCCACTTTATTCCTTCCAGTAGTGTGGCAAATAAAAACAAAAGGCCACGCTGACGCAAGCACTATGTGTTCGTTGTTAGACAATGCAAATGTTTTAAAGATTGAATATTGGAAAGCTGCTTTTATGCTGTTTATACATAACAAACAAGACAAACAAACGTACGGAGTGTTCTTGATTATCCTGAACAGTTCCTATGCTCTGTGCCCCATGAGCCACGGCAGGGCAGGCTCTGATTCAGTCAGTTCCTAAAAACGAGTTTCCCCTCTATGAGCATGTTTCTAGGAAAGCAATTCTCTCCATCCTTTCTTTTTTCAATAGGTATTTAACAAGAAACTACTAAATTTCAGATATGACGGTAGGTATTGACAGTATTCAAGAGCTGACAGTTTTTTCAGTTCTTACCCTTCCTATATGACAGTTAGTGTTAACCAATGACCACAAGATCAATCTGATGGTGTTAGGGCCTAAACGAAGTATATTATGATAATTACTTCTCCAGTGCCTCTGCCCTCCTGCTCCATGTCTGTGGCAGACATGACTAACAGATCACAGAACGAGCCTGGTTTTGGTATCATAGTTCTTCTCAACTCAGCACTCCAAGCTCCTAATGTCATTAGATCAAAGATGGCAAGTAACCCTACTTATTCTCCTAGTACTTTAATTAAAATGGGCTGGGCACAGTGACCCATGCCTGTAATCCCAGCGTGTTGGGAAACTGAGGTAGGAGGATCACTTGAGGCTCGGAGTTTGAGACTAGTGTGAGCAACATACCAAGACCCCATCAATGTAATTTTTTTTTTTTTTTTTTTTTTGAGACAGAATTTCACTCTTGTCGCCCAGGCTGGAGTGCAATGGCACGATCTTGGCTCACTGCAACCTCCACCTCCCGGGTTCAAGTGATTCTCCTGTCTCAGCCTCCCAAGTAACTGGGATTACAGGCACCCACCACCACACCCAGCTAATTTTTATTTTTTATATTTTTAGTAGAGATGGGGTTTCACTATGTTGGCCAGGCTGGTTTGAACTACTGACCTCAGGTGATCTGCCTGCCTTGGGCTCCCAAAGTGCTGGTATTACAGGTGTGAGCCACCGAGCTCAGCCAAATTTTTTTTTTTTTAATTAGCTGGGCAAGGTGGCATGTGCCTATAATCCCAGCTACTCAGGAGGCTGAGGCTGGAGGATCACTTGAGCCCAGGAGGTCCAGGCTGCAGCAAGCTATGATCTTGCCACTGTGCTCCAGCCTGGGTGAAGGGGTGAGACCTTGTCTCAAAAAAAGGCCTAAAAATTAGGCAAATTTCTAAAGGGACTGCTGTATAAACAAAGTGGGCCAGAATTTTAGATTCTGAAGGCAGACGTGGAATATATGTGAAACAACAAAAACTTCCAAGGAAAAAAAGGCTTTGATATTTCTTGGTTTAGATCTTTGTATTAATTTCCTTGCCAATTATATAATTGCTTACTTTTCTTAACAGGCTTATTACCTAGGAAGGCTTATGGTATTTATTTATTTATGTATTTATGTATTTATTTTTTTATTGTACTTGGGCTTTGGGGTACATGTGCACATCCTGCATCCTGCAGGATTATTACATAGGTACATACATGCCATGGTGGTTTGCTGTCTCCATCGCACCCCGCCGCCGTCGCCTACATCAGGCATTTCTCCCAGTGTTATGCCTCCCCATCCTCCCCACCTCACCTTGCGGTCCCTCCCCTCCCATCCCCTCCACTCCCCCCACCAAGCCTTGTGGGTGTTGTTCTCTTCCCTGTGTCCATGTGTTCTCATTGTTCATCACCTGCCTATGAGTGAAAACATGTGGTGTTTGGTTTTCTGTTCTTGTGTCAGTTTGCTGAGAATGATGGTTTCTAGATTCATCCATGTCTCTACAAAGGACACGAACTCGTCATTTTTATGGCTGCATAGTACTCCATGGTGTATATGTGCCACATTTTTTTTGTCCAGTCTATCATCGATGGGCATTTGGATTGGTTCCAGGTCTTTGGTATTGTAAACAGCACTGCAATGAACATACATGTGCATGTGTCTTTATAACAGAATGATTTATAATCCTTTGGGTATATACCCAGTAATGGGATTGCTGGGTCAAATGGAATTTCTATTTCTAGGTCCTTGAGGAATCACCACACTGTCTTCCACAATGGTTGAACTAATTTACACTCCCACCAACTGTGTAAAAGTGTTCCTATTTCTCCACATCCTCTCCAGCATCTGTTGTCCCCAGATTTTTTAATGATCGCCATTCTAACTGGCGTGAGATGGTATCTCAATGTAGTTTTGATTTGCATTTCTCTAATGACCAGTGATGATGAGCATTTTTTCATATGTTTGTTGGCTTCATGTATGTCTTCCTTTGTAAAATGTCTGTTCATATCCTTTGCCCACTTTTGAATTGGCTTGTTTTTTTTTTTTTTGTAAATCTGTTTTAGTTCTTTGTAGATTCTGGATATCAGCCCTTTATCAGATGGGTAGATTGCAAAAATTTTTTCCCATTCTGTTGGTTGCCGATTCACTCTAATGACTGTTTCTTTTGCAATTCAGAAACTCTTAAGTTTAATTGGGTCCCATTTGTCTGTTTTGGCTTTTGTTGCCATTGCTTTTGGTGTTTTAGTCATGAAGTCCTTGCCTGTGCCTATGTCCTGAATGGTATTGCCTAGGTTTTCTTCTAGGGTTTTTATGGTGTTAGTTCTTATGTTTAAATCTTCAATCCATCTGGAGTTAATTTTTGTATAAGGTGTCAGGAGAGGTCCAGTTTCAGCTTCCTGTATATGGCTAGTCAGTTTTCCCAACACCATTTATTAAACAGGGATCCTTTCCCCATTGCTTGTTTTTGTCATGTTTGTCAAAGATCAGATGGTTGCAGATGTGTGGTGCTGCTTCCGAGGCCTCTGTTCTGTTCCACTGGTCTATTTATCTGTTTTGGTACCAGTACCAAGCTGTTTTGATTACTGTAGCCTTGTAGTATAGTTTGAAGTCAGGTAGTGTGATGCCTCCAGCTTTGTTCTTTTTGCTTAGGATTGTCTTGGCTATGCGGGCTCTCTTCTGGTTCCACATGAAGATTAAAGTGGTTTTTTCCAGTTCTGTGAAGAAGGTAAATGGTAGCTTGATGGGGATAGCACTGAATCTATAAATTACTTTGGGCAGTATGGCCATTTTCACAATATTGATTCTTCCTAACCATGAGCATGGAATGTTTTTCCATCTGTTTGTGTCCTCTCTTATTTCCTTGATCAGTGGTTTGTAGTTCTCCTTGAGGAGATCCTTTATATCCTTTGTTAGTTGTATTCCTAGGTATTTTATTCTCTTTGTAGTAATTGTAAATGGGAGTTCGCTCATGATTTGGCTCTCTGTTTGTCTGTTATTGGTGTATAGGAATGTTTGTGATTTCTTCACATTGATTTTGTATCCTGAGACTTTGCTGAAGTTGCTTATCAGCTTAAGAAGGTTTTGGGCTGAGACGATGGGGTCTTCTAAATATACGATCATGTTGTCTGCAAATAGGGACAATTTGACTTCTTTTCCTAATTGAATGCCCTTTATTTCTTTTTCTTGCCTAATTGCTCTGGCTAGAACTTCCAATACTATATTGAATAGGAGTGGTGAGAGAGGGCATCCTTGCCTAGTGCCATTTTTTAAAGAGAATGCTTCTAGTTTTTGCCCATTCAGTATGATATTGGCTGTGGGTTTCTCATAAATAGCTTTTATTGTTTTGAGATACATTCCACTGATACCTAGTTTATTGACAGTTTTTAGCATAAAGGGCTGTTGAATTTTATCAAAGGCCTTCTCTGCATCTATTGAGATAATCATGTGGTTTTTGTCTTTGGTTCTGTTTATGTGTGAATTACATTTACAGATTTGTGTATGTTGAACCAGTCTTGCATCCCCGGGATGAAGCCTACTTGATCATGGTAGATAAGCTTTTTGATGTGCTGTTGGATTTGGTTTGCCAGTATTTTATTGAAGATTTTTGCATCAATGTTCATCATGGGTATTGGCCTGTAGTTTTCTTTTTCAGTTGTGTCTCCACCGGATTTTGGTATCAGGATGATGCTGGTTTCACAGAAAGAGTTAGGGAGGATTCCCTCTTTTTGTGTTGTTTGGAATAGTCTCAACAGGAATGGTATCAGCTCTTTGTACGTCTAGTAGAATTTGGCTGTGAACCTGTCTGGACCTGGACTTTTTTTGGTTGGTAGGCTATTAATTGCTGCCTTGATTTCAGACCTTGTTATTGGTCTATTCAGGGTTTCAGCTTCTTCTTTGCTTAGTCTTGGGAGTGTGCAAGTGTCCAGGAATTTATCCATTTCTTCCAGATTTACTGGTTTATGTGCATACAGTTGTTTGTAGTAATCTCTGATGGTAATTTGTATTTCTGAGGAATCGGTGGTGATCTTTCCTTTATCATTTTTTATTGTATCTATTTGACTCTTCTCTCTTTTATTTTTTATTATTCTAGCTAGTGGTCTGTCTATTTTGTTGATTTTTCAAAAAACCAGCTCCTGGATTTATTGATTTTTTTGAAGGATTTTTTGTGTCTCTATCTCCTTCAGTTCTGCTCTGATCTTAGTTATTTCTTGTCTTCTGCTTGCTTTTGAGTTTTTTTGATCTTGTTCCTCTAGCTCTTTCAATTTTGACAATGGGGTGTCAATTTTAGATCTTTCCTTGTTTCTCATGTGGGCATTGATTGCTATAAATTTCCCTCTAGAAACTGCTTTAAATGTGTCCCATAGGATCTGGTACATTGTGACTTCATTCTCATTATTTCGAAGAACATTTTTATTTCTGCCTTCATTTCATTGTTTATCCATTCATCATTCAGGAGCAAGTTGTTCAGTTTCCATGTGATTGTGCAGTTTTGAGTGCTTTTCTTAATCCGGAGTTCTAAGTTGATTGTGCTGTGGTCTAAGAGACTGTTTGCTAAGATTTTCATTCTTTTGCATTTGCTGAGGAGTGACTTACTTCCAATTATGTGGTCAATATTGGAGTAAGTGCAATGTGGTACTGAGAAAAATGTGTATTCTGTGGATTTGGGGTGGAATGTCCTGTAAATGTCCATTAGGTCTGCTTGGTCCAAATCTGTGTTCAAGTCCTGGATATCCTTGTTGACTTTCTGTCTTGTTGATCTGTCCAGTATTGTCAGTGGAGTGTTAAAGTCTCCCACTATTATTGTGTGGGAGTCTAAGTCTCTTTGTAGGTCATTAAGAACTTGCTTTATATATCTGGGTGCTCCTGCATTGGGAGTATATATATTTAGGATCGTTAGCTCTTCTTGTTGCATTGATCCTTTTACCATTATGTAATGCCCTTCTTTGTCTCTTTTGCTCTTTGTTGGTTTAAAGTCCATTTTATCAGAGACTAGGATTACTACCCCTGCTTCTTTTTGCTCTCCATTTGCTTGGTAAATCTTCTTCCATCCCTTTGAGTCTATGTGAGTCTTTGCATGTGAGATGGGTCTCCTGAATACAGCACACCAATGGGTTTTGACTTTTTATCCAGTTTGCCAGTCTGTGTCTTTTGATTGGGGTGTTTAGGCCATTTACATTCAACGTTAATATTGTTATGTTTGAATTTGACCTTGCCATTTTGTTACTGGCTGGTTGTTTTGCCCATTAATTGATGTGCCTTCTTCATTGCGTCATTGTTCTTTACCATTTGGTATGTTTTTGCAGTGGCTGGTACTGGTTGCTCTGTTCCCTGTTTAGTACTTCCTTCAGAAGCTCTTGTAAGGCAGGTCTTGCAGCGACGAAATCTCTCAGTAATTGCTTGTCCATAAAGGATTTTATTTCTCTTTCACTTATGAAGCTAAGTTTGGCCGGATATGAAGTTCTGGGTTGCAAGTTCTTTTCTTTAAGGATGTTGAATATTGGCCCCCACTCCCTTCTAGCTTGTAGGGTTTCTGCCGAGAGATCTGCTGTGAGTCTGATGGTCTTTCCTTTGTGGGTGACTCGACCTTTCTCTCTGGTTGCCCTTAGGATTTTTTCCTTAATTTCAATCCTGGTGAATCTGACAATTATGTGCCTTGGGGTTGCTTTTCTTGAGGAATAGCTTTGTGGTGGTCTCTGTATCTCCTGGATTTGAATGTTGGCCTGCCTTGTTAGGTTGGGAAAGTTCTCTTGGATTGTATCTTGAAGAGTGTTTTCCAACTTGGATTTATCCTCCCCATCACATTCAGGTACACCGGTCAAGCACAGATTAGGTCTTTTCACATAATCCCATTGTTCTTGGAGGCTTTGTTCATTTCTTTTCACTCTTTTTCCTCTAATCTTGCCTTCTCGTTTTATTTCATTGATTTGATCTTCTATCTCTGATATCCTTTCTTCTGCTTGATCGATTCAGCTGTTGAAACTTGTGTATGCCTCACGAAGTTCTCATGCTGTGTTTTTCAGCTCCACAAGTCATTTATGTTCTTCTCTAAGCTGGTTATTCTAGTTAGCATTTCGTCTAACCTTTTTCCAAGGTTCTTAGTTTCTTTGCATTGGGTTATAACATGGTCTTTTAACTCGGAGAAGTTTGTTATTACCCACCTTCTGAAGCCTACTTCTGTCAATTCGTCAAATTCATTCTCTGTCTTTTTTGTTCCCTTAATGGTGAGCAGTTGTGATCCCTGGGAGAAGAAGAGGTGTTCTGGTCTTTGATGGTTTCATCCTTTTTGTGCTTTTTTCCCATCTTCGTGGATTTATCTCCCTTTGACCATTGAAGTTGGTGATTTCAGGAGGAGTCTCTGAGTGGACTTTTTTTCTGTTGAGGTTGGAGCTGTATCTTTTTTGGCCTATAGAGGACGATGCTGGGCTCTCTTGGGTTCAGTCAGGTTGTTGGGTGGGTGGTCCTTCTCTGGAGTTTGTTTGTAGGTGAGATTGGCCCCACCTTCCCCATGGCGTCTCTCCCAGAGCTAGATCTTCCTGGTTGGGGTCAGACTGGTGTATTTGCTGCCAAGCTCTCTAGAGGGGGGCTTCGGTTTGAGTTCTGTGGAGGTGGGGCCTGCCAGGCCTTATGGTCTATTTCCCTGCTTTCAACTCTGCCTCCCTCTGTGAGAGGGTCCGTCCCACTGGCGTTAGTCCAAACTTCCGCCCAGGTCCCTGCGACAACTTGCCACGCCTGGTGGGAGCTGCTGCTCAGATTTGCATCAACGACCCACGGTGCCCCACAGCCTGGCAGGGCTCTTGTGGACCGTGGGTTGTAGGAGGGGATGAGGTAAGCACAGGATCCAAATCGGAGCACCAAGGGGGTGAAGTCCCCCGACCCTCCGAGCTGGCTGCACGTTTCAGGCGGGGACGTGCCCCCCTCCACCCCCGCCCTCCGGCGGCTCTCGCCCTATGGCTTCTTCCTTAGGCTATTTCAGTGCCCTCTCAGTCCCACCGAAACGAATCCAGCACCTCGTTTGGAATCGTGGAGTCCTCTAGCGCTCTGCGTCTCGTTCACTGGGAGCTGCATTCCAGTGCCACCTACTCACGGCCATCTTGGCGCCACCCGGCTTATGGTATTTATTACTAAATACCTATTATTTAGTGAATGTTGAAATTTATGAGCACTAACATATCAGGTTCTATATACTCCTATAGAAATAGGAAAATATGAAGTCAAAGTGGCCCTAGACACCCCACTCTGCTTGTGGGTATCCTCCTGAAATGAACAGAGTATGAATGAATATGCACTACATTTCACCACCTTCAAGTTTAAATGGAAGAGAAAAAAACATTCAAGTGTCTAAAAACTTAGGTACCAAATCATGTTATACGTCACTTTGGGGAAGACATAGTTCTCTGGCAATAAACTACTCACCCATGAAATGAAATAATCCTAGGAAAGAATGATTCATTATTTAATAAACATTGTCTGTTTTTAACTTCACTGAGAAAAATAAACGGGAGGAAGTGCTCCAGGAATCTCAACAAGCAGAATCCTCTGCCTCCAGCCCACTGTGCCTGCCGCTGCCAGTGCAGGTGAAGGAGAGCGGAGTGAGGGGCCGCGCAGTAGGAGGACAGTGTTCTCTCCTGAGGGCCCACTGGGGGCCAGGGGCCCGTGCCAGGCCCTCTCCCATTTACTATCTTACAGCCAAGCTGATGGAGGTTCCAAAGCTCTATACAAGAGGGCCCTGGGGTACAGTGTGTAACTGGCTCAGAGTCACCCAGCCAACAGACGCAGATCACAAAGCCAACTGATGTGCCCGACTCCAAAGGCCCTTTCATTTAAGATGCCATATAATCTGTACCACCCAGAGGAGAGAGAGCTGGGTGAGGAAGATGGAGGAGCAAAGCCGGGGTAGCAGAAGGGGCTCCCACCACCCTAACTGTAGAAGACTGAAAAATATCCCAAAGAATCAAGTCCTAATCCCTGGAACCTGAAAATGTTACCTTATATAGATTACACACACACACACACACACACACACACACACACACCCTTTTTTTTTTAATGGCTGGGCATGGTGATGGCTCACACCTGTAATCCTGGCACTTTGGGAGGCCAAGGTGAACAGACAAACTGAGGTAAGGAGTTCAAGACCAGCCTGGCTAACATGGTGAAACCCTGTCTCTACTAAAAATACAAGAATTTTTAGTGTTGGCTCATGCCTGTTGTCCCAGCTACTCAGAAGTCTCAGGTGGCAGGATTGTCACCTGAACCCAGGAGGGTTGCAGTGAGCCGAGACTGCCCCACTGCCCTCTAGCCTGGGCAACAGAGTGAGACTCCATCTTAAAAAAAAATGAAGGGGTGCGGGGTGGGAGGGGTCTTCACAGTTCTGATTCAGGATTTTGATGTGAGGATATTATCCTGGATTACCTGAGTGAGCCCTAAATCCAATCATAAGTGTCCTTCTAAGAGAGAGATAGGGAGACTACATACTCAGAAGAAAGTGATGCGGCCACAGCCAAAGAATGCCGGCACCACCACAGGCTGGAAGAGGCCCAGAACAGCTCCTTCCCTAGAGCCTCCAGAGCAAGTGCAGCTCTGCTCACACCTTCAGCCCAGGAAAACTGATGTGGAGTCCTGGTACAGTGGCTCAAGTCTGTAATCCCAGCACTTTGGGAGGCCAAGGTGGGAGGCTTGCCTGAACCTAAGAGTTCAAGACCAGCCCGGGCAACATTGCGAAACCCCATCTCTACAAAAAATTAAAAAAAAAAAAAAATTAGCCAAGCGTGGTGGCACACATCTGTAGTCCCAGCTACCGAGGAGGCAGGATCCCTCGAGCCCAGGAGGTCAAGGCTGCAGTGAGCTATGATTGCGCCACTGTACTCCGGCATAGCATGGGTGACAAAGCAAAACCCTGTCTCTTACAGAGAGAAAGCAACAAAAAACTGATAGTGAACTTCTGAGCTTCAGACTGTGAAAGAATAAATTTCTGTCATTTTAAGGCAGTAAATCTGTGGTAATTTGTAGCTACAGCAAACAAATACTCTGACCTGCTAAGCACAAGCTGGCAGTTGTTGCTATGTCCATTCCAGCTCTGCTGGGCCCCAAGTACCAAGAGATAAACGCCTGCGCTGCTAAGGGACTCTTAACTTCTTTTCTTTTTGTTTTTTTTTTGAGATGGAGTCTTGCTCTGTCACCCAGGCTGGAGTGTAGTAGCGCCATCTCGGCTCACTGCAGCCACCGCCTCCCAGGTTCAAAGGATTCTCCTGCCTCAGCCTCCCAATTAGCTCGGACTACAGGCACAGGCCACCACGAGGCTAATTTTTGTATTTTTAGTAAAGACAGGGTTTCACCATGTTGGCCAGGCTGTTCTTGAACTCCTGACCTCAGGTGATCTGCCTGCCTCGGCCTCCCAAAGTGCTGGGATTACAGGGGTGAGCCACCGCACCCGGCCTCAACTCCTTTTCTGAAGTTGCCTCTTCCTTCCCTTGTGTGGACCTCCACACAAGGTAATTGGGGTGTCCATACTAACAGCTAAAAGGAGTAGGAAACACTGACCCATTAATTTAGAATTCGTGGTTTCAGATACAGTTCAGCCACATTTTTGTATAAAACTGAGCTAGTTGTGTGGAAGTTCTAGGTCTCAGTTTACTCATCTGTAAAAGGGACATAATGCTATACCCTACAGTCCTGAAAGGACTAATGGAGATAATGTGCAGAGATCCTCAGTAAACCATAAAGAATTGTGTCAAAACATGCACAGAGTTCTGATTATTCTCCCTCATTCTCCCCTTCAGACAATCACAAGTATTTTTACGCATCTAATATAAGGATAACATCATGTTGAATCACACACAAGGAAGTATAAGACATGGTGCTGGCCGTCAAGGAATTCACCATCTAACCGGGGAGACACACACATCTGTGACATTAGTGACAACCCGAGGTTGAAGAGATCTGGTACCATGAATATCTGCATGACTGCAGGGATGAAAGACAGCACAGGGCGCGGTGTGCTGTGAAGATTCACTTCCATTTGTAGGAGTGGCGTATATTTCCCCACCCCTTGAAGTGAGGTGCAGTTACGCATCTTGCTTTGGCCAATGAAATGTGAGCCAAAGCACTAAGCATCATTTCCAGCAGAAACGTTCGGAGTCAGCGCATCTTTTCCTTCTGCCACCATTGTTGCCAATACTCTAGTCTAGATAGTGACTGTATCATCGGCTTTACACAGAGAATGAGGACAAGGACACAGGGGAGCTGTGTCTTCAGCCAATCTACCATGGACATTTAGCAGAAAGAGTTGTTGTAAGCCACTGAGAGTTCCAGTTGTCATTACAGTCTAACCTAGCCTGTGCCGAAGGACACCCAATGGTGATAGGCTAACAGACCAGGTGGCACCTGCAAAGTCTAAAGACAGGAATGTCACATAACACTGGCTTATGGCTTGACAGTCATGTTACAAAGTGCTTCACGGGACTCATGGACCCATGTCATTACCTGCCTGTTCCTCTTAGTACATCCCATGAGGGCAAGGACCATGATGTTCTCATTTATGGCTACATCCTTGGTGCCAAGCAGAATGGCAGACATGGGTGTCTTAATACATGGGTGTCTTAATACATGGGTATCTAATAAATCCCCAGAAAGCCAGATGGGATCAATAGAGGAAGGAGGAGGGAGGAGCTTGACATCTCAAGTTAGGAATGAGGAAGATGTGGCCTTGGACATGAAGAAAGCCAACTTTGCAGATCACTGTAAGATACACAGGAATATATCTGGTTACATTATAATGATAAAGGTTAAAAAAAAAAAAGATGGGGCCAGGTTCAGTGGCTCACACCTGTAATCCCAGCACTTTGGGAGGCTGAGAAGGGTAGATCACCTGAGGTCAGGAGTTGAAATCAGCCTGGCCAACATGGTGAATCCCCGTCTCTACTACAAATACAAAATTAGCCGGGCACAGCATTGCATGCCTGTAGTCCCAGCTACTTGGGAGGCTGAGGCAGGAGAATTGCTTGAACCCAGGAGGTGGAGGTTGCAGTGAGCCAAGACTGTAGTACTGCACTACGGCCTGGGCAACAGAGTGAGACTCCATCTCAAAACAAAACGAAACAAAACAAAAAAAAACAGATGGTACCCCATCTGGATGATGACAGCCATTTCTATCCTCCTGCCCTGGTTAGCATACTTCTATGTAATTTAAAATGTTCTAGTAGCCCCATTCTATGGTATAATCTGTTCTACCAGCATGGTCCTGGGGCCTAAGGGAACGATTAACAATGTTATGATTAAAAATGACCCAAGATTTGACAACTGAAGATATATATCATCTTCTCTCTCTTTTTTTTAAAAGAAGCACTCTAATTTGTACAGTGTAGACAGATATATTTAAACCTTATCTTTTATTTTAAAAAAAATTTTTCCTCTATTTTCAACGCTTGACTTACTGAATTTAATGAATAGTATCAGGTTTTATCTTTCTTAATAAATAACGTCCCTTATAAGCTTCAATTACAGCAATGAAGAAGACAAAGCAACTCTTAAGCTCAAAGCTGTACAGAGATGAATCAGCACATTTCCTTTAGGCAAGAGTGGGCCGAGACAATCACTCTAGGCCACTGAATCCGTGGGGGAAACAGTAAGAAACTTCACACCATCCATTAGCTATAATGTTTTTAGTAATTGCTGCTAATCTTTGCAATGAGATTCCTGTGGTGGAGAAAACTGGTTTGTCAAGCAAGTACCTTTAGGGCTGAGGTGGTTCTGTGACACTATTATTCTCTGATTAATGGAGAAAGCTACAGTATCATTTGGATAGGTCAATAAATATTAATTGGCTGCAGAGATAAATTTTTAACTTTGTGTTCTTTTAGCTGCTTAGCGATTTTACAGAGGGGGGGGAAAAAAACCTCAAAATACTCCTGTGTTAGAATGCATAGCATTTCCCAATTATTGAATAATGGAGAAGTCAGAAAAAAATCTGTATTTCAAACACTCTATTGGTTAATGGGGCATTACAATTGAACTGTTTATTTATCCACATTTATATCCCATTTCCTTCACAAAAGAATTAAGTGGCTTACAATAAAAGGCACACACTCTAACAGGTTCTAAATTTAGAAAAGTAAAATTTAATGCCAAATACAAAAAAGAGGAAGTAATACTATAAATTAACCAGGCTAAACATTAGTCGGAACCACATTCAACCATTTCTGATCCACAAAAACTGTAATGTCATATGATTCTATCTGATTTAATTACTGCAATTGAGGGTTTAATTTAACTCGAAACTTCCTAGCAAAAAGGAAACATGATAAATTATACAACTTCCCCTGTTAACCAAATTCTTACATGCAAATCCTTTGAGAGAAAATCTTTTCTAGATACTGAAATCTAAAAGAGATCTCTGCATTTCAGTTTTTTATCCACAGGCAACTTAACAATATAAAGGACGTTTTTAGTGACGATATTACCAAAGAAGTATAGATTTCCTTCATAGGATCATCACTTACAACTGTACTGAATGCAAGGGAAGTGTGTTCATGAGAACCCAACACTTTTCAGAGAAGGCACAGAAGGTGGGGGTCGGTTGGGATCAGGGCTAAGTAAATGAAAGTCTAAAAACCTAGCTTGGCTATCCTGTGCCCTGATATAGTGTTATCATTCAGAATCCCTAGATCAGTGTTTTCTGACCTGGCAGGTCTGAGCAGTGCTGGCCCTCTGAAGGTTCACTGACAAGGAAGCCCATAACATGTCTTCTGCTCATCCAGTGTTGACTGCAGGACAGCTCAGAACCTTCAACAGCTGTGTGTTTTAGGGGCTTTCTCTGGGAGTAGGACATTGCATACAGTGTTTCCCAAAGTTATGTGAGTGTGGAATCTCTTCCTCTCTAAACACCAGTTACTAAGCTGGTAGAGTGCTCAGTTCAAAAACGTTTTTGAAAATTTGATCGGGATCAGTGTTTTTCAAACTGCGACCCATCAGTGGTCAGAAACACCATTTTAAAAGTTAAACAAGTAGAAAAGAGTAGCAAAGAAAAAAATCAAAGGGCAGGGCACACAGTGCAAGTCAAAACTGTTGTGTGACGTTTTTGTTAGTTAAGTGTGTGAAGGCACAGTTGGGTGCAGCCGGGTAACTGCTTGGCTCAGCTGTGCTGCCTGGGATGGGGACAGGCAGGGGTGAGACCTGACATGTCACATCGTGGGCTCTGGTTCCATCCTGAGCAGCAGGGAACATGTCGTATTTTTTTACCCATCAGAAAAATCACTTGGTTGCAGATTGTCGAGGACATAGAGACAGACGAAAGTTAAAGATCAGGGGTGGAGGAACAGGTATAAGAAGTAGTTAAGAAAAATTAACCAGTACTTGGAAATAAGACAAAAGGACAGTGCGTCTTTCAATGTCACAGCAGAGCAAATACCTACTGGACCCTTACTTCACCAGGGCAGTGCTGTCCAACAGAAATACAATGCAAGCAACATTAAGTAATTTAAAATGTTCTAGTAGCCACATTAAACAATTGGAAAATGGAAGTGAAATTAATTTTAGTATTTTATTTAATCTAATATGTCAAAATACTATCATTTCAATGTGAAATCAATATGAAATTGTTCTGAGACATTTTACATCTTTTTAATACAATGTTTGTGAATTCTGGCATGTGTTTTACACTTTACAGCACGATTTCAATTCAGAATAGCTACACTTCAAGTGCTCAAGGCCATCACAGAAATGAACAGCCCAGCTCTAGGGAAATGCGTTTTTGTCTAACTTTGCTAGTGATTAGGGCTCAGACTCTGTGACAGTAGCTGCTATCTGCAGAACATTAATACGTTACAAGTAATTTTTGCAACTTTCTGCTATGAAAAAAAAAAAAAGATGACCCCAAAGGTGAGGATTTAATTGCCAGTACAACATTAACCATGATTTGTGTTATGCCTTTGGTTTCAACTGTTTTATTACGATGTGTCTAGGCAGCAGTAGGTGTGTGTTGTTTGTGTGTGATTCTTCCTGACTTGAGGTTTTCTGAAACCTTCTAAAGTTCTTGAAAGCACAAGTGCTTCCTGGTGGCTTGGTTATCAGGTTTAGAAGATTCTCAGCCTTTCTTAGGTTCCTTCAAACTGGCGTTGGTAGCCAGCAATGAGTTAAATAAATCATTGGCATGCACTCACTGCATATTTTAAAATTTTTATTTTATTTATTTATTTATTTTTTGAGACAGAGTCTCGCTGTGTCACCAGGCGCCAGGCTGGAGTGCAGTGGCACGATCTCGGCTCACTGCAACCTCCACCTCCCGGGTTCAAGCAATTCTCCTGCTTCAGTCTCCTGAGTAACTGGGACTACAGGCAGGTGCCACCACGCCCAGCTAATTTTTGTATTTTTAGTAGAGATGGGGTTTCACCATATTGGCCAGGATGGTCTCGATCTCTTGACCTCATGATCTGTCCGCCTCAGCCTCCCAAAGTGCTGGGATTACAGGTGTGAGCTGCCGAGCCTGGCCTAAAATTTTATTTTAAGCAGACTTAATGGGCATAATTGATGCACAATAAACTGTATATATTTAAAATATCCAATTTGATAAGTTTTGACATACATATATTTACCTGTGAAACTCTTACCACCATCAACATAATGAGTATATCTAAAACTCTCAAAGATTCTTCCTGCCTTGTTGTAATCCCTGCCTCTGTCCTTTCCCAGGTAATCAATGCACTGCCTTCTGTCACTACAAATTAGTTCACCTTGCATTTATAGAATTTTGCATAAATGAAATCACATACTACCTTTTTTCTCTGGTCTGGCTTCTTTCACTCCACACAGTTATTCTGAGATTCAGCATGTTGTTGTATATACGGTTGTTTCTTGGTGTCTGCAGGGAATTGATTTCAGGACCACCAAGGATGCTCAAGCTTCTTATATAAAATGGCACAGTATTTGCATATAACCTATGCACATCTTCCTGTATACTTTAAATAATCTCTAGATTACTTATAATACCTAATACAATGCAAATGCTATGTAAATAGTTGTTATACTGTATTGTTTTTACAAACTTGTATTATTTTTTATTGTTGTATTGTTTTTTTCCACATATTTCCCATCAGCAGTTGGTTGAATGTGTCGATGTAGAAAATCTGCAGATAAAGAGGGCCAACTATATCAATAGCTGGTTCCTTTTTACTGCTGTGTGCCTATCTGTTGTATGGATACACCACAGTTTGTTTATCTATTTACCTGCTGATGGATATTACCCAGGGTCGATATGATACCCTGTTCTTCGTTTGTTTTTTTTTATTTTTATTTTTATTTTTTTGAGACGGAGTTTCGCTCTTGTTGCTCAAGCTGCAGTGAGTAGTGCCATCTCGGCTCACTGCAACCTCTGCCTCCCGGTTCAAGTGATTCTCCTGCCTCAGCCTCCCAAGTAGCTGGGATTACAGGTGCCTGCCACCACGCCAAGGTAATTTTTTGTATTTTTAGTAGAGATGGGGTTTCACCATGTTGCCCAGGCTGGTCTTAAACTTCTGACCCAGGCGATCTGCCTGCCTCGGCCCCCCAAGGTGCTAGAATCACAGGTGTGAGCCACCCGCGCCTGGCTGACAGCCTGTTTTTAACTCTGGCCTAGGTATTAAGGAGGCAGACTCCTTAAGGCTGACCACCACTGTGGGTGGGGAGGACCCACAGGAGCAGGGTCGGGGGCTCCCACACTGCTGACCTGTGTGGCTGACTAGATGGCAGAGCCACTAACCACGGTGGCTCAGCATAAGTCCAGTGGATGAACACATGCCGACATGAGTGAATACGTGAACACAGGAGAACGAATAGAAAGAACAGCTTTGAAAATAGGGTCAGGAATGTGGATGTTTCAAGATAATAATCTCTGTCTTGGCCACATAAAGTATAACAGATTTGTCTTGGCATCCCAGCAGGCAGCTGTTATCCATCTGAGAGCAAAGGTGGCCTCGCCTAGGCTAGCCAAGTTTGCGCCATACCCACTATTTATAACCTCGTGGCATGTGGTTAGGAAAGAGGCTTCTCTCAAAAGACAACTGAATTCTTTGGAGCTCAGATGCTACTTATGGACCTAGGAATGACTTGTCCCCCTCTCACCTTTGTTCCCATCCTCATTCTAGGTCTGTATAAAGGCAGGTCATGTGGGGGTGGGGTGCTAAGGGCCAGGGTCAGAGGGGATCAGACACTTTCAATTTGAACTAAATCTCTATTTCACAGATTTGGTAATCAAAGAAGGGTGAACTCTTTGAAAAATGACATTAATACCTTAATTGGTGCTATATATAAAATTCCTGCAAACATCCTGCTGTGCCCTGTTTAGTTCACCTGTTGGGAGAGACCTGGTTTTAGGAGCACACAGACACGTTTGATTCTGCTGAGTTGAAGACTGAGACTTACGGTTTTCTGTCATTGTCTCCAACAAATTTATGCTCAGGAGCTCTCTCTTCAGGAGGAGGTAAGGAAGGATTTAGGGATCAGAGACGTGGGAGTCACAATGCGTCATTAACTACTGTCCAGGGCCAAAGTGATTCTTAACTCTTATCATGACCCGCCACACGCTGGGCAGGGCCGCTCAGGGTACAGGGATGGGGCTTGTAAGCCCTGCCTGAAAATGGCTCTCCAGTGAGGCAGGGTGCTCTGTGCAGAGAAAAAGTAGCCCTTGGAAATGCAGCTGGAGCATTTTCCTAAAGGGGCAGACTTGGCAAGACAGGGTGGGTGACTGGGCATTAGAGAAGCAATCAGGCAATCAGGCCGGGGCAGTGGCTCATGCTTGTAATCCCAGCACTTTGGAAGGCCGAGGCAGGCAGATCACTTGAGGCCAGGAGTTCGAGACCAGCCTGGCCAACGTGGCAAAACCTCATCTGTACTAAAAATACAAAAATTTGCCAGCGTGGTGGCGCATGTCTGTAATCCCAGCTACTCAGGAGGCTGAGGCATGAGAATTGCTTGAACCTGGGAAGTGGAGGTTGTAGTGAGCCCAGATCTTGCCACTGCAATCCAGCCTGGGCAACAGAGCGAAACTCCTTTTCAAACACCCCGCTCCCCAAAAAAGAGACCCAATGAGAAGCTTCTCGAATGCATTGCCTGCAGAGAGAAAGGTGCCTGTGTCTGCTTGGCTCTGTCCTTCCCATCACGTTACCTGGCTGTTTGCCACGTCAGCGTCCATCTTTATCCACCGTGTCCCTGCCATACCCCCGTCCGCATCGTCTCATCCTCTGTGTCCCTGCCATTCCCCACTACCTCATCCTCTCCCACCTCAGGACTTTCAAACGTTTCTTCCTCTCTGGCGTATTTCTGGCGTAAAATCTCTGACTGAATGAGAACATTTTCTGGGTTTTATTTTTCTGACTCTCCCCTCCCCCATCACACGCCTCTAGATAAGTGAATGGTGTCAGAGCCCGTCTGTCACCCTCTCTGTGTTCCTTTATTTATAGCCTCAATGATTCTTCCTGGGTTTAGAGAGGTTTATTCTGTCATTTTAAGTCAGCTCTCTGGCTCTCTTCTTTTCCTTTGGCCCCACGTCTGATTCAGTGTTTCTGTCCTCTGGCTGCCATGACTGTGCCTGCATGATTCTGCTCCCAAGACATTTTTACTCTTGGAAACTGGGTTCTTGCTTGAGGACTCTGGATTCAATTTCCTAATTCTTGTCTTTGATTTCTTCTTGTCTTCTCTTTTCAAACAAGCACGTCCCTAGGCCACTCTTTGGGGAATAGCCTAGAAGAACAGGATTCCCAGCTGAAGTGATAACAAAGAAACACGGGACACAGTGCCTGACCCAAAATGTATGCTGCTCCAAGGGACTTCAGGGAACAGAACTCTAGTGTCTTCTTATCTAAAGGGAGAAGCCAGTGAGCAGGAGGAGACCAGAACATGGGTCCCAGAGGGAAACTGGTGCAGCCTCACGTGGACTCACGTACAACAGCAGCAGGAAGCCTTGGCACCCAAGCGACCAAGACTTTTCAGTCCACCCAGGGACTCAAGGCCGGCTGAAAATCTGTGACAGGATAATTTTCATACATTCTCATTTTTCTCTATTAAAAAATAACTCCTTCAAACACAATCCACTCCAAGGCTTAAGTTTACAGCTCTGATACTTAAACACCAATGCTGAGGTTAGGAAAATACAAAGCCATTTTGGGGGGCGCTAAACAACAATTTTAGCCTTTGAAGGATAGCATCGAATAGCTCCAGAGAACTCTATGAAGAGTCACCAAATTGTTAGTCACTATGAACCAGAGATAATTTCTAGATATTAAAAGTAAAAGACAATAATACTAAGGTCTCATGTCAAATTTCTCCTTCTTTTCTTTTTTTTTTTATTGCATTTTAGGTTTGGGGGTACATGTGAAGAACATGGAAGATTGTTGCATAGGTACACACATGGCAGTGTGATTTGCTGCCTTTTTTTTTTTTAATATTTATTCCTTATTTTCAATACTATGTTATGGTTGACCCAGGACAGTATTTTTTCTTTCTTTCTTTCTTTCTTTTTTTTTGAGACGAAGTCTCACTCTGCCACCCAGGCTGGAGTGCAATGGCATAATCTCGGCTCACTGCAACCTCTGCCTCCTGGGTTCAAGTGATTCTCCAGCCTCAGCCTCTGTAACTAGGATTACAGGCATGTGCTACCACGCCCTTTGTATTTTTAGTAGAGACAGGGTTTTGCCATGTTGGCCAGGCTGGTCTCGAACTCCTGACCTCTGGTGATCTGACTGCCTCCACTTCCCAAAGAGCTAGAATCACAGGCGTGAGCCACCGTGCCCAGCTGACCCAGGACAATATTTCAAGGAACTATTACCATGTTAATAAAAAGAGTGCCACTGGGAACAATGGCTCTATGACCCTTGCATGAAAGCACCTCCATATTTCTGCTACCTCAATGATGATCTCCACTGCGGATGGAGAGAGTGGGACACAGAGTGCCCCTAACATCAGTGCAAAGGAAGAATCACAATTACACTGCAAATGGTGAGATTCCTACTCCAGTATTCCTTCTCTTGACCTTCTCTAGCTCTCAAAAACTTGACATAGGCCGGGCACGGTGTCTCAGTCCTGTAATCCCAGCACTTTGGGAGGCTGAGGTGGGCAGATCACGAGGTCAGGAGATCGAGACCATCCTGGCTAACATACTGAAACCCTGTCTCTACTAAAAATACAAAAAATTAGCTAGGCATGATGGCACGTGCCTGTAATCCCAGTTACTCTGGAGGCTGAGGCAGGAGAATCACTTGAACCTGGGAGGCGAAGCCTGCAGTGAACTGAGATCACGCCACTACACTCCAGCCTGGGTGACAGAGTGAGACTCCATCTCAAAAAAAAAAATTACATAAATAAAAAATTTAAAACACCAAAACCCAAAAAACTTGACATAATTATACACAGTGAGACTCCTTGAGTTCAGGCTTTCAAGCTGATGTTCTCAAATTCTTCTTCCCCAGTGACGAACTGTGCCGCTTTATGTTCAAAGTCACTGGGCCCCCAGGAAACCAAAAATCTCAGGAGGATGACATTTAGTAAAATGGTTCCAGGTGACAACTCATGTAGGAAAAGCAGTGACTGCACATTCCTTTGCAACAATACGAGGCTTTTAGCAATTCTTCCAGCACTTAACCATGTACTGAACATCTGCATAAGTTCCGGGTTATAATGGTTATGGCTTTCTCTGTTCTCAAAGACACTCATCCACATTTATGTGGGTTGTTAGGCTATTTCTCTACTCAAATGACTTCTTTTCCTGGAATGCACCAAGTACTCGAAGAAGATCATGGTACTCTGAGGATGGACACAGAGAATCAAACATGATTGATCTCCCCTCCCACTGCATCCAGAAAGGCCCATCCTTTGTCTGGCTCAGGACTCAGGGGAAGTGCGAGATGGAAGCTGTTCAGGGATCACCATCAGACTTTTCTGCTCTCTCTTGACACAACAGCCTCAAGGCCGCACACTTCACTGGCTGCTGCTGAAACATGCTCACAAGAAATCCTGAACTATGCAATGAACTGGGGTTACCAAAATGGATGGCGTATTTCTCAGGAGAAACTGTCATCTTTGTATATTCATGAACAGGGACGGTACCACCATGAACGATCTGTCTGAAAATGCCCTCCCACTTTCCTCTAAGGGAAACTGTTCTTGGACAATCACTTGCAATGCCTTTCCTTAAAGGTTATTCTGCGCTGAAAGTATCGCAAGCCTCCCATCATGATTAATGGAAGGCAGGGAAGCTACTTTTAAAGAGATAAAATAGAACCACAGTGTAAGTCAGCAAAACGGTCAAGTAAATCCTGATGCCTCTGCTTATCACGGAGCTGCATTAAAAAGAAATTAACTCTAGAGGTCAAGACAATACTGTAGTGTAGGGAGAGAATTACTGCTTCTCCCCCAAAGACTTTTCTCCCTGAGGCAAGACAGCACATAGATAGATTAAACTTTCATCAGTAGATCTTGGAATCCATCAATCTTTCATTACTGTCTGGCTCAAAGAATCCCCTACTAGATGTCATCAGGAAACTCTACTTCTCCCATACTGAGACCCCACCTAATCATTCCTAGGAAAACAAACAATGACCAAGAAAAACAGAGAACTTTCAGATTGGCTCAAATACAAGAGATCCATTACTCCTTTCTTTTCTTTTCTTGTTTTTTTTTGATATAGAGTCTCGCTCTGTCGCCCAGGCTGGAGTGCAGTGGTCCAATCTTGGCTCACTGCAACCTCCGCCTCCCAGGTTCAGGCGATTCTCCTCCCCCAGCCTCCTAAGTAGCTGGGATTACAGGTGTGCACTATCATACCTGGTTAATTTTTGTATTTTTGGTAGAGATGGGTTTCACCATGTTGGCCAGGCTGGTCTTCAACTCCTGACCTCAAGTGATCCACCTGCCTCTGCCTCCCAAAGTGCTAGGATTACAGGTGTGAGCCACTGCACCCAGCCAAGACCCATTATTTCTAACTCACTGTCACTTAAAACACTGCCCTTTATTATGGACAATTTCTACCAATTTAGAAAGGAAGTCTCCTTGGCACAAGGGCTGCGGTGTCACCTGCAGCGTGGTGTAGTTAAACAGAAAGAAGAGCCGCACTGGCTTGCTCAGAAAAAGCTTTCTGACTGCCCTCCATATGGTGGACAGACCCTCTGCACTGTGTGAGTGGCTGTCTCCTTTAGTCAGTGCTAATTCAATCTTAAAGGTCAATCAGGAAGAGGACCGGGTCATTTGAATGGAGATTAGCACATGAAGAATTTTAACTAGTAACTACAATGGCAAAAGGGGATCCTGAGAAAGCCACCATGGAGGTTGCATCTGCAAGAGTGCAGGCTCTGACCTGCAGGGTTGAGGGAACAGAGGAGAGAGGCTGCCATCATTAAAACACAGATGCTACACAGAGGAGCCTCCTGGAGCAAAACCTCTGACCGCAGAGGAAGAGGCATTGTTGGCTGCTGGTGGTGCCTGTAGGCTTGAAGGAGGGACCCCAGGGCCAGGATCCAGACAGAAAAGAGGGCTTGCCTGCTGGTTGTGCTGGAAATCTCTGAAGAAGGCGTGTGGTAAAGCTAGTTCTGCATTTCTGTGAAGTTGGAAAAACTGCAAACTGGATTAGGAACTGATGCAACTGGGATAAAGATGTGTTTCTAGGATGGTGCTCAGAGAAACAGGAAGCAAAGGAAGGAGCAAGTTCCTTCCTCCTCCTCCACCTGGCCATTCTCCTTCGAGTGCTACAGTCGTCAGAGTCTAACGGAGCAGACGCAGACGAGAGAAGCAGGGGCGTGGTTTGCAGAGTCTCAGCCCCAGCATCACAAAGCCTAGCGAGGAAGTGTGGTATTGGAGCGGAGGGACAGCTGCTTATTGACACTAGTACAGGAAGTAACAGGCCGTGGGGGTGAGAAACTTGTGATTGGTTTTCACACTGCATCGGAACATTAGCTGTTTAACCTCTTTTTTGGTGGCTGAGTTTTAACTTGGTGAATGTCTGTGCAACTAGACTCTAGTTCCCAGGGTCCTAGCTGCAAGCTGAGTGTGGCCAGTGGGGTGTGAGTGGAACGTGAGTGTACATGTGGTACCCAAGTTCCAGGTGTCTTCAATTTGGAGACAAGTCACTTAGCCTGGCCAGGATGGCAATTGAGGGATGGCAGAGCAACAACCTGGAAGGAGCCTGAGCCCCTGCCACAGAGCTGTTCTGCCAGGCAGAGGTGCCAACTGCAGCTACGGCATGAGAACTAAGCTCTGGCACTGAAGCCAGTGGACTGCAGAGTACTTGTGGAAGCAGCCTGGCCTATACTCATCATAATACACACGAGGCCGAGGTGGGAGGAACACCTGAGCCCAAGCAGTTCAAGGCTGCAATGAGCTATGATCACATCACTGCACTCTAGCCTGAGTAACAGAGCAAGACCTCATCCTTTAAAAAAAAAAAAAAAAAGACCAGGTGCAGTGGCTCACACTTGTAAGCCCAGGCACTTTGGGAGGCCAAGGAGGGCGGAGCACCTGAGGTCAGGAGTTCAAGACCAGCCTGACCAACATGGTGAAACCCTGTCTCTACTAAAAATACAAAAATTAGCTGGGCATGGTGGCATGTGCCTATAATCCCAGCTACTCGGGAGGCTGAGGCAGGAGAATTGCTTGAACCTGGGAGGTGGAGGTAGCAGTGAGCCGAGATCATGCCACTGCACTCCAGCCTGGGCAACAAGAGTGAAACTCCATCCTGAAAAAAGAAAAAATAAACTCACTTATGCTTAGCTCTAAGGAACAGTAGCAGGGCTGGGCAGTGTTTTCAGGTACCCCCAAATGCTGCTAGTAGAAGACACAGCTAGGAAAGGAAATAGAGACTGCCAAAAAAAAATTCACTGTGTACATGATGACTTTCCATATACAGCAACTTCAAAGATTGCCTCATTCCATTCTGAATATGTTATTACTCAAATGTTCTTTCTGTGAAGAGCTGGGCTGTGCTGAGTTCCCATACCTGGGTCCTCCATTCTCTTTCATAAAACAATGCTTTGAAAATGTGAAAACCATTCTCAGCTCATGGTCCACACCAAAACAGGCCTCAGAAACATGGTTTGTCCACCTCTGCTTTCCATTCATTCATGTGGTCTTATCTCCTCAATTAAGAAGCCAGGCTGTAAGGACAGGGACCATGCCATAGACTTCTGTGTCCTGCTGCTCTAGCATAGTATTTAGGACGCATCTGACCCAGCCTCTCCTTTCCTGCAACCCTGGGACATTTAGACCATGCACCATCTCTTGTCAAGATTAATAGAGTAGCTTCCTATTTGGGCTGGCAAAAATACCGGGGGTGTGTTTTTTGCTCTGCCACAAAGTACATGGGTTATCTAAGGTAATCACACTCTTCTGTCTACAGTTTCCTAACCTCTAAAATAAAGAAACTGAAAGATACTGACTACTAAACCACCTTTTAAATCTAAAAACCTATGAGTCAAAGTTTTGCATATTCTAAATAATTAATCCCAGTGTTCCTCAGGATCCCTGAACTCCTCCCAAAAATTAAGCAGTGTTTTTGAAAGAAGTCAAAACAAAGCGGTAAAACAACACTGATATGAAAATGAGAACATAAATTAGATGTGGCAAAAGCCTTTTCTAAAACAACCTAGCCAGGCACAGCACTTTGGGAGGCCAAAGTGGAAGGACTGCTTGAAGCCAGGAGTTCCAGACCAGCCTGGGCAACAAAGTGAGACCCCCATATCTACAAAACAAAATAAATAACAATAATAATAATTAAAATAAACACCTGTAGACACAGCTACTCAGGAGGCTGAGGCAGGAGGATCGTCTGAGCCCAAGAATTTGGAGGCTGCAGTGAGTGGAGATCACGCCACTGCACTCCAGCCTGAGCAACAGAGCAAGACCCTGCCTCTAAAAATAAAAATAAATAAAACAACTTGAGCCAGGGTCTTGGTGGATAAAAGCAGCTGCGAATATCTTAGAATATGAAAAAAAAATCTGGTACAGTGGAGATCATATTCTTTAGACAAAATTTCCTTAGGTCATAATCAGACAAAAGAATCAAGTCAAAGATAACCTTATTTGGAAATTTGTAAATAATCTACCACACAAAAAGGTTTTATTAAAAGATATTCACCAAAACCAGAAAAGACGGGTATTAAATAGCTTCTAGGAGGAGAAGTTTGGGTATACGGTCTGTGAGCATAAGCAACATCACGAGGTCAACATTTAACCTGAGTAAGAAAGCACTGTTTAAAAAGCAATTGCACACATCATGGCTGTTGAAGGTTGTGTGAGGAAACATTTTAAATGGTTCATTTTTAGGGCATGATGAATCTTAAGTTCTGGCAGCCAGCCTGCAAATGTAACAAACCACATGGCTCCCAGGCCTAGAAAGTCACAAGAAGTGAACAGAATGTAGAGGAGGGGTCAGCCCATTAAAGGGAAGAAAGTTTCATTATTGGGAAATCAAAACTTAACAGGGGAAGGGGATGGGGTATAACCTTACAAGAGGGATAATGGAACTTAGGCAACGTCTAGGAAGACTGTAATCCCACAGTACTCAGCCAATGAGGAACTGGGAGAGGGACTGGTACCAGGAGATAAATTACCTGCTCTGACTGTCCTGGGTGTGCCTGCCCATCAGACACCTGATTTTGCAAGACTGTTATTAAAAAGTCTCACTTTACTGTTCTTCGTGCCTCTAAGTCCATTCTTTGAGTTTGGATGGGAGAGCCGCTATTCATTATGAAGGAATTTTATCTTCATTAGAGCAGGCCCAATGGGGTCTCCACTTATAATAGTTATTTATTAAAAGTAATTCAAATTTTTTCTTAATAATACAGAACAGCAGTTTAGTGTTGCCACTAATTTAAATGAATGAGTTTACTAACCAGAGCAGTATTTCCTGAAGTGTGTTCCATATGACTGTGTTTCCACCGAGGAAAGGGTTCCAGCCAGGCCTGGGAAACGCTTTCTTGCAGAGTCCTAGTGCATCTCAGCATAGGAAAACCTCTGAGAGGGCCCAGTGTACTTTGGTTTAATTCAGTTTACCAAGTAACTGTGGAATCTTTTTGCTTTTCTCAAGGGAAAACAAATAACATCTTACCTGATTAATCCTCACGGTATATTGATAGAGAAGCTTCTTGGGAAAATCCCATTTATGGGGTCTGGAGCCCTCTGTCAATAGCCATTTTCCTTTCTTGTGGGAAATGGATGAAATTGGCAGACTCTAGGGCTTATTGGCGAGTACACAGGATCTCTGTGCCCCTACCCAGAAGATGAGCCTGTATCAAGCACAAGGCAAAAGGGGAGTGCCCGTTCCAAGTTCTCTGTGTTCAGAAATTATGTCTGGGCCGGGTGCGGTGGCTCACACCTGTAATCCCAGCACTTTGGGAGGCTGAGGCATGTAGATCACCTGAGGTCAGGAGTTCGAGACCACCCTGGCCAACACGGTGAAACCCTGTCTCTACTAAAAATACAAAAAATTAGCCGGTGTGGTGGCAGGTGCCTATAGTCCCAGCTACTCAGGAGGCTGAGGCAGGAGAATCACTTGATTCTGGGAGGCAGAGGTTGCAGCGAACTGAGATTGCACTACTGCACTCTAGACTGGGCAACAGGAGCGAGACTCCATCTCAAAAAGAAAAAAAAAAAAGAAATGATGTTTGCTTGGTTTTGGTACTTCCAAAGGAATAAGGAGGAAGGCACTCGCCAGGGTATGAGTGAATAAGAGGAACACTGAGGCTAGAAGTTAGCACAGGTCCCTGAAAATGGGTGGGGACATCCCTCCCAACCCACCCTTGGGACAGTAGCCTGGCAGACCCACAGAGACAAGAGGGGGCATTCCGGTCACTGGCCTCAGTCGCCAAGGGCAGAAATGCCAGCTCTAAGGCCCAGAGCACACACACCTGCATACGCCCTCCTCTGCACTGAGGGCAGAAGCAAAGCAGGCCAACCTGGTGCTCCTGGGGCTGCACTGGATTAAGAAAGACAAAGCTCATGAAACCCCTTGCCCCAGCTTCCATCTCTAGGAGCCATGACATTTATCTCACTGATCAAAAGGAACACAAGTCTGCTATGGCCAAGAAAAGGAAGTAGCCCCCACTTTGCCAGGCAGTAAAGCAAATGGACCCCAAGAAATACCGTAATAAAGACAGACATGGCTCTGAAGAAGACAAGCAACAGCCAAAACCCCACAAAGACCAGTGTCTGATGTGACTCAACTCCTTGTGCTATTCATAGTAAGAGATCTCTCCAACTCAACCCTGGGGCTCAGCGGGGGTACCACAGGCGATCACCTCCTCATGCAAAGGAAACCCATTCCCTATGGAATTTCTTCAAAGCAAATCAAAGCTACTTGAAAGCCTTAAGAAAATGTGACATCCAAAATACTTTGATAATTTCTGAAATGACGTGGCTCAGGGAAGTGCTCTGGGTTTGCAGCAAGATTTTGCGCCCTTTATGTCTGGTATAATACATACTTCTCTTATTCACTTTAACCATGTCAAGAAATCCCCTAAGAGATTCCACTTTCTCAGCAAGTTAAGTTAAAAAGAGAATGCGAAATGGGCTTGTTTTTCGCAAGCAAAATGAAACACTTTTATGTTTTATTCATGCAAAGTGAAAACCCCTTTCCTTCGCAGCATTACAAATTGAATTTGCTCTTGTAAATTGCTGTTAAGGAAAAAAAAAAAAGGAATCAAAGCAAAGGAAAGTGAAAAAAGCAGGAGTACAAAGGCCCCTTCTTCCGGGGAATGGAAACTCAGGGGACCAATGGGGAGAAATAGAGCCTTTCACTGGCAAACACACTTTGAAAATTTACCGCTTCCATGCCAATCCAGCTGAAGGCACCCCACCACCCATGATCTTGCTGAGGTCCTGCTAGCCTATGTGGAACCCTGAGTGTAATTCTAAATTACATTCACCTGCTAACACTGGCTGAGAATAAGAAGTGATCTAAAAACCTGAGTAATACAGCCCATGTTTCAAAAACATAACCAAGGCAATGTAACCTAATTCGCACTGATTTCCTCAGGTGTGGGAGCGGAGGCTCTTGCTTTGTAGGACAACTGAAGTCATCAGGGTCTGGAACAGACTCTCATCCTCTAGATCACATGATCAACGTACTTCAAGTCTTCCTGAGGTCTGACTCCTCTCCGACCCTCACTGTCTTTACAAGGAAGCCATGTCATTAGCTGCATCTGCTAGCGAATGTTTAAAAATCAAGGGCTAACATTCACGGAGCATCTGTCACATCCCATCACTGAACCGACTACGGCAGACACACACGTGCACACATACATATGTGTTGTGGTCCTTATGATGATCCTCACTTCACAGATGAGAGAACCGAGGCTCAGAGAACTTGAATAATTTTGTCAACTGGAGTTTGAATCCTTTGTTTCCTTCCAGACATGTAGCATTTAGCCTCATTTTAAAAGAGTTAGTGTGACCTGAAAACCTCCTCGGTATAATCCACTGACAATCTGACCTTAAGAAAAAGCTCAGGACACAGGAGCAAGATGGCGATTCCGGGCAGGCAGTATGGGTTTATTTTGCCAAAGAAAACACAGCAGTTGCACCCTGCTTTGCAAAAACTTTCAGTGTTTGGGAATGATTCTGATGATGATGATGAGATCTCCGTGAGTGAAAGCCTTCAGAGGGAAGCTGCTAAGAAGCAGGCCATGAAACAGACCAAACTGGAAATCCAGAAGGCCCTTGCAGAAGATTCTACTGTATATGAATATGACAGTATTTATGATGAAATGCAGAAAAAAAAGGAGGAAAATAATCCCAAATTGCTTTTGGGGAAAGACCGAAGCCCAAGTATATTCACAACTTGCTAAAAGCAGTTGAGATCAGAAAAAAGGAACAGGAAAAGAATGGAGAAGAAAATACAGAGAGAACGAGAAATGGAAAAGGGAGAGTTTGATGATAAAGAGGCATTTGTGACATCTGCGTATAAGAAAAAACTGCAAGAGAGAGCTGAAGAAGAAAGAGAAAGAGGGCTGCTGCACTGGAAGCATGTTTAGATGTAACCGAGCAGAAAGATCTCAGTGGATCTTACAGGCACCTATTAAATCAAGCAGTTGGTGAAGAGGAAACACCTAAATGCAGCTTTCGTGAAGCCAGATCTGGTATAAAGGAAGAGAAATCAAGGGGTTACTCTGATGAAGTAAGTTCAGAAAACAGAATACCAAAAGAGAAATAGATTTTTCAAGCTGATGCGAAAGTAGAGGAAAACCCAGATGCAGACAGTGACTTTGATGCTAAGAGCAGCGAGGATGATGAAAAAGAAGAAACTAGAGTGAACTGCAGAAGAAAAAAGGTCATAGAGACCCCTGAGAATGACTCCAAGCAGCACTGGAATCAAAACCACTCTCGGTCGCCTAGTGAAGAAAGAGGGCATGGTGCCAGACACCACACAAAAGGATCACGAACATTGAGAGGACATGAGAAAAGAGATGAGCACCAACAGAAGCAGTCCAGAGACCAGGAGAACCATTACACTGACCGTGATTATCAGAAAGAAAGAGATTCTCATAGGCACAGAGATGCCAGTCATAGAGATTCCCATTGGAAGAAGCATGAACAGGAAGATAAACCAAGGACGAGGGACCAAGAGAAAGAAGTGACAGAGAATGGAAAAGGGAGAAAGACAGGGAGAGATATTCCCAAAGAGAACAAGAAAGAGACAACAAAATGATCAGAACCAACACCGTGAGAAAGGAGAGAAGGAAGAGAAAACCACAGCTAAGGAAGAACATATGAAAGGAAGGAAGGAAAGATATGAAAATAATGATAAATACAGAGATAGAGAAAAAGGAGAAGTAAGTATTCAGTCTTTAGAAAGACATCGAGACAGAAAGGAAAGCAGCCCAAATTCTAGGGCAGAGGATACATTTCTTGACCAAGAAAGTTCCAAAAAAATGAGAAACATGGCAAAGGACAAAGAAAAGAAACCAGGAGAAACTCTCTAATTCTGAACTATCACTGGGAGCAAAACACAGACTCACAGAGGAAAGGCAAGAGAAGGGTAAAGAACAAGAGAGACCACCTGAGGCAGTGAGCAAGTTTGCAAAGCGGAACAACGAAGAAACTGTAATGTCAGCTAGAGACAGCTATTTAGCCAGGCAGATGGCATGGGTTAATGCAAAGACCTATATTGAGAAAGAAGATGATTGATGCTATCCCGAGAGAGAAAGATTTGAGGGAACACAGAAAACTCTAATTCCTGGAACCTGCTGTGTCAAACCATAAAGGAGTGTGTTACCAGTACTTTGGAGGGCATTTTTAAATTTATTTTCAAAAATTTTAGGTTAAATCAAAAGTCAATCTAACATCTTGGACGTTTGGATGTCTGGATGTGGATGTTTGGCTGAATTTATATACAGTATGTACTTATCAATACCACATTCTTTGTTGTATTCAAGAACCATAAGAGTGTGCTAATTCCCTGTAGTTCCATAATGAGGAAAACTGGCTCCACTACAGCCATTAGAATTAATTTTGGCCAGACATGGTAGCTCGTGCCTGTAATACCAACATTTTGGGAGGCTGAGGAAGAGGATCACCTTGAGGCCAGGCATTCAAGACCAGCCTGGGCAGGATAATGACGCCTTGTCTCTATTTAAAAACAAGCCTGGCGTGGTGTACATGCCTGTAGTCCCAGCTGTTTGAGAGGCTGAGGCAGGAGGATCATTTGAGCCTAAGAATGTGATGTTACAGTGAGCGACGATGTCCCACTGCACTCCAACCTGGGCAACGGAGCAGGACCCTGTTTCTAAAAAAATTTTTTAAATAAATAATTTAACTCTTTTAATAATGTTGGCTTTCCTGCAGGAGCTGTTTGTTTTATAAATGTTGTATTTCAGATAAAATGTGCATTTGAACAACAGAAAATATACTTTTATGTTCTGAAATTTGTATTAAAGTGTAAAATGTGAATCATTAAAAAAAAGAAAGAAAAAGCTCATCTGCTTGTACACGTATGTAATGACCTCCGCACCTTAGTTCCTGTCTTAAAAACAAACCTGGGAGGAAAGGAACCAGGAAACGCTCGAGCATCTTACACCCACAGCCTTCCACCAAAGCGAAATGTTTTTAACAATGACCAGATATCACCAGAGAGCTTCCTTGTAAAATTAACCAATTCATGTCCGTGCATCTCTCCAGTGCTACGGCTCCGGCAAGCGAGTAACAGGTGTGCGCACACAATCCATCCACCCATTCTCCCAAAGCACCTGGCCCAGCTGTCATCACTCATCACTCCGTTACAAAAGCTCAAAGATGCGACTGTGTTCCCAGGAAGGTTTATCCAATCGGCAGTGAGAAGACACTTCAGCTCTCTCTTTTGCAGACCATTCCTCACGTCTGGTTCCAGCACAAATGCTTGCTCTTTCACTGATGAATTCTTGCCATAATCCTTCCATTCTGATTTAGGACGTGGAACTGAATCAAATGCACTAATGCTCAGCGTTGGTTGACAATGGCTGTGATAAGCCAAGGTAGACTGCAACCCCATTAGAGAGGACCACATGACGCAATAAAAAAGCAGAATGTTCCGAAATGGAACCATAAGGTCAGGAAAGCCACCTCTATGTTGTCTGGGGATTTTTATCCTCGTTTACAACGCTCTTGTCCATTTTCAACAAAACAATAATGAGCTCTCATTCTACAGCTCGTCCCTAAATGCTAGGAGATGCTCTCGTACCTTGGGAATTGCCAAAGATTGACTATAATTTAAGAATTAACTGCATTTAAGTGACCAATCACTTAACAATCGTCTCTGAACATAAAGCCTGTAATAACTGCTTCTTTCTTAGTTAAAATACACACTTGAAAATCACAACTCCTTGTTTCCAATCATCCTGGAGGACAGAAAATTTGTAACACATCAAAGATGCATTTACTTACAAATAACACGTTTTCAGTAGCATTTCAGAAAAATATACATCAAATGGAATTTTGATATGACCAGACATTTCAAGTGTTAAAAAAATTTAGCCAATCCCAAACCCTGGAAATTCCTGATAATCATGATTTAATGACCTGAGGCTCATGATGAAAGGCTGTACCACGTCCCCCTTCAAGTAAGCCCCTGATGAAGAAAACAGCAGCGGGAGGGCCTCCAAAATGGCCAAGACTCAACTGAATGAAATGGAATTAATTTTAAAAAGACTGCAGAGAGGAGGGGAAAAGGGCTTCAGATGGACTGGGCTGGAAACCTGGTTGAATGAGGAGGGTCAGGAGGAGGCACATGCAGAACCAGAAAGCAGGATCAGGATCAGAGCTGAGCTGACAAGAGATTTGAGATACAGAAACCAGGAAGGGAAGCAGCCTGGAGGCTTTAAAAGGCAGGGAAGTAGAGACACGCTTTCATTTATTACATTTCTATACAGAGGCTACACGAGTTTCATACTCGGTGAAATGCCGCGAGACTGTGCTTTGGTGTTCAGCTAGAACAGGGACACAGGCGAGGTGACCTGGACTGCCCCACGCAGGCACTCACCGGCCGTTGTCGCGGCCCACGCCCCACACGCGGATGCTGACGATGGGCTGCGAGTGCAGCACACTGCGATCCATGGGGTCCACCAGGCTGAGCATGTCGTTCTCCAGGATCAGGTACATGTCTTTCCCCTGAGACATAATGAGAAAACATGCTGTCTTCCTCACGCAGGCTCAAAAGCCTAATCCTGTGTATGTGGCCATCTAGGAACACCATGTCAACCATCAAAGGAAGCCACCCTGGGGTCTGTAATTCATCTGCCTACGATATCTGGACAAGTATATTGGTATCTTTCACATTCCCCTCACAGACCCAATTTCTCTCTCCCTCTGAGTCCTCTGAAATGTGTCCCCCAGGCTGCTCTTAAATCTAATTATTTATACTTCTGAATCTTTATAACAAAAGGCTAATGGTGGGTTCCCTGGAGAATTTAGTCCATTACTAATTCCATGCCTGTCAAACTCTTAGAACCTCTCTCTTCCCATTCTTCTGCCCAGGTCCTACCAAACATCCCCCTCAATGGCCTTCCCAGACCTACAACGTACCTGCTTCTTCTCGGTTTTGACACCACTTCCTAGCTGTGTGATCTGCCCAGCAGACAACAGGCACAGCTTGGTGACATTTCTCAGCACTAACAATAGCTAATGTTTAAACGATGACATTAGGCTACGTGCTTAAGGTGCACTGGCTCATGAACTCTCGAAATTGCCCTCTGAGGGCTTGGACTGTTACTATAGCCAGTTGGCAGTTGGGGGAAACTGAGGCTGAAAGTTAAGTAACTTGCTCAAGGTCTGACACAGAACCTGTGGGCGCTGCTATGATACCAACACAGGGGAACACCGGGTTTCTCCACTATTGCACTGCTCTTCAGGGTCTTAGACTCTGCTGGCCCATCTCCCCACCTGTGTTGGCTCTTTGTGGGCAGAAGCACTAGACTATTCAACTGGATTCCCCCTGTAATCTCCCAGGCATATATATATATATATATATACACACTTTATTATTTTATAATTTTAGATGGAGTCTAGATTTGTCACCCAGGCTGGAATGCAGTGGCATGATCTTGGCTCACTGCAACCTCCACCTCCTGGGTTCAAGCGATTCTCCTGCCTCAGCCTCATGAGTAGCTGGGACTACAGGTGCGCACCACCACACCTGGCTAATTTTTTGTGTTTTTAGTAGAGATAGGGTTTCACCGTGTTAGCCAGGATGGTCTCGATCTCCTGACTTCATGATCTGCCTGCCTTGGCCTCCCAAAGTGCTAGGATTACAGGCGTGAGCCACCACGCCTAGCCCTCCCAGGCATAATTTTAAGAAATCATTAAACATCTGTTGCAAAGCTGAAAGACTCTCTCTCCTAAAGGTCATCTAGATGCTGTGGCACTGACGTTGGAAGACCTGGCTCAGTAGAACAGTGAGGCTTCTTGGTAGGTCTTCAAATCTCAAAGTGAAACAGATAAATTGCTTTTCGGTAAGTTTTTGGGAATGATGTTTTAGTTTCCCACCAAACGTTCTCAGAGTGAAATACAGCTCTGATGCTCAGGGTAGCAGAGACAGGTATTCCAGCCAATGTTTAAGCCAATGTTTAGGCTGTGGCCTATGTCTACAGCTGAGATCCAGCTTGGTCTCAAATCTTCTCCAAAGAGCAGCTATGCCATTTACAGATGAAAGCACTGGCAGAAAACACAACTTGCACAAACTGTTGTGGTGAAACAGATTCACAGAGCCTGGAGCGTGCTGCCTTAGACCTATGGCTCCTCCAAACGTCATTCACATGTTAGTATAAATCACAACCACCTTCCTTCTAAATCCTAGCCAAGAAGGAACAGCATTTTTGACTGAAGGAGAGAGAAGACAGGTGGAGAATTTGGTAGGACATAGGCCTGGGGTTTTTGTTGTTGTTGTTGTTGGTTTTTGAGACAGAGTCTTGCTCTGTTGCCCAGGCTGGAGTGCAGTGGCAGGATCGCAGCTCACTGCAAACTCTGCCAATTTTCCTGCCTCAGCCTCCCCAGCAGCTGGGACTACAGGCGCGCACCACCAAACCCAGCTAATTTTTGTATTTTTAGTAGAGACGGGGTTTCACCATGTTGGCCAGGCTGGTCTCAAACTCCTGACCTCAGGTGATCCACCTGCCTCGGCCTCCCAAAGTGCTGGAATTACAAGTGTGAGCCACTGCACCCGGCCAAGCCTGGGTATTTGGATGGGACATAATGCAGTGAGAGAGGACAGTAAAGCCAAACAGCAGAGGAGTGTAAATGGCTTTTCTTGGATGGAAGAAAAATTTTCCAGCTCTCCCTTATGCCTGGAATCTAAAAGTCAGCTTGGTGGTGCAGTGACTCAGCTCCACCTCAAGGCAGACAAACTCCACCACGGAAAGGCTTGGAAACCTACCTCCCATAGGGACATGCTGCTGGGAGAAAATGTGAGTGGAGTTCCAATGAGCTCAACCAAGAGCAAACTTTTCTACCACGCTCTGTTCACTAGAAGCAGACAGCATCTATTCATGTAGCAAGCACTATTCCAAGACGCTCCCAATGTGCTTTCTCTACAGGAATCAGAGCACACCAGGAATACAGCTTTTCCAGTTTGATGTGAGTTTTATAAACATTTGGTATCTGTATTTATTTCTTTCCTTTCTGAAATTGTCTCAACTAACATTTCAAAATGGAATCACTTTGTTGAAAGGGAGAAATATATAAATATCAATTCCACAATTCCTGTATAATGTTGATTCTTCAGACTGTAAGTAGAGTGTTACAAAAGGATAATTTGTCAACTTTTAGAGCAGAGACATCAACATTTTTGTGTGTATGTGTGGAAGTCGCCGTCCCCTTTGAGAATATGGGTCCTTCCTCTTCTAGTCTGTAAACCTGCTCTTACAGACTGGCACATCCCATTTTGCAGGCATGTGTAGGAGAGTTCTGAGCCCCTAAAGCTCACCCGTGGATCTGTGTCACTTAGCTGCTGAGAAACATTCTCACCCCGGGGCCCCAGTCCTCACTAGGATCCGGCAGTGCTAAGGGATTAGTCACACGGGGGGCACCATGCCTACACTTCCTGGCTTAATGGGAAAAGACACCTGATAAACACCTTGGAGCCCCTCAGTACCATGTGCCACTGAGCTGTAGGGCTTCCCGAAACACAGGAGAATGTAAACAGCCTGCCACACATCGTTCTACATGCCACTTACCTCTCCCCCAAATCCCGACCGTGTCTCGGATGTCATTTTTACAGTAGGAAAGTTGCCGGATGCAGTTGTTGACCGCAACACTACTTTTACCGGGCGCGAGGTCCTCTTCTGCCATCTCTACCCATCCCAGAGAACGCACAGCAAAACACTGGAAGACAAACGAAGAGGACAGGAAGTCACTCCGTGGTTTGGTCAATTATATCAGTTTACACCACTCTCCTCCTGCAACTACAAGGTACCACACTTATGCACCTGTATTTCCTTCATTAGGTTCAGTCATCTGATTGAGTTAACAAATCCTCTACTGCTGGAAATTAAATCATAACTGTTTTTTGCTATTTAAAAGATGTGATGAATATCATTTTGCCTGATGTGTGTATACGTTCAGATTTCTTCCTTACAATAGATTACCAGAAGTAGGCTGGGTGCGGTGGTTCACGCCTGTAATCCCAGCACTTTGGGAGGCTGAGGTAGGTGGATCACCTGAGGTCAGGGGTTCGAGATCAGCCTAGCCAACATGGCAAAACTCCATCTCTACTAAAAATACAAAAATTAGCCAGGCATGGTGGTGCGCGCCTGTAATTCCAGCTACTCAGGAGGCTGAGGCAGGAGAATCATTTGAACCCTGGAGGCAGAGGTTGCAGTGAGCCAAGATCATGCCATCGCACTCCAGCTTGGGTGACAGGGTGACTCCATCTCAAAAAATAAAAAAAAGAGTAGATTACCAGAAGTACAAGCATAGGGTTAACGGGTACAAAAATTTCTAAGCTCCTGATACCTCTTATAAGGCAGTTTTTTAAATAGTGGGAAATACAACCCTGTGAAAACTGTTATTTGGTAAGCACCTAGAAATGGTGGAGACAGAATGAATTAAATACATGTTAGGTACTTGTATGTAATAACAGAGAAGCAAGATGTTTTCTCTAATACCCAGAAAGGCAGCAAAACGAGGAAAAAAATATGCACTCACGATAACAAATAAGTATGTCACGTCTTATACCATCTGTGAGGAGGGAATCCTAAATGCTGAAGTACTTGCAGAATTGACAGATCTGTACTTTAAAAACCATTTATTCTTGTATTGCTTAGAAATATTCTGTTTGAGATCATACTTCTCTACTATTTTAAAGTTCTGTAATTCCATTTTTCCCTTTAATTAAAAAAGTACTATATGCTGCTTACTATAACAAGTAAAAAATCCAAAGACATATGAAGGAAAAACTTCCCAGTGCACGTGAGGGTGACCTGACTATAGCATCTGCCTTTCTGGTGATCACCAGGGCTGCCGCACGCCTGAGCAGGGTCCCTCATCCCTCTCTGCATCCCTGGTCCCAGGCAAGCTGGGCGTCATGGCCTGGAGGCCACCTTCCCGGGATAGAAAGGCAGACACGGAGCCACCCTTTCTTGGGAGCCAACAGACTGGCTCTCGAAGAACAGCTTGTAAAGTCTCCAATGTGAGCTTCATAACCATATGAAGAAATGCAGCAGAGTATCCTAAAGTGACCACATTCAGTCTAACGTCACCGTCCCCTTCCAGTCACCATGCACAAACTGGGCACCTCCTTCCTGAGTGGCTGATCACACTGTGTCAGAAAAAAAAACCTCACCAAAATATTAAAAACTAAACAGCCCATTTAAGCAAACAGCGCATTGATCCTCATGTCCTAGAGGAGAGGGCTGTGTGACCACCTCGCTGCCGCTGTGCTCATGGTGCACAAGGTGACTTTTACTAAGAAACCAAAAGAGAAGGCAGTTCCCATGGCAACCACAGAAGCTACTCAGGAGTCTAAGTCTTGAGGAAAGGTTCTGCACATGTGTACACACTGCAGGGAACCAGCCCGATAGTGAAGAGGAGGTCTTGGGTGCCAGGGCTGGCTGTGGCCAATTCAGGGCTGGTCAGGTCTTGGCTGGCCTGCCTGCCCCCTCCGCAGCTCTGCTCCCTCAGTCTCAAAGTTTCTCTAGGCGGATGCATTGGATATTCCACAGAGGCACCCCCACCAAAAGTGCTGCTTTATGAAAATGTACAATTTTGCCAGTCTGAGCCCCTAAGTGCCCATGCCCTGCTATTGCTCTAGAAAGTGCTGTGCAGCCCGCTAACCTCTCTTCCACATCGGTTCCCAACCCAGGCCCTAGTCAGTAAAATCACAGTGTCCCAGCTGACCCCTCTGGCCTGCCATTCCAACCTTGTTCCCTACCACCTCTATTCAAATGTCAAAAGTACTAACTCAGTCAGTCCTCACCCCACCCTTTGGGGTCGATACAAAGTTACTGTATCCACTTTATACATGAAGAAACTGAGCAAAGCACAAAGGTGGTAAGTGGTAGATCTAGGATTCAAACCTGGGTAGTTTGGCTTCTGGGCTCCTACGCTTAACCACTTTGCTCTGTGCCTCTGAGATTTTCATGTAAGGACAATGCCAGATGGGGTTAGGATGATAAAGAAGGCTGGATAAATAGCCAGTGACCTTAATACAGTTCCTTTTTTCTTTTCTTTTTTTTTTTTTTTGAGACAGAGTCTTGCTCTGTCACCCAGGCTGGAGTTCAGTGGCATGATCTTGGCTCATTGCAACCTCTGTCTCCTAGGTTTAAGTGATCCCCCTGCCTCAGCCTCATGAGTAGCTGGGATTACAGGTACACACCACCACGGTCAGCTAATTTTTGTATTTTTAGAAGAGACGGGGTTTCACCATGTTGGCCAGGCTGGCCTCGAACTCCTGACTTCAAGTGATTGGCCTGCCTTGGTCTCCAAAGTGCTGGGGTTATAGGTGTGAGCCACCATGCCTGGCCCTCAGTGAGGTTCTGAGTGTATATGGATTAAGAGTAGAAACAGCCTGCATTCCAATCTCAGCTCTCTGATGGACTGGTACTGGGGCCTTGGACAAGCCATTTACTAAGGCCCAATTTTGTTTCTTTGTGAAAGTGGGAGTAATAACAGTAGTTACTTCCGAGGGTTTTTGTAAGGAGAAAATAATACAGGTAGTGAAATTAGTATATAAAAAACACTCGAACATTTGTTGAATCAGCAAATAAATACAGTGTCACATAACACTTAACTGGAAAAAACAAGAAGGAAAAATAAAAGATTTGTATTAGGGACCACATGTCCCAATTTTCCCCTCAATAGTCTGGGGTATCCCTGCCATTCTGGCAAAATTATTCAGAGCAGCCCCTTGAACTCTCAAAAAGTGTCCTGGGTTAGATATCAAATTATATAATCATCTCAGTCAAAATTCTAGTGAATTTGGCCTCTGGTATAGAAACTGGGGCTTGGGTGGGGTATTGTGGCATGCCCATGTGGAAATGGGGTTTGGGATCCACAGAAGCTGCCATCAGGAGAGCGTCTCAGTGATCCTGGTGGGGGTGAACTCTAAGACAGCAGTGTTGCTGTGAAATAATATTCCTAAAATCAGAAGTCAGAAATGAATTTCCCACTGTCTCCAACTGCCTACTACAAATCCTCCAACCTAGGACTGCTCAAAAGAATTCAGTAACAACAAAGAAGGTGAAAAAGAATACTGGCTGTTTTCTCTCCTTTGAGTTCACAATGACAAAAATTTTGATCAAAAATTCTGAACATCAAGAGTATCATTCTTGGCTAAAAAATGCAAATCAGTTGACCTCACCCCAGCACATTAAGAATACTGTTTTTTGCCAAGTGTGGTGGTTCACGACTGTAATCCCAGCACTTTGGAAGGAGTTCGAGACCAGCCTGGTCAACATGGTGAAATCCCGTTTCTACTAAAAATACAAAAATTAGGAGTAGTGGCAGGCACCTGTAATCGCAGCTACTCAGGAGGCTGAGGCAAGAGAATCGTTTGAGCCTGGGAGGCGGAGGTTGCAGTGAGCTGAGATTGTGCCACTGCACTCCAGCCTGGGTGACAAGAGCAAAACTCCGTCTCAAAAAAAGAAAAAAGAACGCTGTTTTGTCATGCTGATGAATAGAAGCCCAACTTATATTACTATAGTGAATTTATTTAAAATCATTTTTCTTGTGCAACCTTGCTGTTAATTTAGTTTCTCATCTGAAGAGTTTCACCCCATTCCGTGTGGCCAAGGGAAAGGAAACAGGTGTATGGGGAATACAGAGCTCCGCCAGGTGCCAGCTTGGCTTCTCAGAGAACGGAGCAGCAACGAGCAACCTGCACTGTTTAGTGCTGCCCCTGTGTGGCCAGGAAGGTTCATAACCACTACCACCATTTTCCCTTAAACTCAGGGATGCTGGGCGTAATCAGTTCTGGGAATAAATCCTCATCTTGGAGCATAGGAAGAGCTCAAAATATTTAACCAAGTCATCTGCCCCTTAAAATATATATAACAACAACAACAACAACAAAAAAAAACATATACACTTTGACTGATGCCTGTTCTTCAATAGTTCTTAACCAAAAAGGCTGAAGAGTAACGGTTCAGGTCAGTATCGTGTCATCAGAGGGTCTGGATTCAAGTCATGATTTTGGTACTTTCTGGCTGGTGACTTTGAGTAAGTCACCTCAGGTCTCTAAGTCTCAGTCTCTTCATCTGTAAAATAATAACGCCACCTATACTCACAACATGTGCGAGGCCTAAAGAAGATAACGCTGGTAAATGCTTAGCATCATGCCTGGCAGACAGTCAAAACTCAGCTAGTTTATTCTTTGTTTTTTGTTTGTTTTTGAGATGGAGTCTCACTCTGTTGCCCAGGCTGGAGTGCAGTGGCATGATCTCGGCTCACTGCAACCTCCATCTCCCAGGTTTAAGTGATTCTCCTGCCTCAGCCTCCCGAGTAGCTGGGATTACAGGCGTGTGCCGCCATGCCTGGCTAATTTTTTTGTCTTTTTAGTAGAGTCGGGGTTTCATCATGTTGGCCAGGCTGGTCTCGAACTCCTGACCTCAGGTGATCCACCCACCTTGGCCTCCCAAAGTGCTGGGATTACAGGCATTTACCACAGCATCTGGCCTTTATTATTATTAGTGATAAACTTTTACTATTTTCTATTAGTGGATTTTAAGGATTTCTCTAGTTTAACAGATTTCAGCCAAAGCCAGCATATGCAGATGTACTGTAGACCACGATACATTTGAATAAATGATCTAGAGGGCTTTCTTAAAACACAGAACAGGCCAGGCATGGTGGCTCACGCCTGTAATCCCAGCACTTTGGAAGACCAAGGTGGGCAGACCACTTGAGGTTAGGAGTTCGAGACCAGCCTGGCCAACATGGTGAAACCCCATCTCTACTAAAAATACAAAAATTAGCCAGGCGTGGTGGTGCGTGCCTGTAATCCAGCTGCTCCGGAGGCTGAGGCAGGAGAATCACTTGAACCTGGGAGACGGAGGTTGCAGTGATCTGAGATCGTGCCACTGCACTCCAGCCTGGGTGACAGAGCAAGACTGCATCTCAAAAACAAAACAAAACAAAACCCCAAGAAAACATACATAGAACATTGGGTCCCTCCCCCAGAGTTTCTGATTCAGTCCGTCTGGGTAGGGCCCAAGAATCTATATTTCTTTTTTTTTTCCAGCCTTTCAGTCGTAAGAATCTGTATTTCTAACAAGTTCTCAGATGCTGCTAAAGTTGCTGATCTGGGAGCCACACCTGAGAACCACTGCTACAGACAGATGGCTCCTTTCTTTACCCAAAGTTATGTGGTTCCTAAGACTGAAAGTAAAATCTAGGTTCAATCCCACCGGCTGCCTCTTACCATTTTTGACCTTGGGTGAGTTAGTTAACCCGTCTGTGTCTCAATGCCCTCATTATAAAATGTGGGTACTAAAAATAACTTGTCTCACAACAACCTGTCACATGTTGAAGGATTAACTGGCTTAAATTAGAGTTTGCTGCTGCTTCTGTTATGGTTGTTAGTTACTATGGGCATTTAAGGGATCTGGGTTATGGCTGAATTAGAAGGGACACAGCTTTTGGCCTGGGCCTCTTTCTCTCCCATTTGTTCTCTCTCCTTCCACAGTGGAATCAAGTCATCCTATGTTAGTTGGAACACTCATCTTGTTTGCAGCTTCTCATCTCTCAGTTTTATAATAGAGCCATCTTCCTACAGAGGACCTCTTCCTAAAAGATGTGCTGTGGGGCAGAACACAGAGCAAAACCTTGGTTTCTATGACCAGATGGTCCTGGGTTCGAATTATATTCCAATCAGTGGATGTTCAGCCTCCAAGAATCTAAGGTTACTCAGTTGAACAGTGAAAAGGAAATGAAGAAGGGCAAGTGGCTGGGCCATTGCAGGCCCTCAGCAAATATTTACTTCGTTCTCTTCTCTCTGCTTGCAGAAAATACTATTAATTCATTTTTTGCTTTCCCCCAACCTTCCATTTCTCTTTCCCCAGCTGAATTTCTAGGTTTCTGTCCTTTTCCTTTCCCTGGGCTTTCATGCAGGCAGCAGAATGAGAGCATGCTGTCAGAAAAGTCGGGGACCTCCTCCAGGGACCACTTAGGGCAGGGGGATGCAGTGAGGGGCGAGCAGAGCTGGGAACCAGTGAGCCGTGGGATATGGGCCTTGCCTCTAGCCAGGCGGGTTGGCCTCGGGGGAACAGGACTAAAGAAGACAGTGGTAAAATGAGCTCATGTCCGCCAATGAGCATATCCAACACCCAGGGCACAGCCGCTGCTTGTGACTGCGCAGGGATAGTGACCAAAAGGTAAATGGTACCAGAACCAATAAAAGTAACAGATGCTAAAAAAATAAAAAAGTTCACATCAAAAAGCTAAAATGTGACCCAACACTACAAATGTAATCCTAATTAGCACTCCTCTATGGGAATTACTTACCATTCAAGCCTAATTATCCTGCAGCACAATAACAACTGTGCATTCGAGTTGATAAAATTTACTGAGTGCCTATTAGTTCCTGGAGGACCTACAAAGATGAGTGCCTATTCTTCCCTGTAGATTCATCTACGAGTAGGTAAGTTACTACTCTTGAGAAGCTTGTGACAGAGCAGACACATAGCAGCAATCTATCGCATGGGCCATGAATGAAGGGTACACCGAGGCACAAGCATGAGTTGGGAGCTTAGATTAAGAATCTTGCAAAGGGGCTGGCCCAAAGGAAATAGGTGAGAAAAAGTGGCCATGATTTTCTCACGGTCTCTGGTCCCCTAATCCTGGCACATCATAGCCAGCTATGCCAATCCAGTTTTATTCTTACAATTAATGACTATCACTAAGGATACTCCTAGGTGGTAGGGGCAGGGAGAGATGCAGAGCCTCTTCAGAAGGGGCAGGTTCCATCTCCTCAGCTGACTTCAGAGTTTGGTGGTTTTTTTTTTTTTTTTTTGAGACTGAGTCTTGCTGTGTCTCCCAGGCTGGAGCACAGTGGCGCGATCTCCGCTTACTGCAACCTCTGCCTCTCAAGTTCAAGCGACTCTCATGTCTCAGCCTCTGGAGCAGCTGGGATTACAGGCACGTGCCACCACGCCTGGCTAATTTTTGTATTTTTAGTAGAGATGGGGTTTCACCATGTTGGCTAGGCTGGTCTCAAACTCTTGACCTCAGGTGATCCGCCTGCCTCGGCCCCCCCAAAGTACTGGGGTTACAGGTATAAACCAACACACCTGGCCATACTTCAGGGATTTTATTAGGGGTCCACAGACCTGGGAAATCCATGGATGGGCTTCAGGAAGTTCTAAACCCTCTGAAAATATATCTAAAATTGTGTATGTGTATGTGTGTGTGTGTGCACGCACACGTGTGCAGATTATAGAAAGATGGCCCAAAGCTCTCAATCGTTTTCCAAAAGCTACAAGAATACAAAGTACAGTAAATCTTCACTTAATGCCATTGATAGGTTCTTGGAAACTGTAACTTCAAGCAAAATGACCCACCTTGAAGAAGGTTGTTTTGTTCAACTTCTTTCAATGTTGTTTTGCTATAAAATGGATGAGAAAAAAAAACTGGTTTCCTTATACATCATTTCTCTTGACGCTGCAGTTTCTAAGAACTCACTGATGATGTTAAGTAAAGATTTACTGTACTTTAAAAGAATTCCAAGGAGGTTAGATAGCATTGTATGTGTGTATGCGCATCGGGGCTAGCAAAAGCTTTCTAGTTAGCATCACAGTCGTTTTTTGGTTAGTGGATAAGGAAAACGGTTAAATGGCTCTACATAGGAAATGATCAGGAATTTAAGGGTGAACAGAAGAAATGGGTATAGGGAAATGAAGGGGCGGGGAAAGGACTGTATAACTTCTGAGTGGCTGGAGCTGGAGCCAACACGCAGGACGGAATAGGTGAGATGACACCCAGGTTTTTGGTTGTGTTTTTTTTTTTTTTTTTTTTTTTTTGAGATGAGGTCTCTGTCACCCAGGTTGGAGTACAGGATCTCGCCATGTTGTCCAGGCTGGTCTCAAGCTCCTGGGCTCAAGTGATCCTCCCACCTTGGCCTCCCAAAGTGCTGGAATTATAGGCATGAGCCACCCCACTCAGCCCCAACACCTACCTTTTAATACAAGAAACTAGCCAGGCATAGTGACTCATGGCTGTAATCCCAACTACTTGGGAGGCTGACGCAGGAGGATCACTTGAGGCCGGGAGTTCAAGACAAGCCTGGGTGACAAAGCGAGACATGGTCTGTAAAAAATTTTTTTAAATTAGCCAGGCACAGTGGTACACACATGTAGTCCCAGCTACTAGAGAGGCTGAAGTGGGAGGATCACTTGAGCTCAGGAGTTCCAGGCTGCCATGAGCTAGGATCAAGCCACTGCACTCCAGCTTAGGTGACAGAGCGATACACCATCTCTTAAAAAAAGTAATAAAATTTAAAAATGGGTTGGGTGTGGTGGCTCACGCCTGTAATCCCAGCACTTTGGGAGGCCAAGGCAGGCAGATCACCTGAGGTCAGGAGTTTGAGACCAACCTGGCCAACATGGTGAAACCCTGTCTATACTAAAAAAATATAAAAATTAGCTGGGCGTGGTGGCAGGTGTCTGTAATCCCAGTTACTCGGAAGGCTGAGGCAGGAGAATCGCTTAATCCCAGGAGGTGGAGGTTGCAGTGAGCCGAGATTGTACCACTGCACTCCAGCCTGGGTGACAGAGTGAGACTCCATCTCAAAAACAAATAAATAAATAAAGCAACCAGTGAGCAAAGAACTGTGACCTAAAACAGCTGTCACAGAGTCCATTCAAAAAACACGCAGGCTTTTCAAGATTCAAAATACCTCTTGGATGTTGTCTCCATAACAGAGAAGTCTTTAGTAAGCTGGCATTTGTGGTCATTACGGACAGACACGGAGATCACCGTCATCATGCATATGGTTTTCAATATAATCAGGCTTTGTTATCGCTTCTTTGGGAAATACCGAAATGCTTTTGCGATCTAGGATGTCAGTGCGTTCCGCCAGAGAGGTGTCTGGGGATTGTCTGGAGTGAAGCTTGACCCAGTTCTCCAGCCGGCTAAAGCAAGCAATCAGCCTGATTCATTATTCAGCATGGCAGAGACCTCGGTGGCCAGGGACAACCCAGAGAGCATTTCTTTGCTGGCCCCAGTGGGTGCGTCAGCTGTTCCTGCCATTTCCCCCACACTGTCTACAACACAGTGAGCATTCAGGCAGAAAACATGATGCATGGCCCTTGGAGGCCCTGGGCTCACTAGCACCATTTACTTAACGTTCCCCCTTCCTATTTTTCAGAGCAAGACAATTTAACTGGAAAAGCTCCCCTTATGTCAACATCTGACAGGCCCTTCTACAAAGAGGATGGTCATGATCACAGCTAACCCCCATGTAGCACTTAGCACGTGCCAGGCACTAAGGGTTGATCCATAATTGAAATATCACCCACGATATCCATCTCCTTGCCTGCCACCCATTACTGGCTGGTCCCTTCGTGGAGGACAGTTCCCACCCTGGGTCACCTCTGTCTCTGCTCACAGGGCCAGGAATACTAACCCCATCCCCCTGCAGTTGGGAAACACCCAATGCACACGCGGTCATACAAAATGAAAGCTAAGAAAGGGGGAAACAGGCAATGCAGCTGAGCGGTGGCTTTGCAATCCTTTCTCACATACAACAGGGAGCCGAGCAAGTTCCCAGGATGTAAAGCTTCCCTGATTTCAAGTCCTTAAATGAAAGTGAAAGGATTCTTCCAAAGCAGATGCATCTTTCCTAGTTCTCCCTGGGCCATTCCTGTCAGCTCCTGCCTGCAGCTCCTGCCTGCTGCGACGTCTATTCCTAACTGCCTCCCTCTGTTGGAGAAAGTGCACTTGCAGACTTGCCATGAAGCAACCTTGAGAAAAGCAATCATTTTGAGATTTACAGGAACCACTGAGGTTCTGGAGAGAATGTACGAAGGCAGTCTCACTCCAGTGGGGGCTGAGATGAGATCTGGTGTCTACTTTAACTATTGTCGGGGAATATTTTGCTTCCTTCCCCAGACCTATTCAGGAGAAGCCAAAGCTCCTCACTCCTCTGCACTGAGAGATCTGCTTGGTAAGGGTACAGTGGTCCAGAGCAGCAGCCTGGACTCCTTCCTGACCCCTCATGTGGCTCGAGTGGGGGAACGGGAAATGAGTTTGATGAAGGTCAGTGGTCTGAGGCCATGCTGGAGAGGGGGGAGGGTGCCGCAATATTGTATTTTATTTTTAGACAGTCTCATTGTGTTGCCCAGCCTGGAGTGCAGCGGTGTGATCTCGGTTCACTGCAACCTCCGCCTCCTGAGTTCAAGTGATTCTCCTGTCTCAGCCTCCCTAGCAGCTGGAATTACAGGTGTGTGCCACCATGCCTGGCTAATTTTTAGTAGAGATGGGATTTCGCTATGTTAGTCAGGCTGGTCTCAAACTCCTGACCTCAGGCAATCCCCTGCCTCAGCCTCCCAAAGTGTTGGGATTACAGGCATGAGCCACCACACCCAGACTAATTTTTTTGTTGTTGTTGCCCAGACTGGCGTGCAGTGGCATGATCTTAGCTCACCATACCTTGACCTTCTGGGCTCAGCCTCCCCTGAGTAAATGGGACTACAAGTGTGCACCACGAGGCCCACTAATTTAAAAAAAAGTGTTTTTTTGTTTTTCTAGAAATAGGGTTTCACCATGTTGCCCAGGTTGGTCTGGAACTCCTGGGCTCAAGTGATCGGCTCACCTCGGCCTCCCAAAGTGCTGGGATTATAGGCGTGAGCCACTGTGCCCAGGTGTGTCTGTGTCAGTGTGTGTGTGTGTGTGTGTGTGTGTGTGTGTGTGTGGTCTCCTTAGGAAGAGGAGGCAGCAGGGAAGTGCCCACACAGAGAAGATGCCACGTAAGGACAGAAGAAAAATGCAGCCAGCACAAACCCAGGAGAGCGGCCCCAGGGGGAAACCAACCCTGCCGTCACAGTGACCTTGCGCTCCCAGGCTCCACGACTGTGAGAAAAGAAAGTTTGTGTAGTTGAAGCCACCTCGTTTGTGGTACTTGGTGATGGCAGCCCCAGCCAACAAACACATAGTGGTGTACACACTTCAAGTAACCACGAGCATATGGCGGAGCTGGCAGTGAAGCCTGAGTTTGTGTACTGACAAATTCCTGTCACCAGCCTCTCTGCCTCCTAGGTGCGGCAACAATGCCGGCTTTCCTGACAGAGAGAGGAGGGCCAGCCTCCCCAGGCCACACCTCACGCCTCTCGCCCTGACACAGGTGTGCACGACGTGCCGCCTCCCCTCCTCACAGCCTTGGGTGCACCCAGTAGCTAGACCTGGCTGGCACTGGAGCCCAGGGAGGCCAGCCCATTCTAAAGAAGTCCCAAAGAATTCAAGGCCAGGAATACACTGAGGCGAAGGAAATACTCCCTCAATGGGGAGTACTTCAAAGCCCACCAGCTCTAGATTTATAGCTTTGGGCTGGTCCTGAGGAGTCTCAGAAGAACCTTAGAGCCCACACTGGGGATGCCCCCCCACCGCAGGCACCAAAAGCCCTGAGATGGTGTGGGTGCCCTTGTGCAAACTGTCCACCAGGGGGGCGCCATAACCCAACACCTGCTAACAGATCTCTGGAGGCAAGGAGGCCCGGTGGAAGCAAAGGAAATGCCCAGGCAACTGACTAACTGCCTGCTAGCTACGTCCTCCTCCCTCCCGGCCACAGCACTGCTCTCCATACCATTCTCCAGAAGCCTAGGATTGTTAGGTCCAGTGGCAACCTGCAGAGGAGACCAATGTGGGGCTGAGGCCTCTGGGCCTCCTCTGTCACAGTGGCCCCACTCTTGCCCTTACACAGGACTTCTGCTACTAAAGAAAGGCTGATGCGCTGTGCAGTGGCAATTATTTGCAATGCCTCCACCACACCAACTCTCATTAACCTGCTGAGTGGGTTCAATCATCAGCACGTCATGAACAAGTCACACAAATTAAAAAATATCAACCAGAATGTCAACTTATTAATTCACAGAGAGAAACACAAGTGTCAGCAGACTGCATGTTCAGGTTGGCTAATGAGAGGGTTCACTCTCTGCAGCAAATTCACTGCGGTTTCCAATCCCCAGGCCACTGCAGGCTGACGAACAACAATGCTGGCAGAGGAGCCTGGCAATCAGCATCAAAATGGCCAGGATCCTTGCAGATTCTTCACTCATGCCAGAGACATGTCTCCGGGTTGTGATTTAGTACAGAAATAGTTAATTGCATTAGTCATTTCCTGCCCAGGAACCAGGCTGGCATTATGAGGCCTATTTTTATCAATGGAAAATTTGAGCAGAGGTGGGTTCAACTGAGAGACATAGCCCAATGTTTCCAGAATGTCATGAAACAAATTATGTGTATGTTTACTTAAACACGAACTTGCAGGCATTTCTCATTAGACATATGTAATCTGATGATCACTTACAATCATCATCATGATACTAGCAGTGATTATTTATCGAGGGCTCACTCTGTGCTGAGTATTTTATACACAAGTTAAGAGTCTGGTCTCGGCAGGGAAAGCATGAAGGTGGGTGCTGACATTTACAGATCACAAGCCGCATGCTTTACAGCATGTAGCACAACATGTTTTCACAACAACCCTACCAAGTAGGTGCTGTATTTATTTTCTAAATGAGAAACTGAGGTTCAGAGACCTTAGCTGAACAGTCTAATGTCACACAGTAAATAAACAGCAGAGTTGGATTTGATCTGAGGTTTAATCCTCAGGGTGAATTATTATATTGATTTTCCAGAAGAGGATATCAGTTTAGCAAAGTGGCAAAGCTGAGGAACAGAGGGATCCCAGCTCTAGCCATACTTTACCTTATTTTAATTTTATTTTATGAGATGGAGTTTTGTTCTTGTCACCCAGGCTGGAGTGCAATGGCAAAAGTCGGCTCACTGCAACCTCCGCCTCGCAGGTTCAAGCAATTCACCTGCCTCAGTCTCCCTGGTAGTTGGGATTATAGGTACCCACCATTATGCCTGGCTAATTTTCTTTTCTTTCTTTTTTTTTTCTTTTTTTTTTGTATTTTTAGCAGAGCCAGAGTTTCACCATGTTGGCCAGGCCGGTCTTCAACTCCTGACCTCAGGTAATCCACCCACCTCAGCCTCCCAAAGTGCACTAGTTTTTTTGTTTTTTGTTTAAGAGAGGGGTCTTGCTCTGTTGCCCAGGTTGGAGTGCAGTGGTAAGATCATGGCTTATTACAGCCTCAATCTTCTGGGCTCAAGTGATCCTCCTACCTCAGCCTCCCAAGTAGCCTTAACTGGGACTACAGGCTATACACTACCACGCCTGGCTAATTTTTTCTTTTTTGTAGAGACAGGGTCTCACTGTGCTACCCAGGCTGGTCTTCAACTCCTGGGCTCAACAGACCCACCTGCTCCAGTCTCCCAAAGTGCTAGGATTACAGGCCTGAGCCACTGCACCCAGCTCCCAGCCCTAGTCTTGATTCCCCATTCTCTGCTCTGCATTAGCTGTTCTATTAGCAGAAATGCTCAATCTAAAGAGAGCTCCTTGAGATCAGGCCTGTTCTGTGGACCTCTGTACGCCCACCACTCAAAAGTGGCCCCAGATGTGGTACATGCTCAGGAAACATTCATCAGATGAAGACACTTGAGCCTAAGACAGACTGAAGTATCATGCCAAGGCCGGACCAAACCTGGCTTGGGGGTCCTGGACCACCACTCCCCAGCGGTGCCTTCAGTACATTCATCATCCTCAGTTTCCTCCTCTCATCACTGGAGGGATAATTCTGCCTTTGCAGGTGCTGCTGAGGATTCAAGGGAACCCTGTGAACTCTGGCAGCCAGCCCAGCACAGCCCATGGGAAGCAGATGTTTTTAGCAGAGTAACAGTAAAATTGTGTACAGCTTGGACTCTGAAACCAGAGAATGCAGGTTTGAATCTCAGCTCCCTGCTTAATTCCTGTGTGACACGGGGCAAGCTGCTGACCTTCCCCTGTGTCTTGGCTTTTCTAACATGGAAACAACAGACATACAGTTGACCCTTGAACGACATGGATTATTTGGACTGTATAGGTCCACACAGGTTATTTTCAAGCAAATGAAGATTGAAAATACCATATTCGCAGGATGCAGAATTTGTGTATATAGAGGGTTGACTTTGTGAATCCATGGGCTCCTCAGGGACAACCATGTTGAGGATGTGTAGCTCTAGTGGACTGGGTCCTGGAATCAGTCCTCCGCATGTACTGGGGGATGACTGGACTTACTTTCTAAGGAATGTCGGGAGCACTAAATGGTATCATGTGTATAAAATGCTCACACGGGTACCTGGTAAGCATGCATTGTGTCAGCTTTTATTATGATTAGTTCTACATTATCAGCAAATTCTGATCTAAGCCATGCCTAGTGATATAAGTCATATAAAATATCCATTTAGCTGGGGGACCTAGGGTCATGTATCACATCCAACTCCAGGTGTCTATGATGCAGGCCACAGGGCCAGTCCTTCCTGTGGGTCCACTCTGCCCAGTACCCAACCCAATCCATGTCTGGTTTACCAGGAGCTCCATCTTAAGCTTCTGGGGCCTGGAACCTGCAGACTGGAGCCAGTATCCAAGGGTCTTGGGGCACCTCAATGGAGGTGCAATCCTGAGCTCTTACTGTGTCTGCAGTCCTCATATCTGGGCCTCCAGCTGGCTCCAGATCAACACTCTGGGCACCCAGTGGACGCGGAGTCCTGTGCTGGAGCTGAGCCTCCATGCAGAGCTTTGTACTAATTTCTTCTCTAGGTACCAGTGGGATCTAGATAACTCGTTGTCATGACATCACCTCCCTCCTCCCTCTGCCCCAACACAGACTTTCACAGCTTCAGAGCAGAGATGCTGAGGGGCCTGCTCATTAAATTGGACCCCCTAGACATTGAACAGGCCCACAGAAGCTTTGGAGAGCATGGTTTGGACTATTCCTGCACTCAGCAATATGGGACAAGCACAGAATTCAATAATATTTACTTTGTTCAAAAAGCCAAATGCTTCTGCAGAAGACTCTTATTTAACAGAAAATAGATATTGTCTTATGAAAGAGTGGGACAGGAGCCTGTGGAAGAGACTTCATATTTATTTATTTATTTTTATTTTGTTTTTGTTTTTCTGAGGCAGAGTCTTGCTCTGTCACCAGGCGCCAGGCTGGAGTATAGTGGCGCAAGCTCGGCTCACTGCAACCTCCGCCTCCAGGGTTCAAGCAATTCTCCTGCCTCAGCCTCCCAAGTGGCTGGGATTACAGGCGGGCGACACCACGCCCAGCTAATTTTTGTATTTTTTTAGTAGAGATGGGGTTTTACCATGTTGGCCAGGATGGTCTCGATCTCTTGACCTCATGATCCGCCCGCCTCAGCCTCCCAAAGTGCTGGGATTACAGGCACGAGCCACCAGGCCTATTTATTTATTTATTTATGGGTCAGAGTCTCACTCTGTAGCCCAGGCTGGAGTGCAATGGCGCTATCTCGGCTCACTGCAACCTCCGCCTCCTGGGTTCAAGCAATCATCCTGCCTCAGCCTCCCAAGTAGCTGGTATTGCAGGCACCCAGCACCATCCCCAATCTAATTTTTATATTTTTAGTAGGGAGAGGGTTTCACATGTTGATCAGGCTGGTCTCGAACTCCTGACCTCAGGTGATCTACCCGCCTTGGCCTCCCAAAGTGCTGGGATTACAAGCGTGAGCTACCACACCCGGCCGGAAGAGACTTCTTAAATCCAACCCCTGGCAGTCTAATATAGGGCTGCTGTCAAATCCTCCTATTCACATTCCCAATCACAATGCCTCCTAGAAACCCCTAACCCACCACAGCCTAGGCCCTAAAAAAACAGGTTAGCTATTACAAAGCATCTCCAAGAATCATGATCTGAGAGTGACTGCGGAAATTCCCCTGGTGGAACAGTGAACACGTTACACAAAAGGGAACTGCTGCATCAAATCTCATGCTGGAGACACTCAAACGTCAAGCAAAGCTGACTGTGTGCCGTAAACATGAGATTCACATCCCACCTTCTCGGAGTTTGAGTAAGAGCCCATGGAAGTCGAGGCCAAGAAGCTCGGCTGGCAGAATCCCGCTTCTATTCCTGCTGATACGCAGCAGATGTCTGCGCTACTGGGAAACCATTCTTACTCCCTGAAAGTGTGAGTGGTATTTTAGTTTCCCCCCTGCAGGAGTCTTGGAAAAGATTGGAAAGCAAGTCCTGAGGTCCACATGGCTGATTTACACTACAGATTACGTTTCTGCTACTGCAAAGCTGAGAAACGTTATTTGCCGAGTAAGCACAGAGGAAAACCAGAATGCACACTGAACTCTGCACATGAAGTGGAACATTGCATTTTGCTGGGAAATGAGCTCTAGGCCACATGAGCTCTAGGGGAGATGCTGATCCTAAGAAAGGAGCAGAGAGAACCTGCAGTCAGGAGGTAGGCTGTACCCGCCAGCCTGAGAGGTCAGAGCTGGGACGCTGTGAGCGACGGTGAAGTTACATAGTTCAGTCTCAGATAGTAACAGGTATACTTGCAATATGGAAAATGCAATTCTCAAATAAACAAGTGTATAGTTTTAAACAACCGTTTGCCATAAGCATGCTCCTAGGCAGTATCTGAGGCAATTCGGAATTAGTTTGGTCCTCTCTATCCTAAAATGATGAGTCCTTGTAGATGAGTCCATCTATCCTTGTAGATGAGTCCACTCAGAATGATGCCACTGAGCCTTGAACAAAGTCCCTCCTCTGAATAGCTGAAGTGCAAATACGGTCCATCTTCATCGTGTGCAGATTCTATATCTGCAAGTTCACGTACTTGCTAAAGTTTATTTGTAGCCCCAAAGTCCATGCCCCTAGTGCTCTTGTGGTCATTTGTGGACAAGCACAGGGTGGCAAAACACAAGCTGCCCCGACGCACACGTTCCTAGCTGAGGTCCAGCTAAGTGACATTCCCCTTTCTTGCTTCAGCTCTCACTGTAAAGAGATGTCCTTTTTGTGATCCACTTAGTAGCAGATTTTTCACTTTTTTGTACCCTTTAGCAGTGATTTTGCTGTTTAACATGGCTCCTGAGAATAGTGCTAAAGCGCTTTTAAGTGCGAGAAAGCTATGACGTGCCTTATGGAGAAACACATATGTTTGGTGAGTCACTCAGGCATCAGTTATGGTGCTGGTGGTCATGAGTTGAAGGTCAATGAATCAGTAACATATATTAAATAAGTGGGCCGGGCATGGTGGCTCACAGCTGTAATCCCAGCACTGTGGGAGGCTGAGGCCGGTGGAGCACCTGAGGTCAGGAGTTTGAGACCAGCCGGGCCAACATGGTAAAATCCCGTCTCTCTAAAATACAAAAATTACCTAAAAATACAAAAATTAGCCAGGCGTGGTGGCGGGCACCTGTAATCCTAGCTACTAGCGAAGCTGAGGCAGGAGAACTGCTTGAACCCAGGAGGCGGAGGTTGCAGTGAGCCGAGATCGTGCCACTGCACTCCATACTGGGCAATAAGAGCGAAACTCCATCTCAATAAATAGATAGATAGATACATACATACATACATACATACATAAGGGGAAATACACAAAACAAGGCTAGATACTGATCAGGTGGTGAACATGCTGTGATCAGAGGCCTGCAAGAACCTAACTGTATTTCCTCTAGGAGCAATGCCTCAATATTCACTAATTCAGTTTTGGTGGTGACTTTATAGAACACAATTGCCACGAACGACGAGAATCAGGAGTATCTGTCCTTTGCAGAGCTAGAATGGAGGGGTGTAGGGTAGTGGGCGGGGAGGTGCTTAATCATTCTTCAGCTTTCTAGATCTTGGTATAGTGAGTTGCAGGCACTAGAAACCATGAGTCCCTGGGTTTTTGTCCTAGTTCTGCACTGACGAGAACCTTCATGATGTCATCTGATTTACTCAGATCTCATTTTTGTCATCTGACAAGTGAAATAGGGGAAGGGAGTAGTTGAGGAGGGAGAAGGGTTTGGGCTAAAAAGTCTCTCAGGATATTGCCAATTGTAAAATATCTCTCACACACTTTATCCGACTTTTTATTCCCACTGGTTATTCCTTTGGCTAAAGGCACAGTGGCCTCCAGGCCGATCCTTCATCCACTAGGGACGCATCACCATGGGCTCCCCCTCACCCTCCCAATCTGCCTGCTTCCATCTCTCATCTCCTACTCAGTGTCAACTTCTGGGAGGCCTCCTTGACTACTTAAAGCTGCTACCACTCCCAGTGCTCACTCGCCCTTTTTTTATTTTTGGAGACTTGCTCTGTCGCCAGGCTGGAGTGTAGTGGTGCGATCCTCCGTCTCCCGGGTTCAAGCGATTCTCCTGCCTCAGCCTCCCAAGTAGCTGGGACTACAGGCACGCACCATCATGCCCGGCTAATTTTTGTATTTTTAGTAGAGACAGTGTTTCACTATATTGGCCAAGATGGTCTCGATCTCCTGACCCATGATATGCCCACCTCGGCCTCCCAAAGTGCTGGGACTACAGGCGTGAGCCACTGCGCCCGGTCACCCAATGTACTTTTATTTCACTTGTGTGTTTCTCTCTCCACGCCCTAGAATGTCAATTACACAAAGGCAGGGACTTGGTCTGTAGTATTCTCAACCCCTGAGCTCAGAGCCTGATCCTAGTGAGGGCTAAATGAATTTATGCCTGCAAAGCCGTGCTTTGAACAATACCTGGTACTCAGTAAAAGTTAACAATAATTATCTTCAGGGCTAATTTCACTTTTCACTGGTTGTTTTCTACGACAGTTTTACTGTACCAGTCACCAAGAAATCAAAAGTCTGCAACTTTTTGCTAAGTGTCTGAAACGAACTCAATGAGTTCATAACGTGCAAAGACCTACAATGACCTCAATTAAAAGCAGGGCTGTTCTCAACTCCAGAGAGAGCGTTTACAAGGTCTGAGCTCTCCAGGCTGACTCCTGGGATTCTGCACTGTGCTCTTGGGGGAGAAGCATTTAACCATGGCATGAGACCCAGAACATGAGCGCTCTGGGGACCCTGGGAACCCTGCCACCTCATTTCACAGATGAGTAAACCCAAGTCCTGGGAGCATTAGCCAGAGTTGTCACTAACAAGAAGGAAAGTCTGCCTTAAGAGAATGAACAGCATCACTGCTGAGGTCAAAGGCACAGTACGAGGAGATCGCCAACCACAGCTGGGCTGGGGCGGAGAGCATACACCAGATCAAGTATGAGGAGCTGCAGATGCAGGCTGCGAAGCATGGGGATGACGCGCGGCGTACAAAGACTGAGATCTCTGAGATGAACTGGAGCATCAGCCGGCTCCAGGCTGAGACTGAGGGCCTCAAAGGCCAGAGGGCTTCCCTGGAGGCCGTCATCGCAGATGCTGAGCCGCATGGGGAGCTGGCCGTTAAAGATGCTCGTGCCAAGCAGGAGGAGCTGGAGGCTGCCCTGCAGCGAGCCAAGCAGGACATGGTGCGGCAGCTGCGTGAGTACCAGGAGCTGATGAATGTCAAGCTGGCCCTGGACATCGAGATCACCACCTACCACAAGCTACTGGAGGGTGAGGAGAGCCGGCTGGTCTGGGATGCAGAACATGTGTATCCATATGAAGACTACCAGTGGCTATATAGGTGGTCTGAGCTCCACCTGTGGGGGCCTCACAAGCCCCGGCCCCAGCTATAGCCTGGACTCCAGCTTTGGCTCTGGCTCGGGCTCCAGCTCCTTGAGCTGCACCAGCTCCACCAAGGCCGTGGTTATGAAGAAGATTGAGACCCATGATGGGAGGCTGGCGTCTGAGTCCTCTGACGTCCTGCCCAAGTGAAAGCTGTGGCAGCCCCTCCCAGTCTGCCCCTCCTGAGGCTGCCCCAGAGCCCGGGAGGGAGGCCCCTGTGCAGGGGAGCACAGGGAACAGGAGACGCACACGAGGCTCAGCCCTATCCCTCAGCCCATCCGCGGGGAGTTTACTGCCTGGGGACTCCCCTTGCCCATGCCTCCAGTTGCAAAACAATTCAACTGCTTTTTTTTTTTTGATCCAAAATAAAATCTCAGCTAGCTCTGCAAAAAAAAAAAAAAAAAGAGAGAGAGGGAGAGTGGAGCTGGCACCGTGGGGTCCTGGGCCCTGTGTGAGTGAAATCTGTCTTTAAAGAGTTTCTTTGGCAGCCACCCAACACTCATGGAAACGGTCCCTGGCCGACTAGCACTCGTGTAATGCAAAGGCGAAGTAAATACAAAGAAACGCTCTGCCAAGATAGGCATGGCAATTGCAGAAGAAAAAAACATTTTAAGTAGTTGTTCTAAAGAATTTGCCGTAAATTAGATATGCTGAATTCCTAAGGGGAGGAATGTATGTGCACAGAGCTAAGATATGAAAAAAGAGACCACAGTCAGCAACAGACTGGAATGAAGGCTAGAAAACTAACCCCAGAGCTGAGAAGGTATCTGAGGAGTAGACAACTCTCAGGCTAGACCTCAAGACAGACAGATGACAGACAGACAGACAGACAGAAAGAAGGGCCCCCTTTCTAGCTTCTGCTCACAAGAAGGCACAAAGCAGATGCTGTCACTGGCAAGCCTGTTCCAGAAACATGTGTCAAGTTCCTAAGATAGTCACTTCCCACCCGCTCTTCACAAGGAGGTTGCCAACTCTTCCTCAGTATTGGCTGAGCTGTGGTTTTCAAAATGCAAGAAGATGTGTTTCCCTTTGAATGAAACAATCTGGTCCATGCAGACGTATGTGGTTGGATTTTATTCCAAGTAGGTAACATACCCGTGTCTCCGTGAAATCATGTCTCACCCTGTGTGTGTGTGGACACTAGGAAAGATAGGCAGAGAGAAACTGAAGGCCACCAGGAGTTCCAGAAACTAGAAACTATTCTGAGAGCAAGCACGACTGACTGACCCTGGTGATCACACAGAAACAAGAAGGAGGGACCCAGAGGATGCTGCGAGGCAATGGAGTCCCAAAATTCCAAGAGAAGCGACGGCAGATGTGATCTCGTCTGGAAGCCTTGAGATGCTGATGGGGCAGAAGGAAGTATGCAGAGAATGGGGGAAGTGCTGGGTGAGGAGTCTGCGGTGGGGGAAGGTCAGAGGGAAGGAGCGAGGACTTTGCATCATGCAGCTTACACAGCCACCGGGCCAGGATGCCGCGTCCCTGGGCTCTGTGGCTCAGCAGACTTCCGCAGGCTCCCTCAGGCGAGTGGCCAGGGCTCACTCGGGGTCAAGTCAGGGTGGCAACTCCTGTGCTGTGCTGACTACAGCTCATTATTGCCACCTGTGGGACAACTGGGACTCTTGTCTTCTGAATGGACCTGGGGTGGGTCTAGTGATTTGAGGCACTGCAGAGGTATACTGATCCCAAATTCATCTTCCCTTTTTTCTGAACTCCAACTGCAGATGGTAGCTCATCTCTTTATGTTCTGCTATTCTCTAAGTGATTTTCAGCTCCCCAGCTAGCCCCAGAACCTGGCTTTTACAGCTGAACTCAAAGATTTCTTGTCTTCTGCTTGATAGATGAGGTCCATCAAAGAAAGGGAAGTGACTTGCCCAAGATCTCACAGGCTGGAAGCAGCAGAGATGGGCGAACAGTGGGATCCTCTGTCCACAGTCCTCATCCCACACCTGCTGCGGCCTCCCTGACAAGCCACTTGAGGTCAGGGTTCCCACGTGTTTTTTTTTCATATCCCACAATACCTAGGTAAGTGCCCAGCAGATAAGCAGTACTTAAGATCTGTCAATGAATTTTTTTTCATCTAATGAGAAAATGTAGACTATCCAGAGAAAAATCACCAAAAATTAAAGCAACTTGAGTTCTGTGAATTATAAAGGTACCAGGAGTCAAGATCAATTTTATCAGAGAGTGAACGGGTTATCTTAAAGTATTTGAATGAGCTGGGAAAATGCCAACCAAGAGTTGCCCTCTACACAGAATATCAAGGAAGCAGAAGCTCTGGAATGATGAGGAGCATCTGGAGAGCAGTAACGGTGACGTTCTTAAGAAAAAGAGATGTTAAAACAAGGAATCCTCTCCCAAGGGTGCTGTGGGCTTTTTATCCCTAGGGCAAATGTTTAAAAAAAGGGTGATCAGTTAACTCTCCCTATGAACCTTCTTGTTTTAACAGGGATGACTGGACCAGAGAGTCATTAGGTTTATTCTGTATCTAGGTTATGATTCCACTTGCGAAATGAATCTCTGTGAAACGTATTCCATAACAACGCAATAGAGCTTCCCACTTCTCACGTTGCTTTGGGAAAAGTCTTTACATCTTGAAGGAGAGGATGGCAGTTCACACTTTAGCACATAAAACAGAACACAATATTCTGAATATTTTCACTTATTTACAATGTGATGTAGCCCAGTGCTGGCCAAACCACTCTGTCATAGTCTATGCAGCTTAATCTAGTGGGAAAGGGACTAGCTTCTGCTAGCACGTCATCACCATGGCTGGTACGCGGTTACTGAGCACTGGCCAAGCTCATCTCTACAGACATCTTAAAAGAGAGAGGCCCACAAACAACTCCATAGGAAGGTGAAGGTGCTTTGCGGGTAATGCCACACCAACATATGCTTGAATGCCACTGGGGAATTTCTGAGCCATCTGTGTCAATTCTTTCCCCCAGTATTAACTTTTTAAGTTAAAGGATTTTGGGGAAAATGTTTTATAGGCTCTACACTATTTACCCACAGCCTATCTCTTGGACAGCAAGAGTGCTTTAATGCCGTTAATGGCGGCAGGCCAGATTCTGTGGCAATCCCCATTTTTGGCAGTCCTTGTCACTCTCTCAAAATCAACACAAACGCTGGGCGAGAAGAGGCAGAGGAACTCAAAGAGCACGCAAAGGAGCTACGTTTTCCTGCAAAATGGGGGCAGCTTTCTTTTTCTTCTTCCTTTTTAAAAAAATAGATACAGGGTCTCACCATGTTCAGGCTGGTCTCAAACTCCTGAGCTCAAGCAATCCTCCCGCCTTGACCTCCCCGAGTGCTGGGATTACAGGCATAAGCCACCATGCCTGGCCACAACTTCTATTTCTATATTTATATAGAGCCTTGAGGTATGGTTTTTTTGTTTTGTTTTAAAGCTAGTATAAAAAAAAAAACCTTGTGACTACTAAATCCCAAGTCTTTTCAAGCAGGCCTCTGGAGGCTGAGAGCAGGCTGGGCTTTAACCTGGGGTACAGTGAAAGGAAGGCTGGTAAGATAAACTCAAGAGGCATCCTTTCCACTGTGGCTGAACCGCGAAGGAAGTCCTTACTGACGAGCGCTTTACATAAATGTGCTCCACAGTAAAGGAAAAGATAATAATTCCTTCTATGTTAAGTAAAACATCTACACACTCACTCACTAAATTTAACCAGTGAAAAACTGTTTCAAGGCTTGTTTTGTCTATGAGATGAGGCGACAAACACCCCTATTAACATACGGGAACTTCTTTGTACATGTTCTCACGGTCACACATACAGGAGTTTCTTTGTACATGTTCTCACGGTCACACATACGGGAACTTCTTTGTACATGTTCTCATGGTCACACATACGGGAACTTCTTTGTACATGTTCTCACGGTCACACATACAGGAGCTTCTTTGTACATGTTCTCCACGGTCACCTATCTGGAAGTTACATGAAAATTTCCAACCTTTCTCACATAATCAGTTACTATCAACATTTTAATGCATCTTCTTTAAAACCCATATATTGCCAGACATTTCCCGCTTTAAATTTCTTCTAAGGTCTGGGAAAAAAAAGGAATCTATGCTGCTTAACTTAAGCTATGACATACTGTAAAGCACTGCTACCATCATGATTCCCGGGCTCAGAGATTGAGCGTGTGACCTGAGGCCAAGCACACGCCTGGAACTGGGCTGAGCCCCACACTGCCTCCAGGTGACTGTCCACACAGTCGCCCAGACTGCTAACTCACCCTGACCGGCAGGACTGTTGGGAACCATTACATCAAAATATTTTGAAGACAGTTTTGGAAGACAAAAATCCTATTTTATGTTTAGAGTGGGCTGTAAGTTATCAAAGTATCTCTACAACATGTCTGGTTTCATCTTCACAGCAACACTGTGAGGTTCCCAGACTAGGCAATAGTATTATCCCATTTTACAGATCAGAGAAGCGAAGTCCAGAGAGGTTTAGTAACTTGTTCAAAGCCACACAGCTCATCACTGACAGAAGGGGACTAGAACCCAGGTATTGCTGCTGCTGCTTCATAACCTTTCCACTCAGACCACAGCCCTGCATTAGGGACAAAGATTCTCTGGCTGGTTTTTATCTCTTTTGTCATTCACTGGGAGTCAACTGCTTGGGTATGTCATTAATATGGTTTGGCTGTGTTCCCACCCAAATCTCACCTTAAATTGTAGCTCCCATAATTCCTATGTGTCATGGGAAGGACCTGGTGGGGAGGTAACTGAATCATGGGGGTAGGTCTTTCCCATGCTGTTCTCATGATAGTGAGTAAGTCTCATGCGATCTGATGGTTTTATAAAGGGAAATTTCCGTGCACATGCTCTCTCTTTCCTGCTACCACATAAGATGCGACTTTCGCCTTCCGCCATGATTGTGAGGTCTCTGCAGCCATGTGGAACAGTGAGTACATTAGCCATCTTTTTCTTTATAAATTACCCTGTCTTGGGTATGTCTTTATTAGCAGCATGAGAACAGACTAATATAATAACTAACAAACAAACACAAACCACACACATTCACAAAACTATATTTTCTCTTACCTCTCTGTCTTTAACAGTTACATGTCCTCAGGTGAACCTGAGCTTATGGGACAGAACCTCACACGGCAACCCCACAGGGAATCAGGGGACCAAACCAAATGCAGGCTTTAAAGGCCAGGGCCGGGCCGGGCGTGGTGACTCACACCTGCAATCCCAGCACTTTGGGAGGCTGAGGCGAGAGGATTACCTGAGGTCAGTGGTTGGGGACCAACCTGGCCAACATGGTGAAACCCCGTCTCTACTAAAAATACAAAAAAAAAACTAGCTGGGCGTGGTGGCACGTGCCTGTAATCCCAGCTACTCAGGAGGCTGAGGCAGGAGAATTGCTTGAACCCAGGAGGCGGAGGTTGCAGTGAGCTGAGATCGTGCCACTGCACTCCAGTCTGGCGCCTGGCAACAGAGCGAGACTCTGTCTCAAAAAAAAAAAAAAAAAAATTAGCCAGGTGTGTGTGGCATGTGCCTGTAATCCCAGCTACTCAGGAGGCTGGGGCAGGAGAATCACTTGAACCCGGAAGGCAGAGGTTGCAGTGAGCCAAGATTGCACCATTGCACTCCAGCCTGGGCAAAACCAGCAAAACTCCACCTAAAAAAAGGCCAGGGATGGGCTGACCTACACTGAGAGGAAGGGTAGCTCAGCAATGAAATTTGAATGCAGACAGTCTGGAACTGTCTGTGTTCAAATCTCAGCTATGCCATTTACCAACTGTGGAACTGTGATCAAGCCACTGAACGCTCTGTGCCTCAGCTCCCTTAACTAAAAATAAAAGCCTGTCTGTAATTCCAGCACTTTGGGAGGCCCAGGCAGGCAGATCACAAGGTCAGAAGTTCGAGACTGGCCTGACCAACGTGGTGAAACCCCATCTCTACTAAAAATACAAAAATTAGCCAGACGTAGTGGCACGTGCCTGTAATCTCAGCTACTCGGGAGGCTGATGCAGGAGAATCACCTGAACCTGGGAGGCGGAGGTTGCAGTGAGCTGAGATCGTGCCACTGCACTCCAGCAACAGAGGGAGACTCTGTCTCAAAAAAATAAAAAAGAAAAAAGAATAGGAGTCCCTCACAGAGCTTGTGAGAGAACAGAGCACTGTGAGGTTTATGGCAGCATTTACAGAGGTGGTGACGAAACTGAAAGAAAGCTGGGCTTGTCCATAATGGTCTCACACCACCTTTGTGCATTTGTGCCCATTTTAAAATACGTGTGTGACTTTAAGAAAGTTGATTTTAAGAAACGACTTAAAATCACACACGTATTTTAAAATCACCACAAAAAAATACATGTGTGATTAAGAAAGTTGTTTAGGTTCTCAGAATCCCAGTCTCCTCATTTGTACAATAAGAATAGTAACTTCACCTTCCCTGTGTGGTGGTTCTGAGAATCAGATAGATGCATGGAGAGTGGGCAGCACATGGCTGGAACTGGAGAGATGTTAATTTCCTTCTCCATCCATCCTCTACTCATGCCAAATGATGAAGGTAGGCGCTGGATGCCCATTCATTCCATTGTTTCTGGCTCTCAACCAAAATACGGCAGAGATGCATAAGACTATCTCAAGCAGAAGAGATGAGCTTGATGTAGTATTTTGCTTTACCTACTTATTGACACTCACCTATTGCACTGGTGAAGACGAGAAAAAAACTAAGTATTTTCTACAAATAAGCTCTAGGTTGTGATCTCATCTGAGATCACACAACTCTGAAAAAATCATGGCTTTCAGGAGAAGCCCTTTTGGAGAAATCACATGCTTTTGGCTCTGGGTTCCATGTGTCATTTACGTGGGTCAATTGTCTCTCTTTGCTAGAGACAAGGCTCACTTGCAGTTCAATCTGACCACTGGCAACATGGCTAAAGCAGAAAAGTGGGTCCCCGCTGGAGACCTGTCTGCTCCTTCCTAAGCAGCATGTCTGCTGAGAGAATGAGATGATCACGGATCGAAAGGGACACATACCCTACCGGTGCCAACAACAGAGGGGGAGCTAAGCATGTCTGGCTACAGATCTGGGTTAGGAATATGGATTCAACAGCTAAATACACTTTTCATGAAGTGATACTTAGTCTGAGGGTCTCCTAAGGCTGAGTGAAATTATTTAAGCGTTAGGGCTTAGTGAACTGACCTAACTGAACTGCTTCAACAAGAAGCAACAGAAATCTAACTTGCAGTGCAAGCTACTTCTTTAATTCCAGCAGCATTGTAATTGTCATTCTTAAATGATACTAGCATTGTCTCTGCTGCGTTATTTTATTTTGTTTCCTTCCCCAGTCTGATAAATCTCCTATCACCCCACTATGTATGTGACAGCTATTGAATACACTCATGCCGAATGAACAGATGAATCTGCTGCAGACGGTTGTTGATAGCTGCCACCCCTGGTGTCGGTTTAGAGTCTGAAAATGTGGAAAGCGGACTACTGACATGATTTTCTTATGAGCACTAGAGTCAGAAGCAGAGGGAGAACTCAGACCCTGATCTTTGTGGCTTAGCTACAGAGCCTCACACTTCGATGAGATTTTAAATAGGAATCCTAGAGGTGATAAAGTATTGTGGCTTGGCATGAAATAGCTTGGCATCTGAATTATTTCTTTACTTATTTATTTTTTGAGACAAGATCCAGCTCTGTCGCCCAGGCTGGAGCGCAGTGGCACGATCTCGGCTCTCTGCAACCTCTTCCTCCCAGGCTCAAGCGATCTTCCTACCTCAGCCTTCCGAGTAGCTGGGGTTACAGGCATGTTCTATCACACCCAGCTAATTTTTCTATTTCTTTTTTTTTTTTTTTTTTTTGTAGAGACAGGGTCCCACTATGTTGGTCAGGTTGGCCTTGAACTCCTGAGCTCAAAGGATCCACTCCCAAAGTGCTGAGATTACAGGCGTGAGCCACTGTACCCAGCCAGCATCTGAATTAATCTAATTGTCCTGTAGGGGCAAAAAAACCATCAGTTCTCCATCAATTTTTAAACTGCAAATAAAGCAGAAATATTTTCATCACTATCTAAATATCAGTATCCGGTGTTAAGCTTCTCAGGCAGCAGGCCTGAGAGAACAAGTTCTGAGATGTGCTGGCTCTTTTCCAGATGGCCTTGGAATGCCAGCTTCAGGACCCCCCAGGTCTCGACCAGCTGGTCCTTCCTGGAGCACCCAGACCTGCTGAATGCATGTCCCATGGCCTCTCCCGCCCAAGGCTGTTCAGTTCTGTGGTTATTGATGGCCCAAAATTCTCTGCCAAGAATTTTGGGTTTGCCAAGAACCCACCAGGCCAGGTTCATGCACCTGCCACCCCGGCGCTTTCAGGATGGTGGCTTCTGCCACCGCTGCTGGCTGGTGCCCATTTCCTCACCTGTTTCCTACCTCACTGCTTCAGGGGAAGAAGGAAGTCTGCCTTTCCTTCATGAGCTTTTCCAGGCCTCTGTCCATCAGAGGATGCAGCTGCCAAGAGTTAGACAACAATGCATCTTGCTTCAACAGCGCCCTTCAAAACTCGGGGGGTCACACACGGCTGCCAATTCCTCGACTGCTCATTCAGGCGAGTGCAGTGACCAGACGTTAATAAGGGAAAGGAAGCCATGCTTCTGCCAGGAACAAGGCATTATGCTTGGCTGTGTTGGCAAATAAAGGGAGGAAAATAGTCTTAGAAACACAAAAGCTGTCCTCTGGGGTAGGAGGCAAAATGAGCAGCCAAGGCCAGTGGCAGTGAGTGTCTGCACCACGCAGTGGAAAACCAGGCTGGACGAGGGTCAGGGAGCCCGGCTTCCGGCCCTACTCTGCCACAACCAGCTATGTACGCTTGGGCAGTCACATTGCTTCTATGCGCCTTCCACTTTTCCTAAGGCTGGAATGAGATGATCCTTATTTTCTCTTTGTGAATGCCAACCTAAAAGCCATGCATGAGAGGCTGAATCTCATTCGGCCAGGACTTGATATGTCCATTACTGGCTCTGGACCTTGGTTTCGTGATTCAACTATGTTGATATTTTCTGCCCTGTACTAAAGGTACTAATTTTGAATGAATGAAACATGGGAATGACAGGTTTTGCAGATTGTGCCTCCCAAAGATGGCTGCAGTAAAACCTCCCACCCTATGTGCTCCTTGTAATATGAACTTGCCACTGTCCCATCAAAAGGTGGAGTCTGCCTACTCCTTGGATCTGGACTGTGACCACTCTGACCAACAGAATATGGTGGAAGTGACATGGTGCCATTGCCAGGAAGAGCCTTTCCTCACCTGGTAGCTTCACCTTCCTGCTTCTTGGAAGCTGGACACTAGGTAAGAAGCTGGACACCTGGCACGTCCTCTAGGGCCTCTCCATGTGGCTTGGGCTTCTCGGAAAGCCAACCATGGAGAGGCCCCGTGCCAGGAGGCAGGCTGGAGAAGAATCCATCTTGGAAGGGGATCCTCCAGCCCCAGCTGCCCCCATGTGGACCAGGCAGGAACTGCACCACGGAACCCTCCCCAGATTCTGGAACCCACTAAATCCTGAGCAAAAGAAATGATTGTTTCAAGCTACCAAGTTTTGCTGCAGTTTGCTACACAGTACGCAGGAACAGATAATAGAAACAATGTTATCCGCAGTATTGGGCAAATACAGATGGACCTTATCTTAACAGATCTGTTCCTAAAAGCATTTGCTGAAAATGAACACAAATTTACATATCAAATCATTTTCAAAGCTTCTGCACTTACATTTTTTGAAAAGAATGGTGGCAAAGGGAGAGAGAATCACTAACTCCAGTGATAATTCAAATATACTTAATAGCTTAGGTGTCATCTCCTTCTGGGAAACCTCTCGAACCACTCCTTTCACCCAGCCATGGAATATGCCCCTGGAACAACCTCCATTCCTGACTCAATAGCTCAGCTCCTGGCACAATGCATTGAATTCGCTTGTTTCCTCTCCATTGCTTGAAGGCAGGGGCCATATCCATTCCTTCTTACAGTAGGAACAGTATAATGGCCAGTGCATAAAGAATGCTTATTATGTGCTATGTGCTAGGGACTGTTCAAGCCCTTGACATACATATATTTATAGTGTTTATAATATGTCAACTCAATATTTATAACAGCCATGTAAGGTAGGCTCCATCATTACCCTCAATTTGTAGAGGAGGAAACTGAGGCACAGAGAGGGTAGGTAACTTGCCCAAGGTCGTCCAGCTAGTAAGCAGCAGAGCCTGGCCTTGAACCCAGACAGTCTGGGTCCAGACAGAGTCCATGCTCTTAACCACACCATACACTATGTATGCTCCTTTCACACTTAGCATTCAATAAACGTCTGTAACTCAATGAATGAATCAACAATGCAAATCAAACCCAAACTTCCCACACAGATCAGGATTTCTGAAAGAAGAAACCTGTACCACATGAATAAAAATCAATTATAAGAACTACATGCAGCTGTAAAATCCCATATAAATGCTAAGTAATGATAATGAATTTGCTACACAGACCAAAAATAAATCTGAATGAGAAAAGGTACTCCCTACTACTTCCTGTTTATCTATTAGTGCTAATCTAGTCAGTAGCTGCTAATATAATTACTTCATGAAAATCTATGCTAACAGGAACCAAGGGAGGGCACAGATAAGCTCACAGATGAATATTAGAATCTCATGTTCATTCACCATTCAGTTCAGAAAGCTCCATCAAACCTACTAACTGATGGTTTGTTTCATCTCCTTCCTCTTGCTCTCCATCTGGAGCAAATTACAACAAAAGAGTAAGGAGGCACGCAAAGCTTTCACCAAATCCAGTGCCGATAAGAAAAGTTCCCAAGCAGCTGTGAATTGGTTGCAAATGGCTGTGACAGAACTAGAAGATACTGCGTAGAAAGACTGTATCTACTTCCCTGCAGAAGCTGCACAAAATTGGTGCCTTGTTTTCATCAGGTTTCCAACTTCATAGTGTTATTACTCCGTGTTGTCTGTAGGCTGGCAGTATCCGTATCACCTGCACACTTAACAGAAATGCAATTTCGGGTCCCACCATAGAGCAAATAAATCAGAATTTGCCCACAGGTACAGCAACGTGTGAAAAGCACCACAAAGGACTGGACCCCAAGTCTGGATGAGGGTGAGAAGGAAGAGTCTGTCCTCAGGCACTGACCTTCCAGTTCCCTTACCCATTCCTACCCCCAACAATTCTGCTACTCCAACCCCAAATACCTAGGCTGCCAAAATGATTTTTTTTTTCCAAGATGGAGCCTTGCTCTGTTGTCCAGGCTGGAGTGCGGTAGCATGATCTCGGCTCACTGCAGCCTCTGTCTCCCGGGCTCAAGCAATTCTCCTGCCTCAGTCTCTTCAGCAGCTGAGATTACTGGCACGTGCCACCACCCCCGGCTAATTTTTATATCTTTAGTAGGTACAGAGTTTCGCCATGTTGGCCAGGCTGCTCTTGAACTCCTGACCGCAGGTGATCTGCCACGCCTGGCCCCAAAATGATCTTAAAGCTGAGAGAAGCAGTAACTAGGAACAAGTGGGGGTGACACTTTCCTGGCCTTCGGAGTCAGATGCATCTGTGTTTGAGTCCCTGTTGCATCAGTTACTAGCTGTGTGACAAATGACTGAACCTGTTCTAAGCACCAGTATCTTATCTACAATATGGAAACATAACTATAATGCCTCGTGTTTGCAGGAAAATTGCACGTAAGTGCTTGGCAGAGGGGGAGGGCACACATGCAGTGTGTGTTCTGGAAAGGGGTGCCAGCCCTGGTCCATGGTACTCTTTCTCTCCTTCTCCAGACTTAAAGACAGGTCAGGCTATTTCATCTCCAGATGCCACACATCAGGGCTACTACATTTCACTTGAAATCTGAAAGTTTCTCAGAACCAGAAATGACTTCTAATTTGATGACATGTTCATTTTAAAGATGAGAATGCTGAAACCTGGAGAATTTAATCCTTGGGGCAGCATAATCTTCCTTACCCGTTTCCTTTATTATGTGTTTCAAAGAACAATGTTCTAAAAACAGTACGAAAAACCTCACAAATACCTTGAAAATGTCTTGTTATACACACTGAGACAGAGACAGCAGGATGGAGTGGTCAGAGGCTCAGAAGACCCATCTTTAAATGCCATCTCCACCAATAACTAGTTGTTATCACAAATAATTCTGACTCATTTTTTTCACCTCTAAAAGAAGGTCCATTAGATCTGCTCTAACGTTACTTCCAATCAAAAAAATTCTGATTCCAGATGAAATGTTGCCCTCCCCCCATACTTTTTTAGAGACAGGGTCTGACTCTGTCACCCAGGCTGGAGTGCACTGGCCGATCATGGCTCACTGCAGCCTCAACCTCCTTGGGCTCAGGTGATCGTCCCACCTCAGCCTCCTGGGTAGCTTGGATGACAGGCGCATGCCACCATGCTAGGCTAATTTTTGCATTTCTTCATAGAGGCAGGGTTTCACCAAGTTGCCCAGGCTGGTCTCGAACTCCTGGGCCTCCCTAGGTGCTGGGATTACTTAAGCATTAGCCACCATGCCCAGCCCCTTTTCTTTAAAGATGTAATTTTCAATATTGCCCACCAGGTGGCAGGACATCTCCTTTACAGAAGTCTGAGCAGAGTTACACAAAGGACAGAAAAGAACTCTAAGGAAGCAGCGTATATTTTTCAAAGCATTAAGTTTTCTACAATTTGATTGTAACTGGTTTTTATTTGAATGCTAATCAAGAATTTGGTCAGTCATGTGGCACGGGAAAAGGGCTTAATTCTGAATTTAAGGTATTAAAGTAGGATGAGCACAGGGGGTGATGGGGATTGAGAAGTGAAAGCTACCTGGCCACCTAAAACACGCCAAGGAGTTGTCTTCTTAACAAAGGAGGCATGAGAGACAATCATCTATAAAAGCCTTGGATATATAGAAAGTTTTAAAACACTTTCCCATGGAAAAGTGGCACAAAATAGAAAAAGAAATGACTGAAGAAAATATGAAAGATTACAGTAGCAGATAGTTCTGAATTTAAAAATGCATAGGGACTAGGTGTGGTGGCTCACACCTGTAATCAGCACTTTGGGAAGCCGAGGCAGGAGAATGTCAGGAGTTCAAGACCAGCCTGACCAACATGATGAAACCCCACCTCTACTAAAGAAAAAAAAATCAGCTAGGTGTGGTGGCGCATGCCTGTAATCCCAGCTACTTGGGAGGCTGAGGCAGGAGAATCGCTTGAACCAGGAGGAGGAGGTTGCAGTGAGCCGAGATTGCACCACTGCACTCCAGCCTGGGCAACAAGAGTGAAACTCCATCTCAAACAAACAAAAAAAGTAATAAATAACAATTTAAAAATGTGGCCGGGCACAGTGGCCCATGCCTGTAATCCCAGAACACTGAGAGGCCTAAGATGGTGGGTCACTTGAGGTCAGGAGTTTGAGACCAGCCTGGCCAACATGGTGAAACCCTGTTTCTACTACAACACAAAGATTAGCTGGGTGTGGTGGTGCAAGTATGTAATCCCAGCTACTCGGGAGGCTGAGGCAGGAGAGTCGCTTGAACCCAGAAGGTGGAGGTTGCAGTGAGCCAAGACTGTGCCACTGCACTCCAGCCTGGGTGACAGAGTGAGATTCCATCTCAAAAAATAAAAAAGTAAAAATGCATAGAGACTAAAATGCAATATGGCATCCTAGATTAGATCCTGGAACAGAAAAGGGCATTAGAAGAAAAACTGGTAAAATCAGAATATGGTTTTTATTAACAATTTTGTATCATTGTTAATTTCTTATTTTGACAAAATGTACTGTGATTCTGTAGGATCCAACATGACAGTGATCTGGAGAAGGGGCTATAAGAACTCTGTACTATCTTTGCGACTTTGCTATAAATCTAAAATTATTCCCGAATAAAAATCTTACTTTTAAAATGCATAGAAAAGTAAGAGGAAAAATAGCCAGGAATGGACAGAAACAGAGTTTCATAGGAAATGTCCTGTGTCTATGATAATTTAATAAGGGAAAATTTTAAAACCAGGGGGTAGTAGCTCACACGCAATAAAACTAAGATGAATAAATAGAAATGATAAAGCCTAGAGCAAACCGGGATGTGGACAAGAAGCGTGCTCTAGGATATTACTGATGGGATTATATGCTGCTACAGGCTTTCTGGAAAGTAATTTCGCCTTAAATGACAGAAGCAATAAAACCGATAGCCTTTGCCCCAGTAATACCAGTTTTAGCAACCTATACCAAAGCAGTAATTTAAATGAAAAAAAAAAGAAGTCATCTATTTTTATGAAGTGGTAGCTCTGCTCTGTTGTATGGGAAAACTGCTCTTACAGTTACTGGTGCCTAGACAGGTCACGGTGCTATGAATTAAATGGAATATTATAATGGAATTAAGAGTGAGCAGGCTGAGGACTATAACGGAGCACCTGAAGTCATTTTTCAAGAGCTCACTACATGCAACATAGTATCCTAGGCCGGGTCCTGGAACAGATAAAGGACAACAGTGGAAAAAAATGAGAAAATGTGAATACAGTTTATAGTAAATAATATGATATCAATATTAATGTCTTAGTTTTGACTGATGTACCACGATTATGAAGAAGTTAATATTAGGGAACACGAGGTAAAGGGGTCTACGGAAACTCAGTATCTGCAATTTCTCTACAAATCTATAATTATTTCAAAACAAAAAGTTAAACAGGGAACTCAGAATTATATACAAACACACATATGTGGCTATCAAGTACAAAAACTTTACTGTATTAGAAATTTTGGTAGGTTTAAAAAACACTTTCAGAGTTAGAAAAAGGCTTTGCTCTTGGGGGAGTGTGTGCATGTATGTGTGAGTGTGTGCATGCTCACGCATGTGCGTGTGTGGTGATTTTGTGTTGCCATTGCTATTTAGAGGTTTCACTAAACAACTGATTAAGATGCCCAGACTCAGAGTAGTAGCTGAAGAGGATCTGGAAGTGTCCCCATCCTGATAGTCTAAAAATAATTTTTATTTTTTTAGCATGTAAGTTTTAAGTAGCAAGTAAGGAAGACATGTTCTATAATAACTTTTTAAGTAATCATTCCTCACGGACTATATTTAGAATTCCATAGTATATCAAATTAAGTATTATTTTTAAAGTCAGGGTTTTTGGCGGGGGAGGGGCCACCCGATTCCCTGGCTCTGGGTGGACTGGAAGAATGTAAAGTGAGTATCTTATTCTACAAAGGTGCTCAAACATCCAAAAACCTAGGTCTTGCCACTCCTCCCTCTGAGGCGCTGGCTCTGGCCCCCAGGCAGGCAGGAATGACCACAATGGGGGACGGAGCTCCTACAACATGTCTTCATAAAAGTCAGCTCTGAACTCATGGACCGCAGTGGCACGATTATGGCTCACTGCAGCCTTTACCTCCCAGGCTCAAGCGATCCTCCCACCTCAGCCTCCCAGGTAGCTGGGACCACAGGCATGGGCCACCACACTTGACTAATTTTTTAATTTTTTTGCAGAGATGAGGTCTCACTATGTTGCCCAAGATGGTCTTAAACTCCAGGGCTCAAGCAATCCTCTGGCCTTGGCATCTCGATGTGCTGGGATTACAGGTGTTAGCCACTGCACCCAGCTTGCAAAACTCCTTTTAAGACTCTGATGAGCGCTTCTAGGCATTCAGTCCATTCATGCTAAAAATCCTCAGGTTAAATAATCACCAGGAGGCACAAAGAAAACCCCTCCTGCAGGTCCATATTAGTAGCTGTGCAAATCCTGTGATGTGAAAAGCCGTGGGTTTTCATTCTCCCCAGGCTGATCTTCCCTTACTCTCTATATTGTTCCAGCTCAGACTGATGCACTGAATGTTCTCTTACATTTTCTGTGCCTTTTTTTTTTAAGTTTTTGTTCTCAGAGTCTTCTCACATCTTTTATGGAACAAAGTAAGACATAGATAATAAATACTACAATGTGTGTATTTTTTCTTGCTGTTTAGAACAAAGCACAGCTTTAGGAACTTATGACAAAGCTGAGCTTCCTTATTAACACGAACAGACCCATAGCAGGCATTGAAATAGACATGCTGGCAATAAAAAGGTGGCAGATAAAGAATTCAGTAAGCAATACAGCCAGAAGGGGAAAGAGAGAAAACCCAACCCACCGACTTGGGTTTAATTGAACTAGTCCTCCTTTTCCTATTACCAATTCCATCTCCATTCCACGCTTTCCCCCTTGTCAATTTCACACCCTGGTTTCACGTGTATCACTGCCCAAACCCTTAGTGTTGGACAGAGATACTGCTCTTCTTCCAGCCTTTGCTGATAGAACTTGTAAAACACAAAGTAGCAAAGCAAATTATTCACAATCCACATTCCTTACCATAAAGGAAGCTGACTTGACTAGAAGCAGCAGAGATTTCACTGGGAGCCCTGAGATACAGAATCAACTGGCAATATGGCAGTTTCTGGTAAAGATGTCAAGGTTTTGAACCTGTATGGTGTTCCCCCTCTTAACTGCTACTAGAATACCTGTTTGTGATGTTATTTGTAAACACAGATCTGCTTTGGGATTCAGAACAAGTAAGAATCTGGGAACACTCTTTCTCGGTCCATGGCATAGGAGGGTGAAGGGGAGGGGGAGGGGAAGGTGCTAAAGTGGACATGGTGGGATTCCACGGCTGTTAGTACCACAAGATCAAGTGCGTAACTTGTAAAAAAAATATGCAAAATGAAAATGCAAGCCCCCACCCCCGTTCAAAAAGCAGAGGGAAATGCTATAAAAAATACTAAAACATTGAGCTTTTTCCTTTCTTCTCTATACTTTCTCTTGGCTTGTTATTTTGTTTTGTTTTGTTTGGGATGGAGACTCGCTCTGTCACCCAGCGTGGATGGAGTACAGTGGTGTGATCTCGGCTCACTGCAACCTCTGCCTCCCGAGTTCAAGTGATTCTCCTGCCTCAGCCTCCTGAGTAGCTGGGATTACAGATGCGTGCCACCATGCCTGGCTAATTTTTATATTTTTAGTAGATGGAGGTTTTGCCACGTTGGCCAGGCTGGGCTTGAACACCTGAGCTCAGGTGATCCGTCTGCCTTGGCCTTCCAAAATGCTGGGATTACAGGCATGAGCCACCATACCTGGCTGTTAACATATTTTTAAATTGCTATTTAATGTCACAATCCCTCAGGCATGGGGTTACTTGTAGAGTAAGTGCAAACCCTTACAAACACTCAGGGCCCTGTCCATGTCTTGGTACATGCACACAGACCATTGGCTTCTGGGTCCTCATTCCCATCAGCTGCTAGACAGATGCACCATGCACTGATCAGGGGCGAGGAAGTCAAGCCAGGAATCCCCCACTTCCCATGAGTCCACGATCTCAACCTGAAGCAGATGGGTGACCCATAAATGTATTGCAACATCAGCGCTGGGGCATGCTAGGTGCCTGGATTGCAGGTAGGCAAGAGGCTCACCCCCACTGAGTCGCCTGTGGAACACACACCCCATCCCAAGATACCCAGCGAGTGTGCACTTGACCCCAACCCTCCCATGCTCACACCCAGCTCTCTTCTGCTTCTCTAGGTGGGGAGGGAGATAGGGAGGTCTGGCAGGGCCTGGGATGCCAGTGGGGCCAGAAGCTGAGAACTGCCCAGGGATGCTGGGAGGTGGCAGGACCGTGTGTAATACAAAGCCCAGCCCTCTCATGCAGGTTCCATTGGTCTTGACTTGTAAGACACAAATTCAAAGATTAAGAATTTCCTGACAGCAACCTTGCAGCATTAATCCCCACGCACAGGGGCGTTCTCATTGTGGGGCCCTGGGTAGCTGCACTGGCCACATGCCCGAAAAGCTGGCCCTGTTAGCACTCTACTAGAAGTCCAGAAACAAAATGGACACAAGTTTGCCCCCATTGACCCCAGCTTTCCATCACACAACCTATGTCTCCAATCTGTGTTTATGACAGGAATGGCAAAGAGATTTCACCTTGCACAGATATGAGGCTGCTCTGGTGCAGACAGGTAGGAGGGGTCTCATACCCTACCTGTTTAGCCTCCTCTCCCATTGCTCTGCAAGGCAGAGCCTGCTGCATCTTTAAAGACTTCTGAAGCCCACCCATTTGAACAATAATTTTAACTTACTACATTGTGCAAAGAGTTGACGTAGTGAGATATAGGCAGAGTCTTGATGGCTCTAGAGATACCCCCAAACCTAACTTAGCCTAGAACTGGATTTTCTTCAAGTGTCAGGGATATTAGAAAAGAGAGAGAATTGAGGGATAATTACTTATTAAATGGCTCTGGGCTGATGGTTTGTAAAAACTGGGCCATTATCCAAAGTCATTATTTAGCTGTAAGAATATAACCTGGTGGCTGAAAGCATGTCTCTTACAAACCTTGGCTTCTGGGTCACTGTTGATACTACAAGAATCATCATCGTCAGGGTGTGGGGCATTTCTAGAGAGAAAAACAGAAAAGTGGACTTAGAATTCTACTGCAAACTGTCTGCACAAAGCCACACATTGACACCAGATCCATCCTTCCAATGTCCTACCTGAGTTTCAAAGATGCATAGCGTAGGGTTGCTCCTTCAAACTCTTTTAAACTGGGGTCCGGGTTAACAGTGGCTGCATGCAAATCCTACAGGAAAATAGAGCCTCATTAATGTACAATGTGGGAGGGGTTCATTTATTGCCTCAAATATCAAAGGGGAGAAAAGTCTTCCCAGCAAGAGGCAGAGAGTGCATGTGAGCTTAGGCAGAGAAAGGCATGCAAGGACTGCTGAATGCTGACTGGTGCAAATGCCTGTTCTTACAAAACAACAAGGAACCTGGGCATTCACAATGGGAGACATCAAAAAAAGGCAACAGGATTGTGAGCTTAACGCCCCTAGCAAGCCCAATCACTGTGTCCCTGCAGAATGCATGATATTCATGAAGAAGAAAAATATACAGCCACAGCCATGCAGAAAGGATAAATATTAAATGATCTAAGATCTGACAATATACTTGCCTTCCAAATGTCACTATTAATCTTTCCCCCATTCAGAACAGCAAAATCACTCCATGGCTGTTTCTAGACATATAATTATTCACATAGGAAAAAAGCACATTGATTTAAAGAAAAAGAAGAAAAGAAAAAAAAAAAAACAGAAGACACTGTTGTTAGCATTGATATTCACGGGATGGGTTAGGGAACAAGTTAACTCTAACGGCAACTTGTTGGCTCACTCCATGTCTAGATTATCACCTGACGACTAGGGCAGGAGAGTGGTGGTACTTTCATTACTTACCAAATAAATGACTAAATATTATTAGAAGCAGACAGTGACCTTATTTCCTAAAGGTAATTTTAAAAGCAAACAATATAATTCCAAGTATTCGACAACTAGCATATCTAATTCCATAGTAACCATTTTCCTCCCTATAAACCAAACAGAACTGTTTTCTGGAGGTAGAGGTGGAATGAGGGATGGTACTGTGTTTGTTTGGAAACTAGGGAATAAACTAGGGAATACCCATGGCTAAGGGTCCTAAAACTTGGGGGTCAAGATATTTTTATTTAAAAAAAAAAAAGGAGAATGATGGGGAGAGAGGGTTAGTAAGGAACACAGACTGACATCAACATTTTGCTGAAATTTAACCTAACAAGAAACAGCTCTAAACAATCTAACATAAATTACTGTAATCCATAAAAGCTCTACTTTTTTTGTTTTTGCTACAAAAGGCTTATCACAAATTAATACTTGATCATGAAAGTAATTTTCCTTTTTTTTTGTTTTTGTTTGAGATAGAGTCTCGCTCTGTTGCACAGGCTGGAGTGCAACGGCACGATCTCAGCTCACTGCAACTTCCACCTCCCGGGTCCAAGTGATTCTCCTGCCTCAGCCTCCTGAGTAGCTGGGATTACAGGCGCGTACCATCGTGCACGGCTAATTTTTTGTATTTTTTAAAATAGAGACGGGGTTTCACCATGTTGGTCAGGCTGGTCTCGAACTCCTGACCTCGTGATCCAACTGCCTCAGCCTCCCAAAGTGCTGGGATTACAGGCGTGAGCCACCGCGCCTGGCCGATCATGAAATGATTTTCTAAACATAATTATACTGCAAGGCATGAAGCCTGGCCTTGTGGAGAAGGCTCTTGGAATAACTGATTTCCAAATCTAAACAGCTCCTCCATCCACCTCAGACAATGTGAAAATGTTTTTTCTCTCTACTAGGCCTAGTGTATATTAAAATATTTTTCATCTAAGATTCAGGGAAATAAGTAAGCAAGGCTAATGAAACTCAGGGACAGTCTCGTGAATCTGCTTTACTGACTGGTTAGGCAAATCTGTATAAGAAATCAATCATCAAAACTTTTCAGCTAAATAACTTTTCAACTGAAGTTCTTTGAAAATGAGAAGTGAATACTGACCCACAACGTTTACTCACATTGAAACAGTTTTGAAAACCACTAAAAGCAGAAAAAAAAAACCTAAGTTTAAATGTCTTGTGCATCAAAAGATGCATTTACTTTATTTAATTTTTTTTTTTCCCATTCTGTTGCTGTCCTTGAATATTTAAAACTTTTTTGAGACAGGGTCTCACTCTGTCACCCAGGCTGGAGTGCAGTGGCCTGATCATGGCTCACTGTAGCCTTGACTTCTGCTCAAGCAATCCTCCCGCCTTGTCCTCCTGAGTAGCTGGGACTGTTGAGGTGCATGCTACTACACCTGGCTAATTTTAAAAAACTTTTTTGTTGAGATAGGGGTTCCACTATGCTACACAGGCTGGTCTTGAACTCCTGAGCTCACGCGATCCTCCTACTTAGGCCTTCCAAAGTGCTGGGATTACAGGCATGAGCCACTGTGCCTGGTGTGATAAGCACTTATCAAAGCCTGCAAGTTTCGCTGAGGACCATGACATTGCAAATTTAGGTCCGTTGTTACTCTGCACATGTGTGGTGTCATTTTCTTTTTGGTCTAGGCACCTAAACTACGGTTTTTCAAAATAAAATAGGAACTTCGACCACTGTATTTATTTTTTTAAAATAATTTCTCTTAATAATAAAGGGCAGAAATATTGCCCAATCTCTTACCTTTCCCCCTCACTCTACCTCAGAAGCAGTGTTCAGTCTTTATGCGGAGAAAATTAATAACCTAGGACAATCTTAACCTGTTAGCCCAGAGGAACTGTGAACCCCTGAAATGGGTGTGGGGTTTTGTACATGTATGTCTTCCTGAGAGAAAGATTCCCAGTTTTTCTCATATTTCCAGACGGGCCAGTGACCAGTTTAGGTTTGGACCAATGTAGGGCTCCTAATAAGGACTTAAGATGAGGACCTGAAATACCAAGTACGATATAAAATTTTAAGCTAGAATTTCCTTTTCAAATAAAAAAAAAACAAGCTTATATGGTCTCAAATTGTCATCATTGTTCACACGTGAGCAATATTTGTTAAGTTGAACTTTGAAAAAGGATAATCAGATGATGAATTAGGAAGACTCAAGATAATTGTGTCTTTGTGGAGAAACTTATAAAGAAACAGGAAAAAAAAGAGGTACCTCACAAAAAGAATTTAAAATCAGAAATCATCCCCAAGAGACACTATACATTGAGACTACAGGGGGTAAAAGAAGAGTATTTTCTAAAACAAGTACTCAGAAAGGTCTTCAGTACTTAATTAAAACAGTTCTCTACATGTGTGTGGTTTTTAAATTTTTTAATTTACTCTTTGGACATAAGGGTATTTGTAAAGTAAAAGCTAACAACAGTACTAAGACTGTCGGAATCCAGCTCTCATGTTATGGAAACATGAGTTAGATGGCAAATGTCCAACATTTGCCAACAATCACCTTTTACAGATTTAAATGAACAAAGGCTCTGCATAGTGATTTCACAAAAACTTAACATGGGCACTCCTAAAGAAATTCTTTAGCACAAAACTCAGGAAGGAAAATGGAAACTAGCGTTATATGTGTTATGACTGGGCCAAAGATCTTTTTCCCCTCCTATATTTAAAACTATTCATTTACATCAAAGATAACAAACTCTCTCCCATGTATAAGTGACCATAATTTTTCTTTTTTAAAAAGTTAAAATCAATGAAAGACTCACTTTTTCTTAAATTTTAAGAACTACATGGTCTATTCATCTAATTTTTTTAGTTAAGAAGAGAGAATATTTTCTACATTTGGCTAATAAGTTTTGCTAATAATTTTTAATCAATTTTTTAAGAAGAACAACCCAACAGAGACTCTTTGGTTCTACAGAAGGTCTGTATCCACCCCAGTCTACAGTCTGTGGGGGAGGGGTGGGAGAGACGAAGGAAGAGGAGAGACAAAGAGAAAGACAATAAAAGAGGAAAAGGCAAGTTGGACAATATGCCTCAGGTAAGACACAGACACAAAGCTGGGAAAGAGGTGGTAACGGACTGACAGGGACCATCCTCTACGAGCAGCAACCTTCCACGAGCCTGGCAACCTTCCAGGCAATGCAGCTAAAGCCTTGCACAGCCAAGTGACATGCTGGCGCCAGAGGCATAGCTGGGACACCCTCCTGGTGCTTGTCCTGATCTTGCCCAGGCTGCAACACCCCCTTCCGTGATTACTTGATCCTGTTCAGTTCTGGGAGAGCCCTGGAGCCTTAGCTCCTCAGAGAGAGTGCGTCTAGCGGGGCTGACCCAATGCCCGGGGTATGACGCTCCTCAAAACCCTTGAGCACCACACAGAAGCTGTGCGAGGCTGGACCCAGTAGGGAGGGAATCCAATCATATCACCTTGATTACTGAGTTTTCTTCTTCCATATTTCTCTTCTGGGGCCTTGGAAAGCAATTCCACATACCAAACAAAATGATGCATTGTCTTTCCACTGGAAAAGGCCAACAATGGAGCTGATTCTTTGACAATATCAACAGAGTGCTCTTAAAGATGAAGCCTCAGGGGCTGGGTATGTCCCTACCAGGGGGCTTTCTCTACTGTGCTAAGAAAATCTCTATGAAGTGATATCAAAATGCAAACCAGAGGGCAAGGGTGGAGGGTTGAACCTGCTCAGAACTGGGTAGGGAGGAAAAGCACTAAAAAATTCCCCCAGTGGCACTGACAGAAGCTATAGTCATATCATCTGTGTGTGCACCTGAGAAGTTCTGAAGTTAACACGATGCAATGGTTTGAATGTCTGTCCATCCCAAGACTCGCATCGAAATTTAATCACCAAGGTTGCAGTATCGAGAGGTGGGGCCTTTAAGAGGTTCTGGCCTCATGAGTAGATTAATTCATTCACGGATTCATGGGTTATCATGAGAGTGGGACTGGTGGCTTTATCAGAAGATGAAGAGAGACCTAAGCCAGCATGTTCAGCTACCTCGCCATGTGATGCCCTGCCCCCACTCCCCACCAGCAAGAAGGCCCTCATCAGATGCAGTCTCTTGGCCTTGGACTTTTCAGCCTCTATAACCATAAGAAATACATTCCTTTTCTTTATAAATTACCCAGTTTCAAGTATTCTGTTATAAGCACCAAAAAACGAATAAGACACACTGCTTCCTAGAACGCTGGGGTTCAGATTCTGCCTCTATTCTCACTTGCTCTTTGATATCAGTTCCCTCCCATATCAAACAGGACTAAGAAGGCCTCCCACCAATGTGCAGACAAAGTGAGATCCAGAATGTCAGCTCTTAGCACAGGGACTGGCTGCCCAACGGTGTCCTGCAAATGGGAGTTTCCTTATGATCTACTCTTTCCACGAAGGAAAAAGCAGTTTGGAGATTACAAAGGGTTACAAATCATGCCTCTCGATGCCATTTTGTCAAGGCTTAAGCCTTAAGTATGGCCTTGATAGTAAATGGCAGAAAACCTGGAATTCCAAGGACTATGGCAGGCAATGTCAATAAGTGTTTTATCAATGTATATGTGTATAGTTTTTCTTTTTAAGACAGGGTCCTGCTCTGTCACCAAGGCTGGGGTGCAGTGACATGATCTCAGCACACTGCAACCTCCGCCTCCTGGGCTCAAGGGATCCTCTCACCTCAGCCTCTCGAGTTGCTGAGACTACAGGGCATACATCACCATGCCTGGCTAATTTTTTTGTATTTTTAGTAGAGAAACTCCTGGGCACAAGGCATCTGCCCACCTTACCAGAAGAGTATAGCATTATGATAAATCACACAAATATAACTCAGAGAAGTTAAAAAAAAACCAAACTAGTAACCTAGACCAACAAAAGCTGGTGCAATTAAATCAGTCTCTGTGAGCAGCAGTGCAATGCAGAAACTACAATGTAGAGGGGGCCAGGAAACCCAGGGCTCTACAGTGGGCTTTGTCATTGCAACAGATCAACTAACAGCTCCCTCGGCTATGTCGCTGATTCATTTTTTCATTCAGCAGATAGTTAATGAATGTCACCATGAACTGGGCCCTGTGCACAGGATGAGGGGAACAGGCCGCAACCACCAAGGAGCTTCCTAATGGGAGAGTGACATACCAGTGGGAGAGGTAATAACACTACAGTGGGATGTGATGGAATAGAGGGTTTTCAAAGCAATGGGGTAAGAGCAGTAGCTCTGGGGATACAACAGGATGAAGCCAGAGAATTTTGGAGGAAGTGACATGCAAATGAAAATGGGGGGCTGTAGTCACTAGAGGACCTGCTGTCGTACTTACTGAGCGTAAAATCACTTGGAGAGCTTATGCAAATGTTCCCAGGCCCCACCCCAATCTATGACCCCCAGAGGTTCTCCTGACCATTCCTCAGCTCAGTGGCTCAGAAACAGCGCCTGCACATTCAACAGGCCCTGCTCCAAGACTCCTTCCAGCACTCAATGTCATGATTACTCTGACTGGGTCAAGAAGATCGGAAAAGGAGGGCAGACTGCCCCTTTTATGTTGTCATCTTATTTCTTGCATATATGAGAATACACAGGCTTAAGGTATTCCACTTTTCCCCTCCTTAGGGGGGGGGGTTAGGCTCTCACATCGCCCCTGAGGCCATGAGCACTTCATAAGAAGAAATGGATTTAGGACTAAGGAGAAACCATAATTTGAGCAACAATTCCTTTTCTCGAGCTTCAGACCCACCTTCTCCATACTTTCTTCTTAGGAAGACCAAAACACCTTCATTTGAAAAGATGGGAAGACTTGGCCACAGGCCAGTGGAAATTCATAAAAATCTTTTGTGTGGCTCTCCGTTCTCTCTAAAATTCAACATCCAAGTCGTTTGCAAGGTAATTTGGAACAAATAAATAATTTGGGCGGGGAGGAGCACCGCGTGCCAAATTTCAGCAGCAAATGCTTCCTGGCCAGTTTATAAACTTTCAGAAATACTGCTGGCATGTGCAGCGGAACCATTATCCACTGCGCTTAACAGTTCCCAAGTGAACTTTGGAATGTGAAATGTAAAATTTTCCAACTGTAAGGAAGCCTTCAGTGCTAAACTTTTGTGAAGCCTAGTCAACAGATTTAGCACTTAGTTATCTGATTCTTTTTTTTGAAGCCAGCTCAGAAAAAAGCTGAATAAAATATGCATTTCTAACACAACATATTACAAGCTTCTTCTGTCCCTTAAGATGTTGCTCTCTCTTATGCTTTGAAATTGGTTGAAATAGATTCTGTTTGAGAATCAAAGAAATGGTGTCAGAGAAATAATCATTTCTCTTCAACCGTCATTAGCAACTGAGACAATGATATTAAGAGAGGTAATCTTCTAGAAGGCTCCACATGTGACACAGCCCTCCCTTAGGGTGAGTTAAAGGGATTCAGGAGTCTCCAAGGCTCCCAGACACACAATACTGTGAAGTGCCGGGTGGAACAGGGGTCAGGAGACCTGAATTCAAACTTGACTCTGTCATGTATTAGCTGAGTGTCTTGCCCAAACTCCTCAGCCTCTGTGTCTCGGTGTCAAATGAAAATGAGAAAGACAACTATAGTACCAGATACATAAAGATTTGGGTTTTGGCTTTTTTTGGTGGGTTTTTGTTGTTGCTGTTTTAAGAGACAGGGTTTTACTCTGTTGTCCAGGCTGGAGTGCTGTGGTATGATCATAGCTCACTTGCAGCCTCAAATTCCTAGGTTCAAGTTATCCTCCTGCCTCAGCCTCCTAAGTAGCTTGGACTACAGGCACACACCACCACCACCTGGCTAATTAATTTTTTTTTTTTGCTAGACATGGGGTCTTGCTGTGTTGCCCAGGCAGCTCCTAACTCCTGGACTCAAGTGATTCTCCTGCCTTGGCCTCGCAAAGTGCTGGGATTATAGGCATGAGCTGCAGCACCTGACCACATAAGGGTTTTATGGGGAGTAAAGAGATAAGGCATTAGCCTGGACTATAAATACTTGATTTTTCTTAGTGCCCCTGGTTTAATATTGGTGTCAGCATCTGCACATCAGGGTATGTGGCAGGCTGACTCCTTTCCCAAATTCTCCTATTCCTCTTCTATCTGCCCATCTCTTTGCCTCTATGACTTTTATTTATTTCCTTTTAAATCTGCATGGTTCTTTGACTTAATAGAGGACCTTATGTAGCGGGAGAAATGTGTATGATGTGAACACCTGAAAGATCAGCCTGAAGACTGTTGCCTTGTTGCTTTCTGAGACTGCTGGATATGAGTGCCTGTCTCTGAAACTCCTAAAAATATGCACTCTTTAACCAGCTTCAATGGAGGGATAAGCCTTTGTCAATACCAATGGCACAGTGAGCAGCAGAAGAGAGGAAGGGAAGGTGGAGAAGATTCCCAGAGTCCTGGGGCTCTCGAGTCCTGGGATCTGGAGTCAGGGAACTGGATGCATCCCCACCCTAACTCCAGCTGAGGGCTACTTAACTCACTGAGTCTTGGTTACCTCTTTCTTTAAGTGGGGAATACCAGCTGACTTCTCTGTCCCAGGAGACTCCTGAGAAGATTAGATGAAATGATGTCTGGGAAAATACCCTAAAAACCACAACAGATCTCTAAGAGCAGCGAGGAGGCTGAGCGGCGGGGCTGTGTGGGGGAAACACTGAACTCCAGGGCAAAAGGACCCAGGGTGCACCTTCTGAGCCTGGGAGGGTTCCTGGACAGTAGTTAGCACAAGGATACGAAGCAGGCACAGAGAGAGGAAAGAGTAGGCAAAAATGGGCCCCAGAAAGATGAGAGATGAGCTCTGCTACCTGGTACTTTTCCCACGAGCCATCGCCCACCTGTGCTGCATTCTTCCCAAGACTTCTGCCAAAATCATGAAAACAAAAGGCTACCATGTTAATCAAAGAAATACAGTTCCGAGCTCTGTAAGCCTCAGGATGCCCTGCTTGGAGTCCACACACGCACGCCTGGGCCTCTGCAGGAGGGCTTTACAAAGGACTTCACCACTGCCAGAGGTAGAGGACTTGAGATTCATGGAACAAAAACTGCCTCTCAAAGTTAGTCCAATCTCCCTTCTCTGGGACGGCGAGGAAGCAGAGCAGGTTGAAATCCCAAAGCCAGGGAAGCTGAGTGATAAGACCTCTGGCCTAGGATCTCGGAGGGTTCAGGAACTGAGCTCTAAACCCAGAGCTGCCACTGGTCACTAGCCTCTCTGCACCTCAATGTCCCTGTCTGTAATATATAAATGCTGGCACCAGATGGTGCCTTCTCACCCTGGTGTTCTCTGGATATAGGGCACTCTCTGTCTGGGAAGATGGTTAATGGCTTAGAATAGGAGAATGAAGCCCTCTGGATATAGGGCACTCTGGCTGGGGAGATGGTTGAAGGTTTGGAATAGGGAAGGAAGACGTTTAAAGGCTTGGAATAGGGGAACAAAGAAAGAGATTCTTGGCAACTGAGATGCCAAGGGAAAAGGTATACTAAGAAAGGGAGGGCATGTCTGTGCCTCAGTGAGAATAGAGGCTGATCCCGGCCAGCTCGGCTTCTAGGAGGCCCCCACCATGATACAGGGAGAATCCCAGGATGCAACTGGGCAGGGACAAGAAGAGGACTCCTCTCCAAGCCAAGCTCCTTGAGGGCCGAGACGGTGCTGGTTCGTCTTTATCCCCCAGCACACCTAATGCAAGATGAACAAACGATTGAATAGAAATTGCCCAGGGAGTAGGAATTATTATGCTTCAATAAATAGTTGTCTAAATTGCTCAGTGATAAGCAACAAAGCCCTATGGGGCTCAGTGGTCCTGAAGCATGTGCCGGATAAGGTAAGGCACAGATAAACCAGAGTCCTTGCCTACAGATGAGGGTACGGCTGCCCCAGTCCATCCCTTTCAAGTTGGAGAATCTGAGGTCCAGGCTGTGTAAACGAGAGACCAAAGCCCTCTAACAGCAGGAATGCAATGAGAATATAGGGCTTACTGCCTCCCAGAGAAGAACAAGTACATAATCAAAGATTTAGAAAACAAGACATTGTCTACTCTTAAAAACAGGAAGGGCGTTAACAGTTGGAAACAGATAAAGAAGCTTCCGCAGGTAAGAGATGCAGTTCCAATGGCCTTCATGCCTCTAAGCAAAAAAAGATAAGCTTGTTCAAAGAACCACAAACCGTGGTCAGAAAGGGGCAGAAGTGCCTGGGTGTCAGGGGTCGAACCAGTTTTCTCAAAGGAAGTCATTACTTAATTGTGACCTTTTCCAACTCTAGTTCTGAATATTTTGCTTTCGGGATTCAACAAGGCTCACTGCGGGGGATCCTTATACTAATAAACACCACGATGAAATTTTTTAATGCCTCGATTCTTAGTTTAAACATTCAGATTTCTTCCTCAGGGACAGTAGAAATTTATGCTGCTGTTTCTAAAATAATGTCACTTCTGCTAAATAAACAGATTTTTAAAAAATAGAAATTAAGCATCTGAGGGCTCTCCAGGGTTATTCTTACAGACATTCCCTCCATGCTATGAAACGAGCCCAAGGCTAATAAGATACGTAGTAATTATAACACGTCTGGCCAAAAGATGTTCTTCCGTGTGTAAATATTTCATGGAGCCAGCACCATGCAATGGTACCTGCAGAGTAAAGTACTGCCTTGGTGAGCCCTAGGGAATCTTAACCACTTCTCATTAACCAGCTCCCCTTGCTTTCTGTACCTGGAATGGTGTTTCAAGAGACCGAAAGCCATTAAAAAGTAAAAACATCCCTGAAAGATGGATATTAACACTACTTACTAAGAGGAAGCATTACTGAGATTTCAAATGCAACATGCACAATAATCAAAAAGCTTACCTTGATGACCTGTTGGGGCAGAAGCAACTAGTCTAAAGAGAAACCACAAGTTACATCTATTCTACTAAGCTGGTAAAAAGACACTCCGTTTTACCTCGTTCTCTGGGGTGGGAGATGGCGTAACAGAACTCAAGTGACCCTTTCCTAGAACCCTGGAGATCTGCTGGGATGGAGACTGGGCCGTTCCCACTGCGTCGTTCCTGTTGGGATATGCCAGTAATAGGTCCCAGCGATGTCACTGATTCTTTTCCAGCCAGGCGGCAAATCTGGATCAGTCTGAAATGAGTGATCACTCCATATATCCGCTGAAAAATGGGGTGAGAAAAAGAGAAAATTTTATTAAAAGAGAAAGAGTCTTTCAATTTCAGCACTGTTCGTCAGGTGAACCCCACAGGCAGATGTGTCCATAGTCCAAATGATCAGTTCTTCCCGGTATGTTTGTGAAATCCATCCATACTGATGTGTGGAGCTGTACTTGGTAAAAGAGGTAATATGGAAACAAGTACAGAAGTGGAAAGGAAGGCTGAACTTGAGGACAGGGCACAGAAGCCTCACTGTCGAGTCATCCTACAGCTCTAAGAACCCTATGAACAAGCTAAAGCTCCAAACAGAATAAAATTCCCGAGCAAAATTCACATAGTTATGCAGAGTGTACTGAATGCTTTTGTCAATTAGCAAGATTTATTGGTTGGCATCATGTCATTGCCAATTATAAGTGTAAGTTTCTTAAAATGCTTTCTATGAATGAGTGCTGTGTTTATATCTTTCATGTGCTTTCAGAATCTCTCATTTGACTGGGACACCTATAAAATAGCAATAGTAGCAGTTGTTTGTAATACTCTAGAATTCTAACTGTGCACAAAAGATTCCTAAGGAAGGCCAGCCTGTAATCCAAGCACTTTGGGAGGCCAAGGCGGGTGGATCACCTGAGGTCAGGAGTTTGAGACCAGCCTGGCCAACATGGTGAAACCCTGTCTCTACTAAAAATATAAAAATTAGGTGGGTGTGGTGGCGCACACCTGTAGTCCCAGTTACTCATGAGGCAGAGGCAGGAGAATCACTTGAAACCAGGAGGCAGAGGTTGCAGTGAGCCGAGATCACACCACTGCACTCCAGCATGGGCGACAGAGTGAGATCCCATCTCAAAAAAAAAAAAACAACAAAAAAAACAAAAAGATTCCCAAGGAAAGCAGACTGAAAAGCCTTGGAAGTCAACAATGGACCAGACTGACTCTACAGACAGGCCAGTGATGTAAACATGTGAAGTGGAGTGTGGGTGACAGACAACAAAGAATGGTGGTGACCGTGGAAGACGGGCAAGCACCTGCAAAGTCCAATCATTCCAATTCCAAAAATTAATCCTTTCAACACTGCGAGGGCCAAATAAAATACGACTACTACACAATTCTCATCACATCTGGCCTTTCTATGTATCTTATCAGTTTACTGATTATCTACTGGCTTTAAAAATCTCATTCTTGGCCTTGAGTAGACTAGGAAACGGGTGACAATGCTAGAGAAGAGAGAAGAGAAGGGAGAGGAAGTAGAATGAGACAGTCACCGGGAGGGAGGGGCAGTGAGGGAATCATAGGCAGCTACATCAATGTAGGTAGGAAGAAAAACTACAAACTTTAGCTCTAAACCCGGAGATTCATTTTAGTCTAAGGATTAGGCTGTTTCCTATGTGGCCACGCAAAGCAGCCGGACTGCTTTCTGGCGATTCAAATGAGAACCCAAGTGGGCCTAGCTCTGTGCAAGTGTCGCTGCATCATGTGGGCAGGCATCATGGAGGCAGAGCCACCATCAGAAACAGAGAAATCAAACAAAGGGGCTGGGGCCGGGTGTGGTGGCTCACGCCTGTAATCCCAGCACTTTGGGAGGCCAAGGCAAGTGGATCACAAGGTCAGGAGATGCAGACCATCCTGGTTAACACACTGAAACCCTGTCTCTACTAAAATACAAAAAATTTAGCCAGGTGTGATGGCACATGCCTGTATCCCAGCTACTCGGGAGGCTGAGGCAGGAGAATCGCTTGAACTAGGGAGGCAGAGGTTGCAGTGAGCCAAGATTGCGCCACTGCACTCCAGCCTGAGCAACAGAGTGAGACTCCATCTCAAAACAAAACAAAGGGGCTGATGAAGACTATGGGCACAGATGTACATGCAGGCAGTCACTTTCCTCATTTAAATCTGCCAGAGGCAAAAGTGCCACTAGTCTCAAATTATGCTGGGAATTTCCCCCCCTCCCCCTCCACAGGGAGTGATACATAATTAAATAATTTCAAGTTAACCAAATTTTGCAGAAATTGTAATCAAACATGTGTTTACATTTCTTTGTCCTGTCTCCTTTTTAGGGGATGAAGGGGTCATTTCTGCTATTATTTTGTTTTCGGCATCTCAAGTGGGATACGTAAGGTAAAATATGTAGGTTTTGAGATTAAGTTGGAGAAAACCCTAGCAAGTGGGTTTCCCTGTCCCATTCTAGTGGTTCACAAACAGGGAGCTCTGGGGCTAGAAACTGAAAAGATACAAAGAAGCTGCCAGTTACCATTTCTGTGGTTTATGAGGTCTTATACATTTAGCCTAGTTGTCTTTACCACAGAGACAGTAACATGCAGGAAGAACAGCTGAATACACTATCAAAACAGGAGATCATGTCAGACCAACAGCAGAGGCCAAGGTTGGTGGCTTTCAAGCTGGGCTGCTAAGGGGGTACCTAGGGGTAGTATGAGAGGAACTTTGTGCTGAATGGCAGGAATAAGGCTGTTTTATCTTCGACCAAACGCACCCTAGTTTTATTAAGCTTATGCTGAGATTTTGTTGAAGTAAAATAAAAAAGGAGGTTTATTCTGTTGCTAGAAATAGATGGTAACGATGGTGCTGGTGACAGAAGCGAAGTGGGCACACCTACAGTATTATTAATAGGTCTAGAATCATTTCTAGAATCCCTTCCATATTACCTCACATTGGTTTAAAGGATTTAAGCCCTGTGAGGGTAGGCAGATATCATATCTGTCTTATTCACCACCATATTCAACACCTAGCATGGCAGGTATTCAATCAAAATCGGATGGATGAAGAGATGGGAGGAAGGGAGGAAGGGAGGGAGGGAATAAATAAAGAAGAAGGAAGAATTCAGGTATAACCTTAAGACTGAAATGATTAAAAAAAAAAAGAAAAAAAAAAGGAAGAAACAAGTGAATCAATTAGGTCTTCCAATGATGGGAACTGGAACTTGGCACTTAGCAAAAGAGAAATTCTAAAGAAATCAGTTCTGTGCGATTTCACAGAACAGAACAATTTCATGACTCCCAAGCTTACTAACATTTATCTGTCTCTTGATGGCATATGTGAATGTCCTCATGGATAAAAAGAAATATAATACAATAAATTAGAAAGAGTCCTGGGCTGGAGACCAAGAAATCTTGAGTGAGATTTTGTTTATTTTTCATACTGAGAATTTCCACAGGGAGGCAGGAAGTATGCCGAGTGAAGACTCTCAGCACCATCATACTTCATTTTGTTTAACCTTCATAGACCAATTTGCTTTGTTATTCTACATAGAACTACCCATTTACTTAGGCTGGGGTGGAGTAACTCCAGCCTGTAATCCCAGCACTTTGGGAGGCCAATGCAGACAGACTGCTTGAGTCCAGGACTTCAAGACCAGCTTGAGCAACACGATGAGGCCCAGTGTCTACCAAAAATACAAAAAATTAGCCGGGCATGTTGGCGCGTGCCTGTAGTCACAACTACTCAAGGGGCTGAGGATGGCCACGTGCAGTGGCTGACGCCTATAATCTCAGCACTTTGGGAGGCCTAGGCAAGTGGATCACTTGAGGTTAGGAGTTTAAGACCATCCTGGCAAACATGGTGAAACCCTGTCTCTACCGAAGTACAAAAATTAGCCAGGCATTGTGGTGGACGCCTGTAATCCCAGCTACTCAGGAGGCTGAGGAGGAGAATCACTTGAACCCAGGAGGCAGAGGTTGCAATGAGCCGAGATCATGCCATTGCACTCCAGCCTGGGTGATGGAGTGAGACTCTGTCTCCAGAAAAAAAAAAAAAAAAAGAAGAAGAAGGCTGAGGCGGGAGAATCACCTCAGCCCAAGAAGTGGAGGCTGCACCGACCCATAACCATGCCACTGCATTTTGACCTGGGTGATGGAACTGAGATCCTGTCTCAAAAAAAAAATGTACATATTTAAATAAATACTTTGGACTTTATTAAATGAGTCAGTGGTTTTCAATTGTTATCAAACTGGGGAAGAAGGCCAGGCACGGTGGCCCATACCTATAATCCCATCACTGTGGAAGACCAAGGCAGGTGGATCATTTGAGGTTGGGAGTTTGAGACTAGCATGGCCAATATGGTGAAATCCCATCTCTACAAAAATTAGTTGGGCTTGGTGGCGCACACCTGCGATCCCAGCTACTCAGGAGGCTGAGGCACGAGAATCACTTGAGCCCGGGAGGTGGAGGTTGCAGTGAGCCGAGATTGCGCTATTGCACTCCAGTATGGGTAACAGAGTGAGACTCTGTCTCAAAAAAAGCAGGGGTGGGAGAGGAAGAAGATAGTGGTGCAGGTAGGTGTAAGTCCAGGCCCTTCCTGAACTTTTCAACCACAGCAGCGCCTGTTTTGTCTGTCATTACACATTGGTCTTAATGTATGATTTTCTTTGAAAACAAGGGTCAGTTTTTCTTTAAAATGTTTACTTAAAATAAAGTTTAAACCATGGCTAAGGCAGGACAACAGTGGAGTCAAGCTATCTAAATACCAAACAGCTGCATCTGTAAAAGATTGTTCAGAGTGCTGCAAAGCCGCTTAATGGCCGCCCTCCGATGGGTACCACGGCATCACAGTGGACAGACGAGGCGGGAGGCAGTGCATGCAGACCAAAACAAAACAGGACTGTTGGAAAACACCAGGGGATTGCAGGAGAAAGCTTCAATCCCTTTGGTTCTCAGAAAATTACTTAGTGAAGCTTTGCTGAAGACAAGGCAAGCGGCTGAACACTGTGGAAAGGGAAGTGTCTGGCAGTGCCGCTGCCCTTCTGACTCTCAGCAGTTTGCTTAAGCTGAGCGTCCATCACGCAGCCATGTTTGATGGATCTGCTTAGAGCTTTGAAATCACAATGTGGTATTCTTGGTTTTCAGTGGGAATATTCTAAAGACCTCCACCCTGGAGAATGTTTTTCTGTTTGGGTGCATCATGTGCAGCAATACTCTTAGCGGGTGAGATGTGGCATTGGGCAGCCTGATGTACACCATGGGAACCCATCTCAGAGCAACTGGACTGGAGGACTGGAGCTCGCACCAACTGCGGGGGCTACTGAAGGGAAGGTTTACAGGAGAGTTCAACTGCAGAAATCTAATACAAAGCCTGCAGAGCTCTTAAAATGCCTCAAGTCACAACACAGTAGATATCCTTCCATACCAGTCAGCTCGGCCAAAATTAAAAAGTATTACAACACCAATTGTTGGCAGGCATGCAGCACAACAGGATCTTGTAGACACTGCTGCTCGCAGAAAGGTAATTTGGTGCAATCATTTTGGAAGAGAAAACGGTATTAACCAGTAAAGTGGAAGATATCTCTACTCTATGACCCAATAATTCCACACTTGGTATGTGCACCAGGTAACATATTCATATCAACATCACTGAAATAATCAAAACTTTGAGACAACCTAGACAACCATTTAAAACAGAATGAACTGGCTGGACACAGTGGCTCACGCCTATAATCCCAGTACATTGGGAGGCCGAGGCAGAAGGATTGCTTAAGTCCAGTAGTTTAAGACCAGCCTGGGCAACACAGGGAAATCTCATGTCTACTAAAAACTTTAAAAAATTGGCTGGGCATGGTGGCTCATGCCTGTAATCCCAGCACTTTGGGAGGCTGAGGCAGGCAAATCACGAGGTCAGGGGGTTGAGACCAGTCTGGCCAACATGGTGAAACCCTGTCTCTACTAAAAATACAAAAAATTAGCCGGGTGTTGTGGCACGTGCCTGCAGTCCCAGCTACTCAGGGGCTGAGGTGGGAGAATCGCTTGAACCCGAGAGGCAGAGGTTGAAGTGAGCCTAGACTGCGCCACTGTACTCCAGCCTGGTGACAGAGCGGGACGCCGTCTCAAAAAAAATTTTTTTTAATTAAAATAAAATTTAAAAAAAGACAATGAATAAATAAATTACAGCAGAATAAACAAAAACAAGCTATACACAACAATATGGATGTATTTTACAAAATATCATTGCTCAAAAGAAGGAAGACAAAACAGAATATAGCAATTGTTCAGATGTCCATTCATACCACGTTCAAGAACTAAACTACATTGTTTAGGCATATAGATGTAGATGGTAAAACTATAAAGAAATGCAATGACACAGTCATCACCAAAAACAGAAGAATGAATACCTGGAGTGGGAGAGAGACAGTGAAGATCACAGAGGGTTTTCTCGAGGACTTCTGGAGTATTAGAAATGCTGCATTTATTGACTGGGCGGCAGGGTCATCGATGCTGCCTTTATATTTATGTGTTAAGCTGTATGCTTACATGTAGGGACGTATCTCTATGTAGGTTGTTTCGCACAACTAAAAAAAATACCTCAGTGGTCTGAGATCAAAAGTTTCAGTTTTTTCTTAAAAGAGATATGCCGGAATAGAAAGCCGGCCTAGTCAAGGTATTTTTAAATACCAAAAAGATAATCCAAGCAAAAAGAATGGATTCATTCAAGACTCCTGCTGGCTCCAATGAGACCAGGAAACCAGAGGAGAGTCTGCGAAGATGTGATATAGCTCAGTGCAGCCATGGCTTGGTGCAACCAGCATGATAACTGGAAGTGTCAACGTGGCGGGGGACCTTCATATCTTGGCTCAGCCAATCCCTATCTGAGTGTCCTAGGACAAGTTACTCAACCTCTTTGGGCTTCAAATGCACATCTGTAAAAGGGGGATCATAAAATAGTACCTACCTCACTGGGTAGCATATAAAACACTTAGGATAAAGGTTAGCACACAGCAGGTGTGTTCACTGCATGGATGGTCACTGTTAGTGTTATCATCACCATCACTATAAACTGTAGGTCTCAAGAAGCCAATACTACAGCAGCACATTCAAGCCACTAAAGTCACAATATAAGAACATCTTTTCATAGGTCCCAAGGAAAATGCTCACTACAGAACCTCTGGGGTTAAATTATCATCATGGTTCAAAGGATAAGGACAAAAGATCTCTGTAATCCCAGCACCCTGAGAGGCCGAGGTGGGCGGATCACCTTAGGTGAGGAGTTCGAGACCAGCCTGGCCAACATGGTGAAACCTCGTTTCTACTAAAAATGCAAAAATTAGCCAGGAGTGGTGATGGGCGCCTGTAATCCCAGCTACTCAGGAGGCTGAGTCAGGAGGATTACTTGAATCCGGGAGGCAGAGGTTGCAGTGAGCTGAGACTACACCACTGCACTCTAGCCTGGGCAATGAACGTGAGACTCTGTCTCCAAAAAAAAAAAAAAAAAAAAAGACGAACAAAAGATAATCCTATGGTGACTTTCAGTGGAGGAGAAGGTCAGTTAGGCTCCCTCAGCAGGACCGGACTTCCAGGATCTGAGGAGGTCAGGCAAGTCCAGATTCATCCTCACCTGCCTTGCTGGTTGTCTTCCTTATCATACACTGTGTGTGCCCCTGGCCGGTGATGCCTCTACTGTGACAAAGCATCTTCTCTTTCTCCAAATGTCTCTCCTCTCTCAATTAATGTGGAAGCAAATATATTTCATAAGTTTTAAAATAAAGATTGAAGCCCTCATTCTCCATTTTTAAGCAGAGTTGTGAAACTTCTAGGTGTCTCTCAAACATAAGCCAACCCCAAATGAATAAATTTGTTTTGCATTTGAATATGATTCTGAGCTTCCTCCCCCAACTGTGGGTCTGAGGCCTTCATTAGGAAAAAGTTCCCCATCCATAAAGGAAAGCATGTTTTCATACATATCACTGCATTTAATGCTCACATAAATCCCAGCTAGAAGGCAAGGGTGGAATCTGGGTTCCTTCAGGGCTTGAACGCAAGTACTGTCATACTGCTGGGATGTTATAAAAGCTAGCAACAGTAACAACAGCAAGGACGCTGATGCCACTAGGTGCTGTATCACGCGTCCTGCGTCCTTCGCTGCAGGAGCTTGTGGTTTGTCATAGTTGCCCTATGAAGGAGGCACTATCTTTATCCCCATTTCTAGGGCTCAGAGAGGACACCAGATGGGTTTAAAGCCAAAAAGGTAAACTATGTCCTGATATAAAAATGGATTTTAGGCCAGGCACGGTGCCTCACGCCTGTTATCCCAGCTCTTTGGGAGGCCGAGGCAGGTGGATCACCTGAGGTCAGGAGTTTGAGATCAGCCTGGTTGCCATGGTAAAACCTGTCTCTACTAAAAATACAAAAAAAAAGATTAGCTGGCCGTGATGGCGGGCACCTGTAATCCCAGCTACTTGGGAGGCTGAGGCAGGAGAATTGCCTGAACCTGGGAGGAAGAGGTTGCGGTGAGCTGAGATTGTGCCATTGCACTCCAGCCTGAGCAACAAGAGCAAAACTCTGTCTCCAAAAAAAAAAAAAAAAAAAAAAAAATGGATTTTGCTTTTTCAGAGACCTGAGAAAAATCAGGATGGACAGCATTGGGAAATTAGAAGACGAATAAATAGGGGTGACAACATAACCAAACAATGGCTACAAGGCTGAGACTATGAGATTCGTAGCTGACGTGACCATGGTCAAACGGTGTGTGACAGCACTGAGATTCGCCCCTGCAGACCGGCCCTCAGCCCCAAACCACCCCGACATTCTAGGGATATACAAAATGAGAACACTTCCAACTCAGGCCTCTATCCAGGAGCCTCCTTTAAATGCCTTTCTCCTGAATTCTGCTCCAATAAATCCATGCCAGCCACTCCCGCTGGCCCATATATTTCTAAAACACTCCTGCTTTAGAAGGCTTAAAGATCAAATTCCTCTCCCCGAATGCTGCAGAGACTGAGATCCACGTGCTTCTCCACCGTCGCTCCTTTCTGGTCTCTTGTCAGCACTGCCTCTGGCCGAAGGCACTGTCACCTGCTGACAGGGGACAGGTCAAGAGTGGGAGCTGAAAGCTATCGGTGTCCTTTCAAAGGAGCTCTGCGGCCCTTCGTAATTTGTGCTTTTTGTTCTTTTGTGAGGGAACAGGAAGCAGGGCCTGGAAGTCAGAGAGTAAAAATAGCAAGGCGGAGAGCCCCACAAAGTCTCTCTTGTGCTGGGAGCCTTTTGGGCCAAAAGCAATACTTGCTCTGAGAACAAGGAGCCCATCTGTGAGCAGCAAAGACCGGCTCCTGCCAGCCACTTCGGGCGCCAGGGCTAAGGGTCTGGCTTCCGAACAAGGATCACTCCCAGGTGGGGCCAGTATATGAAGCAAGCCCACTTTTAATCACCCTCTCCCTTCTGGGCTCACTTGCAGAAATCCACGGGTCACATAGCAGCAGCTGGAAATTTCCTCTCCTGCTGCAGAGGGCACAGGAAGGAGGAAGGGGTGAAATGAAGGTCTAAATTAAGCAAGGTCTGTACTACAGAGCCCAAGATTTCCCTTGGGTCCTCAGGAAGGCAATTGCTCCCTTCCTCAACCTTCATGTACCCAGGGCTTTGGGTGTGCAAGGCATGGGGTGGAGAGGAAAGAGGGAAAGTGGCTTAATTCATTCAACAAATACTTCCTGTCTACTCTGTGCCAGACACTGGTTTACAGCTGGGGGTGCAGAGGTGATGACAATAGATGGGGAACTGCATGCATGGCCTAAGACACTGGTTCTCAAGCATGAGAGTCACCTCGAGGGCCTGTAAGAACACACACTGCAGGAAAGCCTCAGTCACTCGGCAGTGGGGCCCAGGAATCTGCAATCTCAGCTCACTGTAACCTCTGCCTCCTAGGTTCAATTATCCTGCCTCAGCCTCCCAGGTAGTTGGGACTGCAGGCACGCACTATCACACCCAGCTAATTTTTTGTATTTTTAGTAGATGTGTGGTTTCCCCATGTTGGCCAGGCAGGTCTCGAACTCCTGACCTTAGGTGATCTGCTCGCCTTGGCCTCCCTAAGTGCTGGGATTACAGGTGTGAGTCACCGTGCCCCGCCAGGAAGTCATTCTTTTCCATCAAACTCCATCTAACTACTAGCTCCACAGAAGAAGAAATGTGACATGTATATTTAGTCACTCATTCATCCACTTACTCATTCTTCCATATTGATGACCCCCTATAAATGACAAGTATTATCTAGAAGCTAGGAATACAGCAATGAGTAAGAGAAGCAAACTGGGTAATGTGATCAGTTATGTCTGGGGATAGGGCAGGCTATTTAAGAGGATGGTCTGGGAAGGCCTCCAAGGGAGTGAGGTCTCCCTAATGTAGGAGAAGGGCCAGCCTTGGGAAGAGACATGAGAACAGCATTCCTGGTAGAGGGAATAGCAAAGGCAAGGTCATGTGGCAGGAAAAAGCCTGTATGTCATTACAACAGGAAAGTCGCTTGATTAGGGGTGAGTTGTCTATAATACGGTGTAAAGCCTTGGCTAAAGATTCATCCTTTAAGCAAAGGATTATTTGAAGATATTATGTGAATTGGTTTTTTTTTTTTGATATGGAGTCTTGCTCTGTCCCAGGCTGGAGTGCAGTGGTGTGATCTCAGCTCACGGCAACCTTCGCCTCCCAGGTTCAAGCGATTCTCCTGCCTCAGTTTCCTGAGTAGTTGGGACTATAGGCGTGCACCACCAAGCCCAGCTCATTTTTGTATTTTTAGCAGAGACAGGGTTTCACCATGTTGGCCAGGCTGGTCTCGATCTCTTGACTTCATGATCCGCCTGCCTCGGCCTCCTAAAGTGCTGGGATTACAGGCATGAGCCACCAGTCCAGGCTGTGATTTGTATTTTTAGAAGATCAGAAGAATAATCTGCACAATGCTCCCATTCTTGAAGGGCTCTTTCTGATCTCTTACAAAGTCTTAGTGGCAGCTGCTACTACTAACTCTTTTGAGCAGTGTTATTCTTAACAGAGCTTAATGCTTCAATCCAAACTGTTTGAATTTAGCCTTAAAACTCTTTTTCAGGCTGGGCACGGTGGCTCATACCTGCAATCCCAGCTACTCGGGAGGCTGAAGTGGGAGGACTGCTGGAGGCCAGCAGTTTGAGACCAGCCTGAACAACATAACAAGATTCCATCTCCCTTCCCCAAACAAACATACCATATATATATATATATATATATATATATATATATATTTTTTTTTTTTTTTTTTTTTTTTTTTTTTTGAGATGAAGTTTCACTCTTGTCGCCCAGGCTGGAATGCAGTGGCGTGATCTCGGCTCACTGCAACCTCTGCCTCCCAGGTTCAAGTGATTTTCCTGCCTCAGCCTCCTGAGTAGCTGCGATCACAGGCATGCACCACCACGCCCGGTTAATTTTTGTATTTTTACTAGAGACAGGGTTTCACCATGTTGTCCAGGTTGGTTTCGAATTCCTGACATTACGTGATCCATGTGCCTCAGCCTCCCAAAGTGCTGGGATTATAGGTGTGAGCCACCGTGGCTGGCCCAAAAAATATCTTTCTGATCACACGGTGGCCCTCCTCTTTTGCCTGTCTCTTTTTTCTCTCACTGCTTAGTCCCTTTATTTTTTCCGGCCCAAAGTTTTGGTTGTCAGAATACAGCAAGCAGGGCTCTTCACTTCCTACAGCTTCACCACCAATTTTGGAAGATAATCAACAGCACAGAGCCAGGACTCTAGGTCTAGATCAAGATTAGGTTTGCTGAGGGTTCCAGGCAGTGAACAGAGGCTGCTTAGACTCTGATGTGAAATCGTCCTTAATCAAAGGAAAGGGCAGAAACACTGACTATGGTAACAAAGGGTCAGGCCCCAAAGTGTCCAAAATTTGGGAGCGCCCACAATCCTGACCAACCGGCCTGCCAGAGGGGAGGACGCCCACCCGAAGAGTTTCAAGGCCCTTACATATCTTAATGTGTCTTTCCAAGATATAATTTAGGCCTTGAAATGTCTACCACAGCCTCAGAAAAATTACACTTCATACTCAATTGAACTTCCCTGTGGTAGCATTATTTTAACAGTTGTTAAAAAAAAAACCCTTAACAGTTCTGGGAGTGTTAATTTCCTAACACCTTTCCTCATATTTTTCATTAAAAAATTAATGTTAAGATTTCTGAGTATCTTTGAAATAGGAAGCTATTTGTAGCTGAGGATTTTTCTGTTAAAGATTCTTGAGTAAATATTCCAAGAACTCAATACTTAAATGGGCCTTAAATTTGGGCTTTTTAACATTACATACTTCATCTATTTTTATCAAGAACGTTGGCATAAAATCAACACGAAAGTTTCTTAATTTAAACGCACGAGGCATAGTTTTTGCTGGGCTTACTCAACTACATTTTTCTCGGGGCTGCATTACTATCAGAAACAGGAGCTCTGTAGCCATGCCCACAGCCTGGAATCTAATCTAGCCCCAATGCCTGCTAGCTGTGTGACCTCAGACAAAATGGCTTCAATTCTAATGACCTGTCTGCTCTTTGTAAGACAGAGCTGATTTCAGCTCCTACCTCACAGGGTTGATGGGGAACATAGAATGTGGCATAAGCTGGGCACATAGTAATCACTCAGTAAATGTTTATTATTATTAGTTATCACTTGCTACATACAAATGTGGCTTTGGAAAAAAATATTCTGTAATACAAAACATTTTTCGAAATGCCATCAACCACAGAGTGTTTCTTCGTTAAAAAATGATTTCTGAGAGTCTGCAACACCCACATTTTTTTTAATTTAAAAGGTTATTTGTACTTAAATCAAGAAAACTAGACAACACTGGCCACCCACATGTCAATTTGGAAACAATGTATCACGTGAGAACACACTTGTTTGAGTATATATGGTGCCTCTTTACTCAGCACATGGCTGTTTTGTGTCATGCAGTTGAGCCCTTAAAGAAACAAAGGAAGTCAGAAAAAACAGTTTAAATCTGTTTTCTATTTAAGACAATCTTAATGGGGACTGATTCTGCTCCACCTCATATTCCCTTTTTTCTTTTTCTGAGACAGAGTTTCACTCTTGTTGCCCAGGCTGGAATGCAATGGTGTGATCTCGGCTCACTGCAACCTCTGCCTCCTGGGTTCCAGCAATTCTCCTGCCTCAGCCACCCAAGTAGCTGGGATTACAGGCGCCCACCACCACGCCCGGCTAATATTTGTATTTTTAGTAGAGACAGGGCTTCACCATATTGTCCAGGTTGGTCTCGAACTCCTGACCTCAGGTGATTGCTAGCTTTGGCCTCCCAAAGAGCTGGGGTTACAGGCGTGAGCCACCGCACCCAGCCGTCCACCTCATATTCTCATGAAAGTAGGCAGATAGGACGTGATCCAAGGTTGGTGGACAATAAAAGGAAATTGTACCTCTCTGTTCAAAGACTATTAACCAAAGCCAAACACAATATAGTTAGGAGGACTTTGCACACAAACTTAAAAGTAAAAGGCATGAAATGTAAGCAGCTAAAAATTACCCAGAAGGAAAATTTGTATTTGTAAATATTCACCCATCCATCGGTCCATCCATCCATCCACCCATATACTTACATTTAAGGTGAATCATATGACCTGGTTATAGAATATTTTAGATGTAATATATTTTAATATTTTCATCATCACTGGAAAGTCGAATTCTAAACACCTACACACACAATAAAACATATATTTTCTAACTAGTGATAGTAAAGTCTTGAGATGATGTGAACTATAACCTAAGAACACTATTTCCTTTTACAGCGTGCACACAGTTCAACATAGCACTAGTGAGAAACCTCAGGCTTAAGGGTCTTCCTTCCCAAAAAGCTTAAAAACAAAAACCTAAAATTTGAGTGAAGATTTGTATTTTACTTTAAGAAAACTAGAGACAATCATGGTAATCTCAATTTTGTTTTCCTGAGAAGCACTGGGAAAAAAACTGCATTGAAATCCATAACTCTTCAAAATCCAAAAGCCTAAGCATAATAATGAAAGGAGAATATGTGTAGGTGAGCATGGTCTTGAAATCAGCAATTTTTGAGAATTTTCTCTCTTTCTTTTTTGAGACAAGGTCTTGCTTTGTCACACAGGCTGGAGTGCAGTGGCACGATCACGGCTCACTGCACCCTTGACCTCCTGGGCTCAAGTGATTCTCCCATCTCAACCCCCTAAGTAGCTGGGACTACAGGTGCCTGCCACCACGCCCAGCTAATTTTTAAATATTTTGTGGAGATGGGTTCTTATTTCGAAGTCCAGGCTGGTCTTGAACTCCTCACCTCAAGTGATCCTTCCGCCTCGGCCTTCCAAAGTGTTGGGATTACAGGCGTGAGCTGCTGCACTCAGCCTTAATTTTTGATAATTTTAGAAAGTAAAGATCACATCATATTTAGATAAAATAGCCACCAGGCTTTATTACTATTTCCTCCAGCTGCCTGCCTATCTCACTCCCCTAATGAGTGACAGCAATACATCCTGTTCAATATCAGGCAGGATTATTTAGGTTTTGCAGGAAGACTATCTAGTCACTCGTCCTAACCACAGTATTCCAGAAAGATCTATGATCACACGGAAATTAAGCTAAGGGTAACTGCACAACATCATCCAGAGAATGTGCCCGCTGCCACATCCTCTGTCAACCCAACCTTTCAACTTCATTTTATTATTATTTCAGAGTGTGCAGCAGGAGAAGAGAAGACAAAATACAATCAGGGACATGAATCTTTCTTGAGCTTCCATACAATTAAACAGATAGAATTACTACTGGCACCACACGCGTTCAAGGTAGGCAGGTTTGAAGATATATTAAATGGAGATAATTTTCTTTCTGTTATTTTGTCAGGATCTTCAGTATGCTTTTCTCTTAGAGCTGCAGTCCTCCGGCTAGTATACAACAGCAATGATGACAAAATGGAAGCTACGTTAAGGGTTGCCTTGATCAACTCCAATGTCATTATTCTTCTAAATGGTGGCATGCCAGGACTTGATTTCCCACTTACGATAAATACTTCAACAAAAGATGATTATGGAGAATTTAGGCAATTGACACAGTATTCAGTGACAATTTGGCCTTTTATCAGCATATGACAAGTTCAAGCTGAAGTGGGTGTCATGTTTTGTAAAAATTAAAATCGATGTGTAGGAACATTATTATACTACACTCTCATAGATTAGAATGCATATTATATATATATATATGCATAGACTATATATATTTTATTTCTGATATCAGAACTACAGCATGCACTTGCAGAGCACTATAGGACTTCCAAAGAGCTATAATTAATCCAATCTCATTTGATCCCACAAAATCTTGCTGGAGGCAGAGCAGATATTATTCCCATTTTACTAAAGAAACAGATTTCAGCAATGTTAAATAACAACTTGATTGAGGTTGGGAAAATGCTTATCATTTGGCTGTGGAAAAACCTTGGTGTATTTTTGTTGGGGAGCCATCCTATTCACTAAGTGTATTTTAAAGGTTAAGTGCCCTTAAAAAAATCAGCAGAATGGAGGTAAATTGTTCAGCCTGTCAGAGTGGTTAATGGACAAGCTTTAATATTTGATGTAAAAAAGGATTTTAGACTATGGATGGGGAGGAGGAGTACAGAGAAAACGTTTTTCTGCAATTACGTTGTAAAAACATACTTAAAGGGATCAGAGTAAAAGATCCTTTCTTATTACTCCTCTGAGATATTTATTCTCTACCTACATTAAAAAAAGAATTAGAGGCAGCCTATATAAATGTATTTCAGCCAATAAATAACACAAGAGAATAGACCTATGAGGTTAAGATATTTAAATTATTGGTCAAAAAATTTACAAAGTTTTAGTTATCTAATAAAAGAAGTTCATCAGAAACTAATGTTTTTTCTGTTTTTGATGCTCATCAAAGCCAGGGTTCATCAATAGCCAGTCTTTCCTACAGTAATATATATTTTTAGTTAGTAACACGGTCACCTGCCAAAAAAAGACTACATTTCCCAGCCTCCCTTGCAGCTGGGTGTCGCCATACAAGTAAATTCTAACCTTTAAATTGTGAAACTCAAGGACTGTATGGCAATTTCCAAGAGCCCTCCTTTAAAAAAAGCAGTCGGGCATACTTTTTCCTTCTGCCTGCAACAGAGATGCTGCATTGGACCATGAGGACATAGCCTAGGGACAGCAGAGCAGGAAGGTGGAAGAAATTTGGTTTCTGAAGTCCTTGTGGAGCAGAGCCATCATATCAGTGGACTGCTACTGCCAGGCTTCTATGTGAAAGGAAAATACATTTTTATTGTAATAAGGTATAGTTATTTTGGAGTCTTGTATTACTAACAGTTGAAGTTCATCCTATTTCATTCATCTCATAGCAGAAAACTAAATTCCAGACCTAATATCTAGGAAAGAAACAGCTTCTAATGGTTAGCTTTCCAATGTCCTATTCAAACACAAACCTATAGGCATCTAAATTATAGAGCTGGGCTAAGAAACCAGTTTCCTGATTCCCATCTGGCCCAAGACTCTTTCTAAAACATCATATTGCTGGAACATAACTTCATCGGTTATGATTCATTCATTTTCCACCACCCACCAATCCAAACATCTTAACCTCATTTCCAAACATTGTCAAAAATGCAGACAAATGCAGACCAAATGCAGACACTGCATTGGGCTTATTTTTTCACAAACTTCAAGAAATACCCACAGGATTCAGCCAACCACAAGCAACATCCAGTCATTCATCTGAATCAAGGCTTTTAATTCTTTGATCTATGCCATTCTCCTCCCCAAGCCCCTCCATTTGCTACGTCAAGAGAGGAAAGCAAACATTCTCTAGGGAGAGAGAAAATGCCAAAACCAATTAGCTACCACACACCTGTGGAATAGCTTGGTTTTCCTTTCCCAGCAATGAAAAAGTGATATGCAGAGCTCTGAGTTTTTCAAAGAAGCAGGGGCTATTGACAGAAAGGAGGCAGGGGTATTTGTGGATCCCATCTGCCAGGGATGCATGTATAGAAACTGACATTTTTTTTATTTTTACACTTCTCTAAAATAGAATCTAGCATAAGACAATATTAGGTAATTGAGCCAAAATTCCAGGAAAGGACCAATACATGAAATAATTATTCTCCAAACTTTCAAACAATAATTCATGCTCAAAGTTTAGAAGGACATCTTCCTTTCTGTTAACATGAGAATATGGCCCTATTTAGTGTTTAAATTGCAAATTCTCAGTCGCAAAAATGTTCAAAAAGTTCTCATATCAATGCTATTAATCATAAATTGAACGGATCTAAGTTCCTTAAAGCAAAGACCAGATTTGTTGTTCTTTTTACTGTATCAACCAAGGGACCACAAACATGTCCCATATGTCATAGGTGGGCAGTGTAAGTTTTCTGAATATAAAAGAATGTATTTGGGAGTGGTCCCCTTTTTTCATATCTCATTCTGAGACACTATAGAGGTTGCCTAGATAACACCTATATGAATGGAAAAGAGGAGGACAAGAAGTGGGGGAAGGAAGGAAGGAAGGAAGGAGGGAGGGAGGGAGGGAGGAAGGGATGGATTAATTCAGGTGGGGTTAGGGAGTACATACCACCATACAACCTGCTTGGGGAATCTGAGTCCTCTTTTGCTATGGCATCCAAAAAAGATTCAGAAATGCTGTTTGCTATTTTTTTAATCACCCACAAATGTACTAGTTAACCCACTAGGCCTCGAATTCCAGCCAGTAGCTAAAATTATTTTCCTATGAGAAAAATGCTCTTGAAGCAGTAGAGGTTTCTTATCTGCAGGGTCTCTGGGAAGGTTTCCAAATTTGTTACACTACAGAAATAGTTTGGTTCTTTTTTTCCCCTTCCTTATCTCAAAATCTAAGCCTCTCACTTGTGAAAACTATGATTTATACCAGGTTTTTGTCCTGGGCTAGCTCCAGTTCCTTCTTTCTGGACCTACTGGTAGTTAGTGTCCATTTGTTAATGATGGTCTTTCGGCTCTTGAATTATGGCATGTCCTAAGCATCTTCTTCCTCAAACTCATTCCATTACTTTTTCTTTTCTTTCCCTTCCTCCTTTCATTTCTTTTCTTTTCTTTCTTTTTTTTTTTTTTTTTTTTTTTTTGACAGGCTATTGCTCTCCACTGCCGAGGCTGCCGTGCAGTGGCACAAACATGGCTGACTGCAGCTTCAAACTCCTGGGCTCAAGCAATCTTCCCGCCTCAGCCTCCCGAGTGGCAGAGACCACAGGCGTACACCACCACACCCAGCTAACTTTTTTTATTTTTTTTTGCGAGACAGGGTCTCACCATGTTGTCTAGGCTGGCCTCAAATTCCTGGGCTCAAGCGATCTTCTTATTTTGGCCTCCCAAAGTGTTGGGATTACAGGTGTGAGCCACCGTGCCTGGCCTCTATTACTTTTTTGATGAAAGGAATTACTATAAATGAAAGGCCTTTGAGAGAAGACTCTGCTCATCACAAATAAACGATCCTTAGATTTCAGAAGTGGGAACAGGGAAACATTCTTTGGAAGCAAATGAATCAGATGCGGCATCAAAAGTCTTCCTCACTGCTGACAAAACTACTGACAAGTATTGCCTATTTTGGCAAACATCAGTGGGGGACCAAGTATATGGTCAAGAGGTTTGTCCTAGACAGCTGTTTGTGCTTTCTTCCTCGTAGAAACAAACATTGCCTGTCTTCCTGTGTTGCAGATGTGCTTTGATGAATGAATTGAGTGCATTTACCCATGTCTTTAGAAAATATTACAGTGGGAAGTACCCAACCATGGAGCCCAGAGTGGAAAGGAACTGCGTGAAAGAAAACAGAATTCAAAAAATTTCCTTTGAAGAATGCAACAGTACAAGTTACTTTTAAAAGCAAGAATGTGACTGGGTGCAGTGGCTCATGCCTGTAATCCCAGCACTTTGAGAGGCCCAGGCGGGCAGTTCATGAGGTCATGAGATCGAGACCATCCTGGCCAATATGGTGGAACCCTGTCTCTACTAAAAATACAAAAAAAAATTAGCTGAGTGTGGTGGCGCATGCCTGTAGTCCCAGCTACTCGAAGGGCTGAGGCAGGAGAATTGCTTGAACCCAGGAGGCGGAGACTGCAGGGAGCTGAGATTGTGCCACTGCACTCCAGCCTGGGCGACAGTGTGAGACTGTCTCAAAAAAGAAAAAAAAGCAAGAATGCAATTTCAGTGTAAATTTTCCATGGGCTTTCTTTTTGTTAAGAGTGATACCTTTTTACCCCCCGCCGCCGCCATTTTTGCTTCCATGACTAATTCATTTAAAAAATAAATTCTGCTCTGCTGATGGAGCAAGAACTGAAGATTTTCGTACTGTGAATAAAGGCTAGCTACACTTGCACTTGGCCCAGATTTCAACTTGTCACTCAGGAAAAGCTTGACCCTCTTTCATGGTCACCCAGTCTGTTTGAGAAACACACCTACAAGCATGGAACTGGTAAACTTTCCCTAAAAAAACAAGCCATAACTGATTCACCTGCCTATCCAAAGGATCTGATTCAACCAACAATTGGAATGCTGTTGGGCAAAACAACATAAAATTATATCCATATATTCATCAATAAAAATACGATAAATCATTATTTTCTCCAAAAGAAGTGAACAATACACACCTTATGACTCAGTAATATCAAGTGTGTATGCCACATGCCTTCTCACGCAGTTCCATTAGAGGAACATGTGGGGGTGCTCCCTGTGGTGCTGGGAAAATGGGGGTAACCTGCGAGTCCATCACTCTACCAGGGGAAAGGTAAATAATGTGCTGGTTTCAGCTGGGTACGGTGGCTTATGCCTGTAATCCCAGCACTTTGGGAGGCTGAGGTGTGCAGATCATGAGGTCAAGAGATGGAGACCATCCTGGTCAACATGGTGAACCCTCGTCTCTACTAAAAATACAAAAATTAGCCAGGCATAGTGGCGCATGCCTGTAGTCCCAGCTACTCGGGAGGCTGAGGCAGGAGAATCGCTTGAACCCGGGAGGCAGAGGTTGCAGTGAGCCAAGATCACACCATTGCACTCCAGCCTGGTGACAGAGCGAGATCCTGTCTCAAAAAAAAAAGAAAAAGAAAAAGAATGTGCTGAATTTACAGCATGGAGCACCATCCAGCTGCTGGAAACAATGCATCCGATGTACACATAGCCTATGGATATACATCTCCAAAACACAGTACATGGGGAAAAATACCCTTTAGTAAATTAAAGCACACACACACACACACACACACACACAAAACAATGCACAATGCAAGTACAGTTTTGAACAAAAAGTTACGCATTAAACACATTAGAATGGATAAATATTGGTGGAAAAAATGGGAGCTAGGTAAGGAAATAACAGCAAGTAAACAAGTACATTAAACAAGAAGGATGCTTTGCATGCATGAAGCAGGGATGAAAATATACCATGAATTATGGCATATAATTAACAGCTTACAATTTAAGTCCAAAACAAACTTGCCTTCTTACATTTATATATTTCCCTTAACTGTAAAAATACTAACGAAAAGTCATCAAAAATACAGACATTGTTTAAATCACTACTGAAGGAGCTCAAGGCTCCGAGGAGTTCCAAGTCCTAGAGCTGTGCTGTCTGATAGGGGAGTCAGTGGCCACCGCAGGGCTACGGAGCATATTAAATGTGTCTAGTCCAAAGTGAGATGTGCTGTCAGTATAAAACACACATGAATTTGGAAAACAATAAAAATAATATAAAATTATAATATTTATATGGATTCTATGCCAAAATGATAACATTTTATATACATTGAGTTAAATAAAATAGATGATTAAAAGTAACTTCATCTATTTCTTTTTACTTATTTTAATGTGGCTATTAAAATATTTAACATTAGGCTCACATTGTATTTCTCATGAAGGGCACTATTTTAGAGGCTTGCAGTGGGCCAGTGGTTCAAGAGAGATTCTTTTTATAAAATATATCTGGAGCCTCAAATCGGAAGTCCTAGACAACATCGTGTGGTCCCATGACTGGAAGGATACAAAACTTGTTCTGAATTAAATATTAAAATTCTAGATAAGGAATGACCCACAATTTTGAAACACTCATAACCTTCTATTGCTCTCACTTTTGACATTTTCAGTCTTCTCTAGAATTAACACTGCTCTTTACAAATTCAAGTCCAATCCTTAAAACTAAACATTATTTATTTTTTAAATTATTTAATTATTATTATTTAAACTATAAACTAACATTTAAGTCCAATCCTTAAAACTAAGAATATTCTTAAAAGAATATAACTCGTACTGAAACTATGATTTAAATTGGAAAAAAAAACATAACTTATCAATATAGATACACAAATATGTGATTAAGCATCTGGGAGGTGTTTTTAAAATCAAAATGGCTTTGGTATGAACAATTTAGAGATTATATGCTCAGTAATCCCTCCCCACTTGTTCTCTCTGTCACATGTGCGCTATTTTCCTCACACTCTTTTATATGCACCAACTGCTATGTAGTAAAGGCTGCCACACACTTTTATGGCAAGATCCTTGCATTTTCATCTTTGTGATGCCAGCAGCGCCTGTCTGGAGCACTGCTATGATGCTGGCTGCAGTAGGGAAGGTGTGGCCAGGGCCGTGGACTCCACCAGCCAGAGGAAGCCAGGAATAGGCAGAAGCCTCTCCACCTTCCAAGTTGGAGGGGCAGGAGCACCACCCCCCTGGGCCCAGCTGCAGCCGCCCAGCTGCCAGTGTGGACCCAGGCATCTCTGCACTATTGGGGGCCTAGGAAGCCCCTCTGCCCCTGCAGGCTCAGAAGTGCCTGTTCCCACTGCCTGGCCTCTCCTCGCTCCCAGTGCCCACTCCAATTTTGGAGCAGTTGTGGCTGAGCCTGGGTACTGTCACAACCCAGATGGGTGTGCACACACTTGAGGCAGTGCTGGCATGCCAGCCTCCTTTGCCTCAGTCCCCCTCCAAACTTGGGCATCGAAAAGCACAGGAGAGAGGCTGAGGGGAGGTTAAGGGTGGCTCAGCACAGGCCTGTAGGCACGCCTCAGCACGAACAGTCTGGGCACTATAGGCACTGTGGGTGGCAGGTTAATGATGGCAGGAGGCAGATAGCCTCCTGGGCGGAAGGGTTGGGTCCCCCAGTGAAACCGCACCTTCAGGCCAGGGATGGCCAGAGGCCTAGGGGCTGGGCTGCCAGTTCCATGGATTGGAGTGAGAATTTATGGTGCTTTTTAGGCCTGCCTATCCCACTTGTGGACCAATCAGCACATATTTCTTCCCCTCTGAAGCCCATAAAAACCCCAGGTTCAGTCAGACTCAGGAAGATGACAGATGACCTGCCAGTGGAGAGGAGCTAGCCCAGTGGGTGCTGAGAGCTAGGCAGACAACAGGACAACCTGGCTGTGGAGAGGAGCTACCCACTGTGGGTCTCCTCTCTGCTGAGAGCTGAACACTTAGCGGGATGCTCTGCCTGTGGAGAGGTGCTACCCACTGCGAGTCTCCTCTGAGCTGTTCTGTTGCTCAATAAAGCACCTCCTTTGCCTTGCTTACCCTCTACTTGTCTGCATACCTCATTCTTCCTGTACGTGGGACAAGAACTTGGGACCTGCAGAATGGCAGGGCTGAAAGAGTTGTAACACAAACAGGGTGGAAACACGCCCTTTACTTGCCATGTTGCAAGCAATGAAAAAAGAGCTGCAGCTCTTTGGGGAGCCCAGGCCTAGGAGCTCCCTGAGCCAGGGCTGTGACTCCCTCTTCGGGGCTCTGTGGTTCCTGGCATCTCCAAGCTTCTGGGCACCACCACATTCCCCAGTGCCAGCCATGGAAGCTGCCTGCAGTACGCCTGGTCCAGCCACAGCCTCACAGGGAGCCAGTGCTCATGCCAGCACCTGGAGCTGCCCGCCCCACCACAGCTGGTGTGCCTGGCTGTGTGCAGTGGCTGGACTCCACTGTCACTCACACATCCCTTGCTACTCATGTCTGGCACACTTTTGGCAGGTGTGGGATCCAGGCCAGTAGTACAAGCCGAGTATAGCCTGCCGGGTCAAGTGGGTGGAATGAGCCGAGCAGGCCTGAGCAAAACTCGGGCAAAGGTTCCAGCAGCCAGAGGTTTCAGGCCAGAAAAGCGACACCTCCAAGGATCCTGTGACATTTGTACCCCTAGCACTGAGCACAGTGCCTGGGATATACGGTTGGTCACACTATCCATCATTAAGTGGAAGGGAGGGCTTTTAGAAGGGTAGGCTGAGATGCTGGGTAGAAAAAGTCTGAAAATTTACATTGTTGAGATAGCTTTTAAAAAGCATAAAAAGTGCCAAACACTGAGCAGTGTTTTCACATTTCATCAACAGCAGCAGCCACACTTCTACTGAAGTTCTGACAGTGTGCCAGGCCCTGTTGCTCTAAGCACTTTCTATGTATCAGCAACCCTTTAAGGTTGGTGTCATCTTCTCCCCATTTTACAGCAGACACATAGAAGAGGGAAGTAATGACTACGATCCCAAGCTAGTAACAGTGGGCTGGGATTTGAGCTAGGATGTCAAATACCAGAGCCTATGTTCCCAAGTACCCATTAGTCAATATACAAAATTCTATTTCAGAAATTGACTCTAGAAAAGTACAGTGCTCTTAGATCCATGCTCTGCTTGCTAACCTTCTTAATACTGCTTTGGTCTACACTTTCCAGGGCCTCACTTGGATTCAAAACTGGCTTCATGACGGCTTATTGTGACTTCAGTGCTCCCTATAATCATACTACAGTCATTAATTTCTCATAAACATCAATTTCAACCAATTCTTGACCCTCTTCCTGTACAAAATGAGATTTCCTCTAGAATGACACTGCACATAATGCCCTCTTCAGTATGGTTTCTCCTCTCTGCCATCTCATTTCCTAATGCCCCATTCCAATCCAGTATCCAACTGGACACTCGCTAGTCTTAAAATATGCCCTACATTTCTGTATCCCCGGGCCTCTGCTGGTCTTCTGGGCTGGAATCTCCTTTTCTCTATCTGACACTAAAACCTGTTCATTCTTCAAGGGTCACTTCCTCCACAAAGCTTTTCCTACTCACCCATTATTTAAATGAACCTGTTCCTCTCCTGATATGGTTTGGCTATGTCCCCACCCAAATCTCATCTTAAATTGTAGCTCTCATAATTCCCACATGTTCTGGGAGGGACCTGGTGGGAGATAACTGAATCACGGGGGCAGTTTCTCCCTATACTTTCTCGTGGTAGTGAATAAATCTCACAGGCTCTGATGATTTTATAAGGGGTTTTCTGCTTTTGCTTGGCTCTCGTCTGGCACTCATGTCTTGACACTCTTCCTGTACAAAATGAGATTTCGTCTAGAATGACACTGCACATAATGCCATAATTCTCTCTTGCCTGCTGCCATGTAAAATGTGCCTTTTGCCTTCCACTATGATTGTGAGGCCTTCCCAGACACATGGAGCTGTGAGTTCATTAAACACCTTTTCCTTTATCAGTTACCCAGTCCGAAGTACATCTTTTTCAGCAGTATGAAAATGCACTAATACATCTCTGTACTACTATTTCCCTTTAGAGACAAATCATCAGTGCAAATTTTGACTTAGCATTATAGTTTCTAGTGTGACACTCCCACCTCCCTCAGCTCCAACACTTTGAAGTTAAGGACCGTATATGTGTGAGATCTATAATAAATGCTTGTGAGAAGAAAATCTAATAAAAAGTGAAAGATGTTTTTTTTAGGACTCTACATACCACATTCATGACTTTAGAATTTATTATACAGGCAACAAAATGATATCAAGAGTTTGGAGCAGAGAATTCATATGTTTTGAGATTATTATTATTGACAACAGAGACAACAGATGAGATGAAATTATATTAGTGTAAAAAACGATTTATCCTAACATGTGTTCAAAAATTACATGCCAATGAGTTAAAATATAGAGCCGAAGTAACATATAATTACGAATTCTGCATCCCCCATTTAATTTTGCTATCAATATAAATCAGTGATTAAAAACCCAGTCACTGGCCATTTGAAAGCGTCCTCCTCCCAGCGTGTAACCGTTGTCATGACAACATGACTTCCAGCTGTATCTCTGTGAACAAGCTTATGTTTAAAGGCGGAGGACGAGAATCAACTAGGTTAAATAAAGAATACATTGACCAGTTTTGGACTGTAAAGGGAACATGTTTCAAGTCAAGGTTACCCAATATAATCTCTTTAAAATCCTTTTAAAATAGACTCAGGCTGCACTTTTTTCATCAATAAAATTGTGCTTAGCATCTATATTCTTCACATATAATGATAACACACATACTTAAAGTGTTACATAGCAGCCTGTAATTAGTCAGGGATTTTTCAAAACATATCCTGCCCTTCCAGGTACTGATATTATCCTAAACCTGCCTATGTCAGAGGGCATCCATCTTTCTTCTGCCCTCACCTTCATCCCTTCTACAGGATGTTTTCTCATTGGGAAGCATCCCTTTATTCAAAGGAGATGGGGAAGAGGGATGGAGGCCCATTATGCTGGAAGTCATTCTCTCTCCTACCCTCCCACGTTATCTAACTTGGCATGACTATATAAATTAATTTGAAGGTTCTATAAGAACCACTAATTACTCATTAATAAGGGTCATGAATAAGTGAGAACTTGACTTAAATGTTTATGAACAAAATGAAGACACTTCCCTTAGCATGACACTACCCTCAATGCCCTCTTCAGCATGGTTTTCATTTCCTCATTTTTTTCTCATTTTCCTCAGAATCAATGTCCTCATTTTTTCCAAGCATTGATTTTAGATTAACTTTGCAACCTGTCCCCCTCCTCCTTTTGAGCCAAAGACATTTAAATTAACTGCATTTTGGTTTTGTTTCTTTAAGACTGAAGACAGCCTCATGCATCCATTCTACTTCAGCAATGGTCTTGCCAGTGAGACCAGAATGCTCTGACACCATGGGCTAGACTCAGTAGTTCTTTTGAGGGGTAGTTCCCAGCTCTTAGGGATATATGAAAATGTATAGGAGTGACAGGTTCTCACAATGAGGCACCACTGGTAGGCAGAGGCCAGGCACGCTAAGTGACTGCAATGAGCAGGGCAGGTTAGCCAAGGGTAACTGTCCTCATTTCCTGGAACCTGGCCAGTTTTAGCACTGGAAGTCCCACAAGCCAGGAAACCCCTCAGTCCCAGGCAAATCATCACCTTAAGTCAAGCACAAACCAAACACTGTCCCTTCCCTAACATTGGAGAGCTCCTCTCTCGGACAGTACACACACATTTGCCCCTATGTCTTCTAAGAATTCTCCATGGTCCCATAACTAAACAGTCCCCCTTGTGACTGCGCCCTTTATTTACAGTTTATGTGTCAGAGGAGAAGCATTTTCCTTTATACATACATGTAACCTTAGAAATTCCTAGCATCGGTGAACCTTCAAGCTAGCTTTTGTGAGAATGATTCCTGCATCACGGCTATGAAACATGTTCTTACTGCTCAGTAGATTTCTACCAACTGATAAACTCCAGCAAAACATAACAACAGGGGGCTACTCACACAATTCTTTTTTACAAGACTCAAACTCTAGGAGGAAGAAAAAAATTAATCTTAAAATTTAAACATAATGAGAAACAGACCAGTGACTTTTAAAATCTGAATTATCTTATCTTTCATTTCTTTCATTAATTTTTTTACAAGTAATTTCCTCCATTACTTTTAAGCTGAGAAGGCACGTTATACTACTGACAAGTGTAAAAACTAAATTCTCTACTTATTCATTCGAATAAAGGACACAATAATTGAAGTGAGATCTCTAAGGATTACATTATACATCTTCATGCAAAAGCAGTAGAAGCTTTCTCTGGGAAAATGGTTAAGTCAGCTGCTTTCCATTCTCTTTAAATTTTCCCATTCTGAGGCTATTAGACAACATAACTGCTCATGGATTCTGCAATATTTTTACCAGAAATGTTTTCCTTATATGGACATCAAAGAAGCACTGATCTCTGTTTAGTAACAGAACTTAAGAGGCCTGAAAGAGTTAATATCTCTAATTTAGTACTAGAAAATGTTTTAAAAGTAGAGAAAGAAAACCTATCATATATCCCCTTCTTTTGACATTTTTTGAGTCTTAATCTGACACCAGGTGGCAGATATTTTGCTTTAACATTAAAAGTAGTGAAAGTAATCCCTTAAATTCTTGGTCTAGATTCAAACCACTGACTTATTAATAGATATGAAAAGCCTATAGTGCATAATAAATCCTTTCATGTTCAGATTTGAGCTTTAATTTAACTTCAGTGTGTATCCTTATGGGACAATCAATTTATGAGAAGAGTGACCAGAGAAAACTAAAAGATGAGATTTGGTTTCAATCTCTAAACAGAATAAAAGTGCTCTCAACCAAAAACAAAATTCCCACAAATAAAAATCCACACTTAAATAAAGACTATTTTTACTGCATGGTTTTATAAAGGATTAATCCAACAATCCTTTAAAATCATAAAATCCCTAATATATTTAATTTGTCCAATTTTCTATACTTTAAGCCATCTACTAACTATCAGAACCTCCTAAATAGTAAATACAAGACACTCATTCACTCATTTATTTGTTCACCAATTCATTCAGTGCACATGTGCCAGGAACCAGGCACTGAACTAGGTGTTAGAAGTGAACACAGGCGACCACGTGGCTGACCTCATGAAACTCGCAGTCCACAGGTGAAGAGTGGAAGCTAGTTAGTAATTTCCAGTTACACTGTGTGTCATGAGAGAAGTAAAGAATCCCATGAAGTTTTAACTCTGGTGAATATAGTTGATGTATTAGATTACTAGCTCGATGCAGGCAAGGACAGAGTCAATTTTGCTCAGTACTTATCCCCATGGCCTGTCTAAGATCTGGCACTACAGTGAGTGCTTAATAAGTAAATGAATTCCACAGCCTTGAATCGTAGACTCCAACATAAACATTTCTAGATATATCCTCAGTCAGAAGTATTTGTTGAGAACCAGTGAAATGTACAACAAATTCTGTCTTTGACATTAGATTCTTTCCTTTCCATAAACATACATTTGAATGACATATAACCCTTTTATCCCAAATGTGCAGAATATTCTCTAATTTCCCCTTCAGATCTACTCTCCGTCCTTTCCACCCTTCTGTGTATCCTGAGGCTAAACTCTATGGACCACATCAATGAGCTCTCTTGGCAGGTTCAACCAGTGAGAGACTCAGCAAGTGGTAAGAGCTTGTGAAGAGAAGGAAGTCAGAATACTAACACCCCAGCTTCCTTTCTCCACAACACAAGTTAGCTTGGGCTACAGTCAGGCCATCCTCTCAAATTCATAGGTGCCAGTCTAGCTCTGCCTGGGTTCCAAGAACTTTCTCTGGACTTAGCCCCTCAGGCCTGGATGTGCTAATGAAAATCTGCGGCTGATAACCCTGGAAGCCTTCCCCATATCTTGGAAGTTTTTCTTGAGTTTGCTCTCACCCCCTGTGTCTCACTGGAGTAATCACCTATTTCCCTCTAAGGCTCTGATTCATACAGAAATGTATTATAGTTGTATTTATTTCCTAGGGCTGTGGTACCAAAGTATGGCAGAGTGGTTAAAACAACAAAAATCTATTGTTCCATAGTTTTGAAGGCAAAAAGTCTAAAATCAAGGTGTTGGCAGGACCACGCTCCCCTGCAAAGCCATTAAGGAGGGATTCTTCCTTTCTGCTTTGAGCTTCTGGTAGTCCCAGACCAAGGGGTTTTTAGTAGCACAACTGCAATCTCTGCCTGTCTTCACACATCCATCTTCCTAAGGATTCACCTGGCATTCTCTTCTCTGTCTCTCTCCAAATCTCTTTCTTTCTGATTTTTTTTTTTTTTTTTTTTTTTTTTTTTTTTTGAGACAGAGTCTCTCTCTGTCACCCAGGCTGGAGTACAGTGGCGTGATCCTGGCTCACTGCAACCTCCACCTCCCAGGTTCAAGTAATTCTCCTGCCACAGCCTCCCAAATAGCTGGGATTACAGGTATGCACCACCATACCTGGCTAATTTTTTGTATTTTTAGTAGAGACAGGGTTTCACCTTGCTGGCCAGGCTGGTCTCAAACTCCTGACCTCATGATCCACCTGCTTTGGCTTTCCAAAGCGCTGAGATTACAGGTGTGAGGCACTGTGCCTGGCCAAATTTCCTATTCTTATAAGGACACCAATAATATTGGACTAGGACCACTCTAATGACCTTGCTTTAACTTGATTACATGTGCAATGGCTCTCTTCCTATATAATGTCAGACTTACAGGTAGGTACCAGAGGTTAGGTCTTCAACATATCTTTTTGGGAAGACACAATTCAACCTATTAACATCATGAATGTACTCAGAGATGCCAAGACTGTTTGAGGGGGAGGGAGAAATCTTCACCACGCTATACCCTCAGGATCTAGCCCAGGGCCAAAGACACAGAGGTGCAATACATGTGTGCTCAAACAGACCCACATATCAGCAAACCAGTTAATAAATGGCTAATACAGCTACTTTTTTAAAAAGAGAAAGATCTGTAGTTTTATTATAGTAAATAGAGACGAAAAGAACAGAAGTCGCCTAACCACTTCTCCTTTACAGAATTATAAGAAGGGATGCTGAACTTACAGCTTGCCTATACATCCAGTTTCAGGCATATCTAATTCCAATATCCCCATGAAGATCTGTCTGGAGAAGTAAACTTCTTTAACATAATCAGAGACTATCTACTGAACAACTCACTACTTTGGGGTGGATTCTAAGATAAATTCTGAGAATACATAATAAGAATGAGATATGGTCGCTGCCTTTAAGGAACTGACAATTCTAGTGGACCCAAAACAACCTCACATTACAAATGCCGAGGGATGTGTGCACTGACGTTCACTGCTCATTTCTCTGCTTTATTCAGAAAAGTGCCAAAAACATGATTTTACCTCTTTCGGAGGCTCAAGGCCACGACTCCAAATGGCAACTGCTACAACAAGAGACACTTCAATCCTTTATCTCCACCACTGCTAACTGACATGTCCTTTCAGCATGTGGGGTTGATTCTGGGTCCCTCTCCTTCCTCCTTGACCTGATGCTAGGCTATCACAGCTAATACAGCAGGGCTTGGCTCTATCAGCTCCTTTTTCCTCCTGATCCTTCCTCCTACCACCCACTCTCTTCTAACCCACTGCAAATAATGTCTTGTCAACTATGAAACCGTGTTAGAAATGTACATAAATCCGAGAAAACAAGCTTTGAGTAAGGGCCTGGAGAGTCTTCGGTAAGTGAGGTGAAAGTGTTCAGCATATGGATAACAGGGCATCTGTCTTTGGTTTCTCAAAAGCCTTTTGCCCTTGTTTTGGCTTTGAATCACTGATCCAGTTTTCTCCTTGCTCCCCTGCACCACAGTGCTTTTCTATGTTAAGTACTAATCACAAGTAATTTTGTCTAATTATATGTTTAATTACTGTCTGACTTCTGCAATAGAATTTCAGCTCCTTGAGGCTATAAACCGCATGGACGTATCATTAGCAGGATCCCTGGTATATGCTACACAATATTAATAAATATCTTCCTTTTCTAACATTTATGAGTCCTTACCGCCCCAGGCACTGTATGAAATACTCCACATGCTTTATCTCATATAATCTTAGAGTTGGCCTAACAGGAGAAACATCACACCACAGGCCTTCCCTACGGTGCACACAAACAGCTTTCAGGTAAATAAAGAATTTAAATGTAGTAAGAAAACACACACACACACACACACACAACCACCACCCGACTTTCCCCTACATAAACCTCATTCTCTAGAAAAACAGAGAACAAATTCTGTACTGATTTCTTATTTCTTAACCCAGGACTTGGATTAACTAACTCTAGGGACTCTCATGAATACTTTCATTCTCATTTAATCCAAACCAGTAAATTTACATTACTCAAAGACTTTTTTTTTCTTTTTTTTCCCACACAATATGGAAATACTCAAAGACTTTTATTAAGGGAATTTTTATCCTTCCTTCTGGCCAAAATGATTAGGAAAACTATCTGCAGGATGAAGATTTACACAAACTCATAAAACATTCATAATGTTTAAGGCTATTTTTGTTTCACATAAAACATTTATTATTTTTCTCCTCTATAAAATTGAGTGCTGCAGAGTTAATAGCATATAGAAAATTTACTAAAATTAGACTTTAATTTCAAATTATTATTTAGATGTGGAAAAAACCAACAATGTTGAATATAAACCAAAAATCCTAGTTTCATAGCAGCAAGTGAGTAGCAAGTTTAAAATGGTGCTTATTTTTAATTTTATGTGAAATGTATAAATTAACCGTAAAAACTAGATCATACAATTAATGGAACTCAGTATGAGAATTAGCTAAGATGCTAGTTGTTGATCTGACACCAGGGGGCAGACATTTTGCTTTAACGTTAAGGTTAGCTAAGATACTCTAAATCCTTTAGTTGAGGGACTGGAGACCTTTCTCATATTACCATAGGAATTCCCAACTTTTAAAAATTAGTAAAGTGTCTAGAGATTAAAGAGTAGCGAAAAACACTTAACAGCTGTGATCATGGAGCCTTTGACCACAAATGTGTATTTAACCTACTATGTGAGGGTCATCAATCTGTTAAGCAATAGGTCCTAAACAGACACAGTCCTGGGGCTCAGGAGCTGCCAGTCTAGGGCTGGAGGTGAACATTAATTTGATATTTATTCAGTTGGGACACAGTGGCTCATGCCTGTAATTCCAGCATTCTGGGAGACCAAGGCAGGAGGATTGCTTGAGCCTAGGAGTTTGAGACCAGCCTGGGCAACATGGGCAACACAGTGAGACCCCATCCTACAAAAAATAAAAAAAAGTAGTTGGGCATGGTGGCTCATGCCAGTAGTCTCAGATAGTTGAGAGGCTGAGGTGGGAGGATCACCTGAGCCCAGGAGGTTGAGGCTACAGTGAGCTATGATTGAGCCACTGCACTCCAGCCTGATGACAGAGACTTTATCTCAAAAAAAAAAAATCAGATACTCATTCAAATTATTAAAGAACTGAAATGATTATTAGTGCTACAAAAGAAAAGTACTGCCCATTGTCTACACATACCTCACAGAAGAAACAGAGCCAAGGAGGCTTGATATGGGGAAATATCTCAAATATCTCAAAATGCAAAGCACCCTGCTAGATGTTGAATGACAGTGGCTCTCAACATGGAAGCATGTAGGTGTTTTTTGTTTCATTCTTAGTAAGTACTAATTGAGAAAAGACCCAGATTGTAATGAATTCAATATGCCTTTTTTGAGATGGAGCTTTGCTCTTGTGATGCAGGCTGGAGTGCAATGGCACGATCTCGGCTCACTGCAACCTTTGCCTCCTGCGGTTCAAGCGATTCTCCTGCTCCAGCCTCCCGAATAGCTAAGATTACTGGCACCCACCACCATGCCCAGCTAATTTTTGTATTTTTAGTAGAGATGGGGTTTCGCCATGTTGGCCAGGCTGGTCTTGAACTCCGGACCTCAGGTGATCGTCCTGCCTTGGCCTCCTGAAAGTGCTGGGATTATAGGCGTGAGCCACCACACCTGACCTCAATACAATTTTAAAGAAACTTGTGTTTCAATAGTCTCAAGAGCATCTAAATATATTATTTGAAAAAGAGTCACACACATATAAAACATGTGGTATACATACAGACTGAAATATCACCTGATTCCCAAGAGGTCTGAGGCCCATAGACTAGGAACTACTACAGTGTGTGACAGATATAAAAATGATCAATAGAAAGACACTGGAGACATTGCCCTGACCTCAAGGAGCCTTAGTTCTAATAGAGATAAAACAAACGTGCAGAGGAGTTTCATAGAAGGTAGAATGTAAAACACAAACCCCAGCTCCAAGGCGCAGGAGGGTGTGACATAGTGATGTGGCATGCAATAAGAGGCTTCTTGGAAAAAGCAGTGGAAAAATGGTTCAGCCGCTCTCTTGTAAATATAATAGAGATGTTCTCTTTTGTACCTGCAACAAGGTGCTTACATAGAAGATGGAAGAAAGGGTGGCCAGAAACACCCTATGCCTGCATTGTTTTCTTCACCTTGGGGATTTAGTCCACAGCATACTTGACAACTGTCAAAAATGTGGTGCCCAGACCCAAGTTGGCAAACAGTCCTTTGCTTTGCCCCAAATCAGGCAGTTTCGAAACTGGATTCAGTTACGTATTATTCTAGTCACACATTCAGGCTAAGAACATTTGGCTCCCACCTGACCACAGCCATGGTCTCCATGCTGAGACATAACTTAGATTCTTATTTGGAACCCGTCACTTTTCAAGATGAATGTGCATCTACTAGATTTGTATTTGGTAACAGTCACCTTTCAAGATAAATGCATCTATCCTTCCTGTGAGGCCATTTAGTGAGACTGAAGAGGAAGCCTGAATACAAACCACTATAGAAAAACACCGTCTTGTCAACAAGACTGTACACTAGAATAAAAGATAAAAGTATTCAATCATGTTTATAATTAAATTAGTATTAAAAAAAAACAAGCATCCCTGAATATTTTCCTTGGAAAAAAAAAAAAGCATGGAAAATTACTTAACAAATGTCAATCCAACTGCCAATCACAAAAAGGGTTTTTTGCAAGGTAGTTGGATCATATAAGATTTCCATGGTTCCTATCCCTATCCTCAGTTCCATAATTCCTTGAGTGTATGAGTCATCATGAAAATTATTAAGAGTTTATACTTAAAAAATAAACAAACAAAAGCTCATTTTCTCCAAGATTCCAATTCACTTAGTAACTAATTCATATACACATTAGATGAGAAATGTCCTAATTCAAGACAATAATGGAAAACAAAGAAAACTGCTCATTAAAGTCAGTGAACTCCAGATTAATAAGAGAACTTGCAGCTCACGGTTTTTTGTTTTGTTGTGCTTTGTTTTTAAGAAAACTATGAGATACACAGGAAAAGCAGTGATAGAAAAGGCCCTAATACTGGAGCCAAAGGATTCTCAGCCTTTCCTGGCTCCATGACCTTGGGAAGTTTCTTCCACTGAGATGATTTCTCATCTGCACAACGAGTTCTGGTAACTTGACAAGCTCTGGGTTTTTCTAGCGCACTCTGGTTTAAGAATCTGGAAGGAAAGCTAAATACTTTTTTCTGGTTGACGATATGTCTCAAAAAAGCTGTATAATAGAATCTGTACAATTAATTTGAGATCCCTAGAAATTAATGTTAATATTTTTATGGAGCTGCTAATGACTAAAAGTCAAGACTTGATGATGTCTAACATACAACAGACACTCTCTGGATACATAACAGAATTCTGAGATGGCCCTAAGATTCCTGCATCCTGATGTACAGGCTCTGAATAGTTCCCTCCCGCTAACTCTGGGCTAGACCTAGAAATATCCTACTGTGATTACGTTGTGTTGTAAGGTGAAGGTATTTTACATATTTATTTATTTATTTATTATCTCTGAATCTTGAGCTTCAAAGGATTTTACATATTTAATTAAGATCCATAGTCAGTTGTCTTTGTTCTAATTAAAAGAGAGACTATTCTGTATTCTGGATGGGCCTGACCTAATCGGGCAAGCCCCTAAAAGAGAGAAGCAGCAGCAGATATTCCTGTGCTGGCCCTGAAGAAGTAAGCTGCCATATACAAAAGGAGGAGACCACATGGCAAGGACCAAAGGGCAGCCTCTGGGGATGGAGAGTGGGCCTGGCCTATAGCTAGCAAGAAAACGGGGATCTTATCACACAAGCCCAAGGAAATGAACTCTGCCAACAACAAGTGTGTTGGAAGAGGAGCACACGTCTTAGAAGAGATCACAGCCAAGGCTGAGCTCTTGATTTCAGCCTTGTGAGACTTCCAGCAGAGCACGCAGCTCATCCATATTCAGAGTTCTGACACAAAGAAGCTACAGACGTTGTTTTAAGCTGCTACATTTGCCATTATTTCTTATGCTGCATAGAAAACTAATATAGGACAACTAGGTTTTTTGGAACAAAACCAGGAGCTATTTCTCTATTTCACCAATAGCTGGAACTTTCTTTCCTTTTCTTTTCTTTTCTTTTTTTTGGAGACGGAGTCTTGTTCTGTTGCCCAGGCTCCAGGCTGAAGTGCAGTGGCACGATCTCCACTCACTGCAACCTCCGCCTCTCAGGTTCAAGCAATTAATTCTTCTGCCTCAGCCTCCTGAGTAGCTGAGACTACAGGCGCACACTGCCACACCCAGCTAATTTCTTGTATTCTTAGTAGAAACGGGGTTTCACCTTGTTGCTCAGGTTGGTCTCAAACTCCTGAGCTCAGGCAATCCGCCCGCCTTGGCCCCCCCAAAGTGCTGGGATTACAGGGGTAAGCCACCATGCCCGGCCCTAGCTGGAACTTTCTTAGTCTTTTGTAGTTCATGCATTTCTTGAAAGCACTCTCTATCTCCCCATTATTTCTTTTGCATCCACTTTGGATTCATTTACTCTTCTACAACCCCGGCTGGAGAGAGCAGTAGCCAACCCACTGTGTGCAAGACAGAAAAGGGAGAATGTCCACACAGGACCCACGAGGGAGGCGCTGCAGAGCCAATGGGTGTCCAACTCCTGGTACAACTATTTATCTCAAGAATGCATAATACCAAGTTTGGGACAGTGTCAAAAACAGTAGAAATTATAGCCCTAAAATTAGATGGATTTCTTTTTCACTTTGTGTAATCTAATGGACTGTGCTTGTGGTCTTAAGGCTTAACAGCTGCACATGAGCACAAAATGAAATTTGAATTGTATAGCTTTGGGTACAAGGACCAAAGAAAGCAATAAGAAATGTCCAAATGTACTATTTCCTCAACTCAGGCTTTTTCTCAAATCTTTTCCAGCTGCCAGTCTCTTTCATGACGAGGAGAGATTTCAAGTAAGTTTCTCAAAGTGGGATGAGAGAACCACCTGCATTAGATTCATTTAGAAATCCTTGTTAACAATGAAGATTCTTGGGCCCAATTAAAGACCCTGCTGAATAAGAATCTTTCTGGGATGAGACTCAGGGAATGCACATTTTTAACACATTGAATCTTCTGCACACTAAATTTGCAAGCCAACAATCTACCTTGGCCAAGCCCATCCTTTTGCACATGAAAAACATGAGGCCAAGCAACTTGTTTATAGTGCCAGGGTTAGCAAGTAAGAGAGCCAGAATTAGAATCCAGAATGTAAAATCTACTAATGTTGATTGGGAAGCTGAAAATGAATGAGTGTTGTCACATTTTCCCCACTAACATTCTCCTCCATTAATACAGATAATTAAGCATTGAAGATAAAATGACTTGGTAGTGACAGCAATATGTAAACACATTAGGGAAATAATTCCATTTCACAAAGGTCTGTGATTAGTTCATCTGGGTTGTACGCATGGTCTCTGCTACCCAGAGACAATGAGGCCACCGTGATGATGTACGTCATGTAGTCTGCCCATACTCACTCCAACTGGAGCCCCTGTAATTCTTCAACTCCAACAGTTACATTCTTGTTTGGGGGCTATGCTACTCCTACATGCAGAACAAGCAGTAAAATGGAGTATGCCTTAAAATGCCATTCAACTTGCCAGACACAGTGACTAATGCATCCCAGCACTGTAAGAGGCCAATGCAGGAGGGTTGCTTGAGCCTAAGAACTGGAGACCAGGCCAAGCGTGGTGGCTTACACCTGTAATCCCAGCACTTTGGGAGGCCGAGGCAGGAGGATCACTTGAGGTCAGGAGTTCAAGACCAGCCTGGCTAACATGGTGAAACCCTGTCTCTACTAAAAATACAACAATTAGCTGGGCATGGTGGCGCATGCCTGTAATCCCAGCTACTGGAGAGGCTGAGGCAGGAGAATCGCTTGAAGCCGGGAGGCAGGTTGCAGTGAGCCGCGGTTGTGCCATTGCACTACAGCTTGGGCAACAAAAGCAAAACTCTGTCTCAAAAAAAAATTGAGACCAGCCCGGGCAACGTAGCAAAACCAGCCCCCAGTGTAGTAAAACTCTTGGGAGGTCAAGGCGGGTGGACTGTTTGAGCTCAGGAGTTCAAGACCAGCCTGAGCAACATGGCGAAACCCCGTCTCTACAAAAATACAAAAATTAGCTGAGTATGGTGGTACATACCTCTAGTCCCAGCTACTTGTGAGGCTGAGGCAGGAGGATCACTTGAGCCTGGAAAGTTGAGGCTGCAGTGAGCCATGATCACGCCACTGCATACCAGCCTGGGCAGCAGAGACCCCATCTCAAAAAAAAAAAAAACCCAATAAATATCAGAATTCCAAAAGTCCTTTTACTTATCCAAATGCAGCCAGTACAAAAGCAGCAAACCATTCCCCCTCAACATGTGACAGGCTCCTGCCATGTACCTGGGCTTTATGGAGTCACTCTGTCCTCTCTAGGGAACTGGGATGGCCCTTTGTCATGACCTTCTAGTCTGACCTGGAGGGTGAGGGAGAATAAGTATGAAGGCAGACATGGGGATCCATTACCTAGATTTGGGGCTACAAAAATACTAAGCAGCTGACATTTTATTGAGCGGTAACCATGAACTAGACGCTGTTCTAAGTACCTCATGTCTATTACTCATTTAATTCTCAAAATTCCCCATTTCACAGTCCAGGAAAATGAGGAACAGGGAGGCAAAGTGAGTTGCCTCAGGTCATAGAACTAATAAGTGGTGGTGCTGGGATTCAAGCCCAGGCAGTCTTGGTCCACGCCTGTGCTCTTAACCATCACACTATTCATTCTCCCTTCAGAACAGACACCAGAGCAAAGATGACTTAAAAGTATTCTTGCAGTAATCTATCCTCACATGTTTCTGGAAAAAAGAATGAAATGCACTTTTTATAATTTAAATGTAAAATATTGGGAAATAGCAGATACTTCACAGAAATTCTCTTCCCTATCATTCTAGGAGGTAGGTAAATATTATTTCTCTCAGTAACGGACAAAACAGCTAAAGCTTACTTAGTACAATGTCACAGTGAGTCCAAGTTTCTTAATGAAGAGTCCTGTTTACTATGATTTTTTTTTTAAGATGGAGTCTTACTCTGTTGCCCATGCTGAAGTGCTGTGGTGCCACCTCTGCTCACTGCAACCTCCACCTCCTGTATTCAAGCGATTTTCCTGGCTCAGCCTCCTGGGTAGCTGGGACTACAGGCACACACTACCACACCCCGCTAATTTTTGCATTTTTGCTAAAGACGGGGTTTCATATGTTGGCCAGGCTGGTCTCGAACTCCTGAACTCAAGTGTTCCTCCCGCCTCGAGCTCCCAAAGTGCTGGGATTACAGGCGTGAGCCATGGTGCCCACCCTCTTTTAAACTATGGTGTTTTTGATCCCTGGATCATGCGGTTTCTTATAAGGGAAAAAAATTTGTAATTGCAAAACTGCTGGAGAGTTCAATGGTTAATGAAATGATCCAAAGAGAATCCATCATCAGCAACCATCTAGTTAAAGTCCTTGGGGTAAACTAATCCGCAGACTATGCATAACTTGGTTTTGATCTTCAGAAGTAAAAGAAAGCAGCAGTGAACAATTACCTGTACAAGGGATAGCCAGATGAGGTTTAGAAACTGGGGGCTCATCAGCTTATACACTGTATGTCACAGACACAGAAAGCCTTTCTCGGTAGAAGCAGGGCAGTAGTCGTCATGGATGAAATCCCAGGAGCTGCATTCCTGGGGAGCTGGCCGGTGCCCGGATCGTTAACATTTGTGTTGTCTTACAAAAGTTCATGTGACTGAGCCCAGAGTCGGTTATCTTTGGGTGAGTTCAGAGCCTTCTTTCTACCATTCAAGGAACTTAAAGGACTTAATTTCTGAGAAAAATAGAAGTTGGTTATGTAAAATAAGCATCAATTTTGGGTTTTGAAAGAAGGTAAGTGGTCCCTGGCCAAAGGACCCCCTCCACCAAAGGCAAAGGTCGGGGGTCAGGGAGGCCAAATTCCCTGACACTCCCACTCAAGAACATTTTATTCTGTGAAAAGCATACTGGCCAGAAATGGTTTTCTGGTTCACCGCAGAGTGATAAGCATTCTTCTAGAGCCACCTAGGCCCCTGGAAACCTCAAGCGGTGGAGTAACAGCTAACAAGCAGCAAAGAAGCAAAGAAAAACTGCCCAGAGAAAGCTGGGAATTCAGCATGTTGCTTATTCTTATTTATTTATTGGTAAAGAATAGTTTGTATAAAGAGGTTGACATAAAACCAGTTCTTATGTTGTGGGAAGTATATAAAATTAATTTAAAAAATACAAGGTACTAGATTAAAAAAAAAAATCCATACCCTCTTGGTGAAGACCATATTTAGCATTTACATAACAGTTTTGACCTCTGTCATAGTTACAGATGATATTTTTGTTGTTGCTTTGAGACAGGGTACCACTCTCTTGTCCAGGCTGTAGTGCAGTGGTACAATCACAGCTCACTGCAGCCTCAATCTCCTGGCTCACATGATCCTGTCATCTCAACCTCTCAAGTAGTTAGAACTACAGGCATCATCACACCTGGCTAATTTTTTTGTAGAGATGGGGTTTCACCATGTTGCCCAGGCTGGTCTCAGACTCCCAGGGTCACGTGATCCTCTTGCCTCAGTCTCCGATGTGTTGGGATTATAGGCATGAGCCACCATGTCCAGCCCCAGAAGATTTTTAATTTTACATTTATCTATGTTGCCTAAACTTGTCTTCAATGAGTATGTCTTTTTCAAAAAAAACAAAATGCAGTTAATTTAATAAAATTTCAATCTATTTAATTATTTAAAAATAATTAACCCAGCAGTGGAAAGCTATGTTTAATTGAGTTACCTATGGTCCATTTCAGCAGGATTATAAATTCTTCTTTTTTTTTTTAATTTTTGGTCACACATGGATCAGATGGATTATTAATCCTCAGGAGAAAAGTGGAACTTTTTAGGAGGTTACATGAAGAACTCTAGGACCTAAGTATTCAGCAACACAGAGCATAGGGCCAGTTGTGGGGTGGGTCTGATGAAGACAGGTCATTTCAGGTTAGTATTGATTTCATTATCTTGTAAAACCCACTTTAGTTATATTGAATTTCATGTTCAATACATTGACTAATCCACAAACTGTAATAAAGGGGAAAACAAAAACCAGGGCCATTTTAGTCATTAGTAAAGGCAGATTTCTTCTCAGAAACACTGAAATTAAAATAACATTATTTATTCTGTTGCAGTTTCACCATATTAACTCTCTAAGTATTAAGACAATAGAAAGATAATGACACAAATTTAATTAATTTTGAGTTTAAACAAAGCTGGGGGAAAAGATGAGTATCAGTAATTTCTAGAAAGTTGAGCAAAGCATTTCTAGATATAAGTCAAATTGGGTGATAAAAACATCACTGGTAATGAACTTGCTGATTTATATTATCTTGAGTATAGACTTTTTCAACTCGAGTAATTTAATAGGTTGTCCCAGAAAAGGAATTAGTGACACATAAATGAGAAAACAGAAGTTTTGTAAGCGTTCTTCGTTGTATTTGAAAACCTTTAAACTCCACAGATCACAATTTTCAAACTTCAATACCTGACCACAAGAAAGCCAAAAACTTGAATTTGAGACAATCTTCTCAAGCTACTCCATCAACTCAAAATTACTTATTTCCTCTATTTATGATTCCCCTGCCAGTCTAATAAAATAATAATGCTGGAAAAAATTCCCAAACAATCCAGAAGCAAGATATAACTAATGAAATATTGTACATAATAAGAGACTACTTACGCTCTCTAGTTGTAACCACGAAATCCACTCCCAACTCATCTGCTACCAGCATCCTCCCAGCTTTTGAGCGATATTTCTCAGTAGTTTTCTATCCTCTTTCACATGCCTCCAAATCAGCTTTTCATTCAAAGCAAAGTAAACAGCTTCATGTGTAAACAAGAATTTAGTTAATTAGCCCAAGCAGAATCAGATTTTGTGTAGGAGAGTACAACAACCTCTCCCAAACACATTTGCCTGGACATTACATTGCTAAAGTTCCACGTGCAAATGGTATCAATGCCTCCTTGTCTGGATGAGCTGGGAACAGGGCCACTAGGAAAGTTGTGTTCGCACCTAACTGCCTCCAGTTGGAAAGACACTGATGCAGGATCTGACTTATTTCATTCAAGAGCTGAGATCTAGAAACAGGGACATCTGGTCCCAGAATCTACTGCATTAATCCATCACCCATGAGTGCCACCTAAACAGCAAAGCCCCTCACAAAGCCCTCTTGAAAGCACTGGATAAATCATTCAAAAAGATATTTATTTCAAATTGTTTGAATAAACATGGAGGTGTAAAATAATGAAAGATTATTAAGATAAATTTAGGAGCCAAAAATTCTTCCCAAGGTTCTTAACCGTCAATACAGCAAAGGAGTACGACAGGAATGGGGGAAATTGATTTTGTGAAAGGCTATTAAAGAGAGTGCTGTTCTCATCAGAAAGTCCCTCCCCTTTTTAAATGTAATCAATAATTTAAAGCAAAGCCAAAAATCACATCAGTTAAAAGGATCAGGACATTTCTTTTTGCACAGTATAGGAGGAAAATTAAATTAGTGTCTCTTAAGAAATTACTATTATTCTTAAGAGAATTAGTAGGTAAAAATTTTAACTCTTTTCCACAGCTTGCCATTTTACTCACTTTAAAAGAAGAGGTTGAAAGTTAAACAATATACTAAGCATATCACCAAAATAATAATAAACTTCTTTTATTACTCAGATATTTGATATCCTGCCAAAGTTTAGAAGATTGATTTAAAACTTGACAGGCACAAAACATACTTCAACATTTGGCAAAAGTTGTTTTCTTTCTCAGTTTAGCAATTTTTAAAATGTAAAGTTACAAAATCACCAGCAGGAAGCTTTGATTACAAACTATACTGAACCTATTCTTCATTTTAATGTATCTTGTTCTATTTCAGTATTGATTTGTGCCATAAAGGATAAGATGGTCTATTTAAAATTTCATAAATTTTTTTTTTAGATTTGACCTTTCAATCCAATGGCTAACTCTTTGAAACGTTTTTAAAATTAGATAGTCATCTTTTCTGCAAAATGAAGGATTGCACACAGTCTCTGTGTGTCTAACTCTCCTAACTAGGACATGAGAATTCTCATGAGGTTTCTGGTTGATGGTCACAAAATGGAAAAGGCAGAAGAGCTTCGGTAAGTAGATATGTACCATCATGTTTGTGAGTGCCCGGTTTCTACAGCTCTTTAAACTATGAGTGATTCTGTGAGCCATCAAGCCTCTCTCTAAGAGCCTAGCAGATTCATCCTAAGTATGTGTTGCATGGTCATCTCTCTAGAATGCAGGAGAAGAGAATTGGAAAGGAGAGAAGGGTAGATAAAAGCCAAGTTCCCTCAAAGGCTAAGATTCCGTGATCTTCCACAGCATTAAAATGAGATTTTTATATTCAAACATTAGTGTTCACCAGATAAAATTGATCTCTCCAAACCTCAGTGTCCTTGACTGAAAAATATGAACAATTACAAGCAGGATTATTTTGTGAACTAAATGCGATAATGAAAGTGAACAGACTGTTCATATGATGAGAAACAAATGGTCACCATGACTAAGTAACTATGCCCCAAGGATAACTCAAAGCCAATTCTGACACAAGAATTTCAAAGTCATATCATAACCACACACAATCCCAACAGCACCAGAACCAGACTCAACCCAAATGTGTTATTCCCATTGCACTTGTGCTGGAAGTCTTTATTTCGGTACATACTACACTTGAATTCGAATGAATTAAAGTTTAATACTTCCCAACAACCCACTCTTTTGTTTTAAAATGCCAGGGGCTAAGCCGGACTCACATGATGGCTCATGCCTGTAATTCCAGCACTTTGGGAGGCCGAGGCAGGCGGATCATCTGAAGTCAGGAGTTTCAGACCAGCCTGGCCAACATGGTGAAACCCCATGTCTACCAAAAATACAAAAAACTTAGCCAGGCGTGGTGGGGGGTGCCTGTAATCACAGCTACTTGGGAGGCTGAGGCAGGAGAATCACTTGAACCCAGGAAATGGAGGCTGCAGTGAGCCGAGATCATGCCACTGCACTCCAGCCTGGGTGACTAAGACTCTGTCTCAAAAAGGAAAAAAAAAAAAAAAAAGCCAGGGGCTTCTATGTGGTATAAATATGATTAATATTACTGTGATGACTGATAAATAAATAATGAGTTTTCATTTGCAATCCAAAATCCTTTTTTTTTTTTTTTTTGAGACAGAGTCTCACTCACTCTGTTACCCAGGCTGGAGAGCAGTGGCATGATCTTGGCTCACTGCAGCCTCTGTTTCCCAGGCTCAAGCAATTCTCCTGCCTCAGCCTCCCGAGTAGCTGAGATTACAGGCATGCACCACCACACTCAGCTAATTTTTGTATTACTTAGTAGAGACGGGGGTTTTAGCACATTGGCCAGCCTGGTCTTGAACTCTTGACTTCAACTGAGCCGCCCACCTTGGCCTCCCAAGAGCTGGGATTATAGGCATGAGCCACTGTGCCTGGCCCTCAAGTATTTTTTCTGGAATTTTCAATGTTCATAAAGTGGGTGAGAAGCAAACTGATAACCCAACTCCCTCTTCGACCTCACTTACTGGTACACAGTATGAATACTCCGGTGATCATTACTACTTCATTAGTCTCTTATAGGAGGCAGCTATCCCATGTTGTGATGCCTCGCCTCTTCCTGTACTTTTCAGGGTCTTGGTGGTAGAAGGAAAGCAAAGCAACACTCAGAGAGAATGGTCCTCCCCCTCCACTGGTCGCTGATCACACTAGATTGAACATGAAAAATACCCTCCAGAGGTGGACACCTCCTCTGCAGAAAAGGTTAATTTCCTGGGAGCAAAACCAAAATCTCTGCATCTAAAAATCTATGCTTCCCAAAATTACGGCCTTTCCGTCACCACTTAGCTTTTGTAAAAACAATGTGCAGATAAGCTTAGAGGAAATCAATAAAAATGCAAGAGTTTTTCATTTCCCTTGAGTGGAAGGAGAAACTACATTTTTCCCCCAAATCCATCCCAAATGTGGCTGGTTTTTCAAACTAGCTACCTATTTGTTAATTTTCTTGTTTGGTTATTTATTCTCTACTGTACTCCAATAAACAATTTATCATGATGTGCAGAGGTACATACACTGCAAAGACAATGATACAGCCTCCCACTGAGTCCAGGTCTCGGTTATGCTGAGCTTTAAGCTCATCTCTGCATCATCAGAGCTTCGTCAGAAGGGGAATGTGTTTGTTTAGGGGCAGTGGTGCAGACAGCATATTCATAGATTAAATATCGCAAACCAGACTTTCCAATACAATGGCAACAAAGATCACAATCACTGAGTATTCAGGAAAAGCAAATCTTGGCCTCAAAGAGATTTTCAATGGACTGTCTGCTCAACTGGGAAAGACAAGGAGAAAACCAAAGAGTATATATAAAATGCTAAAACTTATAGATAGGAGCCTCTTATTAAATGATACTGAGGTTCTTGCTCCACAAGTGTTCTCAAAAGTGGGAGTGGTACAATGTGGAAACCACCAAGTGTCCATCCATAGATGACTGAAGAAGCAAAATGTGGTATATACAGACAATGGAATATTATTCAGCTTTAAAGTAGAAGGAGTCTATGGCCATACAACCCTGAACTTGCCATATCTCATCTGATTTCGGAAGCTAAGCAGGTTCGGGCCTAGTTAGAACTTGGATGGAAGATCACCTGAGAATAACAAGTGCTGTAGGCTTTGTTTACTTATTATTATTATTTTTTGAGATGGAGTCTCACTCTGTCACCCAGGCTGGAGTGCAGAAGCACAATCTTGGCTCACTGCAACCTCTGCCTCGTGGGTTTAAGCACTTCTCCTGCCTCAGCCTCTCAAGCAACTGGGACTATAGGTGCTCACCACCACGCCCAGCTAATTTTTGTATTTTCGGTAGAGTCAACGTTTCACCAGGCTGGAGAGGCTGGTCTTGAACTCCTGGCCTTGGATGATCCACTCATCTTGGCCTCCTAATATGTTGGGATTACAGGCGTGAGCCAAGCACTCTGCCTCTGTAGGCTTTAAAATTAAATTTAAAAAAAAAATGGAAGGAAATTCTGACACATACTACAACATGGATGAATCTTGAGGACATTATGCTGAGTGAAATAAGCCAGTCACAAAAAGACAAATACTATATGATTCCACCCACTTACATGAAGTACTCAGAGTAGTCAAAATCATAGAGATAGAAAGTAGAATAATGATTGCCAGGGGCTAGGAGAAACAACGGGGAGGGGTATTGGTTTTTTTCTTTTTGTTAATTGCTTTTTAGAGATGGTTCTTGCTGTGCTCCCCAAGCTAGTCTCAAACTCCTGTGCTCGTGACCCTCCCGTCTCAGCCTCCTGAGTAGCAGGGCTAAAGGTACACACTACCTCACCAGCAGGAGTTATTGTACAGTGGGTATAGAGTTTCAGTTCTGCAAGATGAAAAGAGTGTGGAGGTGGATGGTTGTGATGGTTGCACAATATTATAAATTTACTTAATATCACCAAACTATACACTTCAAAACAGTTAAGATGGTAAATTTTGCCTTATGAGTATTTAACCACAACTTTAAAAAGTGGAAGTGATCTAACAATTATTCACTGAGATAGTATACTAAGAAAGCATATTTTCTAATTCTACTTCATTGTTAATCATTTATTTCTATTTCTGTATGTTGTATCTATGCATGTATTAGTATGCTGCAGATATGTATGATTTATAATATACATATAGGCACAATGCATTCAAGTATCAGAATGAACCATGAAAAAAGTCTGCAAAGTACTAGATTTCCTAAAAATAAATGTGGGTCTTAAGACAACCTTAGAAGGCAGGCCCATATACATCCAACTGTAAGAAAAGTTTCATGAAATAATACTTAATCTAAAACTGACACACTCTGCCTCGCTGTTGCCGGACATCAGAAGAATATTCCAGTTGTGTCAGATGTCTACCATGAAAAAAAGTGCTCTTTTTTGCAAAAGTGCCAGAAATGAGTGGTGAGATAAATCCCAAGCCAATTATTTCTCATGAAAGGCACTGTGCCATAATCACTTTTTACACACACAAGAAAGGAGAAAGGGAAGAAGGCAGGGAGAAACTCAGCAAACAGCTCAGGATTTCCACAGCCTACCATTTCAAACCTTTCACACTTCCAGAAGTCTCTTGACAGAGCTGTGGCAAGCTCATGGGAGAAATGCTTCACCCCAATGTAATCCAGACCGCATATGCCACTGTACAGGAAATGGGTGCTGAGTCCAAGTGTGTCCATATGAGCAAAGTAACACAGATTAAACAGTGAGTCATTTAATCCCAAACTACGTACATCATGTTCAAAATTGTGTATCATCATCCTACTCCAAACTCTATATGGCATCTTCTCTTCCTCTTCTGCCAAGCAGAGCAAAGACTCTAGGTTACAGCTCATGAAGGTATAAATTGGGTTTATATGCTCTATGGAGGCAAATGGAGGAAAAAGAAAGGAAGGAAACCCTGAATAAAGGTCTGGGAGGGAGAAGATTTAATCTGCTGACTCCAGAGACTTCTGGTCATTTTGGACTGAGTTTCAATTTTTTTTTTTTTTTGAGTCAGGGTATTATTCTGTTGCCCAGGTTGGAGTGCAGTGGTGCAATCTCGGCTCACTGCAACTTCCATCTCAGGCTCCCGAGTAGCCGGAACTACAGATGTGTGCCACCATGCATGGCTAATGTATATATATATATGTATATATATTTAGAAACAAGTTCTCACCATTTTGCCCAGGCTGGTCACAAACTCCTGAGCTCAAGCAATCTGCCTGCCTCGGCCTCCCAAAGAGCTAGGATTACAGGTGGGAGCCACTATGCCTGGCTGGGTTTAGATTTTTAAATTTTTTATTTTGCTTTCTGGTATTGATTTTTAAAAGTCCCTGGAAAATGTCTTGCATTTAAAAACCCTCACACCCTCAAACTTACCTATTCTGTCCCTAAGATTAAGACTATTTAACCTATTCTGTCCCTAAGATTAAGACTATAACTTGCAAAACAATTTAGGTGAAACTGTGCTAGGCCAGAGTAAGAAATACTAAGTGAACCTGTTTATTTTTTAAAATATATATATCCAGGCTGGGCGCAGTGGCTCACGCCTATAATCCCAGAACTTTGGGAGGCCGAGGCAGGTAGATCACCAGGTCAGGAGATCGAGACCATTCTGGCCAACATGGTAAAACCCTGTCTCTACTAAAAATACAAAAATTAGCTGGGTGTGGTGGCACGTGCCTGTAATCCCAGCTACTCAGGAGGCTGAGGCAGGAGAATTGCTTGAACCAGGGAGTAGGAGGTTGCTGTGAGCCAAGATCGCACCACTGCACTCCAGCCTGGCAACAGAGCGAGACTCTGCTTCAAAAAAAAAGAGAGAGAGAGAGAGAGAGAGAGAGACAGGGTCTCACTCTGTTGCACAGGCTAGAGGGCAGTAGTGCAATCATAGCCTTGATCACCTGGGCCCTAGTGATAATCCTCCTGCCTCTAGCTGGGGCTACAGGTGCATGCCACTACACTTAGCTAATTTTTAATTTTTTTTTTTGTAGAGATGATGGTCTTTCTGTGTTGCCCATGCTGGTCTCAAACTCCTAGCCTCAAGCAATCCTCCCACCTTGGCCTCCCAAAGCACCGCGATTACAGTCGTGAGCCACTGCACCGGGTTGATACAGCTTTTTAGTTCACGTCAGCAGCTATGGATTTATCTTTTGACATAGTAACATTTTAGATACGTGCTGAACTGCAGTCTTGAAGACCTCATAAATATGTAGTAAGGAAGAGGGCAAACCAACACTTGGAAAATTGTTCAATGAAGAGTGTGAAATGACTGGATAGAAACACCGATAACCACTGCAAGTAACGCTGGTATGAAGCCTGCGAGCAGGAGTGTCATGAGCAGAAGCCCGACCCCCAGTGTCCAGGCCCAGGGAGCTGCACCACCCTCAGGACCCACCACCTTCCTCACCCCTTCAATTAAGACACCTCACAGGCAGTGACGAACAAGCCCATCCGCCAGGCCAGATGGAATCAGGCCGGCCTGCCCCATGCAGGATCCGTACACTATGAAACACTGTCTCCCTGCCTACATGTTCTACTCTATTCTGCTGCTTATCTGAAGTTGTTTTCTGTTTGTGTACACAATCGTAGTTCCTCTTTTACTCTCTGTGCGTTTCCTTCAGTGGGAGGGTTAATTTTCCATACCAGAATATTTATGAAATCCAAGTGTGCTGAGCCCTTACTGCATGGCAACCACTACTCTCTGTGCTCCACATGTCTTGTTTGAGTTAATCATCACAACCACCCCACGAGGCAGAGACTATTATTAACCCTATTTGACAGAGGAGGAAACGTGTGGTGTTAAGTGACTCAGCCACAATCATGCATTTAGTAATAGCACAGCTGGGATTTTAAATATTCACTGTTCATAGTGCAGTAAAGCTTATGACACAAATTCCATTTTGGGGTCAAGAACCAGAGAAGAGACTTTCAGTGGTTTAATTTCTGGAGCACAGGAGCAATTAAGAACTCTTGTATTTTGTTTGTTTTTTTTAACAAAAAATTTTTTTGAGAGAGGATCTCCCTTTGTCTCCCAAGCTGAAGTGCAGTGGTGTGATCTTGGCTCACTGCAACCTTGACTTCCTGGGCTCAGGAGACCCTCCCACTTCAGCTTCCTGAGTAGCTGGAACTACAGGCAGGTGTGATCATGCCCATCTAATTTTGTGTTTATTTTTTTGTAGAGATGGAGTCTCATTATGTTGCCCAGGCTGGTCTCAAACTCCTAGCCTCAAGTGATCTTCCTGCCTCAACCTCCCAAAGTGCTGGGATTACAGGTGTTAGCCACCATGCCTGGCCACTTCTACTTGATTCCACCAAAAACAAAAGAAAACATTATTTTTTAAAAGAAAATAAATGTTTTCCACATGTTTTTCATTAGGGCTGTGATTCTTGTTAAATGTTAGCCAGATCAGTATCCATTCTAACAGGAACAGAGCACTTTAAACACAACAGAAGCCTGACTAAAGCAGTTACTGTGTCAGCAACTGGGCCATGCTTCTCAAACTTGGTGCATAGAGGAGGAAGTTAACATGCAGCTTCCTGAGACCCACCACCTGCATCTGGGTCTGTAAGGCCCAGGTGGGGCCCAGGAATCTACATTTTAAGAAACACTTAGGAGTTCTGCTGCAGGCAGACACAGGCCAAACTTACTAGCTACAACAAGACTTCCTCTAAGACTCACAAATGAAGAAAATAAGATTGCTCTTGAAGTTAAAGTATGATAGTTGAATCAGCCAACGGATCAAAATCAAGAAATGGAATAAGAGAGAGACAGGATGGCTCCCTAACAGTATGACTTATCTTTAACTCAATAGAAAATATTACTGTATCTTAAATGTAAGTAACTTCAAAAAAGTAATTATTCTCTTTCTTCAAAGAGGGACTTTTAGGCAACGTACTTCAAGAATTCTAGGTCCCAAGTGGCATCGTCTAGAAAAAGGACAGCGCACCTCAGACTACCCCAGCCTGACACCATTTAAACAGCTGATTCATCCAACACCCCTTTGGCTGAAACCATGTTCCCCAAGCAACCAAGTTTATCCTTGGGTTTCCCATTAGTTGAATAATTATTTCTATTTGGGAAATAGCATACTGGCATTAAGAATGGGCACTGAACATGTAGTACCAAGAAATCTAACACCTAGGAGAGTGGTAATTCTCATAATAAATTAATAGATTCTTATTTTGGCTTCAGTATTTCTCATGAAGTTGATTAATAAGTCCATCCCTCAGAAATGGATCTTGTATTTTTTTTTTTTTTTGAGACAGAGTCTTGCTCTGTTGCTCAGGCTGGAGTATAGTGGCGCCATCATAGCTTCAAATGTCAGGGTCAAGCCATCTTCCCGCCTTAGTGTCCTGAGTACTATAGGTATGTGCCACCATGTCTGGCTAATGTTTAAAAAAAATTTTTTTTTTTTTTTGAAACAGAGTCTCACTTTGTTGCCCAAGCTGCAGTGCAGTAGCACAAACTCAGCTCACTACAGCCTTGACCTCCTAAATTCTCCTACCTCAGCCTCCTACATAGCTGACACCAGCATGCACCACCACGTCTGGCTAATTTTTTAATTTTATAGAGACAGGGTCTTGCCATCTTGCCCAGGTCTTGAACTCCTGGGCTCAAGTAATCCTCCTGCCTCACCCTCCCAAAGTATTGGGGATTACACGTATGAGATATTGTCTGTGCCAGCCTTTAAATTTTTTTTTTTTTTTTAACAAAAACAGAGACTCACTATGTTGCCCAGGCTGGTGTTGAACTCCTGGCCTTAAGAGATCCTCCTGCCTATGCCTCCCAACATGCTGGGATTACAGAGGTAAGCCACTGTGCCCTGCCATGAATCTGCTTCTAATGCCTGGTTTTAGAGGCTCTTAGCTAGATTCCTGGCCACAGTTATTTCACTGAGGCACATTTGAGTGTCTTACTTGGCAGAAATTCTCAACATTCACTTGTGAGTGCTCAAGCATACTTGTCTTTCCACATGTGGCTCCTTCACTTTACCGTAGAGAAGTAAAAATAAGAGAAATGGGGTGTGTCATCAATGTATTTGAGAGTTCATTGGTGAATGAGATATCTAGCCATTTTTTCTAGAACTATGGCTAAGTTGAGTTTAATATTTAAAATGAGGAAAAAGACTGGTTAAACCATTATAAGTATTTCATTGATTTTTTTTTTTTTTTTTTTTTTTAGACAGAGTCTTGCACTGTCATCCAGGCTGGAGTGCAGTGGTGCAATCTCTGCTCACTGCAACCTTTTACTCTTGGGTTCCAGCGATACTCCTGCCTCAGCCTCCCAAGTAGCTGGGATTATAGGCGCCTGCCACCACACCCAGCTAATTTTTTGTATTTTTAGTAGAGATGGGGTTTCACTATGTTGGCCAGGCTGGTCTTGAACTCCTGACCTCGTGATCCACCCACCTTGGCCTCCCAAAGTGCTGAGATTACAGGCATGAGCCACCATGCCTGGCCTTCACTGTTTTGTTTTTTGTTTTTGTTTTTTTTTAAGGCAGCTCTCTAATAATACCCAATCTCGTTAAGGTACCCATGTTTCCACCCCAACCTCATCTGACCACTCCTCTAAATCTTGGTTATTAAATAACAACACACAACAAGAAGAACATACATGAGTATCAGACAGGGAGCAGAAATTTAATGTCCAGGGGACAAAGTCTGAATCTCTCTGACTTCTCCCAAAAAATGGCAACTCTCTCTTCAGGATGTCAGTCCTGGCTATTATTCCCAAATCATCACAACTGAAACATCTAAAATCAAATACACCATCTTTCTCCAACAATTAGTTCCTCCTCCCATCTCTACTATTTCTGAAAACCTACATTTTCTTAGTCTTCAAACTGAAAATCTGACATCATTGATTCTATTCACTCCCTCTCCACCCACATCTAATCAATCACTAAATTCTAGAGATTCATCCTTTCCTCCACTTCTACTCTATTTTTAAAACTACTAGTCTTGTCCAGTCCTCATAATCTGAACAGATTACTGTAAAACTCTCATAATTGCCTGAATCCCTCCTTTTGAAACCGACCCAATTGTCCCACAGTGCTGATGTGTATGGTTTCTTTGAATAAACATAGAAATTGATTCTCTCAGTCTTAAAACTTGGGAAAGTTACTTCTCTCTTATCTGAGCTCCTTTTCAGGAACCCAACCATCAGGACTCCCAGATAGTATGAAGGAGCTGAAGCTTACCTGATCAAGGCATTTAGTCAATGAGATGCCAGACCCTTCACCCTCACCTGTCATGGTTGCCTATCCAACCACCTACTTCCTGTTGACCAGCTCCTCTTCCTTACACCTCCCTAATTCCTGTTTTCCCACACGTGGTTACATTTCTTCCCTTCTATATAAACCCCTAATTTTAGTGTGTCGGGGGAGATGCATTTGAGACTGATTTCCCATCTCCTCAGCTGCAGCACCCGACTAAAGCCTTCTTCTCTGGCAATACTCATCTTATTGGATGGCTTTCTGTGCAGCAAGCAGCAGGCCCTAGACCAAACCCCTGGTGTTTCGGTAACATTTTACTCCACAAACATATTCTAGCCACCAATATCAGATATACTATCTTCAAACTCCACCTTACAAAGGGCATTCTTTTTCTCATAAGCATCAATCATGTTTCATTAACACAAGCAAGGTCAGTTAAGTACACTAGCACTTTCTCTGGCCTCCACCTACCTATCTGACTTTCTCTCTCACAGTTATTATTCTTCATAGACTCTTCTTTCCAGCCGAATTGCTGACAGCATTGATCCTCACACCTAGAGCAGAAGTTCCCAAAGGAGATTTCAGGGAGTCTCTGAGGTTGAAGCTGTTTTCATAATACTAAGATGCTATTTACAACCTTTTTCACTGTGTTGACATTTAAGTGATGGGGCACAAAAAATAACTGATAACACTGCTGCCATCTCAGCATGAAGCAAGACAGTAACATAAGTTGTATTAGCAGTTATTGTGTTCCCCAATGTAATAATGTCCTTGAAGTAGTAAGAATTATTAATTTATTAAATCTCAACCCCAAAGTGTATGTTTTCAATGAAGGTACACATAAAGTGCTTCCATGGCATACTCAGGTAGGACTGTCATTTCAAGGAAAAGCACAGGTGACTGAGTTGCAAGCTGAACTAGCTGCTTCTTCACACAATACCTCGTTTACATGAAAGAACAACTGATAGACAAACTATAGTTATTCCAAATTGGATATTGGGTAGACATTTTCACAAAAATAAATGAGGTGGGCCTGTCACTTCAAGGGCAATAACTGACACTATTTGTTGGCAATGATCAAATGCAAGCTTTTAAGCAAAAATCAGAATTTTGGAAAACTTGTATCTACCACAGTGAGCTTGACAGCTTCCCAATAATGGAAGACTTTTCTAATGAGATGGTAAGATTCACAAACGTAATATTTTCATATTCCATAGTGAAATGTTTCAACATTTGGAAGATCTTCATAACTGATTGAACCAATATGTTACAAATAACCAATGGATGATGTTATAAAATTATATATGGATAAATATCCACTCAAAATGTATGACAGACCAATATATTTAAATACAACAGTGCAAAAAAGCTTGGTATTTTCATTTCAGATTCCACATTGTAACTAACCTTTAAGAAATTACAAATTAAAAAATTTTGATGTAACATCAAAAAAGAATATCCACAGTTACCTGAAAGACCATTAAAACAGTCATCCCTTTTTTATCTATGTGTCTGTATTACACCTGCAGGGTTTTCTTCACCTACTTCAACCAAAACAATTTACTGAGATACACTAAGGGTAGAAGCAGATAAGAGAATCCAGCTTCCTTTGATGAAGCTGTACATTAAAGAGATTTTCGAATATATAAAACAACAACACCTTATGACTTTTCTTTGGCATATCTGAATTGTCAGTGTTACTCCTCTTATGCTTTGGGTCATTATTAAGTAAAATAAGGGTGATTTGAGTACAAGCGCTGCAATACTGATCTGGTAACAGAGCAACAGCTGATCTGGTAACAGAGACAGACAGCTACTAAGCGACTCACAGGTGGGTTTCACAGGCAGCATGGGTATGCGTGCAGGACAAAGCAATGACTCACGTCCCGAGTGGGACGAAGCAGGATGGCACAAGATTTTATTGCACTACTGAGAACGGTGTGCAGCTTAAAACTTATAAATGTTTATTTCTAGAATTTTCCATGGCATATTTTCCAATCTCAGTGTGCTGCAGGTAACTAAAACCACAGAAAGTGAAATTGTGAACAAGGCGGACTACTGTATTTTGAGATAACTGTATTTATTCCATAATATTTATTGAACACAGGAATGTCTCAAGAGCCAGGTGTCCTGAGATACAGTATCCCAGAACTCTGTATCACACCTGTATCCCAGTACTCTGGGAGGCTGAGGCAGGAGGATTGCTTGAGCTCAGGAGTTCAAAACCAGCCTGGGCAACACAGGGAGACCCTGTCTCTACAAATTAAAAACTAAAAAATAGCCAGGTGTGGTGGTATGTACCTGTGGTCCCAGCTACTCAGGAAACTGAAGTGAGAAGATTGTTTGAGCCCAGTAGGTTGAGGCTGCAGTGAGCTGTGACTGCACCACTGGACTCTAGCCTGGACTTTTGAGATCCTGTCTCAAAAGTAAATAAGTAAAAATAAAAAGAATGTCCTGGGCACTGTTTATTCTAGGCACTAAGGACATGGCAGGGAACAAAGATTGGATCCCTTCTTTCTGTAGCTTACAGTTTAGTCTCACCACTCAAGTGTTTGAGCAACAGGGTTATCAATATCACCCAAGAGGTTATTAAAAATACAAATTTCTGCAACCGAAAATTAGATTTTGTAAAATGCAGAATCTCAGGCCCAGCCTAGACCTACTGAATCAGTGTCTGCATTTCAGTGAGATCTCCAGGGCATACTCCTGCACATAGTTTGAGAAGCAAAGGATTTATGCATCTCCCTAACTATTGTGAACCTCTTGGAGGTAAGCTATTACCTTGAATTTGTTGTACCACTAGTATAAATAATAGTTTAATTGTTGTGCTAATCATTCAAACATAAATGCCTATTGTATGAACTTACTTCTGGGGCTTAACAAAAAAAAGACAGGGAACAGTGGTTCACATCTGTAATCCTAGCACTCTGGGAGGCCGTTAAGCCCCAGGAGTTTGAGACCAGCCTGGGCAACATGGTAAAACCCCATGTCTATCAAATATATATATATATATATATATATATATATATATATATATATAAATTAGCCAGGTGTGGTGGTATGTACCTATAGTTGCAGTTACTCAGAAGGTTGAGGCAGGAAGATCACCTGAGTCCAGGGAGGCTGAGGCTGCAGTGAACAGTGATTGCACCACTGCACATCAGCCTGTGTGACAGAGTGAGACCCTGTCTCAAAAGAAATATAAATAAATAAATAGCAAAGGCAAACTGGCCTCGATCCTGGGAAATTTTCCATTTCCTAGCAGAAGTAAGGCAGTAATTCTAATGACGGCTAATATTTCAAAAAATGCTTTCTGTGGGCCAGCTGTTGTACCAAGGGCTATATGTGACAATCTTATAAAGCAGATTACTACTATTACTATTCTCATTTTAGGGATCAGGAAACCTGGAACTCAGAGGTTAAGAAAGTGATGGAGCTAGAACAAGAAGGATGTCTGAGCCTAAACCACAGAAAGCGGTAAATGTCGTAACAGTTGAATCTTGAGGAAAGAGCTATGAGTCCCCTGATGGAAATATTGTCCCTCAATCTCGGAATCATCCAGAGCACTAAGCTCAGTTCCTTGCACATAAGAGACATTCATGGCTGCAAGGAACTCTGTGAATTGATTAAGGTTAACTTATCACATTCTACATTATTACCCATCCAATAATCCTCCATTAAAGATATAACGAGCCTGAGATGAAATGGTTTCTCTCTCATGTGTTCTGCATAGAGTCCATTCTCTAATTTGGGGCCCTTGTTCCACAGCACACAAAGGTGAAAAAAAAGGAGACAGAGATAGGATATGAACTAAAAGATGAAAGCCATTTTGAAATCCTGGAAGAGGCTGGGGCTTGTTCTGGAGAAAGAAGGGAAGAGCACAGGCGATGGACTAGCTCCTCTGTCCACAGTGAGCCAGGAGTGAATAGAAATGTTGGTCAAAGGACCCCACTGTAAAGCAAAGCAGGAACTGCAGAGCTGGCCCATTACTGAGAAGTGTCCTTAGAGGCCTCCATCAGTTCTTGAACTTCCTCTGCTACACCTCCCATCAGCCCCTTCCCAGTGGTATGGAGTCGGAATCATCTCCACTCTCTCACTTTCTGACAATTACACAAGGAAGTGGGACATTTTCCCACAGAACATTCTGGGGAAAGGTTCTATTAATAACACTCTTCATGTCTATTAGAGATAAAATAGACTCTCAGGGGCCAGCCATCTTGTGTACCTTAACCATCACATACATCATCATGTATATGAGAAAACGTGTTCTGGTAATAAACAACACGACAAAATCAGGTTCTCTAATAAGACATTTATAAGATAAAGAGCAACCTTTATGATATCCCAGATATACCAATTCACTGTAGTTCTATATGAAGAATTCTTCAAGTAACACTGAGGGAGAAAAATATCAACTAACAATGTCCAATGTACTAAGGATGAATTTTTGTGAGGATCAAATTCAATCATATTCAAGAGTAAATCTATGAAAAGCTAAAGAAAGACAAAAGCTTACACACAGTAAGTATCAGCTCACCTCTTAGGTACTGACACCAATGGGCTGGGGGCTATCTCATTCTCTTTCTGACTATTCTACATGGAACGCTAACCATATATGATTTTCTAATAGTCAAATGATTTGATTTTTCCAGTCAGATCTGCTTGAATACAAAGCTTTTATTTCACTGTTTTGCACCCAAGGGTTCTCATAAGGAAACAATAAATAAATTACAAGGGTAACTGGTAACTACCCCCACATTTATGAAGGCAAACTGGGCATATTAACTGAGTCAGACTTGAGCACAAAATTTATGAACCACCCACATCTGAGGTTTTGAAAAGCTAATGTTTTCCCTCTTCTTAACCAGATTAACAGATGGAAGACTCTGAGAAGTCATTTAGAGATGTCTTTAGAAATTTCAGGCATGTTTTGCTTAACAGTTCATGTCACACTTTATGATTCTACCAGAAGGCATGGGACCGAGACTAGGATGTGTATGATGAAAAGAAGCCTGTAGATCCAAGGATGCTGCTACTACGGCATCACACTTGTATGCAGGTGTAACAGGCAAGATCAACAGTAGCCTGGTTCTGCCATCCCAACAGTTCCATGTATTACACGGCTAAGTCTATTGACGGTGGGAGCAGGGGGGCCACAAGCTCAATGTCTTGAGCTGGAGAGGACAGGACCCATCTAAAGGGGCTGCTGCTGACTGTTGTGTCTTTAGCATTTGAGATCAGCATTGTGAGATTTCTGAATTTACAAGAGGAATGAGAAAGTCCCCTATTTTTATGTAAAATCTCTCAATTTCTAAGCACTGGCATCTAATTAAGCATTTTCTTTCTTTCTTTTTTTTTTTTTTTTTTTTTGAGATGGAGTCTCACTCTGTCACCAGGCTGGAGTGCAGTGGCATGATCCTGGCACACTGCAACCTCCACCTCCTGGGTTCAAGCGATTCTCCTGCTTCAGCCTCCCGAGTAGCTGGGACTACAGGTATGCACCACCATGCCCAGTTAATTTTTGTATTTTTAGTAAAGACACGGTTTTACCATGTTGGCCAGGATGGTCTTGATCTCTTGACCTCATGATCTGCCTGACACAGCCTCCCAAAGTGCTGGGATTACAGGGGTGAGCCACCACACCTGGCCTAATTAAGCATTTTCTATAACACTGTCTATGGAACAAAATCTGTTCACGAATTTGTGCGTTCTTCAGTGCTGCTACTGCGATCTCTGGTGCTTTATGGCATCATATTGCCTTTGCATTGCCCTAAAGTCAAGGTCGTATCCGTTTATTTTATATTCTGCATAGCTCCTTAAGAAAATCTTGCATGTTTGCTAAGCAATAAATGTCTCTTGAACTAAGCCTAAGAAAAACATGGCTATTACTGATAGTCTTGTCTCTCTGTTCTTAAGCTTTGATCAGAGGAATAAAGCCATTTCCATATGCCAGCATCCCTGAACTATCCCACTCTCCAGAGCTGAACCATACTGCTAAATATTAAGCTTTACCATGTCTTTATCATGTTTTTCTACCGTTTCCACACTTAATTCCTGATCTCATTTGAGGCTATAGTTTCAGGTTTACCAGTCCACACCAAAGTCTCCTCATCTTTACAATAAAGACTGAACAAATGCAACCCAAAACTATCTACAAATCCCTTATAGTATATTCCACTCACTTGTCAAGTCTCACAAGACCTGCAACTATGAGCTTTCCTTCGTGAAAATTTTGAATATAATAATTCTTGCAGATTCCTTTCACATCTCCTCCATGTTGCATCTATTAAGAAATTATCTGTAAGATGTCTGTACTGGGTTGAGCTATATACCCCCCAGAATTCATGTCCACCCAGAACCTCAGCATGTATCATCTTACTGGGAAACAGTCTTGGTTGATATAATTAATTAAATTAAGGTGAGGTCATACTAGATTAGGGTAGGTCCCAAATCCAATAACTTGTGTCCACATAAGAAGGCCATGTGAAAACAGAGGTACAGCTACAAGCCAAGGAACGTTACACATTTCTGGGAGCCATCGGAAGCTTAGAAGAGGCAAGGAAGGATTCTTCCCTAAAGCCTTCAGAGGGAGCGAGATCCTGATGACACTTTGACTTTGGATTTCTGTCCTCCAGAATGACAGGTGAACACATTTCTATTGTTTCAAGCCACCGAGTGTGTGATAATTTGTTACACCAGCCCTCAGAAACTAACGAAACATCTTAACATCTCCCCCTCCTCTTTGCTTAGGCTATCCAGGGTTTGGAGTGGGCTTTATCTTTTCTTACTTACTGAGGTATGATGTACAAAATGGAGCAAAGAACACAAAGACACATTTTATCAGGCACTCTGCATATGGTGGGGCTTCATCCATAGAGATAGGAAACTTTATGTGAGCTATGTGACATCACAGGCTGGTTTTAATCTATTTCTATGACTCAGGCACCTAGCACAGCACAGTATTGACTTTTAAAAATGACTGGCATGTGAATGTATATATGAGTTAACAAATGAAAGAATGAATGAACAAACTAATGAACATCATCAAAGTCATGATGACCAAATTCACAAATTCTTGAACTATTGTTAACTTATACGAACAATACTGCTCAGTGAAATATCATGGTAAAATTACAGATGTATTTCAATTCCCCACGGATGTAGAGAAGTTCAAGTTTGCTATCTAAATATTTCTGTAGCCTCTTTTATTACTTACTAATTTAAGGGGTATTTTTGGTTGTTTGTTTTTTTGAGACAGAGTCTCACTCTGTTACCAGGCTGGAGTGCAGTGGTGCCATCTTGGCTTACTGCAACCTCTGCCTCCTAGGTTCAAGCGATTCTCCTGCCTCAGCCTCCCGAGTAGCTGAGATTACAGGCACATGCCACCACACCCAGCTAATTTTGTATTTTTAGTAGAGATGAGGTTTCACCATGTTGGCCAGGATGGTCTCGATCTCTTGACCTCATGATCCGCCCACCTCGGTCGGCCTCCCAAAGGGCTGGGATTACAGGCTTGAGCCACCGCTCCTGGTCAACTTAAGAGGTTTTTTGTTTGCTTGTTTTTGTTTTTGGTAGAAACTAATCTGGTCAAATAGCTCATGATGAAATTTGACCAGAAAATTTCTGAAAGTGGCCAGTAGTGTTTTTGTTCTCTGCCCCCACCCCCCACCGAGCCACTCACTCACAATCTTCGTGGCTGCATGCCCTCCTCCAAGGTATGAGAGCATCTCCTGGTACTTCTGGGAGGCCTCACACAGGACTCCTAGAGGCCTACATTGAGTTGCTTCCTGAGCTGCCACTGTCCACAGGACCCTCTCCCTAGAAGCTAAACAACTTGCCAAACTAAGAACTAAAATTTGCATTTTCAAAATATCAGTAAAGTAGAGATAAGAGAGAGAAAACAATCATAAATTAAACTTCTTTAGTGGTTAATGTTTCAAAAAGAAAAGATTCTTCACTTTTCAGCAGCTCTGAGGGACAATGCTCTCCCCCAGATCTCTATCACTGAAAGTCTGTTCAAACTCCAGCACAGGCCAGGCGCAGTGGCTAGCACCTGTAATCCCAGCACTTTGGGAGGCTGAGGCGGGCGGATCACGAGGTCAGAAGTTCGAGACCAGCCTGGCCAATATGCTGACACCTCCTCTCTCTTTAAACATACAAAAATTAGCCGGGCATGGTGGTACGTGCCTGTAGTCCCAGCTACTCGGGAGGCTGAGGCAGAAGAATTGCTTGAACAGGGGAGGCAGAGGTTGGCAGTGAGCCGAGATCACGCCATTGCACTCCAGCCTGGTGACAGAGCGAGACTCTGTCTCAAAAAAAAAAAAAAAAAAAAAAACTCTCCAGCACAGATAACTTCAAGTGCCCTAACATCCACATCCTGAACAACTGATTTCTTCCTCTCATACTACTCGAGCCTCTCACAGGCCTCCCCTGGTTCCATCTTGAATATGTCTGCTGTTGTGAGTTCACTAACGATTGTCAGACCCTGGCTGCCACTCTTCTCACTGTACTTCACCTTTCTGTTCCCTGAAGTACCTCTTATGATACTTTATAATGGAAGACAACCCAAAACAACCTTATTCACTGGAGCATATATTTTTGCGTAGAACTTTCCAAAAACACAAAACTGAACAAAATCTTTTCTTTCTTAAGTTCATGGGGTAAAATAGAAATATTTTTATACATTTTACCCCTGAAGTGCTAAAATCTCACTTGGAAAATGCACCATCTACCCCAGAACACAGTGTGCCTAAACTATTTTGGAAACATCTCACATCTGCCTTCTCAAATTCTTCCTGTCGCATCACAGAACTCTCAACTGAGAAGACATAACAGGAAGGCTAGTTGAGTCACTCAAGGTCTTTATAAGATTACAATTAATTCAGCAGGGCAAACCAGCTGAAGACTGGGCCTAGGATTTATTTATTTATTTATTTTTGAGACAGAGTCTTGCTCTGTTGCCCAGGCTGGAGTGCAATGATGTCATCTCAGCTCACTGCAACCTCCACCTTCCAGGTTCAAGCGATTCTCCTGCCTCAGCCTCCCGAGTGGCTGAGATTGCAGGCACATGTCAGCACGCTTAGCTAATTTTTTTGTATTTTTAGTAGAAAAAGGGTTTTGCCATGTTGGCCAGGGTGGTCTCTAACTCCTGACCTCAAGTGATCCACCCACTTCGGCCTCCCAAAGTGCTGGGATTACAGGCGTGAGCCACTGTGCCCAGCCATGGGCCTAGGATTTTTAAGAAAAAAGTGGAACAAATATTTATTGTTAAAATTACCAACAGTCATTTGAGATAAAATGAACAGTTAGAAATGGTTTCTAAAAGCATGAAAAATACAGACTTATCCAAAGCTTTAACACTCTTAAGTAGCTAAAGCCAGAAAGAAGAGGTACTGCCAGTTGTGTTGACCTAATTAGGTTTGTGGCTCTCATTATCATCAACTATGCATAAGAGTTCCATTTTGTTTGCCTCAGGAGTGGAAACCAATCAGTTTAAGACATCAAAGGATTCAAACTCTAAAGCAACGCTGCTATGGTCTAAATGTGTCCCCTATATTTCATATGTTGTTGGAAACTTAATCCCCAAATTCATATGCTGATTGGAAGTGGGGCCATTGGGAGGTAACTGGGATTAGATGAGGTCATCAGGGCAGGGCTCCCATGATTAGATTGGTGGCTTTATGGGAAGAGGAAGACAGGCCTAAGTTGACATGCATTCTCTTTCCCTCTTGCCATGTGATACCCTCACCATGATATTCTGTAGCAAAAAGGCGCTCACCAGATGCTGATGCCATGCTCTTGGACTTCCCAGCCTCCAGAACTGTGACCTAAATAGATTTCTGTCATTATAAATTACCCAGTCTCAGGTATTTTGTTACAGCAACAGAAAACCATCTATGACAACCCTAGATCAATCTGCAATTCAAGGCAAAATGTGAAGTCAGCTGAAATCAAAATGGCCCTTTTCCTTGGCACTGGCCCTTCCAACATACAGAGTTACAGACTTGAATAAAAGAATGTTTGCAGTAGATTGAATTACTGGCCCCAATTCTTCATTCTTTCCAGGAGCCTAGAGCATAAATAAGAATCACCCTATCCAAGTGTTCTAAACAATTATTGTATACAAATTGTTCTTACTTTTTCTATTTCTAGTGGTATATTGATGTAGCAAACATCAGAGAACACGCATTAATGATCGTGAATCTATCCATCCAACCAGCAAATGAGTAACTTTATGGAACGTACTATGTGCCACATACTGTGTGAAGAAGTCCATGTGCACATAATGAAGACCTGGCTGCTTCTCTCATGGAGCTGTAAGTGTAAATGGAAATGTTTGAGTAAAGCAGGATGACACTAAGATAAAAAGCAGAAACTTAGAAACATTTTTTTGGGAATACAAAGAAAGGACTTTCTACAGCTCAGAGGGTCTAGAAAGATTTCACAGTGGAGGTAGCATTTGATCTAAATCTCAATTGCTTAGAGGAATGGAAAGATCCCTAACATATAATTTTTCACTTTCTGGATTCTCAAGATACTACTATATGCATCCAGTTGAACCAGACGAAATCTGATGTATTTAGCTTCTGTGGTAAAACACTGGATTCTGTGTCGGAAAACCTAGGTTCAAGTGTCAGCATGGCCACCTGAGAGTGAGAAAGTACCACCAACAGGATCTGGCACATGGTAAGCCCGCAGAATCTCAGTGTGACTTCCCCAGTAACTCAGGTTATTCAGCTTCACCTACTGTGAGGCAACAGAATCAATGAAGTTATAAAATATGTAGCCAATGCCAAAACCAGGCACTGAGATATAAACAACATCGAGTGTCTTATTAAACACATCAAGTTCATTTTGGGATAGGTAGATGACTCCCATTTTCATTCAATTAGTCATTTTTTGAATTTGTTAAACTCACTTGTCGTATTCCAGACACTGAAAATACAAAGATGAAGGTGAACCAACCCTTGCTCTTAAGGTCCAGAGAGTCTTAACTCTGAGTCCAAAATACAGGTAATTCACGATTGAGGGAAAAGCAAACTTACATTATACCACGAGATGGATACTGATGATCTCTAACATCACACTCGCTAATATCCATTAAGCTCTTGCTATATGCCAGGTACTGCTCTATACGCTCTTTGAAGATGCTCTCACTTAATCTTCACAGCAGGCCTATGCCAAAACACTCTTATTATCCCCATTTTATGGATGAGAGGCTATGAGAACTGCCTATATGTACCAGAGTTGGGATTTGAACTCAGGAAGCTGACCCTTTTTCCTCACCTGCATAGACACAGTAAGAGCCTATGCTCTTAATGGTAAGTTAATGGATCATGAGGCCCATTGCCACACCATGTAGAGTTGGTTTTCTCTGTGTATAATTCTGTTTTTGTACACTTTAGCAATGAATCTAATTCTGAAACAGTTTCCACCCAAGATCCATCTAGTTTCATACCCTGTGTCTTCAATTTTGTTAAACCCCAAACTAAACTTAAAATTATATGTTGGTACCACTGAAACCTGTACCCAGGAAGCTTCAAAATGATGCATCTTTTCAAAGTTTTCATAAAGCAAACATGAAACACCAAGTGATTAACAGAGAGATGATACATAATCTGACCGACAGGTATTTATTTATCCGAGTCATCATGCTTACCTGGGGGACACTGAGGGAACTGTATCTCTGAAAAAAAACCCTAACTAGATTCAAAGTTCTCACCTTGTAAAACCTTTCGTTTTAGAATCAGGGCCAAGGCACTCTTGAACTTTTCTAAACTCCTATGAAAATAGTAATTTCACAGATGCTTTTCCTTTTTCAAAGAGCCTCTTGTTTTCTGAAAGGACAGACTACACAGGAGGAAAAGGACAGCCACATATTGTATACATGATTGGCTAAAAGCTGGAGGGGGTGATTCAGTAGTAAAGGAAAATAGAAAGTAGTCAGTCTCTGGGTTAGCTATTGCATTTCATTTTACAGAGAGAATCTAACTTGGAAAGGATGCCCCTAAGGTAGAAATTAGTCTATTCTATTTCTCTAGGCTCCCCAAAGTGCAGTCTAGAATCCAAAGATAATGGCGTCATGATTTAGTCATAAAACATACACCGCTGTGATGAGTATTTACTTAACACATGGCAAGTCAACAGGCAAATATCCACTATACACTTTTTATATATGTACTATGGCATAGCATACTAAGATATCACAAAATATTTGCTCTTGTTTTCTTTTTTCTTTCAACAGTATTTGTGTTTATTTTATATGTATACACATATGCACATATATATACTATATAAAACATACATAATAAACACTAACTTTATCATTACAAGTGAAACATACAATGTTAATTTAGACTCATCACGAATATTTTAAACACTAACAGTATGTTTCACAGGAAGGATGAAATCAAAAGAAATACAATGCTAAAAAACTGCTTATTTTATTTCATTCACTAATCTATGTATTATTACCTGAAACTCTAAAGTGATTATAAAGCAAAGAGATTTCATTTCACAGGGATCCACAGCAGACTCTGAGGCAATTTCAAAAGAGGGCTCCCAAAACTCTGACTATTAATATTGAGACATTGCAACATGCTGAAGTAGGTGCAGAGATCCCGAAGTGAGCATTTTGAAGGCTGGCATAGGCTTGGCTTCTAGTATATGTTTTAAAAACACAATCTCATCGCTTTTCAGTCACAGCTAATACATTCTTTCAAGCATATTTGATTTGAAGCACCTACCCTTAGCAACTTATCCAGGATCACCATCATCCTGTCAAAAGCAACTTTCAGAGAGAAAACCAACTTTCAGAGAGTGTATCTTCTTAATATGTCAAAAAGCTCTAATCTAGTTCACATCACAGGCCAAGCACTGTAATATGTTCTGTGGGAACCCAACAGCAAGTAATGTCAGTACACTGAGCAAATGAGTGGGAAGCATTACAGCAGAGGGGGCCCCTGAAAGTCTTTCTGGAAAGAGAGAGTTACAGGTACATTTCAAGAGTCCCAGTAGGTAGAGTGGAGTGCATACTTAAACTCTGCCCTCTCCACAGGCCCTTAATGACACCAGCACTCAATAAGCCCAGGAGCTATGGACACAAATACCTAAATACTCATCAGCAGGGGAACTCGCTACATAAACCATGGAACTTGTGTATAGCGGAACAGCATACATAATTCTTAAAAAGACTGAAGTAGAAAAACGGACTGATCTACAAAATACATTCTTAAGTGAAAAAAGCAAAGTATTCATAAAACAATCTAATTGGGGTAAGTTTTTCCTGGTTTTAACTATTTATTGTGGCAAATTTTAAAATATAAAATTAGAAAATAGAATAATGAACCTGCATAATGAACCCACACATACCCATAATGCAGCTTTAACAATTAGCAGCTTATGGGCAATTTTGTTTCTTTTTTTATCCTTCTAATCGCAATTATTTTGGAGAAAATCCCATATACAATATGGTTTATATCAGTATGTGCTATACTGTATTATATATGTTACACTATGACATATATTAGTATTTTATATCAGTATATATCTCTAAAACATAAGGAGTCTTTAAAAACATCATCACAAAATTTGGGTAAATTTTAAAATTTATTATTATTATTTATTTTTATTTTTTTGAGATGGAGTCTCACTCTCTCACCCAGGCTAGAGTGCAGTGGCGGGATCTTGGCTCACTGCAACTTTTGCCTCCTGGGTTCAAGTGATTCTCATGCCTCAGCCCCCTGAGTAGCCGGGACTACAGGCACCCACCACCATGCCTGGCTAATTTTATATTTTAGCAGAGAAGGGGTTTCATCATGTTGCCCAGGCTGGGCTCAAACTCCTGAGCTAAGGCAATCTGCCACCTCAGCCTTCCAAAGTGCTGGGACTACAGGTATGAGCCACTGTGCCAGCCTTAAAATTTATTATAAATATGTGGATATATGACTCAAATGTTTTCTGAGAGAAAATAAAAACATAAGCTAATGGTCATTGTTGGGAAAGGGAGCTAGAGTGAAGGGGTAGAGGCAGCTTAATTATTCATTTAAAAATACATATATGTTTTCTGAGACAGAGTCATATTCTATCACCAGGACTAGAGTACAGTGGCATGATCACAGTTCTGTATCCTCAAACTCCTGGTGTCAAGTGATCCTCCTGACTCAGCCTTCTGAGTAGCCGGGACTATGGGCACATGCCACCATCCACCATGTCCAACTAATTTTTTTGGAGGGGGGAGAAATGGGGTCTAGCTATGATGCCTATGCTGGTCTTGAACTCATGGGCTCAAGTGATCCTCTTTCTGAGCCTCCCAAAGTGCTGAGATTATAGGCATGAGCCACTGCACCTGGCCAAAACTTTAGGTTAGTTTAAAATTTAACTATGACAGAACCGGCTGTGCCAGGAAGAACAGCAGAAAGGGTGCCATAACCAAAGGGATACAACAGGGCATCAGTAGCAGAACACAGGAGGTAGAGCTTGGCTGAAAGATGTACGAGGAGTCTTTCATGTATTAAGAGATTCAAACTCAAGTAGGTGACAATGTCCATCAGCTGCAGAATACGATTTCTCTAAATGGGTAAAAAGTAACAGAGAGCTGTGAACTCAGGGACATTACTAAACATAATTATGATTCCAATAATGTTCGGGGCCAGACAGTCATGAGATGAAATGGGCTCATCTCGCCTCCCTCCTGCCACATCCCCCAGCAGCAGACATTATTTAAAGTACTGGGATTTTTAAAGAGCACTTCAAAATGTGACTTTTTTTTTCTTCTTAAACAAGTTAATGTCTTAACTCTTTTCCTTATCTTTAGTCCTTATAATTTATCTACCTTATAAGTTGTAAAAATGTGGTTTCCTTCTGTGGTGTTTCTATCTATTTTCTTTGTTGTATCTGTATTAGCATAGCCCTGGGACCCATTAGGGGAACTGATGGACTACTTTTAAAAAATTAGCCTTTCTGAGTGCTTGTTTACACTGAATTCAGACACAACAAAGTTCTCCACATTTTTCAATCTTATGATCAGTGAAGTGGGAGCTATAAGAAAATGAGATTTAAAGTAGCTGACTTTTAGGATTCTGCTAATTTCTGTCACAATTTTATCACTTCCAACAAATCCAAAATATTACAAATATAGATAAAAAGTAAAGAAAGACTGGTCTCAATTAGACTAGTTAAAAGCTTCTGAATATATTTTTCTGAATATATTTTTCAAGAAATATCATTTTCCCACTTTCAAATATTACTTAAACAAGGCTAACAAAGTATTACTTAACAAAAAATTACTTAAACTAGTAATAACTAACAAAAAATTACTTAAACAAGGCTAACAAAATATTCCCACTTTCAAATATTACTTAAACAAGGCTAACAAAATGTCAAAAGGAAAATGCCTTTAATGAACAGGCAGCTGATGTTTTAAGTTTTTATGAGCTTCATCATAAATAAGCTCTTTTGAGAACTTTAAAACAGTTCTCTTAGTTGAATTATATCCTTCCCCCTACAACTGCGTTTCTTTTATTATTTTGCTTACCAAAACCCAGTATTTCTAGATAGCGTAAGAAATGGTCTACCTATGCACTGGAAGTATAATTTCTAAACAGATGATATTTTACTGTACTTCGCACCAAGGACCTGTTTATTTTACAAAAATGCTTCCCAGAACAAACAACTTTATGTATGATCCAAAATGAAACTAACCTAAGATATGCCTGAGGAATGCAATAAAATTTTGCACATAAATTGCCCAATTACTGCAAGAGGCTCACGTTCCTCTCTGCATGTAAAAGGACATTTTTGGTCAGTCTAGATATTAACTCCACCAATAATTGAAGAGACCAAAAGAAAGTGCCAGGTGAGGCTACACCTTCCCCAGGGGTACCTGTTTCATCCGGGGAGCTGGGTGAGGCACTGTCTTGGGACAACGTTGTCCAGCTGGACTCCTCATCGCTCGGTGCCAGGTTCTGGATCCGGTGTAGCGCACAGTCAGTTTTGGCCCCTGTTTTCGGATGATCCTTCTTGGTCTCTGGGCTGGATGACACTGTGGCTACTTGGCCATCTTCAGGGCTGGACTGGGGTTTGTTTGGTTTCTGCAGCAGCAAATCGCCATTCCCAATGATGGTGGAGGCCTGGCCCTGGCCCGGCTGGGATTTCTCTTCCACCATCTCATGGCAGTTGCCTAGGTTCTGCTCTAGTTCTCTGGCTGAGGTTTCCAAGTCTGCATAGTAATTTAGGAAGCTTTTAGTTCTCCTGGGCTGGGAGGGTAAAATCTCACAGCCCGAGGAATCCTGTGGGTGGGGCTCTTTACCCTCTAACTTCTCAGAAGTTATGTTGATGACTGCAGTGGGGCTTAGGTTTTTGTTGGGGTCCTGCTGCCCTTGTTCTGCAGCCTTCCGGAGCTGGTTCTCCCCATTTTTCACCAGCTTGATGTTGGCAGAGCCACTTCCCAGCAGGGGCTGTGCAGCTGGATCCGAGAGGCCCATGGCCGCCTGGATGTTAGTTAGTGCATATTTTTTCCTGCATTTGGGAGGTGTGCTGTTCTTGGTTTCTGTGTGTTTTATTTCAGCATTCAACAGTTCATTGTGGGAGGAACGGAGGTTAAGGGTGTTTGGTGGTGTGGCTGGGCTGTTCCGATTTGTGACGTCTGTAGTTCCGCTGCTGGCCATAAACACTGCCAAGGTGTCAACCCCTGAGTCAGCTGGAAAAAAAAAAATTGGTAATTAGACACCTGCCATGATTAAATTACTTAGCATGCAGTCTGAGTAAATATTTCTATACAGAAAACTGAAAAAAGAAATGCTTCCACTGCACATACATGCTTGTAGAATGGACTCATTTTCCTCTTTATTTAATCATTTGTTCCTATATTAATTAAATAGGAGCAAATAAAGGGCTTAACATGGATACCCAAAAGCCAATTTATAGAAAAGCTAAGAAGTCTGAGGACCTAAATTTTACTTAAAATAAAAAAGCATTTCTGTTTTTTCACATAAAAGCATTTTCTTCTGGTGGCTGGTCTTCATTTTTCACAAGCTTGAAAAATCATCTGCTTTCCAAATATTCCCACTACATTGTTATTCTTTTGTTCCTTCAGGCAATACCAAAAAATTGCTCAAGATTCTTCTGGGGCTTCAGCTTTCTTAATTAACCTGAAAGGTCATTGTTCAATGATGCTCCGTATATCCAAGGTCATTTTTCTCAACCACGTTTAGAAACTGTGTTCTGAATGCCTGGAAAACCAAGCCTCCATTAGAGTTTACAAATGTCTTTCTGAACATGTTTGGCCTGAGATTACTGTTTGTACTAAACAGAAATTTTGAAGAAATGGCTTAATTTTTGAAGAACATGTACACAAGCACACGAAACTATTACTGTAGCACTGAGCCCTTGGCTACAGACAACACGTTAGAGCTCCCAGAGGACTCCGAATATATTCCACTTAATTAAAATATAGACTCAGTTGTTTGCAGTCATCACATGCCTCTGCGGAACTCACAGGAAACTATCTGACAATTGCATTTATCTCAAATATTGTTTGCGCCATTAGTGATTTATTCTATGTCTCTTGCTAGGAAGAATAAAGGTTTCTTAGACTAGAAGGGAATAAAATTCATCAGCAAGAATTCCTAAGGTTTCAGATTTCTCAGTCTATGAGAAGGGACTTCTTTCTTATCTGATCCTTTTGCCCTCCACAGAGACTTTGATGATTTCTACCCCAGCAGCAGATGAACCCAAGCACAGCTTCAAAAATTCCTGAAATTGTATTCTGACAACTCCCTCTTCCTCCCCCAGGCAAAACAGGGATCTTCTCAGGAGAGAAGGGGGAAGAATTTCCCTGTTTGGGAGCTTAGAGGTATCCCTCCATCATCAAATACTTAGGTTGAGCAATTTTAGAAAAAAGTTACTCATTTTAGAGTCCCTGCGCTTCCAGGAAGCAAGGCAACATCCATCCTTCACTCTAGGCCATAACCATTTTATAACAGAATGGACATGTGGCCCAGCAGAGAGTCAAGGGCTATAACCCCAAGGGTTAGGAGATGCAGCCCCATTCTTTAAAGTTATTATTTAGCAGGATTCCTTCTTACCAAGTACCCCACCTGAGTTCGTAGGACTCATTTTACAGAAACAGAGAATGTAGTGTGGTTTTTCCTTTTTCAAAATTTCCTTTTTCTCCACCTAGTCCACTGGAAGATTTCTGTCTTTTAAACAATTCTCTTGACAATTAAATTTTTTTAAAATTGGTTTTTTTATTACTGTTTGGCTACAACTATTATACCATTTTATGGGAAACATATGTTTCAATTTACGATTTAACTTCACTCAAGAGTAGCATTTCATGTGAGAAGGGCCTACCTGAAACTTACATGAAGTTTTCCCCTGAGACACATATCCAGAGCATAGTTATGTGAGAGAACATTATTTTTAGACTTTTGGGTATTTAGAGTGACATTATGAGAAAGTGCAAATCTCTGACTTCCTAAAAGGCATGGCAAAAAAATTTCTATGAGGCTGCTTTATGATGCTAGGTGCTATCATACATTCTAGCAATGTTATTAGGGAGATATTTTTATTTACTTTGTTTATAACCATACATATTTTCAGAAAGAATGCCATCAGAGTTCCTAGGTGATTTTTAATATTTAAGTAGCTTTTATATCCTGAATATGACAGATTAAGACTTCTAGCCATGGCCGGGCACGGTGGCTCATGCCTGTAATCCAAGTACTTCGGGAGGCCAAGGCAGGGAGATTACCTGAGATCGGGAGTTCAAGACCAGCCTGACCAACATAGAGAAACCCCGGGTCTGCTAAAAATACCAAATTAGCCAGTGTGGTGGCACACACCTGTAATCCCAACTACTCAGGAGGCTGAGGCAGGAGAATCACTTGAACCTGGGAAGTGGAGGTTGCAGTGAGCCGAGATTGCGCCACTCTACTCCAGCTTGGGCAATAAGAGCGAAATTCCATCTCAAAAAAAAAAAAGACTTCTAGTCACATTTTCCCAGTCTTTGGGATCCCATTACCCTCTCAGAGGCCATGTAACTCTTATGCTTGTTAGAAATAATGAAGAGCAGGCAGGAGGGGAAAGAGGTTGAATAGAAAAGGACCATCCAATACAAACTAGATTAACAAATGCAGCTCTGTATATGCCATAATTATTGGTTTATTTATTTATTTTGAGACAGGGTTATTTATTTATTTATCATTATTTTTGAGACAGGGTCTTGCTCTGTCACCCAGGCTGGAGTACAAGTGGCATGAACATGCCTCACTGAAGCCTCAACCTCCTACAGGTGTGAGGCACTGCACCCGGCCCAAGTACTTCCCAGTTGATACGTAACTCCCAGAGGAACTCTACAGTTCATCATGGGATTAGCTTGGCTGCCTTAGTTCTAGGCCTGAACTTTTTATTTTGCCCCGCAGATGATACCATTATTTAACATCTAAGATATTATTCAAACTGTGTTCAGGCTTTGATATATAAAAACAACATATATGGATGGGCCAGGTGTAGTGGCTCATGCCTGTAATCTCAGCACTTTGGGACACCGAGGTGGGAAGATTACTTGAACCCAGGAGTTTGAGACCAGCCTGGGCAACAAAGTGAGAACCCTGTCTCTACAGAAACTCAAAAAATTAGCCAGGTGTGGTGTGTATACCTGTGGTCCCAGCTACTTAGGAGGCTGAGGCAGGAGGATCGCTTGAGCCTAGGAGGTTGAGGCAGTGTTTTGTAATTCTCATTGTAGAGATCTTTCACCTCCCTGGTTAGCTGTATTCCTAGGTGTTTTATTCTTTTTGTGGGAGTTGTGAATGGGATTACCTTTGTGATTTGGCTCTCTGCTTGGCTGTTCTTGGTAGATAGGAATGCTAGGGATTTTTGTACATTGATTTTGTATCCTGAAGCTTTGCTTAAGTTGCTTATCAGCTGAAGGAGATTTGGGTTGACCCAGATATAGTATATAAATTAAATCTCAATAAAGATTGTTATTTTTTAAAATGAATGGATTAGTCACTTTCCTCAAGGCATTTGCATTTTAGAAGAAGACACAGACATAGGATCTAATCATAGAAGTCTGCAACTTCTTATCTCCTAAGGAAGTATGCAAGAACTAGTAACTAATGCCCCTGTATTTGACAATATGCCTGATGCTTTTCAGATAAAAAAAAATGGAGAACTTTGGGCTGATAGGATTTCAACTGGTGAACAGTCATGTTTGACAGGGAAGTACCACATTCTGCTGTAGGTTACAAAACATATGCCTTTGACTCTAAACAGTCTTTGTTCTTTTGGGAGGCATGGCAGAGTTGAGGAAGAATTTCTTTGAGCTGAGACTGAGGAGCAAGATAAACTGGTCTATATATTATATTAAAGGATTTTTATTTTTAACTCTTGCTCAGATGCTACATGGGGTAAAAGCTGAGTTAACTAACTGATCATTGATCACCCTTTCCCTGTCTGGTATCAGTTCTTTTTTCAAGGAAAGGAAAGATGAATTTCCTGTTGACTTAACTATTTAGTTAATAACAGTGGTTTCCTTTCAGTGTTTAATAAGAAACTCTCAGAAATTCTGCCTAGACATTTTATGTCAACATTTCTTGAGATGTTAATGAAACACTTGCTTTTCCCATTTTATTCCATGATTTATTCTCCAAACGTTTATGACTGCCTACTGTGTGCTAAGTCTCTGTGCTGGTCTGTGGAGGTCACAGTCTAGTAGGAAACTCAAACGGGTTAATAGTGAAAGTAAAACAGCATGAGTGATGCTATAACAGAGATAGATTTATGAAGGTGTGGGAACTGGGAGAAAGAGACTCCAGGACAAGAGAAGGCTTCATAAAGAGGTGACATCTCCCCTGGATCTTAAAAGAGGAGGAGGAATTTGCTGGAAGGAGAGAAGGATGCTGAGAATGTGTGGAAGGACAGGGAAGACAATGTATACAATGAGAGCATTTCACATGCCTCTGAAATCATTCACTCCGTGTTTATCATTTTATTCTTCCAGATCTCACACATCTCCGCCTTGGCCACAGATTAGAATCACCTCCAGAATATTTTAATGCCCTCACTGGGCCCAATCCCAGAAGAACTGATTCAGAATCTTGGAAGTATCTTTGTGGGTGGGGCCTAGGCATCTCTACTGTTTTAGAAGCCCCCTAGGTGGCTTTGACGTGTGGCCAGGGTTGAGAACAGTTCCTCATTCCCTTCTCATCTGTTCCTCTACCTTTCTGGACCTCTGACCCCTGGCCTTTTCCTTTTCTCCCAGTTCTTTACCCTTTCTACCGCCCAGTCCCCTCATTTCCTGCTTTCTCCAGGCTGGATCCCAGAGTGCACCCTGATCTGTTCATCTCCACACACTGGACACCTTCATCACCTTCTCCTCTGTGATTCTTATTTCTGAACAATGTTGTCCCCCCTTTTCAAGTGCCCTGCTAGACCACACCCCTAGATTGTTTCCTCTCTGGGAAAACTTTCTCTCCATAGAGAAAATTGAGGCTGTCAGTTTTGCTTTTGCTGTTTTGTCACCGTAGTGACACATGTCTGTCCTTGTCCTTACTGCCTCTCTTCCCTTCCTAGCATGAGGTGTCCCTTATCAATGATTCAATGATCAAGGCTGCAAGAAAGCAGCCCCAAGTGAGAGGCAATGCCATAAGGGTTAAGAGCACAGATCTCAGGGTCAAAGAGAGAAAGGCTCAAGACCTATCTGAGCTACTTACTAGTAAAAAAATGGGGACAATAATAGTATGTGGTTTACATGAGAAGTAAAACGAGCAATGCTTACAGAGAGTTTATAACAATAAATGTGAGGCTGGGTGTGGTGGCTCACACCTGTAATCCCAGCACTCTGGGAGGCCAAGGCAGGCGGATCACAAGGTCAGGAGTTCGAGACCAGCCTGGCCAACATAGTGAAACCCATCTCTACTAAAAATACGAAAAATTAGCCGGGCATGGTGGCAGGCGCCTGTAATCCAGCTACTCAGGAGGTTGAGGCAGGAGAATCACTTGAACCCAGGAGGCAGAGGTTGCAGTGAGCCGAGATCGTGCCATTGCACTCCAGCCTGGGCGACAGTAAACGTGAGCTCCATTTACTACTTTGTGCCTAAGTAACAAAGCACAGGGCTGCCTGCCAGGGCCCCTAGATTACCCCCCACTCTTATTTAGTCTGAGTGATGGAAATGGTCTTGTTGCAGAGACACACAGAGAGGAAAGAGACTAAGAAGGAACAAAGAAGTTGGGTCTATGAGGGTTTAATTATTTTAAAAAATATACATTCCTCAGGTTTAAGAGGATAGATATTTGTGTTTCTCTTTAAATAAAAGAAAATCTTGTAATATTTCTTTAAATCTTCTAATATTTAGCTGTTTTCTTTGGAATCAAAAGGCCTAAGAAATAAGACCAAACTCTAACACAACCAAGAAGTTACTTAAACTCCCATTTCTTTGCTGTACAATGAGTTAACAATAGTATGTACACCTCACTGAGTTTTCCTGGGCACCAGAACAGATGACTGTCAAACCCTTGACATAATGGCTGGTATACCATATGAGCTCAATACATGTTAGGGATTATTATGATCTTACAGCTCCCTCCTTCCTTGCCCACTTTTGTCTCTGACCACCATATTTCAAGCCACCACTGACTGAGCACTTTCTTCTTGCTGGGTACCGTGCTAGGAATTGGGAAACCAAGGAACATAAAGTGCCACCTGCTAAGTGCTTTTGGACTTGCAGAAGAAAACACACAATAAAGTCACAGAAATCACCCAGGGTGGTGGGTGGCAGGTGCAGAGGAATAAGTGGGCTTCTCACCATGGAATACTAGGCAGCCAAAAAAAGCACAAGACAATGTCTTTTGCAGGAACATGGGTGGAGCTGGAGGCTAGTATCCTTAGCAAACTAATGCAGGAGCAGAAAACCAAGTGTCACATTTTCTCTTGTAAGTGGGAGCTAAATGTTAACTACATATGAACACAAAGAAGGAAACAACAGACACTGGGGTATGGAGGGTGGGAGGAGGAAGAGGAGCATAAAAGATAACTTGGGTACTGGGCTTGATACCTGGGTGAGGAAATAATCTGAACAACAAATCCAGGTGACATGTGTTTACCTATGTAACAACCTTCACATGTACTCCCCCAACGTAAAATAAAAGTTTAAGAAATTTTCTATCATAAAGATAAATTGAGAGAGAGAGAGAGAGAGAGATGTTGTTTCACTCTTGCTGTCCAGACCGGAGTGCAATGGTGTGATCTTGGCTCACTGCAACCTTTGCCTCCTGGGTTGAAGCAATTCTTCTGCCTCAGCCTCCCAAGTGGCTGGGATTACAGGCGTGCACCACAACGACTTGGCTAATTTTGTATTTTTTAGTAGAGATGGGGTTTCTCCATGTTGGTCAGGGTGGTCTCGAACTCCCAACCTCAGGTGATCCATCCGCCTCGGCCCCCCAAATTGCTGGGATTACAGGCGTGAGCCACTGCACCTGGCCTATATACCATATTTTAAAGTACATAATTCAGCACTATTTAGTATACTCACAGAGTTGTGCATCCATTAATACTAATTGAAGAACATTTTTATCACCCCCAAAAAAATCCTATACCTATTAACAGTCACGCCCATTCGTCCCTCCCTAGAACCCCTGCAAACACTAATCTACTTTCTGTTTTTGTGGACTTGCTGATGAAAGACATTCATATAAACAGGATCATGTGAGATCTTTTGTAACTGGCTTCTCTCATTTACTGAATCTTCAAGGTTCATCCATATTGTAGCATGTATCAGTACTTCATTCCTTTTTATGGATGGATAATATTCCATTGTATGGATAAACTACATTTTATTAATGGACATTGGGTTGTTTTCACTTTTTAGTTATTACGAGTTAACACTCAAGTACAAGTTTTTCGTGTGTGGACATGTGAAACTGACCCAACAGTCCCACGGATGGCTTTTTTTTGATAAACACAGAAATTGACCCTTCTGGTCTTAAACTTATATTTGTTTTAATCTGAGATCCTTCCTTAGGAAATGACCTTCAGGTCTGTCTCTCAAAGTATCAAAGAACTGAAACTCACCAGATCACTGCATCCAGACAATGAGATACTGGACCCCTCATTCATCCTAATTGCTTCCTTGCTCCTACCTAGTTCCTGTTTTCTTATACTTTGTTACATTTTCTTCCCCTGCTATATAAACCCTTGGTTTTAATTGGTCAGGAAGATGGATTTGAGACTGAGCTCCTATCTTCTCAGCTGTAGCACCCAAGTAAAGCTTTCTTCCTTAGCAATACCCATCCTCTCAGTGATCTGGCTTTCTGTGCAGTAAGTAGCAGGACCTAGACTGAACCCCTGGTGCTTCAGTAACACATTTTCAGTTGTCTTGGGTGTATACTCAGGAGTGAAACTGCTGAGTATGGTAACTTGTTTTTCTTTTATATGTACACATTTATATGTACACATACACACACTTTTATATTTTTATAAACATATATTACATATATATGTATAAACATTTCTAGGAAATTCCAGACTGTAGTTCAAAGCCATTATACCATTTTCCATTCCCACTAGCAGTGCATGAGGGTTCTAAATTCTCCACATCCTTGCTAACACTTGTTATTGCCTCTTTTTTATTATAGCCATCCTAGTTGGTGTGAAATGGTGTTTCATTGAGGCCATGCTTTTCATTTCTCTTTCATTTTCCAGAATTTCCAGTTCCTTTCATAAAGTCTAGCATGTAAGAAGACTCAATACATGTTTTTTGACTCCTTAATTCATTTCCTCATTCATTCATTAAATATTTACCAAGAGCCTACTATGTGCCAGGCACTCTCCTAAAGGCCAAGAGCACGGCAGTGAACAAAATAAGCAAAACTAAATGAGGAATGAGTAAGCAAAATGTCAGTAACAATCAGGGTTGTCTTCATCTTCAGCACAAAGGTGGTTCTCTTGGATTCCTGGCAGGTGGATGGGGCCCTTGGTGATTGTGCCATCCCCTCTACGTCTATTCATCATGCTATGTTGAGTGTGACTTACAAGATCCAACATCAATTCAAGAGGATCGATTCCCATTCCAGAGGTGGGTGTAAGTTCAGATTTAAGAGTGACAAGAGCTAATAACACTGTTGTCGTTGCTCTCCTGCATGCACAATGGAGAAACATCTATTAGAGCCTGGCATGTGTTTCCTCCTTTTCTCTTAAAAGCCTCACAGATTTTCTTAGGGAATCAGCCTTTCCCTATACCCATTCAATCATTCAACAGATATTTTTTGTGCACTCCTCCATGCTAGATATGCTTTTAAGTGCTGAGGATATAGCAATGAACAAAACCGACAAAGTAAAGATACCTATGGAGCTTGCACTCTAGGGGTTAGGCCTATGTGTTTCAGGCAGAGATGACTGCACCCCTTATTTCAGGGGGCACATGACCAAGGCACAGCCAGTCACAGTAGCAAATCCCCATGGCTCTAGTGGCTGGTTCAAGGAAAAGCATATGACCCACATGAAGTCAACCATGAGACTTTTGCTAAAAGGATAAGAGTGGGGCTCTCTTTCTCTTTTCTTGACTAGAAGATGTAAGCCTAGAGCTTCAGGGGGTCACCAGGAGAAGATAACCAGCCCCAGCACGAATCTAACAAAGAAAGCAAAGCCAAGAGACAGAGAGAAAGTGAGCAAGCCCTAATGACTGAATCCCTAAAATAAGCCATGCCTGAAATATGATATTGCTGGACTTCTCAAATCAATAGTTATTTTGCCTAAGCCACTCGGAGCTGGGTTTTCTCTGTTTTGCAACTAAAAGAGCCCTTGTTAATACACAAAGTATTTTTTATGAAACCTAAGCAAAACTGGATAAGCCAGGATCACTTTAATTCTATGACTCGCACAGCTTTTCTCAACGCAAGGCACAAAGGCCCCAGCACAGATACAACCAGGCTGACCAGCCCCGTGACTCAGACCACATCCTAATACAAACCTATGCTGCATCCTGTGGTTAAACCTGGCTTTCTCCCTCCTCCTTCTCCCTTTTCTAAGACCTTTAGCTTTTGTCAAAGAGTTTGTCAGTAATGACAATAACTTCTTCTCTCTTCAATAACCTGCTGCTCTCCCTCTACTCCCATGACATGCTTATAAAATTGGAAACTGACAAATGGGCCCAGGGTTGATAAATGGGCCCAAGGAAGTCCAATGTTTGTCCCATTATTGAATGAAACTTCACATTTTCTTCATTTTTATTTTTCTGCTATACAATTTCATTTCCACTGAGGTGTTAATGGTGAAACTTCTACCCTGAGGAATGTTGCCTTTTGAATTAGACCACAAAGTATTAAGGAAATGAAATAACTCTGATTTTTATTTTCCTTTAAGGAAGGAGAGACCAAATAAAGCTGGCTTCCTGAAACTACTCATGAACGGAAACCCTCAATGTGACAAAAATGATAAGAACCGTGAACAAAAGCAGCAAAAGTTATTATAAGGCAGCTTGGGTCACTGAAGAAATGGGCTAGGAGATGGCAGGATTTAAATCTTGAAATATTCTAACTAGGAGAGCAATGTCACACTGCTGATACACACAGTGTCAGATACAGGGGCGATTTCAACAGCCAGATCTCACCCACCTGAGGGTTTCCCATGTCCCATTAAACTTAACTGCCTGAGGACTCATTCTGTTCAATGTCTTAAGTGGAACTGAGATTCAAGACAGATGTTATCACATACTTTTTACCAAACTCAATCTTAACTAGGTTGATTTAGCCATTCCACAATGTATACACATTTCAAAACAACATGTTGTACACAATAAACATATACATGTTTTATTTGTCGATTATAAAAAATAAGAAATGTTATTTTTTAAAACAGAAAATCAGATTTGGCGGTGAGAAAGGATAAGTTATTACACAAACTCACAATGGCTGAAATAGGCAGAGAGTCTTACAAGAATACCATGCTAGAGATGAGGAGTGAGGTTCAGGGGAAGACTTCCCACAAAAAGAAGAGCTGAGCTGGATCTTGAAGGGTGGAAAGGAGCCCAGCAGCGGACAAGGAAGAAAAAGGCATTCCAGATGGGGGAAAACTTGCCATTCCCAACATCACACCTGGCAGATGTGATGATCAGTTATTTAGGAAGCACAAGCAGAATGTGTGTATTCAAGTAAGAATTAAGACCTTTGGAGTAGTCAACTTGGGAAATTATATTCCAAGGACATTTTCTCTGTTCAATTTCTTTCCTAATTTAAAGGACAGCGTCTCACTATGTCGCCCAGGCTGGAGTGCATTCACAGGCACAGTCATGCTCTACAGCCTCAAATTCCTGGGCTCAAGCGATCCTCCTGACATACCGTCCCGAGTAGCAGGGGCTAAGGTATACACCACCACACCTAGCTCTTTTCCCTGCTCAATTTCTAAGCTGTTTCCATTTTTTAGTAAAGCCTCAGTGTCTTCTGAAGATGATTTTTTAAAAAACACAGAGCTCTAGACTTTTATGGGCAAGCCTGATGATGATCCATCTTGGGAATATTGGTTTAGGCAAAAAAAAATGTAGGTGAGTTATAAAGAAATGTCACATATTTTCTTGAGTAACTGATAAGCTGGGCCCCAAATCCACTCCAAAAGGGAAAAAATGTTAAACAATAACAAGGTCCTTGAAATAGGGTAATTACTTGGTGATATTATGGGTTAAGATGTGCTCAGAAGGGACTCCTGAGCTAAATCCTGAAGGGTCAACAGGAATTTCAGAGGCAGATGATGGTATACATTCTAATATGTTTGGCTGGGAATGGTGGTTCACACCTGTAATACAACACTTTGGGAGGCCGAGGAGGGCAGATCACTTGAGGCCAGGAGTTCAAGACTAGCCTGGCCAACATGGTGAAACCCTGTCTCTACTAGAATTACAAAAAATTAGCTGGGCGTCATGGCACATGCGTATAATCCCACCTAACTCAGGAGGCCGAGGCAGGAGAATTGCTTGAACCTGGGAGGCGAAGGTTGCAATGAACCAAGACTGTGTCACTGCACTCCAGCCTGGGTGTCAGACTAAGACTCTGTCTCAAAAAAAAATTAAAATAAATAGGGACAGGTGCAGAGCTCATGCCTGTAATCCCAGCACTCTGGGAGGCCAAGGCGGGTGGATCACCTGAGGTCAGGAGTTCCTGACCAGCCTGGCCAACATCGTGAAACCCTGTCTCTACTAAAAATACAAAAATTAGCTGGGCATGGTGGTGCGTGCCTGTAATGCCAGCTACTCGGGAGGCAGAGACAGGTGATGCTTGAACCTGAGGCAGAGGTTGCAGTGAGCCAAGATTGCGCCATTGCACTCCAGCTTGGGTGACAGAGGGAGACTTCGTCTTAAAAATAAATAAAAATAAAAATAAATAAATTCTGCCATGTTTCTTTTTAAAAGCTGTCCCTGTAGTCACAGCTCCCTAGAGTTAGAAAAAGGAGCTGAAGGCAAACCCTACCCCACTCACTAGCCCAGACCATCCCTCGCCAGTTGCATTTGAATTTTCAAGTAAAAAAATGGCTGGACTAGGATTCTCCACTGAACTAAGATACCTCTTTCCTTGTAAAATGTGTTATATGTCATACCAAGGCATGACAGTAGTAGCTGTTATTTAAAAACCAGGCTAGATAACTGTTTCAGTATCTCTTATGTAACTGCCAAAGAATAAAGCTGTTTGAGCAACAGCATGAAGAGTGAAAACATCAGCATAACAAAATATAGCAAGAACAGGAAATCTCTAGAAGTTATTTGATTCGTTCACCTTCACTTAGAGGAACACACATCACTGTATATACTTACTAGCTTTATTTTAATGCTTCCATACTAGTCTACCTTGAAGATAGATTGAATAATCTATATCATAAACATAAGGTTTTGAAAGTTAAAGGATCCCTAAAGGAAATTATTCTCAACATTTAAAATCTATTTTCTAAAGGACATATGTATTTATCTTGATTTTTCCAAAATTAATATACCTATTCAGTATGTACTGACAAAATCCATACTCTCCCCAAATCATCACACTATGATTAGATGGCTTCTAAACATCAGCTCTAAGACCCTGATTTTCCTGTGTGAACTCAGGTTTGTCATAGCTTTTGGCTGTTTTCTTATAAAAGAATATTTCTTGCCTCTCATCTACCTCTACTGAGCTTAGTGTTTATTATGTTCTGTTTTAGTTCTTTGTTGAAATGTAACATGAAAAATGTCATATAAGGGAGAAAACAGCTTGATTATATTTAATAGTAAGTTTAGAATTCAGGGGCATGAGTATCTATTTGCCCATGCTTTGAATCTACTTATTTAAAAACTCAGAACTTGCTGAGCAGTATGTGTCCTAATAAATATGAAATCTACCCAGATCTATCTGTCACTTGAAGTCCTATATGATATTTAATTTGAAATGTTACTGCAATTGCTTTTTCCTTATCACATTACTGAGGCTAGGGATTAAATCCCACACCATGCTGTGTGTAGACTAGCATCTATCATGAAACCAAAAAAGGGAAGTACAATAAAATTAAGGGCATTTTCCTAAGGCCTGAAATTAATCTGCTGATTAGACCCAAGAAGAATACTGAATTGGGGGAGCGGGGGAAGGGTGGGTTCTGTCTAAGCAAACTCTACAAGCTATTATTAATAAGATGCCAACTGAGAGACTCAACACCAACACCTACTCCTTTGTTCACATTTCAGCAGTACCAGGCTGTAATGTATAATGCTAGATGGTAAAATTTGACAGTTTTAAGCTCCTGTCACAGTCAACTAAAATATTTTACATTATAAGTATTCATGCAATTATTACACAAATATGGTTAAGTCCAACTAATTCTTCTACTTTAAAGATTCATTTTTCTATTATATTACTGAAGAACAATGAAATTCAAAAACATGTTATTTTAGCAAATTGTAAGTTTAACAGTAAACATTATCTATTTTTTAAGTTTTAATATTCATCTGCTTCTCTGCATTGAAATATGTGAAAATGTATCTGACCTGGAAGTAGTTCTGACATGGATCACTGGGCGTCAGCAATGGTGCAGGAAATAGCTTATAATCTGAAATCTAAAAAAAAGGGATCATTTGAGAAATTAAAACCCCAAATAACAAAGCATAACAGAAAGAAAAGCATAGCAGTGAAAAATCTCTCCAAAAGCTGTTACATATACTAAACAAATTTTGACAGATAACATCCAAATTTTTGTTTGTTTATAGTTGGTCATACCACTTCTTTTTGTTTTGTTTTGTTTTGTTTTGAGATGGAGTCTCGCTCTGTCGCCCCAGGCTGGAGTACAGTGGTGCGATCTTGGCTCACTGCAACCTCCCCCTCCCAGGTTCATGCCATTCTTCTGCCTCAGTCTCTCGAGTAGCTGGACTACAGGTGCCTGCCACTATGCTGGGCCAATCTCTTTGTATTTTTAGTAGAGACGGGGTTTCACCATATTGGCCAGGCTAGTCTCAAACTCCTGACCTTGTGATCTGCCCGCCTTGGCCTCCGAAAGTGCTGGGATTACAGGTGTTAGCCACCACACTCAGCCAGTCATACCACTTTTGACTGAAACTTGAATTCCTACTTAGCCACATTTTCCACATTTACTGAAGACTTTTTTCATGGCAGGCCTAACCTATCTTTCTGTCTCAAGTTTCCAGTGCTTTTTCTCATGAACACACACACACACACACACACACACAACACACACACACACAATTCAGCACTACTACAGAAAAAAACATTGGTACATTTTGCCATGTAAAAATTAAAACCTTCTGTTTAGAAAAAAAGTGACTATAAATACGATAAAAACAAAAAACAGACTGAAGAAAAAATTACTACAACAGATGACATAAAAAGGCTAATCCTTTATATAGAAAGAATTCCTTGAAACTATTAAGAAAAATATGAACAAGCCTGTAGGAGAATAAGAAAAGGAACAAGTCCCAAGAGAAGCACCAATGTTGAATAAACATAAATCACTAGCTTCACTCAGAACTTAAGAAAATGCCAATTTCAATTAACAATGTCTAACTGGATTTCCTGTATCCGACTGAAAAGACTAATAAACCAGGTAACACACATTCTAAGGAAAGGACACTGGAAACAGGAAGTTTTAAACCTTGCTGGTGGGAGTAAAAGCTGGCAAAATTCTTTGGAGAGCCATTTACAAATGTATAAGTAAGTTTTGAATGCATGGATCCCCCCTGCTTAGCAATTCCACTTTCAATAATTTATTTCACAGACAAGCTCATGTGGATTTTATTTTTCTAAAGTCGAAGCCCAGCAACCACCTTGATGTTCTTCAGTGCACAGCTGGTTCATTACACGATGATACATCCATACAATGAAGTACCATGCTGCCTTTAAGAAAAATAAAGTGGATCTACAAGATCCTATATGAAAAGGGTTGTTGTTTTGGTTTGGTTTGGTTTTTTGAGACAGAGTCTGGCTCTGTCACCCAGGCTGGAGTGCCGTAGCACGATCTCGGCTCGCTGCAACCTTCACCTCCCGGGTTCAAGCAATTCTCCTGCCTCAGAGTCCCAAGTAGCTGGGATTACAGGCATGCACCACCACATCCAGCTAATATTTGTATTTTTAGTAAAAATGGGGTTTCTGGTCTTGAACTCCTGACCTCAAGTGATACACCCACCTTGGCCTCCCAACGTCCTGGTATTACAGGTGTGAGCCACTGCACCCAGCCAAAAAGAGTTTTAAGATGCATCACTAAGAGGTGAATAATATGCATAGCAAAGCATGACCTAATTTGAGTAACAATGCTAAGAAGAATATACACATAAATACATGTACACACACACCTAGGTGCATACTCACATGCACATGCATTTACATGGAGAATTTCTTAAAGGAATATAAAGATCTAGACACACTGGTAAGTTACCAGTTTACCAAAATAGATATATGATAAGGAAAACTGAAAATGGACCTTGTTTTCAATGAGTTACTACCAGTAATGTCACTCAGAATGATAATACGTTACATTAAGTCAAATACAGATACCGCATGATTCTATTTATCTAAAGTACAAAAACAGGAAAAAGTGATTGATATCAGGATAATTGGGGGTGGGGCAAGGAGAAGCAAGAGGGTGGCTTCTGGGACACTGGGAATGCAGTGTTTTTTTTTAATTGAGATGTGGAAATTCCTCAGGCTGTACTCTTGCATGCACATTTCTGTATGTGTATTACAATTCCATGAAAAGTTGAAAGAAAAACATCAAATGCTAGAGGTTTGCTAAAACATAACTCAAATTAAAAAACCTTTATATTTGCAAAAACTTTAAATTCTAATCTAACCTTTCCAAACTAGCAACCTTTAATGGGCATCACTTCCAACTTTATGATTCTGATAATGACCTGACAACCTGGTCTACCGAGCCAAGATACATTTTTAATTATATTTTCACAAACTGTGGGGAAGGCTCATTACTCTGGTATAATTAAAAGGGTGGGTTTATTCTAAACTGTCCTGAAACAGCAAGTGATGCTTCCTCTATGCTCCTCTGTCTTTGCCCTATAACTTTCTACTCAGTTCCTTAAATGTATTTCAAAATTCCATTTTCTTTTTTTAAAATTTTAGTTTTCGTCTTCAGTGCATCTTAAATGCTATGCAGAGAAAGAGATTAACAGATACTCAAGAAAATGAATACCAGTAGAGAGAAAGTCAATAAAAGGCATACTAGTGTGAGCATTCTGAAAAGGCTTGAACGAAAACTAAGAATCTGCATACAGTTGGCCCTCTGTATCCTTGGGTTCCACATCCATGGATTCAGCCAAGTGAGGATCAGAAAATTAGGCCTGTGATGGTTGCATCTGTACTGAACATGTACAGACTTTTTTTTTCCTTGTCATTATTCTTTAAAAAATACAGTGCATCAAGTATTTACATAGCATTTATATTGTATTAAGTATTATAAGTAATCTACAGGTGATTTAAAGAATACGGGAAGGGAAGATACAGCAGCTCATGCCTGTAATCTCAGCACATTGAGAGATGGAGGTGGGAGGACCACCTGAGCCCCGGAGTTTGAGACCAGCCTGGACAACATAGTGAGACCCTGTCTCTACAAAACACACAAAAATTAGCTGGGTGGGGGTGGCACACACCTGTATCCCAGCTACTCATGAGGCTGAGGTGGATGGATCACTTGAGTCCAGGAGGTCAAGGCTGCAGTGAACTATGATTGCACCATTGCACTACAGCCTGGATGACAGAGTGAGACCCTGTCTCTAAAAGAAAATTAAAAAATAAAAGGTATACAGGAGGATGCTGCATAGATTCTATGCAAATACTATTCCACTTTATTTAAGGGGCTTAAGCATCCTCAGATTTTGGCATCTAAAGGGAGTCTTGGAACCAATCCTCCTCAAATACCAAGGGATGACTGTACTTCTTAGTGTATATAATCCTTAACATAAAATATTCCTGTTTCCCCGACCAAACTCCAACTTCTGTGAAGAATTAGACATTCTGCTAATCACTTCATATTATAAATAGTCCTGTCCTATTATCTGACCAATATTTATTCCATACCTGCCACGTGTCATGCATTATGCTAGCAGCAGGGCATACTTTAGTGAGTAAAAACACATTTCTCTTCTTGTGGAACTTATCGCCTAGTTGTTCGGGAGATGGATATCAGTCACAAAGTTACTCACATCATAAATAAGTTCTGGAGGAAAATAACTTAGGTATATGAGAAAATGCAACAAAAGAACCATGGGCCAGACTGGAGAGTCCGAAAATGCTTTCCCGAGAAAATGAAATTTAAGGTGCAATTTGAGGACCAAGTAGGATTTAGGTAGATAAACCTAGAATGTGCAAGGCATTTCCTGGTCCTGGGGATGAGGCACAAATATGCAGAACTTTTTCCGCTAGGCACTTATATCCTTGATGAACAAATCTCATCTAATAGTTTCTGAGAGGAACTTAGGAGCATAGACTAATTCCACATAAACAATAACCTGAGAAGATATAAAAGTAGCACTTGGAAAATAGGAAAACTCTATACAAATGCATGGCTTTAAAGAACAATGTACAGCCATGCTGTCTGATACAGTACCTACTAGTACTTACAAGCTATTGAATACTTAAAAGGTAGCACAACTCGGTGGCCCTCGCCTGTAATCCCAGCACTTTGGGAGGTCAAGACAGGCAGATCACACGAGGTCAGGAGTTCGAGACCAGCCTGGCCAACATGGTGAAACCCCATCTTTACTAAAAATACAAAAATTGGTTGGGCATAGTGGCGCCAGCCTGTAGTCCCAGCTACTTGGGAGGCTGAGACAGGAGAATTGCTTCAACCCGGGAGGCAGAGGTTGTAGTGAGCCGTGATCATGCCATTGCACTTCAGCCTGGGCAACAGAGTGAGACTCCATATCCAAAAAAAAAAAAAAAAGTAGCGCAACTGACAACTGAATTTAACTATAATTAACTTAAATATAAATTTATAAGCTGATATTTGATTCTTATTGGAAAACATTTCAGTAGGTTTGGAACTTCTTAGGTAGATGAGTCTACTTCAACTCTAAATTTTATGAAATTTAAATACACATCAAGTATTTTCAATGAATATCGCATCCAAGTTGACTGCTGTGAGAGTAAAATACACGCTGATTGTGAATACTTGGTGTAGAAAAAATGTAAAATGTCTAATAATTTTTAAATATTGATTGCATGTTGAAACGATACTATTTTGGTTATATTCAGTTAAATAAAACACGTTAAAAATAATTTCACCTTTTTATAAAATATGGTACTAGAAAACTTTAAATTATATATGTGGCTTTCATTATATTTCTACTGGCGGAGTCCTGATCTAGAGAATGTAGACAGATTGAAAACTTAACCCTAATCAAAATATTATCTACTTTTCCACAAAAGCGAATACTGGTGGAAATGCTACCTCAGCTGTAATGCTAGAGATTTTGTTACCATTGAGAGGAGTGCCCTTGTTTCCATAAAAAAATCACATATTGAGTTCTGAGTTGTTGGGGGCTAACAGCAGGCCACTACTAGTTCTGCACTGAGAATACAGTTGTGATTCTGGGGCAAAGCATAAAGCTACCAAAGGGAAACAGTCTAGCAACAATAGTTTCCTCCTAGCAGTGTTTTCATGTGTCCCATTAATGAAAATTCTTAATGCTGACATGCTGATGATAATGCTAGTAGGAATCAGTAAACATCCAACAGGACCACAGAGAGAGCTTGCAACCCCAAATCACAAAAGCACCGTTAAGCAAACAGACAAATAAAAAAATAAAAGGCCCTCCTGTAATTTGATTCAGTATAAGATATTACGTACCTTCAAATAATTCTGAAGAGGAACGAAACATTTAAATAAAAATAGGACCAACAATTCCATTTTATCTGTGTTCCCCAAATACTGCCAAACAAATCTGACAGATTCCTCATTCTCAATGTGCCTAGCTCTTTGTCCAACCCACTTTTAAAATAGTACCGCACAGTCCCGTAACTCCTCCCTGAAGGCCAGTCTAATTCTTCCCCATACTTCATCCCAGATCTATCGCAGATCTACAATGCCAGATAAATTCTGCTCTGTTCACAATCACCCCTTATCTAAAACCTCCAGAATTAAGTTCTTTCAACCACTGACAATCTAAGACCCAACTGACTCTAGAATCTCTCATTTATCCCCTTTACCTTCAAATAGCTACTTCCCTAGAAACTCAGTGCAATCCTATCAGACCCAATACTCTTTCTATAACAAATAGCTTATAATAACCCCTTTGTTACCCTAAAGTGATATTCACAGACAATATAACCTATCTGAACACATAAATTCCAGAAAAGGAAAAACAAAAGGAGGGGGAAACATTTCAATAAGCCAATTCTCAGGCATGACTATTCTAGCAGTCATAACAAAGAGGTAGCAGATACTCACCTACGTGTAGAACCATTGTCAGTGCAATAGCTATAGATGCAGACTGAAAGAGCTATGTGTCGTATTGACAACTCAGACATGTTTGCACTGCCGTCAATAACATCAATTGCAAAATGCTGAACACCTCTTTAGAACATTCCAAAAAGTATTAAATATACTTGTCTTTAAATGAGAAGGAGTTTTCACTTCTGGAATACATAGTATATATTAAAACTATGTTTAGAACTCTTAGGGTCAGATAATTATACAAAGATGTTGTTTAACTACATGAGTATTTGCTAGGGTATTTAAAAGCTTTGGAGAGTAAGACAATCTTTGTTGTACAGGGTAGTTCTAGGTACTGCAAGACATTTATCATCCCTGTCTCCACCCAGAAAATTCAAGTAGTGGGACACTTCCATACTCCCCTAGTGGGAGTTCTAGCCACTCCCAAATCCCAACTTGGAAAATTGTGACCTTGGCTGGCCCAGAGTTATCTCTTCCTGTTAACTCATTTGACACTTAAATCCTATATGATCTTGAACCAATACTTAATGTCTGGAAGCCTATTCGGCCGTCTTGTTGGACTGCAAATTGTGGTTACCATCAATCTGACAGTTACTATGACAACAGAATAGGTATCATAGGCTGCTTGTTTGCTTTGCTTAGTGTCTAGTACATCCTAAGCATTCAGTAAATGCTAATTAAGGCCATATGCAGTGGTCCACGATTGTAAATCCCAGCACTTTCGGAGGCCTAGGCAGGCGGATCGCTTGAGGTCAAGAATTCAAGACCTGCCTGGGCAACAGAATGAGACCCCATCTCCACAAAAAATTTAAAAATTATCTGGGCATGGTGACACGTGCCTGTAGTCCTAGTTACTTGGGAGGCTGCTTGAGAACTGCTTGAGCCCAGGCGTTCAAGGCTGCAGTGAATTGTGAGACAAGTTGTGAGACCTTGCCTCAAAAAAAAAAAAAAAAAAAACTCACTGCTATTATTGCTGTTATTTTTTTTCTTACCTATACTTGTTTCCTCAACTAGGCTGTAAGCTTTCTAGACAAAAAAGCAAACTGTCCTGGAAATCTTTGTATACCCGACATATGTCCCCAATAAATTCTGGTAGTTCACATCTTCTGTATGCTTTCTCTGCCCTATCCTGATTTCTTGTGAAAACATTCACAAATAGTAGGCTGAGTCCAAGAACGAAGCTAAAAACTCTAAGTATATAGAAAATTGTCACGCTGACATTACTGAAATAATCATTGTAACCTGCCAAGCAGAGGAAGGGCTGTCAAAAACACTGCTGGCAGATGCTTGCTCTCGAAAATCTGCAGGATTCTATTAGTGATGAATACTTTTAAAGTAGACATTGCATTCCAGGATTACATCTATCTACAAATACATACTGATTCTCTCTTACTTTAAGGTTTTAAACATTTTCCCCTGGAGAACTGAGCCTTATTTCCAGATCTATAAAATGAAGTAGTTCTATCAGATGACTTGGGTCCTTCTAGCACTAACGCTATATAACATGTATTGAATGCTTATTATGTGCCGGGCATTGTGCTAAGTAGCAACTTTATGTTAGTTTTACAGATTAAGAAACTGAAACACAGAGGGTTAGGTGACATGCTAAAGATCCCACCAGAGGTAAATGATGGAGCTGGTACGAGCTGTTCACCTCTAAAAATGAGGTTCATAATCGCTACACCCTGTTTTTTGGAACTGTTCTCTTGAAGTTGACTCAACTAGTCTAAATTAATTAATGCCACAAGACAATTCTCACCACATTATTAGGGTTCTTTTGAAGTTTGTGTCCAACATCGTGACATACATGGCAACTAAAAACAAAAGGGCTCTCAGCTGCTAGCAGGCAAACCCTGAGTCCTCTCATTGCTTGTAGCTCAGAAAAGCAAAATAAAGCATACTTGAGAACATATGTAAAATTTTAACTCACTCTGGGGGTGGGTTTTAAAGTCAGAAAATAAAGCAAAATTCAACAACAGTCGACTATGAAAAAACTCCTTTAAACTGCTTGCTTCGTACAGTACACATGGTTTCAGTTAAAAAAGTAAAATGTATATAGTCTTGTAATGTGCACATAATGAAGAGTATTTAGTAAGTATATGTAATTCAAAATTTTATCCCAGTGTTTTTTTATTTCTGCACAGAAGTGTACACACTGAATTGGCGTACAACATTGTATTTTACGGCAATAAACTTGAATTTTTTACATTTTTGGGACATTAATCATTACTGGTAATAAATTTTTGCCATTCACATCCCTGGGCACTGTATACCTGCTGTAAAAAATCACTGCTTTGAGAGATCCTAAATTTACCACTTATATAATCTAAAATAGAGAGAAAAAAGTTGCGGCAATAAAGGTGCAAGAACTAATCCCATCTCTGATATCTTTATTTTTCACAAAAATACTTAGACATTGATTTATGATCTTAGCTCTTTTTCTTACTCCATTAGGCGTTCTCCAAGTGAGATTTCAAAACCAGTTCCAAGAACACTATCAAACAAAGAAAAATATGCACAGACTGGAAACAAAAAAAAAGCCTGTTTTCTGAAATGTATCCCAGAGGAAAACACCAACAACTGGAAAAAAAAATATTTTCAAGACATGACATTGAATGTAGATTTTTCCATTTAGGAGTTTTATTTATAACTCTTAACCAGACATTTTTTCAATTAAGCAAAAGCTTTATGCTTCCCCCACAAATATACCTGATCCCCAACTTTCATATTCCAAAGGCATTAACATCTACAGTTTAGAAGTAACTGCAATGTTTAACGCTTCTAAGATGTGCCAATTTAAAGTATGCTCTTGGACAACTATAGAGGACTAAGCGAATGACCCCAATGAACACCCTCTCTGCATCCTTGCCCTCTGCTCTGTAACCCTGCAGTCCCTTTCCCTTGACTCTGGTCTCAGCTGTGTTATTTGTCTTGGTCAACTGAATGTTAGCAAATGGGATGACACAGAAGCTCAGAATATACAGACCCACTTCTACTCCCCTGAAAAAGACAGGATCTGTACTACTGCCATGAGAACATGCCTAGGCCTGTTGGAAGGGTGCTAGAGACATGGGTGGGAGGGCGGAATCTTTTTGGTCCAAGGCCATCTTTCACCACCCTAAGCCATCCAACTATCAAACACATGAGAGAACACTGCAAAGATCAGCAGATCTGTCTACCTACCCTGCAGCTGATTGTAGCAACATGAGCCCAGCAGAGACTATGAGAAGAACCACTCTGCCATCCCCCAAATACTAATGGATGTTGTTTAAGGCACTGAATTTTTGGGTGCTTCATTATACAGCATTAATTGTGGCAGTATACTAGTTATACCCACAACAGCCAAATGAGATTGTAGAAGAGCTGTTGGGATGAAACCTAAATTGATCCAGGAAAGGTTTAATGCTATGTGAGGATCCTGTGATGAAGAACCTATTTCTTATTTTTTTCTTTGAGGTTTACGTCCTTTCCCTAGGTGACACAGGGCTGTCTTGATCAATATAGGCTGCATCTTTAGTCTCTACTGCTAACTGTTCATTCACAGCACACCAACATTTATACTTTACATATTAGAATATGCTGTGACAAAGCAAATTTTAGGTATTTATCATAAGGACAAATATGCAGCATTATTTCTATTAGAAAAAAATCAAACCAAGTTAAGTGTTCATCATTAGGAAACTGATTAAATAAAGGATCACATACTTCAATGGAATACTATGCATCACTTAAAAGTGAGAATGCTACTATATTTAATTGCATAGAAAGATATTTTTACTAAATAATATAAATGGAAAAAACTAACTGTAAAACAGTATGATGAGTATATAGGCATTCCCTACATAACACTTTCTCTTTTTTTTTTTTTTGAGATGGAGTCTCACCCTGTCACCAGGCTGGAGTGCAGTGGCACAATCTTGGCTCACTGCAACCTCCACCTCCCAGGTTCAAGCGATTCTCCTGCCTCAGCCTCCCAAGTAGCTGGGATTACACAGCCCACCATCATACCCAGCTAATTTTTGTATTTTTAGTAGAGATGAGGTTTCACCATGTTGACCAGGATGGTCTCAAACTCCTGACCTTGTGATCCACCCACCTCAGCCTCCCAAAGTGGCATGAGCCACCGTGCCTGGCCAATACTTTAAATTTTTCTGTTTGAAACGTCTCGTAATGTTAAGTTAGAAGAAAGGCAGTATGTACGGTGTCATTCTTTCATAAAAAGATTTTTAAATCTTTTTATGGTAAAATATGAGATTAACAAAATCACACAAAACAAACAGCTTATCATAAAGAAAACACTCATAGCTACCACCTTGATCAAAACACAGACTTTGGACTTTGCTTGTTACCCCAGAAGGCCCTCCATGCCCTTCCCTTCCTCCAAAGTAAACAAACTCTTGAATTTATGGTAATCAGTTCCTGACATTTCTTTACTATTCTGTTACCCAAGTGTACAATCCTAGTTAGTAAATGTCTATTTTTATAATTTTGATGTCTTTTAAGCCTCTGAATTTTCTGCAAATTGGCAGCTAGATTCAGAGGCTTGAAGAAATTAAAATCCAGTCTATGGCAGTATGCTCTTTCATTAGGAAGCACGTGATATCTGGTTTTCATTCATTTCTAATGTTAGCAGCCATTGTTATTCAATGCCTAAATCCACAGGGGTTGGAAAATGGTGATATTCCAATTCTTTAATTTCATTTTCATCTACTGGGTGGAAAAATCTTAGGAGATGCTTTCCTTCAACTACCACTTGGTTTTCCAGTGGTACAGTTCATGTAAGAAAGAAGCTGATTCTTTCCTAACTACTTTCAAAATGGTGAACTGGTGCTTCATTAACCTTTTCTTCATATTACAGAACCAAGAATTTTTTTTTCATATTATAACCTCATGGATTTAAACATATTTGCAATTTTATTTTTGGCAGTAGGAGCCTCTTCAAGTTGGCTCCTAAGTCATTTTGACATGCCCTAATAATCTTTGATGGGTTCCTTGCTACCTATTTATTATCTTGAGATGTCTCGAGCTCACCTTACATCTTTCCAGTTATTTTTATTGTCTGAGGCTCACTCTGTAGAAGATTCCTTAGGAGGAGCTCATAGCAGCAATATTTCCTCCACTGATTTTTTTTTTTTTGCATGTTCATAAGTTTGTGTTCTTTATACCTGAAGGTCAATTTTGCTAGCTATAAAAATACTGGCTCACATTTTCTTCCTTTTGAATACCTTAGAAATATATTTTCTTTCAGCATAAAAATTTCTGCCAGACTAAGAACAATCTAATTCTCTATTACTGTTTTTCCTTTTTTGTCTAGATGTTCAAAGGACTTTTTCTTTCTTCTTTTTAATCCAATAATTTTATTAGAATATCTTGGTATGGGTTGTTCTAAGGTGATATTCTAAAATACACGATTTTCTCTTTCAAAATGTAGTTTCAAACATTTTTTTTTCCAGAAAACTTTTCTTAAAATATATCATTTGTACCACCCCTTTGCTTCGGTTTTCTCCTCTCCTATTACCTGTATGTTGGATCTGTTTTTGTCTACCTTCAATATATGTCAACTTTTCCCAAATTTGACTTCTTCTTCATTTCCTTTGGATTTTAACTTTTTCCTCCTTTTTACCCTCTATTTCTCTGAGGCCAACATTTGTGGTATTTAATTGATTTTGTGCTCCTTCCAATTTAGAGTTCATTTCTAAAAGAGTTTTTTTTTTTAATTTCTAATTCTTTCTTGAGGTCTATCTCCTTGTCTCTGAGTTTTCCTAATTCAGACTTACGCTGTTCTTTCATCTCTTGTATAATTTTATAATAATCTCTTTTAATCTTTTTGAAATAGAATATTATGGTTTATATATTTATTTATTTTTCTTTTTTCTTTTTTTTTCTCAGTTGTGGCATATATCTTTGCAAATAAGAATATTATGGTTTATTTATTTATTTTATTTTATTTTTTCTTTTTTTTCCTCAGTTGTGGCACATACTTTTGCAAATAAGGATATTATGGTTTTAATCATTTTTAATTGAGCATATCTTCTGGCATGTTTTCACTGTCAGTAGGGATATTACTCTATTTCTTCCTTTAAAAAGTTTGCATGAGATTTAACCTTGTTAGTGTTCTGTAATTTTATAAAATTTCACATTTATATAATTTCTACAATTTATTTAATATCTTTCTCTCTCTCCCTGTATGAGGACAGAGATGATGTCTGTTTCATTGATCAGTATATTCCTAGTGCCTGGCACATAGCAGATGGTCAATAAATCATTGCTAAAGGAATGAACAGAAGAGCTCATCAAAATGTTCATAGTGGTAATCTCTGGGTAACAGGATTTAGAAAACGGTCTTCTGATGTATTATAAGTTGCCATTTTTCCTAAGTATTTTTTTATAATGAGCATGAAACATTTTCATATTCAGAGAAAAAGATTTTCAATTTGAAAAAAAAAAAAAAGGTTTTTACATGAAGCTGGGTATATAGATACCATATCTTTAAAAAACAATACAGAAGTGCCCTTTCCCTCACATATGTCTTCTATTCATAAATGAAAACTCGGGGGTAAAAGCAGGTGACAAAGCTGAGTTTTACTAAGAAAGACTAGGTTTAGAGTTTGTGAAAAGGACGACAGCAACTACCCATCTGCTTTCCATGCTATATTTGACAGATTTTACTCTATAGCTCAGAAAACATGTTAATAGGACTTCTTGTACTGAGAGGAAGGAATTTAAAAAGCAAAGAATCCTGTTGTGATAGTTTGGCACTATAGAGAAATGGCTCAGAATGCCTGCAATTCATGGAACAAAGATAACATCTCTTTGCAAAATCTACAGTGCAAGGTATCTCAAATATATAATCGAGAGATGTCAGTGGCAGTGACTTCAAAGCACCAAACAAAATGATCCCAAACAAGAATGAGATGAAGCCTTAATTTGCTTAACTGGGCCTTCAAAGATCTATTAGAGAAAACATAAGAGATGAACTGCCTCATAAAGCAGATGGTCTTCTCCAGTTTTTTTTTTTTCTTAAAGAAAAAAAAAGAAAGAAAAAGAAAATTAAAGGAAACTAAGGAGCAAGGATCTTGCTAAATTGGCCAAGGAAGATGATTTCCTCTGAAGTAGAATGCATGAGTTTTTTAAAGGATTTCACGGTTCCTCATGAGGTTGACACAGGTCATTTGGTAAGGTCTACAACAGCAAGGGAAGCCGTCCCAAGGGCAGCTGCCTCCCAGGCAGCATGGAACACCCTGGCAGGCTCCATTCACAGAGGTGGGAAGGAAGGCTGAGGGGGTAACATGGCCTTTCTGAAGGAGCACTGGAGTGGGAGTCAAGACACATGAGATTTGTGTTCTTGATCTGTGATTCTGAGGAACCTGGTTCACTTCTGTCACCTTTTAATTTTTCTTAGAGAAACTCATGATTCATTCCCCTAGCCTGCTTTTGTAGTGCGAACAATTAAGATATAAAGAGGAAAATCTCTGTATAGCACAGACCAGAATTGCAAAAGTGTTGGTTTACAATATAATTTTGTTTAAATAGCTCCATTGCTAGATATAAAAGTCCCATTGTGCAGCAAATTACAAACTGGAGTAAAGGAATGAGGTGTTTTGAACCCAGTAGAAGATGAAAAAAATTCTGTTCTCCTCCAGCTGTAAGATACTCCATTTCTGTTCTCCTACAAGCTCTAAGACACTTTTTGAGAGAAAAGAGAGGCAGATAAAAGTATCTCAAAGGGAACTCAAAGATTCTATGCCATATTGTTAACTGAAACAGTGACAGGAGGCCAGGAATCTCATGGTCACGGTCAGGATTTATACAAAAAGGGTACTGCCCCTCCTAATTATCCCTGGATCTCTCCTCTTTCCCCACATTCTCTAAATCCTTTGAAGTTTTCATGATACTTCTAACATCACCTCCTCAATCCTTCTGCATGAAAACCAAATCCACTCTTAGAAAATTATAGTGAAATCCCATTTCAACACATTATATGAGCCAATCCAGATTTCACCAAATAGAGGCCTAGAAGACATTTGGCAGTTTTCTTAATGATAATACCAGCTGAGCATCCCGAATTTAAAAATCTGAAATCCAAAAGGCTCCACCGAGCATTTCCTTTGAGTATTATGTCCTTTGAGTATCATGAGATTCTGGAGTTTTTGGTTTGTGATGTTTAACTCATAAGCATAATGCAAATATTGCAAATCCAAAAACAAAAATCTGAAATCAAAAATACTTCTAGTCCTAAACATCTTGTGTAAGAAACACTCACCCTGTAATTTCTAATATATCGATCACATTGATTATTTACCAAGCATTATATGTTAAGACTTCCTATATATTAACTACTTCAATTCTCATAAAGACTCTGTGGAGAGAAAACTATTCTTACCCTCATTTTATAGATGTGGTAAGAGGCAGCAAGATAGTAAATAACTGTCACATATGTAGCAGGTGGTGAAGCTATTTTGTTTTAAACCTCTCTGAACCTCAGTTCTCTCCTCTTGAAAAATAAAAATATTTACCTCGCATGGTTACTATGTAGAAATGGAATAAACACACAAAAAGCAATTTAACATAACACTTAGATTCTCCCTCCCTCCTAGTATTTCTGGGCTCATTCCAAGGTACAATACAGAAAATTTTAATTAGACGGGAACAAGGAGATAAGAGAGATGCTTAGAATTCCTTCACATATGCTGCCTCATTTGTGTGTCCCAACACCCTTTGGAAAGAAGTAAATATCACCATCCCCATTTTACAGATGAGAGATTAGGTAACTGGCACATGCAAGGACATTCTGTTGGTGACTGAAGCAGGATTCAAACCCACACATGTGTCCTGTTTTCCCAGAGGTTTTTAAGGGGTTGGAGGACAGGGGTAGCCAAGATTTCTAGTTCCCTTCATCTTCCCCATGTAGCCATGCCTACAAATTTCACACATCACCAATGCTTCTGCAACTTGCCAATGTTACCTTTCCCTGGAAAATCAAGACTGAAAGTCACAGTGGAAGATAAAAATAGGTATAGTCACATTTACTAACCATGCACAATTAGCAACTCTTCTAATAAGAATAAAGCAGAGGCAGGGAGAAGGAATGGAAGGAGAAGAGGAAGGGAAGAGAGAGGGAGAAATCGTAATGAAACAGAAGCCCAAATTGCAAGCTCTACGTTCTCTCATCCACGTCAGGATTTTTTTCCAGAAAGGTGTCAGCTACTTATCCTAGAACAACCCAGTCCTTCAGCTGGGACCTGCATTCAGAAGCCTCCAAGAAGACACGCCTGGCCAGGTCACATTTCTCAGAAAGGCAGCAGCAGGAAGAAACCCACACTGAGCCCAGAGGCCGCCACCAGGAACAGGGTGTTTCCCTCAACACAGGATACGAGTTCACAAAGAAACACCAAGGTCCTTCTCTATCTCCAGCTACAGTTGGTTTTCCTCAACAGAACTTAAGGGCAGGAAGGAAAGCGGAAGTCAGGAATCAGGGCCAGGGAAGCTAAAACAAAGGCGGGTCTCTAAAATGCAGACCCACACCCACCCCTTCTTCTGAGCACACACCCACAGATTCTTAAACAGGGAAGAGGACAAGCCACCATAGAATTCTAAGTGCCTCCACCACAAACTGCCTCAAAACACAGGAGACCTTCTGTGTGCCCAAGACTATGCTATACAACAAAATGTGAGCTTGGCAGAGTCCACAAATACGGAACTCTGTTAGAACACACTTACATGTATCTCTTTTCTAGACAGTTTTCTCCGGAGTCCCAGGTTAAGAACCACTGCACTAGTTGGTCACAAAGTAGGAAAACAGGGCTCTGAAAAAATAAATCATCACCCTCCCATCAAGTCTTCTCTCAACTTCCCTCATTTGGTTACGTGGACATTCAAGCAATATCCCTGACATTTCTGACTCCATCACTCCCCGGCCCCATGACCAGTCAGAAACCTTGCACCAATCCATTCTCTGAAACTAGTAAGAGGTGAATTCTCATCTTTTCGTTTCCATGGTCACCATGTAGGCCAGGCTCTTATTCATCCTGAAGGCCTACAGTTGGTATTCTGATCACCTGCCTGCCCTCACGCCAATATACCTGCACTCTCCCGCAGATCTGCCTTCCTAAGAGCAGCCACCATCTTTATCACCACCACATATACACACTCCAGACTATCAACAGCCAGGACCCTAGGGCTGTGCCACCCAGGTTTGAATTCCATCTCCACTGTTTCCTCTGAGTGTCTCTTTAGGTAAGTCATCTAGCCTCTGTTTCCTCTGCTGTAAAATGGAGATGATGAGAATTATTATCTATACCAAATGTCTGTTGTGGGAATTAAATAGGAGAGTGTGTGTAAAGCACTCAGAATGGTGATGGCACACAGTAATTGCTGTCCAAATGTTAATTGTCACCAACATGAGTATTCTTTTTTTTTTTTTTTTTGAGATGGAGTCTTGCTCTGTCACCCAGGCTGGAGTGCAGTGGCACGATCTCAGCTCACTGCAAACTCTGCCTCCCTGGTTCAAGAGATTCTCCTGCCTTGGCCTCCCAAGCAGCCGGGACTACAGGCACAGGCACACACCACCATGCCCAGCTAATTTTTGCCCTTTGAGTAGAGATGGGGTCTCGCCATATTGGCCAAGCTGGTCACAAACTCCTGGCCTCGTGATCCACCCGCCTTGGCCTCCCACAGAGCTAGTATTACAGGCTTAAACGCCACAGCACCTGGCCAATATGAGTATACTTAAAGCTTTTCACTGGTTACCAAATAAAATCTCACTTGGGCCAGGCATGTTGGGGCACACCTGTAATTCCAGCACTTTTAGAGGCTAAGGAAGGACGATCACTTGAGGTGAGGAGTTCGAGATCAGCCTGGGCAACACAGCAAGATCTTGTCTGTACAAAAATAAATGAATACATACATACATATATACATACACACCAAAACAAAATCTCACTTCACTGATGAACTCCTATGACCTTCTACATTCTGTCCCAAATGGGCTGAACTAGCCCCAACTTGTCCCTAATCCGAATGGACATAAGCCATTCTTCTGCCACCTGATCCCAAGTGGGGCACCACACCGGTGCCTCACTCTATACTGAAGCTACTAAACAGCTCCTACTCACAAGCCTCTTCCATTTGTTCTGCCTGGGATGCCCTGTGTCATATGAGTGTCTATCAAACCCTCATGGCTCTTGGAAACAAGATCAAGCACTGATCCCACATAAGATACTGTCATGGTGAATTCCGGCAACAGCACTGAGGATGTTAATGTTCCTAACAGTTGTGGCCCTGTTCCTACGTGCCTGAGGGCCAACTGGCTGGTCCACCTTAAAACAATAAGCTTTCCTCTTGGTAAAATGAGGTAGTTGAAACAAATGACTTATACAGCCTTCTTATCAAGGTTCTTGAGGTTACACAGTGTTTCTCGTTCCTTTGGGACAATTTTTCTTTTTTTTTGAGACAGAGTCTCGCTCTGTCACCCAGGCTGGAGTGCAGTGGCACGATCTCGGCTCACTACAACCTCTGACTCCTGGGTTCAAGCAATTCTCCTGCCTCAGCCTCCTGAGTAGCTGAGATCACAGGTACCTGCCACCACACTGGGCTAATTTTTGATATTTTTGGTAGAGACGGAGGTTTCACCATGTTGGCCAGGCTGGTCTCAAATTCCTGACCTCAAGTGATCCACCTGCCTTGGCCTCCCAAAGTGCTGGGATTACAAGCGTGAGCCACCACACCCGGCTGGAACAATTTTTCATTAAAGAAGAGGATACATAGAGTAACTGCACATATTTTTATTTTTTAAAATGAGTAACTGAAAGTGTTCTAGGTCTCAAGTTTCCAAGGCTAAGGAAAAAAGTGAAATTTTTTACTAGATGATGTGCAAAATTCTTTTCTCTTTACAATTTGATGACCCTATGACTTCTAGGTTTTTTTCCCAATAAACCAGAAAAGATAGCTTTCATTTCATACCTTATATTATCTCCATGATACATATTGCAAAGCCATTTCTACCTTCCATGTGGAAAGTAATCCTGAGTGTTGTACCCAAATCCAACATAGTTAAGAAAAAAAAAAAGTTCAAATTATTTCCCCCTGCTCCTCAATTTAGCAATAGAAAATTCCATGATAACTTTTTTCTATAAATGAACAGAACCAGCCCCGAAATTTCTTAAAATCAGCAGCTTGGAACTCAGCCACAAGAAGTTTGAAAAGTGGCAGAAAATTTAATAATACCATTACCCTGAAATCCAATAAAGCCTGTTGGAGCTTAACATTTTCAAGAAATCAGACTATTTATGCTCTTACCGCAGTACTACTATAGTTTCCTATAAAGCCATAAATATATACAATGTAGTTCACCAGAAAACTAAGACTATCATAAAAAAAGGCCATAAGGAAGATACTGCCCATGAAGTATGTCTCCATGGTACTTGCTACAGTGAGTTCACAGAGGAGTTCATTTATTTTGAAAATTACATTTCCAAGTCCACAACTCCACAGCTCATCATTTTCAGCTGTGAACAACTTTTAATACAAGTTAGCACTTTCTTTTCAAAGATGGTTGTCACCCAAGATAAAGGTCACACTGAATATCAAGGACATGTATGAGACTGTCACAATACAGAGGAAACCACTCATAACATCTGCATCTTCATATCTCTTTCATTTAACAGTCCAGCTTTAAGTATCAGAAAACCTATCTACCAGTGGATTCAACAAATAAAAAGGAGCTGGAAGGCCCAGGGCTGCACGTGTTGGCTTGAAAACAATGTCAGGGCGGACATCTCTGAGGCTCTTGGCCTTCCCTTCACGCTTGTCATCACCTCATGGTGACATGAAGGCTGCTATACAACTAGGCATTTCATCATCATTCAAGGCAGAAAGAATGGGAAAGCAAGGAAGGGTACTGATAAGCTCATTTGTCAGGCTTTATAAAGACAATAAAGGCTTTCCCAGCAACCCCGCCCCCATCCCAGTGGACTTACTCTCAGGTCTCACTGGCCAGAAGCAGGTCACAGGGTCACACTTGCTACAAGGAATGCTGGAAAATCAGGGCTCAGGATTGGCATATTGGCTTAATCATTACAATCTACTGTCAAGGATAACCCCCACACCACCCTGAATTAAACTAAGGCCCTATGAGGAACAATGGAACAGGATATAGGCATTGAGTGGACAATTAATCATGTCTCCATTTTGAGTCTTCATCTTGGAAAGGAGAAAATCATTCAATAAAAGGTTTTCTGCTCCCAATATCAAAAGCACCCACTACCTATAAAGTAACTGTTTTACAAATTCCCATACATATAATAACAAACAAATAAAAATTGTTTAATCTTTTAAGTTCATACACTTTGGTTTTTCTCTCTATGCAGAGTCAGGTATAAATGCACAGTCAATGGCTAAAAGGTGGGTGTGAAGTCTTGCCGCCGTGAACCTTGATCACAACCTGACCACTGAGAAACTTTGAGGTGCAGCTCACCGTTCCCCAGGCAGAAATGCCATGCTGGCCATGATATAAATCTAAATATTCTGTCTGCAAGCTGCTCTCACCACCTCCTTGCCCCTTCCTGATCAAAAAGGCACATCTATTTAGCACCCTAGATGCCCCCCCACCTACTCAACCTTCAGTGGCTCCCCCACTGCTCTTAGGAAACAACTGAAACTCCTAACCAAGGCCCTCCACTCTGATGTGACCAGGCTGCCTTCTCTAACCTCATCTCCCTCACCAGGTCCCACCACACTCGCTATTCTCTGGCCACCCTGGCTCCTTGCCATTCCTTAAACAGTCCATACCACTTGGTCTGTAATGAGCTTTTCCCAGTTCTTCATAGATTGGGCTTTCCCATGCTTCCGATTGTAGCTCAAGCATCAGTTCTTCAGGGACACCTTCCCTGGTCACCCAACATTACGTGGGTCATGCCAGTATCCCTCCATCTCACTCTTCATTCCTCTATAGCAGGTACCACAATTCACACTTATCTCCTCTACTGGAAGGCTTTCTTACTGCCTGACTCTATCAGTAGAATAAACAGAAGTGCCACGGGACTGGAGACCTCATCTGTCTTTTCACTGCTCTATCCCCCAGTGCCCAGCACAGACTAAGGGCTCTGGACTGTTACTTTTGCCATCCTGATTCCAGAACTTGCCTGATGCGGTTGACTTCTCACTCCCCCTCTATACCACCAACTCTTTCCTCCACGTGGCCACCAAATGAACATTGCATCCCTAGGACCTGCTCCACTGAAATCCTAACCTTGGAACTTCCTCTCTCTCTAACAACTTCTCTTGCTTGTAACTCCCCTCACTCCTTTCACATCTACTGAAGCAGGTACACAGCATGGTTAAAAGCACACACTCTGAAGCCAAAAGGCCTGGGTTCAAGTCTCAGCTCCATCATTGTCTGTGTAGGCACAAATGCATAAATAAGTTACCTTTTTTGAGACAGAGTCTCGCTCTGTCACCCAGGCTGGAGTGCAGTGGTATGATCTCAGCTCACTGCAACCTCTGCTTCCCAGGTTCAAGTGAGTCTCCTGCCTCAGGCTTCTGAGTAGCTGGGAGTATAGGTGCAAGCCATCACGCCCAGCTAATTTTTGTATTTTCAGTAAAGACAGGGTTTCACCAAGTCGGTCAGGCTTGTCTCGAAATCCTGACCTCATGATCCACCCGCCTCCCAAAGTGTTGGGATTATAGGCATGAGCCACCACGCCTGGCCAAATAAGTTGCTTTTATATTTCCTGTGTGCCTCAGTTTCCTCATCTGTCATTGAGTGATAATAGTAGCATCTATGTCACAGAGTTGTAGTGAAGATTAAAAGAATATAAATAAAGTGCTCAGAAAAGTGCCTATGTAAGTGCTAATAACAGCAATAAATGTAATTTCTTATTATAAACATGCTCTTTCTTCTCACTGACATATGCCCTCCCCTAGGTCCTTCTCATTTGATCCCAGTTCATTAGATTCCTCCATAATATCCCACGTCATGTGTCCTTCAAATCTCACCCATGGCACCTGCAGTCCCATGTCTGATCTGCCAACAAAATGATCTGAATTGGATTCCTCCCAAGACCATTGTGTCTTGCTGGAGGAAGATGCTCTGGAAACTGTGTAAAGCCTTTCCCTGGGCTTTACTGACTGCACATGTCTTTACCAGCCTTCCTCTCCTCTAAACTGCTATATCACATAAACTGATTCTAAATGATACAGTTACTGCCTTTGGTCACAACCACAGATGAGATATAAGCATTTTGAGGGCAATGTGCAATTCTTCTCAATACCCCAGAGAAGTCAACACAGTATTAGGAGTATAGCAAATACATTCTCTACCTCTTAATTGGTTCTGGTCACCCCCCTCTCCTCTTAACTATACCTTTTCCCTCAAAAAAGGGAAGCGTCTTTAAACTGCACCCTGCTTACTTGCTTAAATTGGACCCTGCGGTGTGAGGATCAGTGATTTCAAAACAAAAAGCTATTCTCTCTTGTTCAAAAACAACAGGAAATCCTCTTTACCCCTAACAAAGCCCAAGTCAAAGGACGGCAGCACGTATGCCTGATTTCCAGAGTTAGCCAAGTCATGTTGGATTTATTGGTATTGAGTTCCAAATAAGAATACATAACTTAAGCTCTTTGCAGAATTTTCTTGTACTCTGGGAGAGGGGGATCAACTTTCCCCAAAATTGGACACTCCTAGGAAAGAATTCAGGGGAGAAAACAAATGTAATCCCACGGACTTAAGTATTTTCCATAAAATCAAAAGAGACAGACTAAAAAGTCTAGATATTCTTTTCACAAAGCATCATCTATAAAATATTCAGGCAGGGCGTGGTGGCTCATGCCTACAATCCCAGCACTTTGGGAGGCCGAGGCAAGCAGATCACCTCAAGTCAGGAGTTCGAGACCAGCCTGGCCAACATGGTGAAACCCCATCTCTACTAAAAATATAAAAATTAGCCTGTGTGATGGTGGGTGCCTGTAATCCCAGCTACTCAGAGGATGAGGCAGGAGAATTGCTTGAATTCGGGAGGCAGAGGTTGCAGTAAGTCGAGATTGCGCTATTGCACTCCAGCCTGGGTGACAAGAGTGAGACTCTGCCTCAAAAACAAAAATAAAAATAAATATTTGACAGTATATGTTGCTGTTTTCTTTTTCTTAGTGTATATTCATAACAGAAAGGTCTAGAAGCTACAGAGGCAAACAATAAACTGACCTATCTTCTGACTCTAAAATAAATATGCCAAGTCATTCTTTTAGAATTCTATTGGTTTTATCCTGCACAGATTTTTGTGGCCTTTTATGCAAAGGAAGTTCACCAGAGTTCACTTCCCCCGAGGACAATTTCAGGTTTGCATATATGAGCAAGTGTCCACGACCCTGGAAAAATAAGTCTCTTTGCTTTGGTTTCAAAATGAGGCTCCATAAAGTTGCATGCTTTTCTCCTTTCCCGTCTGGTGGCCGCTCGCAGAAGATAGTCTGGCTGGGGCATTTCCTCCCCCACTGTTCCTTTAGCAGAGGGGCTGTGTTCCTGCCCTGCGGACAACACATTCTTTTCATCTTTCTCAGAGGCAAAGCCGGTCCACACACACGCGGGACCCTTTCTGACCTGTTCCCATCATCCTAATCCTCTTCATGTGGAGTATGGGGAAGCCACTACAGTTATTATCCCCCAAAATACCAGCATGAGGTCTGCAGGTTCTCACCAACTCTGTAACAGTTCCCCTTGGCACAAGGGAGTGAGTCTAGGGAAGGCAAAAGGACTACAGTCCCTCCAAGGACTATTCTGTCATGTTTTCAGAGTCTCATTCTGCAACAAATGCAGACACCAAGTAGGATTCTTTCCAGGGCATCTGACTCCTCCTGGTGAAGACCTGTCACAGGGCTTCTTAGTCCCGTTCTCTCTGTTAGTGAAAGGGAAAGTGATAGATCCAGAGCATCCAAATGAGACACTCTTGCCTGACACTGTCTTCTCTGCACTGTTATGGAGGTATCTGGAGTCTTCTCTCTCCTGGGCAAAATGGCAACTCTTAAGGAAAAACTCATTGCACCAGTTGCAGAATAAGAGGCAACGGTCCCAAACAATAAGATTACTGTAGAGGGTGTTGGACAAGTTGGTATGGCGTGTGCTGTTAGCATTCTGGGAAAGTTTCTGGCTGATGAACTTGCTCTTGTGGATGTTTTGGAGGATAAGCTTAAAGGAGAAATGATGAATCTGTAGTATGGGAGCTTATTTCTTCATATGCCTAAAACTGTGACAGATAAAGATCATTCTGTGACCGTCAATTCTAAGATTGTAACGGTAACTGCAGGAGTCCGTCAACAAGAGGGGGAGAGTCGTCTCAATCTGGTACAGAGAAATGTTAATGTCTTCAAATTCATTATTCCTCAGATCGTCAGGTACAGTCCTGATGGCACCATAATTGTGGTTTCCAAACCAGTGGACATTCTTATATATGTTACCTGGAAACTAAGTGGATTACCCAAACACCGTGTGATTGGAAGTGGATATAATCTGGATTCTGCTAGATTTTGCTATCTTATGGCTGAAAAATTTGGCATTTATCACAGCAGCTGCCATGGATGGAATTTGGGAGAACATGGTGACTCAAGTGTGGCTATGTGGAGTGGCGTGAATGTGGCAGGTGTTTCTCCACAGGAACTGAATCCAGAAATGGGAACTGACAATGATAGTGAAAATCAGAAGGAAGTGCATAACATGGTGGTTGAAAGGGCCTATGAAGTCATCAAGCTAAAAGAATATACCAACTGGGCTACTGGATTAAGTGTGCAGATCTTATTGAATCCATGTTGAAAGTCTATCAGGATTCATCCCATGGCAACAATGGTAAAGGGGATGTATGGCATTGAGAATGAAGTCTTTCTGAGCCTTCTGTGTATCCTCAATGCCCAGGGATTAACCAGCATTATCAATCGGAAGCTCAAGGATGATGAGGTTGCTCAGCTCAAGAAAAGCGCAGATACCCTGTGGGACATCCAGAAGGACCTAAAAGTCCTGTGACTACTGAGCTCTAGGCTGCAGAAGTTTAAAAACTACAAGGAGATTAACTCTGAGCCTTTAGTTTTCATCCATGTACATGGACCACAGTTTGCTTTCATCTTCTTCAACATGTGAATTTGGGCTCACAGAATCAAAGCCTATGCTTGGTTTAATGCTTGCAATATGAGTTCTTGAACAAATAAAATTAACTAGTGTAGTGTGGGGGAAAAAAAGACACTCTTTTATTACAACAAAATAAGACTGCAAATTTCTACCCTGGAAGTAGCAAATTACAAGAGAGGTAAAAAAAAAAAAGCAACAGCAAAGTTGCAAAGAGGGGATTTTAATTTGGACTACTGAAATTTAATTTCTTTGTTCAGTGAAAGACAAATACATAAAAGTAACCTTTCTTTACTAGTGTTAACATCAAGGTGTAAGATTATTTACTAGGTATGTGAAAACATGGTCTATATTTATGAGTATCTAAAAATAATAGCAGTCAACAGGCCTCAGATCACCAATTTTACAGATTGGGTTCACATGCCATGTAAAAATCTAGAGCCTAACTGACTGACTAAGACAGGCACAGAAAGTGATCTACAAGTAAGGATGAAGCCACGGATGAGACTATACCCTACAAAAATGTGGTTACTCAGGTTTGTGGCATCTCAGGAGGGGGATCTGCATAACACCTATTCCCTGAATTAATACTTAACATCTAAGGTTCTGCAGAAATCAGGGATTGCAATTTGGTAACTAAAATATCTTAAAATTCTTTAATCGGACTGTGGTAATAAAGTTTCCAATCAACATGGTAAGCTGAGATGACAGGGAAGGACTGTGCCTGTTTCAAATACATGGAAAAATTGAGTAAGAGATAATTAACAACTTCTTAAATACAAAGAAAAAATTGAAAATCACAAGAAATAAATCCCTGGGCCAGAACCAAAGATAGAACTCAAAGTTGGATGAGAGAAAGCTGAAGCTCTGAAGATGTAAAAGGCTATCAGAACATGAGATAGCTTTAGTGTCTAGGGGCTGAGATCCTGATGAACCCGGGAGAACACAGGGTCATGTCTCACCAATAAGAAATCAAAATTTCAAAACAGCTCCCATGTAGAGATATGGCATCCAAATAGAGAACACCCAGGGTCCCTGAGCCAAGAAAATAATAACACTGGTCTGGAAGCCAGGACATCCATGGGACACTAACTGAGGCAAATGAGAAAAGTGCTGGGTTTGCACAATCCTAGTCACACGGGATTCCCACATCAAATAACCTCTACTGAAGAGGCCCTCACAGTGAAAGCTTAACACCAAACAAGAAACAATTCACCAAAAGAGACAGCCAATGTAACTGGCAAAACCTGTGCCCAAGAGCTAGACAGAACAGTCAATATAGCAGCCATCATGTTCAGAAAAAAGTTACCATGAATACAACTAAAGCTAGAAAACCATGTGTGTTGGAAAGCAGGATTTGGAAAAACCTGTAATATGCAAAAAATGTCTCCCCTTATCAATGCTAAGTTTCTAAGCAAGTACTTCATTCATTCACTCGATATATATTTATTAAGCACTTATTCTGCATCAGCCTCCCATTACTTCTCCCTTGGTCTTGGCTGGCACAGGCTCTGAGGATGGTTATCACCCAGTTCCACCCCTTAGCCCAAGATGGCTCCACAAATATTGGAGCAACTACCGTAGATAAAATAGTGTCCTCATTCACAGGGAAAAGGAGGGAAATGAAAAGAGTCTAGTGCTGGAGTTCAGACAAATTATATACATGTGCCAAAATATAAAAGGAATTTAGGACACAAGCAAGCATCAGGAGAGAGATTTAAGAGCTGCAGGGGCTGGGAGCAGTGGCTCGCGCCTGTAATCCTAGCACTTGGGAGGCCAAGGCGGGAGGATCATGAGGTCAAGAGATCGAGACCATCTCGGCCAACATGGTGAAACCCGGTCTCCACTAAAAATACAAAAATTAGCTGGTAGTAATGGAGCCTGTGGTCCCAGCTACTTGGGAGGCTGAGGCAGGAGAATTGCTTGAAGCTGGGAGGCGGAGGTTGCAGTGAGCAGAGATCACACCACTGCACTCCAGCCTGGAGACGGAGCGAGACTCTGTCTCAAAAAAAAAAAAAAAAAAGCTGCAGGAACATGTCCTTCCGGCTGGGAAACCAGACAACTCCCTGGGAAAAGAGCAACTCTGCTGTACCCCATGGTGAGAGCAGGATTTTAGCAGGTTACCAAAAGATGGATCCACATACTAGAGGAAACAGCAGGAGCAAAGGCACGTGACCCAAAGCCACAGGGTGTGCCCTGTCAGGAGCAGCCCATGCAGGCTACTATAAATGTCTACTGAATAGTAATAATACTAACAACGATAACGATCATTCGTCATGAGTAATGGGTAATACAAGTAAGGAGCAGTAAAAGAAAACCTAAAGGACTCAAATACCAGGGTGACCTTTTAAACTAGTGGGGATGCACTAAACCTTTTCAGCAGGGAAGTGGCATGGTCAGAGCCATGCCTCTGTTAGATTAATTTGGTCACTATGGATGAGTTAAATTTGCAGGCAAAGAGACTGCAGGCCAGAGATCTGGAAGCTATTATAACAGTCCAGATCCTCACAGCTGAGGTTATGCAAAGTGGTGGCTGCAGTCATGCAAAGGAACGGATAGGTACAGACAAAAATGAACAAAGATGCAATTTTATTAGCAATTCCTGGAACATAGTCATGTGTTGCCGAACAACAGAGCTACATTCTGAGAAATGCATCACTGGGCGATTTCACCGCTGTCCAAACATCATCATGGAGTGTTCTTACACAAACCTAGATGGCATAGCCTGCTACACATCCAGGCTAGATGGCAGAGCCTGGTGCTCCCAGGCTATAAACCTGTAAAGCATGTTACTGTACTAATACCGCAGGCAACTGTAATACAATGATAAGTATTTGTGTACCTAAACATATCTAAACATAGAAAAGATGCAGGAGAAATACTGTATTATAATCTTATGGGACTACTGTTGTATACGCAGTTCGTCATAGATTGAAACATTGTTATGTGGCACATGACCTATTTTAAAACTTGAATTTTAACATAAACACAAATATCTGTATGAAAAGTCAGGAAAGAACAGCTCTAGCTATTTACTTCTTATTTTCGTGCTCAATGGATGCCATTCCACATTCCATCCAAGAGTAGCACCCTGTCCTGAAAGGAGATAGCCTGGAAAGGCAGAACAATCTCAAAACAGAAAGAAAGAAAATTAAAACTCCAGTCTGACACATCTGACATATGAGCCTCAAAATGAATGTAGGGCACAGCAGTATGCACTGCTGACCTTTGACTCATGATCGCGAACATACTTGATGATAAAATTATTAACTCTGTGGCATATTGCTGTTGTTTTTTACTGAAATAGTTTCCCTTCTCTAGGGAACAGTGTGGCCCTGTTCAGACACAGGCCTGGTGAGGAGGCCCCAGGTCAAATTGGCTCTCTTGCCTTATGGGAGGGCTGTAAGAGTCACTGAGGTTAACATTTCTTCCTGCTATGAGTAGCCTCTACAGAATGTCAGCGTGAGGTTTCAACAAGCAAATCTTATTTATTTATTATTTTGAGTTTTGCTCTTGTCACCCAGGCTAAAGTGCAATGGCGCAACCTTGGCTCACTGCAACCTCCATCTCCCAGGTCCAAGCAATTCTCCTGACTCAGCCTCCCTTGTTGCTGGGATTACAGTCGAGGGTCACCATATGCGGCTAATTTTTGTTTTTGTTTTTTTTTTCTTTTTTAGTAGAAATGGGGTTTCACCAAGTTGGCCAGGCTTGTCTGGAACTCCTGACATCTGGTGATCCGCCCACCTCGGCCTCCCGAAGTGCTAGGGCACAGCACCTGGCCAAATCTTACTTAATGATCAGGAGAAGCAAGCTACAAAGGAGCACATGGAAGGGAGGGATGGCGAACAAATCAAGTAAAATAAATAACAGTGTTAATGCCTTGGACTGAGGTATCCACAACACTGGGAAAGAAATCAGAGATGAAACCACGAGAGGGTACAAACCATGCTCTAGTTCCAGGGAAGGGCATTTCAGGCAACGTGTTATGCAGATGTGTGGTCCCTGGAAAAGCAAACACTCACCCCCCCCCACCAGAAAAAAGGCACAAAGTGACGCTCAGCAGAGGCCTTGGGGCAGTGATCTCGGTTCTCAGCTCAGGTAGCACGTTTCTGGTACCCAATAAGGAGAAGATAGTTTTCTCATAAAGAGCTCTTGGTAAAAAAATAAGTCAAATTAAAATAAAGAGCTTCCTTGCAATTACTGGACAGCACACACATATGCAGCTCAGGGCCTTTGGTAATCTCTGGAAAGGCACTCAGCTGATGGCCAATGTGTCATTCTCTAAGGTGAAAAAGGAGCAAGTCCACATATGTGAATTTTTCAGATAAATTTACTTCTTCCATTCCAAGAGCCCAAATGTTAGCATTTTAACCACTGTGAAAGAAGAATGTCCCCAAAATATACTGGCTTGAACTGTACAAAATTAACCTTTTTGTGTATCAAAAATGCTCAAGTACTAACAATTTCACATGGATCAATGGCAGTACATGCCTTCCAACTTTCTTCTACAGTAGGGGTAGGCAAATTTTTTCTTAACAGGATCACAGATATTTTAGGCTTTGAGGACCAAGAGACAAAAAAGAGATTATGTAGGTGCTTATATAACCATGTAAAATGTAAGCATTTAAAAATATAAAAACCACCCTCAGCTCCTATAAAAATAAGCACGGAATGGATCTGACCTATCGGCCACAGTTCCGGGACCCCTGTTATACGGGGTACAGGTATAAACTTTATTCTGATGGTGCTCACTATGAAAATTGCTAATTTCAGAGTAAAAGTGTGATGTCCTTGGAGATACTAACAATATCTGAAAATATGTGAAAAGCTGTTAACCCCAACACTGCTGGCTTTAATGCTGGTCGTTGGTCCGAATCCCTATTCTATTATCAGCAATCCCTCCCTACTGCTATAGAATGCCACTGCTTTTAACTATCTGACTTATTTTACAAGCAATTGTCTGGGTGGGGGCTTGAAGGTGGTTCTAACTTTGTTTTCTCTTTTTTCTTTTTTTGAGACACCCAGGCTGGAGTGCAGTGATGCATGCAATCTCAGCTCACTGCAACCTGTACCTCCTGGGCTCAAGCAATCCGCCCACCTCTGCCTCCCTAGTAACTGGGACTACAGGCGCACACCACCTAACTAATTTTTGTGTTTTTTATAGAGACAGGGCTTCATCATGTTGCCCAGGCTGGTCTTGAACTCCTGGGCTCAAGTGATTTACTCACCTCGGCCCCTCAAAGTGCTGGGATTATAGGAATGAGTCACTGCTGGGATTACAGGTATGAGCCCAGCCCTAACTTTTCTATAAAGAAAAAAACTGAGCTGCACAAGGTAATGGGACTTAAAGGTGAATATGAATAAGCATAACTACAGAAAGGATACAGGAGCAAAAGTACTATGGGGAATTACCCCAAATTTCCCCTGGTTTGGAGCCAAGATTCCACAGGTTCCAAAGGAAAGCAACAAAAACAAATAAATATCGACACAGCTGGTCCAAGGCCAAAAGGCTGAAGGGAGCAAGGAGTCACTCTGAGACACACTGCCCTTCACAGAAATAAAGACAGATCATTAAAGGGAAGAATCATTTTTCTCCTAGGTTGATCAGAAGCAACGACAAATAGGAAAAGGCTACAACGATAGCAGTTCCCAAAAGACTGCTGGAAAAAATTCAGTGTTGTGAGACATCGAAGGTCATCCCTGAGGGAACTAAAAGAGTTTCCTCCACTGGAGAAGGCTAAGACAGAAGAGCCAGGAGCTCCCTCCCTAATACATATTAAACAGAGACATACCCAGGGGACCTCTCTTCTGGATCCATGAATTTTGTGATTTTAAAGGAATTCAAATAATGATTGCAAAATGTTTTTAATTTATGGCATTAGTATTGTTTCAAATGTCATATATTGTGATGAAAAAGGAAAACTTAAAAAAATAAAAGCCTGTAGAAGAACGGATACATTAGACCAGGCATGGTGGCTCATGCCTGTAATCCACACTTTGGGAGGCTAAGGTGGGTAGATCTCAAGCCTAGGAGGTCAAGACCAGCCTGGGTCAAATAGCGAGACCCCAGCTCTACAAAAAATAAACAGAATTACCCAGGCATGGTGGCACACATCTGTGGTCCCAGTTATACAGTAGGCTAAGGTGAGAGGACCACGTGAACTTAGAAGTTCAAAGCTACAGTGAGCTGTTTTCACGCCACTACATCTCAGCCTGGGCAACAGAGTAAGACCCTGTCTCAAAAAAGAAAATAAAAAAGAATGGATGCACTGAAACAGAAAAAGCAGATTGTTGATATACATTTCTGGTCTTATAGGGCCACTTGATTATAAATATCCTAAGTTAGATAACATTTCTTACCATGCAATATTCAAAACTTACCCCAGAGCAATCCATTCTGTCACATTTCTAAACATTCTTATTTAAATCTTATAAGCTTTTACCAATTCAGTACTCTGTGATATTCTACAGTGAAAATTAAAGGGGAAAAAGAAAGAGAGAGACTGATTCCATACATACATGAGCTGCCTGGATGACAGTGAGCCTCCGGGTACCATCTGCCCATAGCGACAGTCAACACATCAGCAGGGGCCTCAGCAGTTCCCAAGTCCTCAGGAAAGACTGAGATGGTTAGCTGTGGTGGAAGGAGACAAAAAAAGGTGGAAACAAAACAGAGACTTAGGATAATGGCAGCATTTTTTTTTCATTAAAATGCTAATGATGACCACACATTTCCAGATAACCATGTTTATGAATTATTCATAGTCGCATGTGAGATGAAGTCTCCCTGTCACTGCAGACAGGCCCAGGCCTTGTCGATGATTAGCATGAGGGCCCTGGAGTAAGTGTGACAGAGGCACAGGTCACTGGAAGGCTTGACCAGGGCTGGCCATCACTGGCCCCCATCAGAAGTCCAGGCAATCCCATCTGCATTTCCCTGATGCTTTTCCATTCTTCCTTAATGTCAAGGAATAGCACTGCCTGTCTCTTTGCTGTGACATCTGAACTAATATCCTGTAAAACCTTAAAAGCTTGAAAGGAAAAAAATTTTTTTCTGTACTGGGGAGGTTACATGCCATGATGATTGGAGAGAAAAAAAAAACTTTTCAGTGATAAAAAAAAACTTTTCAGTGATGTATAACACATAGAAAATGAACACACCACAATGGACAGCTCAATGTATTTTCCTAAACTGAAAACACACCGGATCAAAAACCAGAACATTATCAGCACTGTACAAGTCTCCTTCATGCTCCCTTCTAAGGGTGACTCCTATGCAGAAATTATTTTTGCCCATTTTTGTCGTCATCAAGTCGATTTACTGTCACTATTAATTTTTTATTTAAAAAGCATATGCAGAACACCTACTGTACACCCAGCACCATGCTAAGCACTGGAGCTGCAAAGATGAATAAGATAACATCTCTAACTCTAAGGACAGTGAAGTCTAGGGGGGTCAAAGGATGCACACAAGTTGGCCACCACAGGGCCATGGGATGAGCGTAATGACTGAGATTCATATCAAGCAAGGACACCTAGTCCAGAAATGGAGAGGTCAGGGAGGGCTTCCATGAAAAGGGATGCCTAGCATGTCCTAAGGCAGGGTAAGAGTTATCCGCGCTAGGGATGCAAGACAAGGTGATGGAAAAGGGAAAGGTAGGAAACCGCATGGTACGATCCAGAGTTGCTGGGTGCTCTCTAGGGTGAGGCCTGCGGGGTGAGGCCAGAAAAGAAGCCTGGAACCAGATGGAAACCTTGTACACATCTCAAAGAACTCTGACTTTAGCCCAGATCTGATCCATCAGTGGCTGTTTACACCACTGATGGATCAGATCTGGGTTTCGGATGTATGATTCTCTGGGTGGATTTGAAGGGGGCAGAGCAGAGGCAGGGAGACCTGTTTGGTTGTTTACAATCATTCAGAGTGGAGGAGAAGGATGGAGATGAGGGCAGTAGAAGTAGGTAGAGAAGGGGGAGAGAAGAATTAGTACTTGGAAACATCCAGAAGATCAAAGCAGAACACTAGGTTGACTACATGTGGGTGGATGGCAGTGACAACCAAGGTAGAGAATACAGGAGAAGAAATAGAGAAGACAAGGAATTTAGTTTGGGGCATTACAAATTGAGGCGTGGAAGATTCAGGTGGGGATATTCAGATACTCTTGAGTGTGAAGCCTGGGGAAGAAGCCTGAGCAAAACATAATGGCATAAAAGTGATTACAACATAGAGAGGAGCGGAGATTGTGTCAGTGAGTGACACCGCTGCAGGAACATGGACCGAAGAACATTACAGGATCAGTGCAGACTCCTGGAGAACACACACAATAGAATGTGGAAAGGAAAACGATCTTTTGAAGAAGACTCAGGAAGACTGGCAAAGAGGTACCATAGGACATAAAGAGATGAATAAAGATAAAAAATGAAAAGTATACCTTTGGATTTGACATTTAAAAAGGCACTGTCGGCCGGGCGCGGTGGCTCACGTCTGTAATCCCAGCACTTTGAGAGGCTGAGACGGGTGGATCATGAGGTCAGGAGTTCGAGACCAGCCTGGCCAACATAGTGAAACCCCATCTCTACTAAAAATACAAAAATTAGCTGGGTGTGGTGGCAGGTGCCGAGTAGTCCCAGCTACTCGGGAGGCTGAGGCAGGAGTGAGTCAAGACCGCGCCACTGCATTCCGGCCTGGGTGATACAGTAAGACTCTGTATAAAAAAAAAAAGTTACTGTCCACCTTGATCAAGAGCTGTTTTGGTAAAGTGGTGGAGGCAGAGAACACAATCAACAGAGCAAGTGGAAGAGCCCAGGAAGCGGAATGTGTGGCTGCTGGACGAGACTAAGTGCTCATAGGACATGGCTATAGGCTGAAGGACTCAGTTCAGAGGGAGAGGCGGAAAGTCCAAGAGGGAAGAGGTAAAGACGGCCTGAGATCTCAAAAGAGGTGGGCCAAACGGTCAGGAGTACAGATGAAGAGGCTGACCTTGAAGAAGAAGGGGAGTCCACAACCCTCTGATATTAGAAGGAAAGTACAGTAGTTCCCCCTTTATCCATGGGGGGTGCATTCCAGGATCCCCAGTGGATGCCTGAAACCATGGATAGAACCAAGCCCTATCTACCTATACTAGGTTTTTTCCCATACATATGTACCTATGATAAAATTCAATTTATAAATTAGGCACAATAAGAGATTAACAATGATACCCAATAATAAAATAGAGCAGGTGAGTGTGGTCTCTATTAGTACTTGGAATTATCTTAGTGTACTGTACTGTGGGAAACTGCAATCACAGAAATGAAACTGTGGGTAAGGGGAGACTACTGAAAAAAATCTGGCTACAGTAAGTTCATAATTAACAGTATTGGGATTTGGAGGCAACAGACCAAATGACATCAATGTTTTTAGAAAATAATTGGCAAGCCTCTCTTTGTTGAGAACCAGGTGACAAGTAAATGGTCTGAGGACACGGACCTTGAAACTCTTGGTTTCTGGCAAGCTATCCCCCAAAATTAAAGTAGTCTAAGTCTGTTTTAAGGTAAACAAACACGGTAGTTTGTACTGAAATAGAAAAGAGCATTTATAAGTTCTACCCCTACGAGTAGCAAAAGATCTGGAAGATGTCTCTTCTTAAAATGATCTGGGGTTTTGGGTATCAACATTTCCAAAGGTGTACATGTAGTTTCATTAAGCAAAACTACTACCCATCATCTTTTTTTTTTTTTTTTTTTTTTTTTTTTTTGAGATGGAGTCTCGCTCTGTTGCCAGGCTGGAGAGCAGTGGCACGATCTCGGCTCACTGCAACCTCTGCCTCCCCGGTTCAAGTGATTCTCCTGCCTCAGCCTCCTGAGTAGCTGGGATTACAGGCACATGCTACCACACTCAGCTAATTTTTGTACTTTTAGTAGAGACAGGGTTTCACCATATTGGCCAGGATGATCTCAATCTCTGACCTCATGATCCGCCGGCCTTGGCCTCCCAAAGTGCTGGGATTACAGGCATGAGCCACCACAACTGGCCCTACCCACCATCTTACAAAGCTTCTTGAATTGCTCCAATTCAAAGGTCCTTCCTACCATGGGTAAACTACTAAAAATGAAAAACAGGCAGACATTTGACAGTAAAGACAAGAAGGAGGGGAGAATGGGTTGGCAGTGGCACCTGCCCTGGAGACTTCCTAGCTGCCTCTTAAAACAGTAGCTATGCCATCCCACTGTGGTCTCCTGAACGCTCTTCCATCTAGGGTTTTAGCCAATTCAGAAATGGAATGGAGTGATTTTATCCTTGGAAAGTATCCCAAAAATGCCAAAGTAGCAAGGATTCATTAGAAACCTGATGCAATGGGAAACACCTTAAAAAGCAGCTTTTATGTTCTCCAGCCAGCCTTTGTGATCTCAAAAGATCTCGGAGACTGCCCTGCAGTTTGTCTATTCTGTTAACAGGAACAAGATCCAGGCCATCTCTGGAACTTGAAAGGATTTTAGAACCAATGCTATCTTCACTGAAGTCAATCAGGACAGAGATGGTTTCAAAGGCATCAGATGCCTACTAACTGGACCACTCATCTTTGTATCCTCGGGGCATAGGAAGTAGCAAGCAGTTAATAAATGTGGAATAAATCAATAAACCAATACATAAGTGAAGAGCTTTCACAACTGGGAGGTAAGGAGGCCAATTAAATGGTGAGAACAGAAATAGTCTTTCTATTTCTTCTTTTCCTACCCTAACTGACTCAAAGCAAAGCTGCAAATCACATTCAACTGCACTTACTTTTCACAGAAGAAAATCTTTATGAACTCATAAATATGAACTTGTAAGCAAATACTGCATGTTAAGTGGGAGGATTCAGAAATTATGAAAAACAGGATGCCTCTTAAATGGGAAAATAGATGGGTATGAACATTTTGAGGACACAAAGCAATAGAAATTGCAGACTTTACATCTGTCTGCCTTCTTTATCATCCTCCCCTTGAAGGACAGGACATCATTACTCTCACAGCATGGCGCTCTCTCCTCCCAGATGCTCATTCATACAACCCACTTAGGTTCAACCCGCAGGGGCAATAAGATAAATAGTCATGAGATAACCAAGTCTCGCTTCCTTGAAAATTTTAAAAATTCACCTCGCTTGCAGGTCTGTTTTAGTTTAATATATATTTCTATTAGTCACTATTTTACTTCTTTTATAATAAACGATGGCCTGAGGTATCATGGTCATCCAGAACACATTTTATTTTATTTTATTTTACTTACTTACTTATTTATTTATTTAGACAGGGTTTCACTCCTGTCGCCCAGGCTGGAATGCGGTGGTGTGATCTCAGTTCACTGTAACCTCCACTTCCCGGCCTCAAGTGATTCTTGGGTCTCAGACATGCAAATAGCTGCGATTACAGGGGTGCACCACCACATCCAACTAATTTTTGTATTTTTAGTAGAGATGGGGTTTCACCACATTGGCCAGGTTGGTCTTGAACGCCTGACCTCAAGCAATCCACCTGCCTCAGCCTCCCAAAGTACTGGGACTACAGGCGTGAGCCACCATGCCCGGCCTGAACACATTTTATACATTACACAGCAGCACACAGTAATATTTGTCTGAAAATAACTTTAATAATAAAGTTTCCAAAGCTGAGGAATAGTTTTTTTTAATTAGTATATACCATGTGACTTTTTTCTGAACTGTTAATAACTTGATCCTGAAAACATCAAATCTGATTGTGTCCATCTGACTAGCAGCATCTTGAGAAATAAACCAATCTTTGAGACTTCTTTCTACTTTTAAGAACGCAAAGAGCAAAATAAATATACGCTACTCACTTGAATGCAAGTCATCAAGGAAAGGAAGGGAATATATTTGCCAGTCTACAAAGTGTTTAGTGTGCAGCTTTTTAATTACTACATTTACGGTACTAGCCATAATATATTCACTACCACAAATGCTCTACAAGGTCATTAATCCTCAACAAATACATTAATGCTTCCCTCCTCTAAGTTCTTATTATGCTGATGTGGGGCAAAAATGCCAAGAATTCTCTCCAAAGTAAACATTTCATGTCAACAGCCACTAGTTCTACTATGCTCATTTAACTATTTTAAGATACGTAATGGCTTTGCTTAAGTATTTGCTGTTGTTGACCTAAAAAACAAATTTGTACATAAAAAATTTTTAGACAGCTTTGCTTAAAGCAACATTTTTTTTAATAGAAAGGTGATATAAGCTATCCAAAAGGTTGCTTATGCTCTTCCAAAATAATATATCCTATAATTTGATAATTATAATTCTCTGCATCATTCTGCAGTTATAGTACAGTATAATTTCTGCTTTTTAAAATCTCAAGGAATAGGCTGGGCAGTGGCTCACATCTGTAATCCCAGCACTTTGAGAGGACAAGGCAGGCGAATCACCTGAGGTCAGGAGCTTGAGACCAGCCTGGCCAACACAGCAAAAGCTTGTCTCTCCTAGAAATACAAAAATTAGCCGAGCATTGGGAGGTTGCCTCAGCTACTCAGGAGGCTGAGGCAGGAGAATCACTTGACCCCAGGAGGTGGAGGTTGCAGTTAACAGAGATTGCACCACTGCACTCCAGCCTGGGTGACAGAGCAAGACTCTGTCTTAAAAAATATATAAAAATAAAATAAATAAAATCTCAAGGAACAAGACATTGAGAATGATCAAGACTTTCAAAACAGTTGAAGGATTACCCATCTATGTATCAAAATGGGTTTAATTTCAACCATAGTAGATTAATTTTTTTTTTCTAAATGGTAATGCCTTCTTCAGAGAATCCAGAATATGATCAATCTTTGGTAACACGGGATCATCAACATGACTATAAATTACCTGTTCTGCTGGAACATGAGAATACTAACTCCAAGGAAAAGGAGTGGCCCAACAGTTACTGGGCAGGAGCTGGGTTTCTACCACCATAAAGAGAGCTGGATGGGGAGTTCCTACTAAAGCAAAAGGCGCAATGAGAATCCAAAGGAAGAGACTGCTGAAGTTCTCAAAACAGGGAAAGCACAGATATAAATACACTCTGGAGAACCCAAGAGGAAATCCAAGTTACAGAGCCAGGTCTGAAGCCAAGAGCTGTGGCTGATTAGAGTCAAGATCTGAGTTGGAGATAAATCAATAGCGAATAGAGGGACAAGGTATAAGGTTGGCTTTGTGTGTATCCCGCTGGTAACTGGGTTAAACCTGCCCATTAAGGGCCAGTGGCAAGACAGCTGTTCTCAGAAGCTTCTGAGGCAACAGAGGGCTGTTTATATCTCTATTCAAAGGCAGATGGCTGCTAGGCTTTGGGGATATTTGTCTGCCTTTCACAGTCTGGCTATCTCCTCCCCTTTGTTCTAAAGAGTTGCATCTCATTTCTGTTATAGTACCAACCTTTCCCTTCTTTAAGTCAGCTATGATTTTGGAGTTCAAATAAAATAATGAAGTATAAGAGAATGAAACTTAAAATACCAAGCTCCAGATAAGATCTGAAGGGCACAGTGCACAGCCTCTGAACACATACTTGGGCTTTTGTGATGCCTTTTTGTTTATTTCTTGGTTCTTAGGGAATTCAAATAGTATTCCTTAAATAGAACTCATTTGCAGTCATTTAGCCAAGCCCAAAACCTGCCTGGAGCATGTTATTTCTAAGTGACCACTGTTATTTAACGAGCACCTCCTTTGGAGAAATTCAATAACCAGAATCTCCAGAAACACAACAGAAGCAATTGCCCTGATGTGAAGAATCTGGAAATGTGGGAACAAACTCAGAATCTGAAGGGGAAGGACTTTACCACTGCATATATTAAGTGGCTGTGGGCAAATCAATTAGCTTTCTAAGCCTCATCTGTAAAATGGGCTAAGGATATCTGCCTTGCAAAGGTATGAATAAGAACAAGAGGAAAGGCTCAGAAGAGATCTACAAATGTGAATTACGCCTTAATTAAGTGGAAACAAATGTGAATTATACCCTAATTAAGTACATAACCTGCTGCAACACACAGATCTTTATTTAGAGCTGGTAAGGTCTTGTGCGCCTAGTAGTTTCTATCCAACCCTCACCACCTCAGGTAAGATTCTTTTTCCAAATTATTTCTACAGAACATTCTTTTTGGTTAATAAATATTTTTAACTTCACTGCTCATATAGGAAGAACAACTACTACTGAATTTTCAGAGTAAAAAACAAACTAGAAGGTAAAAATTCCCCAATATGATTTTCCCATTTTGTTTCTTCTTAACAACTTCCTGTCCAAGTTATTTCTTTTCTCTTCTTCCCATTTTTCTTCATAGCATTTTTGTGGATCTTATTTTTCTCGCTTTAAGTTCAACCCTTGCAATAACTGTAACTAAGAGCGGTATGTGATTTAGCAGTTTACAAGGCACCTTCATATACATTACCTTATTTCCCTTAAATTTCTTCTATTCTCTTTGTTTCTTGCCTAACTTTCAGAAATACAAAGAGAACGTTCTCAAATCAGCAAAGAAGCAATTTTTCTCCTTCCAACTGCTAACATACTAATACACAATACTTTGCAGAGCTGTCCAAAGCAAGTCAGACTGCATACATACAGTACACCTAAATCTTGACACATTAAACTCTCTTCACAAATATTTTTTTTCTCCCCCTAGTAATGGTCTCTTGAAGTTAAAATACAGCGAGAAATGTGTAAATATAACAATATATTAAAATAAGACAGGTGAATCCCTTTAAAAAATCATGAAAAATAATTAATTAAAAAAACAGCAGGAGGCCCGGTGAGGTGGCTCATGCCTGTAATCTCAGCATTTGGGAAACTGAGGTAGTAGCAGCACTTGAGGCCAGTAGTTCAAGACCAGCCTGGGCAACATAGTAAGACCTCATCTCATCAATCAAGCAGTCAATCAATATGGAAGCAAGGGTGTGATGACACGTGCCTGTAGCCTCAACTACTTGGGAGGCTGAGGCAGGAGGATTGCTTGAGCCCAGGAGTTCAAGACTGCAATGAGCTATGATAGTGCCACTGCACTTCAGCCTGGGTGACACAGGAAGACCACCTCTAAACAAACAAACAAAAGAATAAGAGGTTGAAAAAATTAGCAGAAAGAAAAAGAAAAGGAATAAAGTTATTTTTGCTTCCAGTAAAATTTCCATCATCTATCTTACCAGAGCTATTTTTCCCCAAGCTCTGCATTAAATAATCTGATCATTAAATCTGTGAAAACCACAAGGGATGTGCCCATCTCATTAAAAAAGATGATCATTTGAGCTATGATAATAAAGAAAGAGCATCTATTTTTGGTTTTAAGGACAGAAGTACTTCCTGCCTGTTGCTCAGAGGCAGCGACACTTCTAGTTAGCTTTAGCACAAAACAGATGCCCAGCACTCTTTATCATGGTGACAACAGGAACCTGCAAATAGAAAGATTCGTCTCAGAGCTTCCACATACTCTCAATCTTGATTTATCAACAAAGTATATGAGGTGTCTGAAACAGAGAAAATATTAAATCTACCATGTGAAGGTAAATATTATTATTTTTTTTAAAGGATTCTGTAAACTCTAGATTAGAAATTAGATCAAGCCCGGTGCAGTGGCTCACGCCTGTAAAACCAGGACTTTGGGAACCGGAGGTAGATGGATCACCTGACCCCAGGAATTCAAGACAAGCCTGAGAAACATGGCAAAACTCGTCTCTACGAAAAATTATCTGGTCATATCCCTGTAGTCCCAGCTACTTAGGGGGCTGAGGCAGGAGGACTGCTTGAGCCCAGGAGGGCGACGTTGCAATGAGTCGTGTTCATGCTACTGCACTCCAGCCTGGGTGACAAGAGTGACTCTCTCCAAAAAAAAAAAACAAACAGAACAGGCCGGGCACGGTGGCTCACGCCTGTAATCCCAGCACTTTGGGAGGCCAAGGCGGGTGGATCACGAGGTCAGAGATCAAGACCATCCTGGCCAACACGGTGAAACCCCATCTCTACTAAAAATACAAAAATTAGCTGGGTGTGGTGGCGTGCGCCTGTAGTCCCAGCTACTCAGGAGGCTGAGGGAGGAGAATTGCTTGAACTCGAATGTGGAGGTTGTAGTGAGCTGAGATCCCGCCACTGCACTCCAGCCTGGTGCCTGGCGACACAGCGAAACTGTCTCAAAAAAAAAAAAAACAGAACAAAACAAAATAAATCAGATCAGATTCCCTTATATTCATTCAAACTCTGGAGATACAGAACCTTTAATATTTGAACTGATTGCCCTTTGACTTTATAATGCTTGAACAAGACCCAAAATACTTTTACAGTAGTCTTTGATATACATTAATAATATATTAAACATAATTTTAACAAATCAGTTGTAGGCCGGGCATGGTGGCTCACGCCTTTAATCCCAGTACTTTGGGAGGCTGAAGTGGGCGGGTCATGAGGTCAGGAGTTTGAGACCAACCTGGGCAATATGCTGAAACCCCGTCTCTACTAAAAATACAAAAATTAGCGGGGCATGGTGGCAGGCACCTGTAGTCTCAGCTACTTGGGAGGCTGAGGCAGGAGAATCACTTGAACCCAGGAGGTGGAGGTTGCGCCACTGCACTCCAGCCTGGGCAACAGAGCAAGACTCCTTCTCAATAATAATAATAATAATAATAAAGAAGAAGAAGAAGAAGAAGAAGAAGAAATAAATCAGTTGTTATTCCTAAAACTGAAGTACTAACGAAATTTAAGGAGAAAAGTTGAAAGATAATATTTGGCCTTGACTCTGCTGTGGTGTTTACATGTTCAATGATGTAAGCTTCTGGCACATGACAAAACTTTCTGCATTTTGTAAGAGGTACTCTGGGTGATATGAGCCTAGGAATGGAGAAGAATGTCAAGGTCCAACATTCTTCATAGAATCTACAGAGATGTCTCATGGAAGCTCAGTTCCCTACAGAACACAACTGGAAACACTGGATAAAGTGGCTCTTAGAAAAGAATGTTTTTTTTTTTTTTCCAGCTTGGACACAACTCAAGTGAAACTAATAGGAAATCTAAGAAAGATTGACCCAACTGTGATTATGGCTCCAGGCAATGAAGGTCATTATTTTTTGTAATGGTGGAAATATTATGTTACCCTTGTGACTGGGTTTGAGGTCAGACTTGGAATATACACTTTAGAGATAACTGACTTTTTTTTCTATTATATGCTCAAACCAAGAAACAGTATCACTTAGTTCATTTTGACAGTGACAGTAATAATCTCTGAATAAAACTGAATAGGATATAGTAACCAAATGAACCCTTCCTTAATAGACCAGACAACCATGTATCTAAATTGAACTGAATCTCACCAGTTATCAGCAGGGATTATCAGTTGTATGTGATAGATTACAATCTTGTGCTTATCTCCATTCCCTCCCAAAACCACCCCTAAATGACAGTAAGCGAGAGGCAGAGATAAGTTCATGAGAAGAAAGAGAATGGATGAGGACAAAATTCATGGAAAACATTTTTAGAAAATGGAAAACAACTGGCCCAATGATGAGTGAATTTTCAAAGCAGGGGGCAGACAAAACTTAAACGTCTCCAGACAGAATTATCAGGAAATAACAAACCAGTATGGGGCAAAGAACCTGAGGTAAGTGCAAGTTAAGACTCAGTTAAGTGGGGTTTGGGTGAGAAGACAGGGTGTAGGTGGCACTGAAAATTGAAGGACTGCTTGCAAGTCATTTTAAGGAGTAAAGCTCCCTATCTTTGCTAAACCATGAAGCTTGTCATGCCCATCCTTCCATCTCAGCAAAGGTTAAGTGAGAGGATCTGCACTCAGGGACACTAGGAACAGTGACCGGGTGGAGGGACCTACCGAAAAGAGAAGGATTGAGTGGAATTGTGCACCTCACAGCCCCTTCCTCTGCTGGGTTCCCAGAGCACTGGCCAGTAGGAGATTAGTACTGAAGACTTTTCTGGAGAAACAAATCTGCCCAACAAAAGAGATCTACAGATACCAAAACTGGAAGGCAAGGTGACTTCTGAAAAGAGGTCGTCATCCTATGTGAGGTCACCAATTGACAAAGTCTTGATCAGTGCCTTTGCACGAATAAAAAATGACAGGATGAACACCAAGCATGTGAAATAGGGTCCAGCATGACAGACAGGGAACTTCCGGAGGGAACACGGTCAATGCAGGGAGAAAACCTCAAATATACATAATTAATAACCCCAAGAGGGTAAAATATATTGGCTCTATAAAGCAATAAAGAATGGATGCTATAAAATAGAAATATTGTGAGAACAAGAAAAAGCTCCTAAAAATTAATATTATAATCACAGAAATAAAAAATCAATGGAGAGATTAGAAGATAATAGAGGTAAATGTTCCCCTATAGTAGAAGAAAAAAGATACAAGAATAGAAATCAGGATTTTTTTTTTTTTGAGACAGAGTCTTGCTCTGTGGCCCAGGCTGGAGTACAGTGGCATAATCATAGCTCACTGCAGCTTCAAATCTTTGGGCTCAAGCAATCCTCCCACCTCAACATCCCGAGTAGTTAGGACTACAGGCACATACTACCACACCCAGCTAATTTTTTTTTTTTTTTTGTTAAGAGAAAAAGAACTCACTGTGTTGCCAAGGCTTGTCTGGAACTCCTGGGCTCAAGCAATCCTCCCAGCTTGACCTCCCAGAATGCTGGGATTACGAGTGTGAGCCCACACACCGCCAGAGATTTTTTTTAACAATAATTACGTTGGAGGAAAAATCCAAGAGTTCCAGCATCTGACAAATAGGAGCTCCAAAAAAAAGAGAACAGAAAAAAGAGTGAAAAGAAAACTATCCTCCCCCTGCCAAAAACGAATCTTCACAGTGAATGAAAAAGTGACATATTACATTATATGTCATTACAAGGAAAGCTCAGAACATTGGGCGATTTTTAAATAGCCTGAAAGCATCCACAAAGAAAAGAAACAAGTCACAGACAAAGTAAATAGAGTCAGAAGAGCATGCAACAATTCAATAATAAAATTGGAAACAGAAGAAAATGGAACAAGCCCTCTAAACTCCCAGGGAAAGTAATCTCCAACTTTAAGTTAGATATCAGTTGTATGTAAGGGTAGACCAAACGGTATTTTGACACATGCCAGATCTCAAAAACTTCCATCTACACATGCTTTCTCATGAAACAGCCAGGCAATGTGCTTCCCCAAAAGAGGGTCAAAACCAAAAGAGATGACATCCAGTAAACAGGTCAATCAAGAATTCTCAATGTGACTGGTGAGGACAAAGTCCAGGTCAACAACAGCACACAGGCCTCAAGAGTAAACAGTCCAGGGGGGGAGGATCCAAGATGGCCAAATAGGAACAGCTCCGGAGTACAGTTCCCAGCAAGAACAATGCAGAGAGTGAGTGCCCACCGCATTTCCAAACAAATTTTCACTGCCAACAGACCAGGAGATTCCTGGGCCGAAAGCGCCATGAGTTTTCAGCACAGCAGTTTCAGCTGGTGCCGGCTTGGTGCACAGAAACTCACACAAATCTGGGCAGCAGTTTCAACTGGCGTCTGGAACACCTGGGAGACAGAGCCACCCATTCAACTGAAAGGGAGGGGGCAGAGACAGGGGAGCCAGGCGATCTGGCTCGGCAGGTACCACCCCCACAAAACAAGCAATCTGAAACGCTGTGGACTGAGAGTTTCCCAGCAAGTGCAGCTGGACCCAAGACGGTCCAGCTCAGTGGGGGAAAGGGCGACCACCACTACTTAGGCAGTTCACACAGCAGCTGGGCAGAGCTTGTGGCAGCTCAGCACTGCCTCTGCTGGCAGACTGTGACTACACTACTCCGTGCGGGGCAGGGCATCTATGAAAAAAGGCAGCAGCACAACAGGAACTTATAAATAAAGCCGACCTTCCTAGGACAGAGCACCTGGGAAAAGAGGCAGTTATGAGTTCTGCTGCAGCAGACTTAAAAGTACCTGCCCAGCAGCTCTGCACAGAACAACGGAGCTCCCAGCACAGCACTTGAGCTCCTGTAAGAGACAGACCGTCTCCTGAAGCAACTCCTCGATCCCCATATACCCAAGGAAACACTTCATAAAGGAGAGCTCAGGCCGACATCTGGCAGGTACCCTTCTGGGACAAAGATAACAGAAGAAGAAATCAGCAGCAACCCTTACTGTTCTGCAACCCCCGTGGGTGATCCCCCAGGTGAGCAGGGTCTGGAGTGGACCTCCAGCAGTCCTGCAGCAGAGGGGCCTGACTGTTAGAAGGAATACTAAGACACAGAAAGAAATAACTTCATCATCAACAAAAAGGATGTCCACTCAGAGACCCCAACCGAAAGTCACCAACTACAAAGACCACAGGTAGATAAAGCCACTAAGATGGGAAGAAACCAGCGCAAAAAGGATGAAAACACCAAAAACCAGAACGCTTCTTCTCCTCCAAAGGATCACAACTCCTCACCAGCTAGGGATCAAAGATGGATGGAGAATGAATCTGATGAATTGACAGAAACAGGCTTCAGAAGGTGGGTAATAACAAACTTCTCAGAGCTAAAAGAACAGGTGCTAACCCAAAGCAAAGAAACTAAGAACTCAGAAAAAAGGTTAGATGAGATGCTAAGTAGAATAAACAGCTTAGAGAAGAATATAAACGACTTGATGGAGCTGAAAAACACAGCAAGAGAACTTCAAGAAGCATACACAAGTTTCAATAGCCGAATCGACCAAGCAAAAGAAAGGATATCTGAGTTAGAACCACACAGCTTCATAGAAACTGAATAACTGGCTGCTGAATGTTGTCTGGATAAACAATGAAATGAAGGCAGAAATAAAGATATTCTTTGAAACCAACAAGAACGAAGACAAGAACGTACCAGAATCTCTGGGACACATTTAAAGCAGTGTCTAGAGGGAAATTTATAGCAATAAATGCCCACATGAGAAGCGAAGCTAAAATCGACACCCTATCATCAAAATTGAAAGAGCTAGAAGCAAGATTAAAAAAATTCAAAAGCAAGCAGAAGACAAGAAATAACTAAGATCAGAACAGAACTGAAGGAGACAGAGACACAAAAAAACCTTTAAAAAAATCAATAAATCCAGGAGCTGCTTTTTTTTAAAAGATCAACAAAATAGACCACTAGCCAGATTAATAAAAAGAAAAGGAGAAGAATTAAATAGATGCAATAAAAAACGATAAAGGGGATATCACCACTGATTCCACAGAAATACAAACTACAATCAGAGATTACTACAAACAACTCTATGCACATAAACCAGTAAACCTGGAAGAAATGGATAAATTCCTAGACACTCGCACCCTCCCAAGCCTAAACCAGGAAGAACTTGAAACCTTGAATAGACCAATAAGAAGGGCTGAAGTTGAGGTAGCAATTAATAGTCTACCAACCAAAAAAAGTCCATGTCCAGATGGATTCACAGCTGAATTCTACCAGACGTACAAAGAGGAGCTGGTGCTATTCCTTTTGAAACTATTCCAAACAATACAAAAAGAGGGAATCCTTCCCAAATCATTTTATGAGACCAAAACCATCCTGACACCAAAACCCAGCAGAGATGTCACAAAAAAAGAAAACTTCAGGCCAATATCCATGATGAACATAGATGCAAAAATCTTCAATAAAATACTGGCAAACTGATTGCAACAGCACATCAAAAAGTTTATCCATCACAATAAAGTGACTTCATTCCAGGGATGCAAGGCTGGTTCAACATATACAAGTCTATAAACGTAATCCATCACATAAACAGAACCAAAGACAAAAACCACATGATTATCTCAACAGATGCAGAGAAGGCCTTTGACAATATTCAACAGCCCTTCATGCTAAAAGCTCTCAATAAACTAGGTATCGAAAGAACATATCTCAAAACAATAAAAGCTATTTATGACAAACCTACAGGCAATGTCATACTGAACAGGCAAAAACTGGAAGCATTCCCTTTGAAATTCGGCACTAGACAAGGATGCCCTCTCTCACCACTCCTATTCAATATAGTACTGGAATTTCTAACGAGAGCAATCAGGCAAGAAAAAAAAAATAAAAGATATGCAGTTAGGAAAAGAGGAGGTCAAATTGTCTCTATTTGCAGACAACATGATTGTATATTTATAAGACCCCATCATCTCAACCCAAAATCTCCTTAAACTGATCAGCAACTTCAGCAGTCTCAACATACAAAATTAATGTGCAGAAATCACATGCATTCCTGTATACCAATAACAGACTAACAGAGAGCCAAATCATAAGTAAACTCCCATTCACAATTGCTGCAAAGAGAATAAAATACCTAGGAATACAACTAACAAAGGATGTAAAGGACCTCTTCAAACTACTGCTCAAGGAAATAAAAGGGGACACAAACAGATGGAGAAACATTCCAAGCTCATAGTTAGGAAGAATCAGTATCGTGAAAATAGCCATACTGACCAAAGTAATTTATAGATTCAATGCTATCCCCCATCAAGCTACCAATGACCTTCTTCACAGAGCTGGAAAAAATCACCTTAAACTTCACATGGAACCAAAAGAGAGCCCACATAGCCAAGAAAATCCTAAGCAAAAAGAACAAAGCCAGAGGCATCACACTACCTGATTTCAAACTATACTACAAGGCTACAGTAATCAAAACAGCATGGTACTGGTACCAAAACAGAGATACAGACTAACGGAACAGAACAGAGGCTCTGGAGACAACACCACACATCTACAACCATCTGATCTTTGACAAACATGACAAAAACAAGCAATGGGAAAAGGATTCCCCTGTTTAATAAATGGTGTTGGGAGAACTGGCTAGCAGTGTGCAGAAAGCCGAAACTGGACCCCTTCTTGACACCTTATAGAAAAATTAACTCCAGATGGATTAAAGACTTAAACATAAGACCTAACACCATAAAAACCCTAGAAGAAAACCTAGGCAAAACCATTCAGGACATAGGCATAGGCAAGGACTTCATGACTAAATCACCAATAGCATTGGCAACAAAAGCCAAAATAGACAAATGGGACCTAATGAAACTCCAGAGCTTTTGTACAGCAAAAGAAACAATCATTACAGTGAACTGGCAACCAACAGAATGGGAAAAAATTTTTGCAATCTACCATCTGACAAAGGGCTAATATCCAGAATCTATAAAGAACTAAAACAGATTTACAAGAAAAAAACAAACCCATCCAAAAGTGGGCAAAGGATATGAACAGACACTTTTCAAAAGAAGACATATATGAGGCCAACAAACATATGAAAAAATGCTCATCATCACTGATTATTAGAGAAATGCAAATCAAAACAACATTGAGATACCATGTCACGCCAGTTAGAATGGCAATTATTAAAAAATCTGGAGACTACGGATGCTGGAGAGGATGTGGAGAAATAGGAATGCTTTTACACTGTTGGTGGAAGTGTAAATTAGTTCAGCCATTGTGGAAGACAGTGTGGCAATTCCTCAAGGACCTAGAAATAGAAATTCCATTTGACCCAGCAATCCCATTACTGGGTATATAGCCAAAGGATTACAAATCATTCTATTATAAAGACACACGCACACATATGTTCATAGTGGAACTGTTTACAATAGCAAAGATGTGGAACCAACCCAAATGCCCATCGACAATAGACTGGACAAGGAAAATGTGGCACATATACACCATGGAATACTATGCAGCCATCAAAAATGATGAGTTTGTGTCCTTTGTAGGGACATGGATGAATCTGGAAACCATAATTCTCAGCAAACTGACACAAGAACAGAAAATCAAACACCACATGTTCTCACTCACAGGTGGGTGATGAACAATGAGAATACATGGATATAGGGAGGGGGAGCATCACACACTGGGGACTGTTGCGGGGGCCAAGGGAGGGACAGCAGGAGGGGGAGCGGGGAAGTCGGGGAGGGATGAAATGCCAGATGTAGGTGACAGGGGGGTGCAGGCAGCAAACCATATTGTCATGTGTGTACTTATGCAACAATCCTGCATGATCTGCACATGTACCTCAGAATCTAAAGTACAATTAAATAAAAAAAAAAAAGAGAGTAAACAGCCCAGAACAGAGTGAGCAAGCAGAGAGCCCAAGAAAAACGTCACATGCACAAATGCAAGAACCAAGAGATGTGCCATTGTGTTTGACCTTATTTGAGAATTTGGGGATATATAAGCAGCATATAAATAGAATACTAAGCAACAAAATTTTAATATGCTATACAAGAAAGAAAATAAAATCACAGTATCCTACATAGCTCAGCTGTGAAAAAATATTTACAGTAAAAACAAATTGAGATATAACTAACTTAGAGAGGACAAGGCAGGTATTTAAGGGAGGGAGGGAGAATAAAGGAAAGCTAAATCCTTCTCTTCCTCAATAGGAATTCATGTTTAATGCCTAAAATGGAAAAAAAAAATTCAAGAATTACCAATATAAACATATTAATTTGCTACAAGGAAGTAAATACCAGAAGAAGAGCTAAATGAACTGAAGAGTAGCTGCTTCTGGGAAGTGGAAAATGGCAATGCAAATCCGTGGGGCAAGAATTTGTAAGCTATATACATGTATAATTGCAATTAAAAAAATGAACTTTTAAAAGGACAGAAGTTGATCAATGACACATATCCAACTGTGTAAGACAAATTGATAATGTGAAATTTCATTTTCTACTATAAACAAGGAAACAGATAAATCTTAATCTGTTCCTCCTAGTTAATCCAGTTGTTAAAATTCAATTTAGCACGTCTTGTTATTTAAGGACCACACTGTGAGAGGTCAAATATGCCTAAATCTTCACACCCCTAGCTTTAGTTAACACATGGTGAAGGGGATCCCGGACACCAGTGCACAAGGAACAACTGGCCATCTTTGTTAGAGTTCACTAACCACAGCTTCATATGGATAAACATCTTGGCCACTGTAACACCTCCCCTTCTACCAGAGTCCTTTACTAAAGATTCTTTGGTGAGTTTTATCCTTATAGGGGTAGAAGGATAGGGAATGCCTGGCATCTAAACTCTGTTCCCCTATATTTGGGGAATTCCTCATCATGTGAGTTCTGATGAGAGGCACATCTCAACATAGAAGCAGAAATGGCTAAAGACTAACATTCCCAGAGTGTTTTGCAGCCAAGGCTTGAGCATGACTTAGCCTTGGTCAACGCTGAATCTAGAACCAGAGACACAAAGAGGCAGGAACAGGAGGAAATTATCACAGGTGAGGGCAAGAGCAATAACACCCACTAATCAGAGGCAGCAAAGGCTGAAATGACAGAGTTGGTACCAAGTGTCTGATCCTGAAGAGATGATCAGCACGAACACCAATGTCCAGTGTTCAGTGACAGGGTCTACCCTACATAGAACTAATCTTTTTGTTATGACCTTGGCTATGAATCTGGCTGTCCTTTCCCCCAACATCTGGTAAATTTAGAATCTACCCAATATCTTCTCAACAAATTACTTCTTTGCTTAAACCATTCAGCAAGTGTCCGTTGCTTCTATCCAAGAACCCTGACTGATACATTGCTCCAGGATACACAGGTAGAAATAGGTAGCCATGTACTGACGTGAAGAATGAAACGTTTGCTTCATAAGATTTTAAAGCAGAATCAAGAAACATGGGGGGAAGGTTACTTTTAAGATACAATTAAACCTATGTTCCTGGAACGTTATGGGTTACCAAAACTTTTGGTAGGTTCATCTATTGTTTTTGTTTTTTTTTTTTTGAAATGGAGCCTTGCTCTGTTGCCAGGCTGGAGTGCAGTGGCATGATCTTGGCTCGCTGCAACCTCTGCCTCCTGGGTTCAAGCAATTCTCCTGCCTCAGCCTCCCAAGTGTCTGGGACTACAGGCGCTCACCACCATGCCCAGCTAATTTTTGTATTTTTAGTAGAGACAGGGTTTCACCATGTTGGCTAGGATGGTCTTGATCTCTTGACCTTGTGATCCGCCCGCCTCAGCCTCCCAAAGTGCTGGGATTACAGGTGTAAGCCACTCTGCCCGGCTGGCTTATCTATTCTTTACATTACTTTCCACCATTAGCCAACCCATTTGAAGTTCTAAGTCACTAATCGACTTCACAACAACTTCACTTTGGAAATGTAAGCAGCTTGTAAATTGGGAGCTACCACTGTTTACGTGTGGCCAGAGACACGCTCATGATTCTTACTGCTGTGAGTGGGCGCAAGGGTAGTGGGTGAGGAAGAACAATTTTTTTTGTCTTTCTGCTTAAACATAGCTTTTGTAGAGACAAGGCAGTTTGAAAATCAGTGGTCAGGAACTACACATGACTATGAAAATGCAAACCAAGGCATCCAAAGATTTACATCAACGGTAGAAACATCAAATATTGCTGAAAAGCTGCACCCATCAATTGTGTGCTGCAGCGCATTTAGTTCCAAGTCTGACAACATTGAACCTGGGCAATTTATCTGCATATGTCTCAAGCTAACCACACAAATTTTGCAGATGAAGCTAGAAGTTAAGATAGATAGCTTAGAACACACAGTTGATGTGGACCAAAAGGGCTTCATAAGAGAGTCAAATGCAGTAATGACATTAATAGAAATGTGGATGCAGAGAAAGAAAAGTCTCTTTCTGTGGTGCCCTACTGTCTCTGAAAACTGAGGAAGGCTTTCATGACAAAGAAGTAACCTTTCGTTAGCTGTACACAAGATCATACAAACCCCATAAAGAGGGCTTGCAAAATAAATACAAAGCTTGATGCTTACATATAATTTCCTCTCCTGTGGTGTTATTTCATAAAGACTTGTCAAGAGATCAATCCCTTAGTCACAAGAGTCAGGCTACACATCACCTTGGGGGAAAAATTATTTAATTTCAGTTGGTGATGTAAATGCTACTTTTTTTTTTTTTGACACGGAGTTTTGCCCTTGTTGCCCAGGCTGGAGTGCAGGAGCATGATCTCTGCTCACTGCAACCTCTGCCTCCCAGGTTCAAATGATTCTCCTGTCTCAGCCTCCCTAGTAGCTAGGATTACAGGTGCCTGCCACCACATCGAGCTAATTTTTTTTTTTTTTAGACGGAGTTTCGCTCTCGTTGCCCAGGCTTGAGTGCAATGGCAGGATCTTGGCTCACTGCAACCTCTGCCTCCCGGGTCCATGCGATTCCGCTGCCTCAACCTCCTGAGTAGCTGGGATTACAGGCGCCTGCCACCACACCCGGCTAATTTTTTGTATTTTTGGTGAAGATGGGGTTTCACCATGTGGGCCAGGCTGGTTTCAAACTCTTATACCCAGGTGATCCACCTGTCTCAACCTCCCAAAGTGCTGGGATTACAGGTGTGAGCCACTGCACCCAGCTAATTTTTGTATCTTTAGGAGAGAAGGGGTTTCACCAGGTTGGCTAGGCTAGCCTCAAACTCCTAACCTCAGGTGAGCCATCTGCCTTGGCCTGTAAATGCTACTTCAAATTCCATCAATTTCCAAACGATCTTTGCCATACGTTCTTCTATGTAGTCAGTTCTCTTGAAATATCTAATGGCCACTAAAACAAGAGTTTCATTCCACAGCTGTCCAGGTGAATTATGCCACACTCACACAGTATTTTGAAAAGCTAAGATAAATTTATCTCAGTCAATCCAATATTATTCCTCCCTTGTTTCATTTGAAGATCACACAACGGGACAGCTGCACAGCAGAGTGTGTGTGTGGTGTGTGTGTGGTGTGTACATGCACACAGATGTGTGTGTGTGTAAAGCTGTACAATCTAATTACCATAGCTCTGCAAAGAACATGGCACAATTATATTTAGGTTTCAGAAATGGAAACACGAAAAGGCAAAAAAAAAAAAAAAAACTCCCAAGAAATCATTCTCAAAAGCTGTTTCCAGAATACCTTCTTGAGAAATTTAAAAATAGGATCCATTTTGTAATGTACTAATATAAAGAAGGTAAATTCATAGCTAGTTAATGACCTTTTAATGGTAGAACCACAAATGGGTATTTCCAAAACATATTCACTTTATCAAATTCCTGAATTGATACTTAGTTAGACAGAAATTTTTTTCCACCTCAACAAATGCTTAAGACAGCCTCCAAAAATTTATACAGAGGAGTTTTATTTTGTCCAGTGAAAGTTCTACTTCCATTACAAGTACCGGAATTTTAAACTTTTACTATAAAAAACTCTATGGGATTATACAATCTTTCAACCATCTTCTTAACTTGAAATTGTTTTGACTAAACAAATATGACAAGACAGAATTAAAACTTCACTGATCATAGAATATAAACTGATAGTCAGTGAAGTTCTAAGGAAAGTATCAAATGGTGAAATATTGTCATTCGTTTAAAAAAGCACAACTGAAAGCAAGTCAAATGAACTATCAATACTTTGACACCTGCTACAAACACAGCAGACTGTAGTAGGTGTAGAATGGAAAAAGACGTGACACAGTTACTGGCAACAGGGAACTTAGTATGTTGGAGGAACATGACACAGAACCCTAGACAAACACTGGATCACGGACATCACAGGATGCAGGTTTAGACTTAAACAAAAGGAAGTTGGAAAGGTCAAGTGGAGCCATTTTCTGTCAGATAAACCTATTAGACACATTTTTAAAATGAAATATGATATGTCCACACCTCATATCTTAACACCAATCAACAATGCTGTCAAAGTAAATTACATGCAACTAAGAAACTTTAATCCATTTCGTCCTAATATCCCTGATCACACAGTATTTATTTTTCATAAGTCTGAGTCTCCCACTATACAACAAAACATCAAAGATCGGGGGATATCCTATTTAACTTGGATTCCTTAGCTCTTGGAACCTACTGGACACATAATGATCCAATGTATTGTTGGTGGGTACATAGCTGAGCAAATGAATGAATGAACAGACAGAGTTATAATAGTAGCTATTAATTTGGATTTGATTTATCTGAATATAAATATTGATTCTTCACAATAAAACATAGTTCAGAAGCCTTCTACACAGTTATTTTTTTTTAAAGAGTTGGGTGTCTTGCTCTGTCACCCAGGCTAAAGTACAATGACACGATCATAGCTCACTGCAGCGTCAAACCCCTGGGCTAAAGAGATCCTCTTCAAAGTTACATTTCATAAAACAAATGGCCAAAATTAATAATAAAATTAATAATAAAAATATGCAAAAGAGTTGTTCATCGAAGCATTATTCACAATAGGAAAAACGGCAACAATCTAAATTTTCAGCAGCTGGGTGGCATGCAGTTTTATTATGGTCATACACTGATTATGGAACTATTAAAAATGACAAATATAGGCCAAGAGAAGTGGTTCATGCCTGTAATCCCAGCACTTTGGGAGGCTGAGGTGGGCAGATCACTTGAGGTCAAGAGTTTGAGACCAGCCTGGCCAACATGGTGAAACCCCATCTCTACTAAAAATCCAAAAATTAGCCAGATGTGGTGACACTTGCCTGTAATCCCAGCTACTCAGGAGGCTGAGGCAGGAGAATCATTTGAACCTGGGAGGTGGAGGTTGCGGTGAGCCAAGATCATGCTACTGCACTCCAGCATGGGTGAAAGAGCAAGACTTTATCTCAATAAATAAATACGACAAATAAGAAGGCCTGCAACTGAGAGAAATTAAGATATAATAGGAATAAAAAATGAGAAGAGCAAAGTAGTATGTATGCTATAGCTACAAAGAGATAAAAATATGACCACATGTAAAAAGACTGGAATGAAATACATACAAAATATACTTGTTTAAGTATATACGTTTAGGACTTACAGGTAATTTTTTTCTATTCTCAACTTTCTGCAAAACTGTTACATTGCAGCCAAGCACAGTGGTCCAGCCTGTAATCCCAGCACTCTGGTAGGCCGAGGCGGTGCATCACGAGGTCAAGAGATCAAGACCATCCTGGCCAACATGGTGAAACCACGTCTCTACTAAAAATACAAAAATTAGCTGGGCATGGTGGCGCACACCTGTAGTCCCAGCTACTCAGAGGCTGAGGCAGGAGAACTGCTTGAACCTGGGAGGCAGAGGTTGCAGTGAACTGAGATCGCACCACTGCACTCTAGACTGCAACATTGCCATTTACAGGTCCTGTTGTAAAGGTAGATTCACAGTAAGTTTCTAACAGTAATTATTACAGTGATCATTAACAGTAACTTATTTCATCAAATCTAACTGCTATTGACTAGAAGATACACCAGTATTTTATGTACTAAGAATAAAAATAAAAGTTATATTACGTTCATAGGCCTTAAAAATAATAATAAAAATGCTGCCAATTGTAGCTGTAAAATGTCGGTGACTGCAAGACGTATCAAATTTCAAAGATATTAAAATGTGAAAAGATATGTGTCTTAGAATCAATAAATTAAGATATGGATTATAAAGCAGCAATATAAAAATATTTTATTGGTAAAAAAGTGATCATTAGTAGTGACTAGATAACAAACTAATAAATCTATGGAAAATCTGATAGAAATCTCTTAAAGAAATAAATGGTTTGATTCACAAATAGAAGTCTTATGTAAGAATTTCGATAATAAAATACACAAGACATTATATCACAGAGGACAAGTGTTCATCATGCCTCTGAGATAAAGTGTTTCTGGTCCAAAAGGATTGAGTAAATGAATTATCAAGAAGAAATTAAATTGCTTGCTTTGACAGCACATATACTTAAATCAGAATACAAAGAAGATTTGCATGGTCCCTGCACAAGGATAGCATGCAAATGTGTGAAGCACTTCATAATTTAATCAGTGCATATACATATATCAAAACATTATGCTGTATTCCTTCAATATATATAATCTTTGTTAATTTGTTTTTAAAAAAAGAAAACATAGCTAGAAAATTCTTGGCTGGGCACAGTGGCTCACGCCTGTTATCCCAGCACTTTGGGAGGCCAAGGTGGGTGGATCATGAGGTCAGGAGTTCAAGACCAGCCTGGCCAAGACGGTGAAACTCCGTCTGTATTAAAAATACAAAAATTAGACAGGTGTGGTAGCACGCACCTATAATCCCAGCTACTCAAGAGGCTGAGGCAGGAGAATCGCTTGAACCCCAGAGGTGGAAACTGCAGTGAGCCGAGACTGAGCCATTGCACTCCAGCCTGGGCGACAGAGTGAGACTCTGTCTCATAAAAAAAGAAAAAAGAAGAAAATTCTTGATTTCTGAGGATGCGTGAAGAAATGAAGGAAGAGAGGAAGAAATTAAAGTAAGCCAAGAAGCCTAAACAAGATTCCCACCTTCGGTAGAAATTAAGTCATTAAATTAACTGTTTGAGTGGCATTTCCTTTAAAATAAGACTGAAACTGCATATGCCACATAATCACAGAGAAGGTCATTCACTGAATTACAGTAACAACAAATTTTTTACATGGGAATAGGGTGGAGAGAAGTCATGAGTCTACATGTCGAATGGAACATCATGATTCAGAAAAGCAGAATTAAAATTGGGAATTTTCAGACACTGGTCCTCTAAGCTTTCCTCCTTAAGTTCACTCTTTAGTTTTTCATTTAATATAATAATGATAATTAATTAATCTCACCTAAACTTTTAGCAGTTCATCATGAAGAAAACATAAGAAACTTTCCAGTTGGTTATCAAATTATGAGACACTGCCTTAACCATCCACGAGACAGTAATCACAATAATACAACAAATAATAAGAACAAACTACAATGAGTAGTGAGACAAAGGCACTACCCAAGGGGGAAAAAATGGTAGAGACAATCAAGTTAATTATTTTAAAGCACTGATTATTTAAACCCTTCATACATCTACATATACAAGGCAAAGGTGCCTTTTTCATTGCCAAACTACAAAAAAAAAAAAAGAAGTCTAATACTGAAATAATCTATGATTTGTGTAAGAATAATTTATAAATGAAAGTCATAAAAGCCAACCTCCAAGAAAAATCAACAAAACCAAGAGGTGGTTCTTTGAAAAGACTGACAAAATTGGCACTCCTTTAGGTAGATTGACTAAGAAAAAGAACACTAAAATCAGAAGTGAAAAGGGGGACATTACTACCGATTCTACAGAAATCAAAAGGATTGTAGGAGTATAATTACCAACAAATTAGATAACCTATATGAAAAGGACAAATTCCTAAACACAAAACCTAACAAAACTGAATCATCAAGAAATGAAAAATCTAAACACATCCATAACTAGTAAAGACACTGATTAGTAATCAAAAACCTCCCAACAAAGAAAAGCCAAAGACTAGACGGCTTCACAGCTGAATTCCATTAAACATTTAAAGAAGAATTAATGTCGATCCTTCTCAACTCCTCTAAAAATCTAAGAAACACTTTCAAACTCCTATCAGACAGCATTACCCCTATACCAAAGAAAAACAATTACACTATAAGAAAACTACAGACTATTATTTCTTATGAAAATTGATGCAAAAATCCTTAACAAAAGACTACTAAACCAAATTCAAAAGCTTATAAAAAGGATTATACACCATGATCAAGTGGGACTTATCCCTGGAATGCAAGGATAATTCAACATATGACAACTGATCAATGAAATGCACCACATTAACAGAACAAAGAGGAAAAAACACATCATCATTTCATTTGATGCAGAAAGACCATTTGACAAAATTCAGCAACCTTTAATGATAAAAAAAACACTCAACAAAATAGGAATAGAAGGAAATCATCTCAACACGACAAGGTCACATATGAAAAGCCCACAGCTAACAGCATACTCAATGGTAAATGACTGAAAGCATTTCCTGTAAGATCGAGAAGAAGATAAGAATGTCCACTTTCACCACTTCTTATCAACATAGTACTGGAAGTCTTAGCTAGAGCAATTTGGCAAGAAAAAAAAATTCATCTAGATTGGAAAGAAAAAAAGTAAAATTATCTTTGTTTGCAGATGATATAATCTCATGGATAGAAATATCTTAAAAATTCCATACACACAAAAAAACTGCTAGACTAAGATAAAAGTCAAATAAATGGAAAAGGCTGGGCATGGTGGCATGTATCTATAGTCCTAGCTATTTAGGAGGCTGAGGCAGGAGGTTCACTTGAGCCCAGGAGTTAAAGGCTATAGAGAACTATGATCACGTCACTGCACACCAGTCTGTCTTCCAGACTGAGGCCCTTTCTCTAAAAATAAATAAATAAATAAATATTTAATAAATAAAAACGAATGGAAAGACAACCTGTGTTCATTGAACACTTAATATTGTTAAGTCATCAATACTACTTAAAGCAATGCAATTCCTACTAAAACTCCAGTGATGTTTTCTGTAGAAACAGAAAAATCAGCATTTATTCTTTTTAAATATATCTTAAAAATTACCAATAATCACCTGTATTTAATCTATACAGTATATTCAACATCACAAATCAGAAGCTACTAAATCCATTCAGATTCAGAGGATCCAATTTTTTTTTTCTTTTCTTTTGAAATGGAGTCTTGCTCTGTCATCCAGAATGGAGTACAGTGGTACCATCTCGGCTTACTGCAACCTCTGCCTCCCAGGTTTAAGCAATCCTTCCACCTCAGCCTCCCATGTTGCTGGGATTACAAGCATGCACCACCATGCCTGGCTAACTTTTTATTTTTCAGTAGAGAAGAGATTTCATCACGTTGGCCAGGCCGGTCTTAAACCCCTGCTCTCAAGTGATCTACCTGCCTTAGCCTCCCAAAGTGCTGGGCGTACAGATGTGAGCCACTGTGCACAGCCAGGATCTAATTTTTTTTTGTTTGGTTTTGTTTTATTTTTTGAGATGCAGTCTCACTCTGTCAGGCTGGAATGCAGTGGTGTGATCTCAGCTCACTGCAACTTCCACCTCCCAGGTTCAAGCAATTCTCCTGCCTCAGCCTCTGGAGTAGCTGGGACTACAAGCGTGTGCCACCACGCCCAGCTAATTTTTTGTATTTCACCATGTTGGCCAGAATGGTCTCAATCTCTTGACCTTGTGATCCGCCCGCCTCAGACTCCCAAAGCGCTGGCATTGCAGGCATGAGCCACCAAGCCTGGCGGATCCAATATTTTAAACAGAGTGGTATCATCACTAATATTCAGGCCTACAGTGAGACTTTTTACATAAGACAATCACAGGGGGAGACTTACTGAGCTCATCATAATCATCAGAAAACAAGTCTGCCATTGTACCTCAAAAGCACACCAAGAGAGCAGTATAATGTCGAATAATGGGGGCAATAGCCTTTTCCAGCAATAGATGCATGGGCCTCCACAAAACAGCTGCAGTCACAAACCAAGGCAGTGTTAAGAATAGTAACTGTCATCATCAGATACAGACAAGGTGAATCTGTTCAAAACTTGTGTTAGGTACTTTTAGGACTTTATAGATTCATAGAATTCATGGTTGACAAGGATCTTAAAAATCATGTTACATGTGAAAACCATTTAATGGGTAAGAAAATGAGGATTGCGGAAGAAGTACCTGACGTCTCCAAGGTCACATAAGGAGGTGGCACAACCATGACTATAACTCAGGTTTACTGTGTTCCTCTATCTTCTCTAATCAAACTCCTGAGCTAAAGGTCAAGAGTACTATCTTAGTCTGTTGGTGAAAAGGTCACCACAAAGTGGTTTCTCAAAGACTCCTGACCACATCGGTATATACCCACTGTGGTTAAACAGCTCACCCCTGCCCTTGCAAAGGAACCTCCTAGGATTATATGGGGAGTTTACTGATACTAGTCTTTTTGACAGCTGTGGCTAATGCCAATCCCATCCCTGTAGAAAGAGGTTAGGATCTGCACTGTGAGAGGTGGACTTCCCATTGTTAATTATCCTGGGAAGAGACAGATCCTGAGATAAGAAATGGGAACTAGCAAGGAAACATTTGGGAGAAGGAAGAAGGAAAACCTCCCCTCTTCCAGGGCAGGCCTCATTCTCTTTGGCCGAGATTCTACATCTAGCTGGGCTGACCGTCACTTCTGAAAGGAGGGACTGGATGGTCTAAACCAGAGAGGCAGCCTGGTGGAGGACCCAGTGAGAAATGGGTCTAGGCCTTCCATAACTAGCAGGTATTTTGGGTTTTTTAAGTCATAAACTCAACTTCAATCTTCTCTAGGGAATTAAAGACATGTTTCCAGATGAGGGATGAAATGGAAAATGGGAAAGCAGAGTCCCCAAAGAGCTATCACAGTGCTGGCAGCGATGCTTAGCAAGGTGTGCAAAGAAAATGGGAATCATTGAGATAGGAATCAAGTTATGATGTCTAGGCTCACCTCACCATAAGAAGATCGTTTCTCTTCCTGATCATCTCAGAGAAAGGGGCATTAATTTTTATGTATCCAGGTAACAAAGCTGAGAGAAGGGGCATTAATTTAAGCAATCAAGTGGGTTTCCTTGCAAAGCATCGTAGGTTAAACACAGATTTCTGGACACTGACAACCCAGGCTGATATCCAGTGGATGACCATCCAGAACATCTACAGTCGATACCCTTCTGATTGGCCAGAAACTGCTCATTACTACAGGCTAAATATCCCTTACCCAAAATGTCTGGGAACAGAAGTGTTTTGAACTTCAGATTTTTTGGATTTTGGAATATTTGCATCATACACTTATGAGTTAAGCATTATAAACTTACCAGTTTACCTAATCTTATAATCTGAAATCCAAAACGCTCCAATGAACATTTCCTTTGAGGATCATGTTAGCGCTCAAAAAGTGTTGGATTTTTTTTTTTTTTGTATTTTGGACTTTTTTTTTTTTTTTTTTCAGGGAAACTCAACCTATGTTTTGAGTCTCACCCTTCCAACAATCACACATTTTTCCATCCTTAGTATTTGCTATTAATTCCTGAGCCTGGGAGAACACCAACCTTTGTGTTATATACTCCATGTTTATCCCAGATTTGGGAGTTAATAAAAATTATATTAATAAGCTAAGCAGCAGATATTAGTATTTCCACTTTATAGGCTAGAAAATGGAGGCTCAGAGAAAGAACTCATTCACAGACAGCCAGTGGAAGAGTCAGAATGTAATTCAAAGATGAACAGAATTTCCAGATTATATAGTAGCAATCCCTGTACTCTGTAAATCTACCTTCCTTTAAAAGATAATGCTGCAGGGTATAAGGCACTATGGGACCTGAAGGCAAATGCATCACTATTGCTTAAAATATTAATATGGAAAAGAATGATCATAGCATGTTTTGACCCTACACCCAAGTCTCCTACTGCAATTATTGTCAAGTATTACCTGAACACTGAAAGCTTTTATTTTACATATATTTATATAACGAAACACTAGTTTGTTTCCTCAAATCCATGTATATGAACTATAATGCCAATTTAACCCTACTTATTAAGAAAAAAAAAGAACATACATTATATTAGTGCCCATGGAGTCCCTATATGAGTATCTCATTTGATTAAAACACCACAATTTTCATCAAAAGACACAATTTAACAGAAGACTTAAGGGAAAAATTTTAATCTGACAATTTTGCCTCCAGTCATTTCTTTAAACCTCTGAAATAATCTTTGTTCTAAGAAGTTATGCTCTTTTATTTTCTACTTAGGAAATATATGAAAATGCATCTGAATTAAATTACCACTGTTATGGAAACACTGAAACTCTAAATCAAAACAAGCTATAAGATTTTCTCAAAGGATGCTAGATTCCCTAAACACTACTCATCATGACAACCTTTAAGTGTCCTTTCTCCTATGGCTATGCCAACAGCTGGTTGTAATTATAGTTCATTTTGTTGAAATCAATTAATTTCTCTCTACAGTACATTTGAGACTTTTCAGTTACTGCTCATTTTTTTCTTCTACTTACAAGACATCAAACACTAGTCTGATATGTAACTCTACTGATACTACATCCGCAATTAGTTCATCAAAGCAGTCTGAATGCTGTAAAGATTTTTTAAAAAGATATAGAATGCTACAAAATTCCTTTATTAGTAGGGTGGTTATTTAATTCATTAGCCAAACTAGGACATTTTTAATATTAAAAGGAGTCAGTATAAAAAATTATGCCAGAACAGCAGGCATAGCTAGGATCGTCCCAGCAAGTTAGTATATATGGTCCCCTGACTTACTAAGGATCCAAATACTGCATTTAAAAGCTGAAAGTCTCAAAAAATGAAATAAAGACCATGGTGGGGGAAGAAGGCATAGAGGGCTCATATGTGAGCAGAAAGTCAAAAGGGTCAGAAGGTCAAAGGAAGATTGCAGTCTCTCTCAAGCACCAAGACCCAATGTCATTTCCAGACTACCTACAACTGCTCCTCCTCTCCTGGTTACTGAAACAGTTTGTATGTGTGAATTAAGTCTGTCATATGCCATGTGATCCCCTTGCTTATTTGTTGGTTTATTTTATTGTTACCCTCACACTCTCCCTAGATATTATCTGAACTCATCCCCCATCTATGAGGTTCCTCTCCCCTTGCTTCGGTATTTTATCTCCCATCACTAAGCCAACCAATCAGAGTTGTACTAGGCACTATGCAAAGTTATCTTCTCCTTAAAGAGGAGGATCCAAGGCTGAATTAAATATAGTCCTTGCCAGGTAACTGTCCAAAATTTTTGTTTGCAAGATTGTTTAAAATGCAATACAGTTTTTGCTCCAACCTCCACTTGTCCAAAGCAGCTCAAACAACGAGTACAGCTACAAAGTGCACGAGCGAAGTCACCCCGTTTATTTGCAGACAATTTTGTATACATAATGAAGCAAAAGAATAAAAGAAGTAATTTTTGTGAGGGTGTCAACATTTTTACATCTTAAAAAACTTCATAAAAGCTCTCCCAACCAAGACACTGTGGCCTTCTAGGGGGGCAACATATCATATACTCTTTCTTGCATCCCTACTTCTTCCTTGAAGCTGGTGAGGGATTGTGCCTTTCCCATCGCTGAATCACTGACACCTTGCAGTTACCTAGCACGACACAGGTACTCCATAAACATCTGCTGAGTAAATGAATAAATGAGGGGCTCATGATTATTTCTTTCTTCTACAACTCTGTAATTATATATTAACTACTTTTTTCTTAATCTCAACTCCTCAAGATCTTTGTTTCATTGATTATATCCTCTTAAAAGGCAGCCCCTATATAATAACAGCTTTAAGGTGAGCCAAAAAATCTGAGCCAAAATACCCAGCAACTTAACAGCAACGTAACCTTGAGCAAGTTTTCTAATCACTCTGTGTGCCTTATTTTTCTTATCTATAAAATAGACATGTTTTGCAAGGTTTTGTAGTATTTGTGAGATCTGAACACAAGCCAGGCAGAAATCCAATAAATGTTGAATAAAAGAATACATTGCCATTCTATTCTGTGGTCCAGATCAAAATGCAGCCATCAAAATCGAATTTGCCAAAGCTGATCTTCATTCAAACAACAGATATGCATCAAGGGCTATAAGGCACAACTAGAGTCTGTCAGCTGTTAAACATCAAAGGAAGAGTTTAACACCTGCTTTTTAATGCAGGAAAACAATACTTAGTTCACAAGTAAAAGGGAAAGGTGTACAACCCTATCTTATTTGCTTTACCAAAGTATCCAAGTATTAAGGGATTACCAGCTTATAGCAGACTGAAGCTTTCTTGCAGGGATCCCATAGTGGGTGGAGGCAAACCTGGAAATGGGTTTTTTAACTTGGCATTGCTAGCTCCTGCTTTCCACTGTCAAGAATGCATGAGCCAAGTTTGCCCTTAGTTTGAAGTGCAAAACTAAGCAGCTACTAGACAACAAGAGTAAGATTTGGTCTGAATAGAGTTTTCATTCAACTGTGCTTGCTCTTCCAGCAATCTAAGATGTAAAACTTCAAAAGAGAAAAATATCACCAGCCTCTGTGCAATTTTAAATTCATGAAAGAAAATACGAAACTCTGCTGCAGGAATTACATTTGTTTTTGCTGTACAACAATGTTCTAAGAGACCCATCCTGCTGCTGTTTCACCCTCTCCTTCAGGCCATGGAGAAGACAATGGGAATAAAGAGCTCCCTTGTGTTTTACTTCCAGAACACCTCAACTTACTGTGGACTGAGGCTACAAGAGCTATTCAGAGGCCCTTACCTTCCTCTTTTCCAGTAACATCAGCAGAAACGAGCTATAAAACTTTCCCTAGGGTTTGGTTTCCTTTCTCACAGCTCACGTGTGCTGCTCTCCTGGAAGATGAAAGAAACTCCAGAGTTTTTCAAAGCCCAGATGAAATGCTGATCTCAAATAATATTTTCCATTTTCTTAAAAGCCATCATTTCCTACTTTTCTCAGGCACACAGAGTATGAAGCAAAGCCTAAACTACCTCCTTAGGGCTTATGACGGTAGATGCAGACAGTAGTTACAAGGGCACGTGAACTCCGGTTTAAAAACAGCAAAGGGTCATCCTGAGATAAACATAGGCTATAATGCTGAAGTGCTAAATTCTGTCCTACAAGCTCACAATTTTGGTTTCCTTTTAAGAGTATCTGAGCAAAAAGTGGCTTCCAAGTGGATAAGGATTTTTTTCTTCCTAAGTTCCTAAGGAACCAGGTATATGAACCTATGATCACAACCTGTTTTCTTACCCATTCTTATTTCCCAGACCTTTTCTTGCCAAGGGTTAAAAAGTTCATAAGCAGAAGAGGTGGAATCCAAACCTATACAGTCTGACTCCAGGGCGTCTGATCATTACTTGCCCTTAACTGTCACTTTGTTGTCTAAATCTGACTCCAGCAGGCACCAAACAAGAGTGACTGTCAGCTATAAGTACAGGAGGTAATGCATATGTTAATTCGCTTAATTTGGCCATGCCACAACATATATTTCAAAACATCATGTTGTATACTATAAATGTATATAATTTTTATTTGTCCATAATAACAATAATAAGGAAAAAACAAATGACCATTGGCACAAGAGGCTCCTCATGAGTTTACGAACTGTGGGAAGTCGAAAAGATCCTTTTTAAAGTTTCCTTTCTTGTTAACGAATAAGTGTACTAATAACTTTGTTAAGCCCTATCCCATGTAGCTGTTAAACATGCCATGCTTACAGGCATGTAGTACATTCTATGTCCTTGTACTTTAACCAAGGTATCTGTGTTGGACGTGCTTACAGGCATGTCCCAGCTCTCCACTGCTTTTACCTGTTTAGAAAAGTTTTAAGTTGTTAGCCAACTGGGTTTTAGTTTAGATGATGAGGTCTGGCTCCAGCCAATGGAGATCAGACACAGCAGTAAGGACGACCCCAAATGCATAAAGGATAAATTTGTGTGTTTTCCTTTGTTCATTGTACTCTTGTGGCACAATGGCTAGTGAGACACCCTTCCTGCAGTCCAGGAAGTAAAAATTACGTTGCTGAAAGATCCTCTGTCTCAGTACTGCTTTTTCTTTGCAGCATGGAGCATCTATTTCCAATACAAACTGAGGTCCTTACCAATATGAATGACAGTAGAATATTTTTATAAAGTCGAAAATATCATTTAAGACATTGAAATTTTATACCTGCCACAGCAATGAAGCAGCAAGTTTAGCTTTATGGCCTCGAAAAAGGACTTCCAACAAGTACTCTTTAGTCTTGGCTCCAGTTTTCGGTCTCTGACGGCAAGTCACAAATTATTTTTCAGATAAAATGGCAATCAGAAATTTCTTGAAACTTTAACCATCAGTCCAAATACCAAACTAACATCCAACGAGCCCTTTTTAAGTTCTATTGGACTATAACTGCAACTAAAGCTTTACCTATAGAGTGAAAAATTATTTAATTTTAGAAGACAAAAGGAGTCTTAGAGATTATTAATTCTATCAACCACTTTTTTTTTTTTTTTTAAATAAGAGGAAGTCTTCCTTTGTCACCCAGGCTGGAGTGGTGCAATCCTGGCTCACCACAACTTCCACTTTCCAGGTTCAAGTGATTTTCGTGCTTCAGCATCCCAAGTAGCTAGGATTATAGGGATGTGCCACCACACCCAGCTAATTTTGTATTTTTGTAGAGATGGGTTTTGCTATGCTTGCCAGATGGGATAGAACTCCTGACTTTAAGTGATCCACCTGTCTTGGCCTCCCAAAGTACTGGGATTATAGGCATGAGCCGCTGCGCCTGGCCTCTGTCAACCACATTTTACTGAGTCTTATATTTTATTAAGCAAGGTGCTATGAAAGACGAAAGAAATGAATAAGACCTGACCCCAGCCCTCAGGATCTTACAGTATAGCAAATTAAATGAAATGTTACACAAATATGACTCAATTCAAGTTAAAAACAATATAAGATATTAGGATATGCTACCAAGGAGATGCAAGGAGGATATTAAGGGAGTGAAACAGAACAGATCACTTATAAACATGGCAAAATGGTTAAGAGCGTAAACATGACAGTCACAGTTGTGGGTTCAAGTACTGACAATGCTACTCCTTGGCTGTGTGACATTAGACAAGTTATTTTACCTGCTAGGGGCTTAGTTTCAAAATCTTGAAAATGGGGTAATGACATCTACTGCTGAAAGCAGATATAAGATCAAATAAAATAAAACAGGTGCACACTCTCAGGGCTAAACAATGGCTAGCAGCAGCCTCAGTCCCAGATCTATCATTTCTCCGTCTCTCTGTAAGGTATATTGTTGAGTCGAAATGAGGAAACTGAGGCCAGTATAAGAAAATGAAAATCCGATTTATTCAGCTTCCGGGCGAGGTTCTATGGTCCAGGTAAGGGCCAGAGAAGTCGCACTTAACTTTTTAGGGCAAGGGGTTTTATAAGGAGTGAAGGCATTTGATTGGATATAGGGGAGACAAAGCATAAGGCACTTGACTGGATATTGGGACCCAGGAAGTGGAGTGAAGGCATTTGATTGGATATAGGGGAGACAAAGCATAAGGCACTTGACTGGATATTGGGACCCAGGAAGTGGAGTGAAGGCATTTGACTGGATATAGGGGAGACAAAGTATAAGGCACTTGACTGGATATTGGGACCCAGGAAGGAGAGTGAAGGTAGTTATTACTGGTAGGTAGGTGGGATCTTTGGTGAGTGGGCCATCTTGGGGAATAATGACCTAAACGAGACAAAGAGTTATTGGGCAGGGTTTGGTGTGGCTTTTTGAAATTTTTGGGCGGGGTTTTCAGCGGGGGCTAGGTGTCGGGTGCAGAGTGGTGACGTAATTCCCTGTCACTGGGAAGGATGGGCATGTCCAAGCTCCCCAGTGAGGCAACTGGCCTTACACTCTCATATTTCGCTCCTTCTCTTAACTGGTCTGTTCAGGGCCCTGTCACAACGTATTATTAACTCTCCTTTAAAGATGAGGAAATAGGCTTTCAGAGGATAGAGAACATACTCAATGACATATAGCCAACAGCCTAGTATGCCACCTCCAGACTCTTAAGCCCTAGGGTACACTGTTTCATCTTTACTTATCTAATCCTATCTATTATTTTTTAACAAATTAAAAGCAAGTAAATCATCCCATTGTGCAAATTACAAAAGGTGCTCTCTCTGGGCAGGCCCAGTCCCATTAGTGCACAGCTTCATGAGGAGTGTGCTGGGTGGTTCTAAGTCCTCCCATCTGCTGCTCACACCTACACTTCTGCAGTGAACAACCTGCCTGACCCTCACATGGTGGCCCTGGGTCTCCAGCCTTTGGTTCTCTCTTTTCCAGACTATATTCCACACTACAGCCCAAGTGATCTTTATAAAACTCCCATCTAATTCATCTAATTATTTTTCCTTTTAAAACCCTGGATGGCTATTTATTGTTTCAAAACTCCAAGTCTCTAGCATGGCACACACGTGACCTTCCTCATTCTGGTACGCTTTTCAATCTTAGAGTCCACTATGTTCTCCATGCCCCAATACCCTAGCCACGGTGGAGTCTTGCCACTCTCTGGATATGCCATGAGCTCCCATTCCTCCATGCCTTGGCATATGCTTTTCTACAGCCCCAGGGATCTCCCCACTTTCTGTCTTCTCACTCAGCCCTCAAGTCATACTTCAGTACCAGCTCTTCAATGCAGTCAACACACTTCCTGATTTCTCAGCTGAAATGACTGCTCGTTCCTCTGCATACCTACAGGATTTTTGAATTGGCTTTACCCACCAGCTCATGGGAGCCAGGAAGATATTGCAGTGCTCTGAGGTTAGATGCATCATAATTGGAAGCCTGACTCAAACATGTTCTAACTGTATGAATGTAGCAAGTTACTTTTCCTGAGTTTCAATAACGCTCATCCCTAGAATTCCTGTGGACATCAAGAGCTTAATATCAAGTGCTTAATGCTATGGTCTCCAAACTTACTGGGACAACAGAGTCACTCTAAGGGCAGAATACCAAGAAATCTTGATATATTTAATTGTATTACATGAACTAAGAAATACTCTACTAGAAAAAAAAATGACACTATATGTATACAGACTTCCAAATATAAAACGCATGTGTACACACAGACATTCATGTCTTTAAAACCACTCTATATTTACCAATTAAATGTTTGTCATTTTTTTAACTTTCCTTTTTCCATTTGCTAATTTAACTTAAAAAGTAGCAGGCAGTACCAAAATTGTAAGATAAGTTGGGAGAAAAGACCCTTAAAAATTAGAAAATTATATTCCTAACTTATTTTGAAAGGTAATGGTCAATAAATAACATTACTGAATTTTAGTCATTGAACATCTCATCTAAGAATATAATATCCATTCCACTGCTTTTCACATGGTACATGCTACATAAATGTTATTTAAATCTGATTTTGAAACTCAAATTAAGTTCCCTGAAAGACGTAACTCATTCATCTTTGAATAATGAGCTCCTAGCACAGTACCTGGCACACAGTAGTTGCTCAACAAATGTTAGCTCAATAAATGAAATAAAAATTAAGAAAGCACACAAAGGTTTATAAAACATTTTCCATCTCCAATTAACCTGGACTGCAATTTGCTCCACAAATAAATTATATTCCAAAATCTATCAGTGTTCCTTCTGTACCCATCATTTTATATGAGCTATTTGGAGTTTCTCTGGAGAAAGAAATATGTAGGTAAAAATCCTCTCTTGGACACAGAAATATTGATTAAGACAGCTTGGTGAGAGGAATATGTCACCTGCACTCTTGTATAATTTAACAAAAGAACCAAAGAAGACACAAAGCTTTATACACAGCACCTGTCAGCCAGTGACACTTACCATTTTGAACACATATTCAGACCCATGAGGCTCCTATTCAGAATATGTCTTGTCACAGTACACACTGTAAAGATTCTAGACAGGGGAATCCTTTTCTGTTCTCTGTTCTCATATGAAAAACCTACACCACATATTACACATATTTACACTCTTTTCTAACTGATAGCCAAGATAGCCTAAAATTAAACAAAAGGCTAAGATCCAATTGTTTCCCTTTCACTAAAAATGATGCTGTAGGTAAATACTTATTAGCATGGATACACATTATTTATTGTTAAGTGAAAAAAGTAAGTTACCAAACAACTTGCTGCATACTCATTTAGGGTTAATATAAAACCAAACAGATATGTACTAAGTAGGATAATAAAATAGAAATTTTTTACTTCCTTTAAAACAATCCATGGCTAATTTTTTGAAGGTATGTTTAAATTTTATCACCGTTACAGACTCAAGTTTCTAAAAATCTACCTCAAATAATGAATTTTCTGAATTGCTTGAAATGCTTGAAACAAGGAAGACTTTGCAGACACATGCAATTAAGAAAAAAGGAAAGTAAAGGACAAACAGAAGTTAAAAAGTGTGGAGGTTGTCTTGAGTTCGGAATTTTCTCTAAAATAGTGTGTTTCTCTAAAATTGTGTGTTTGCCTTTCCAAAAGAAACCACCAAGACACCAAGTATCCCTTACAGTTTTCAAAGTGCTGTCAGAAACACTTTCTTATGACTTTAATAAATATCAGAAAAGACAGCTTCCCCTCCCTTCCCATTCCCTCCCATTAATTTCCATACAACTAGTTCTTCAAAATCAGATTGATACGCAGTTCACTTCTGCATTATAACCTTCTCTCTTTTTTTAACCTTAAGGGTACATAATAAACATCCTTCTGTGTATATAAATACTCACTTATAACATCAACTATATTTTTACTAATTTTTTTTTTTAGAGTCAGGATCTCACTCTTTCGGTCAGGCTGTAGCGCTGTGGTGAGATCAGAGCTCACTGCCACCTCAAACTCCTGGGCTCAAGTGATCCTCCCATCTCAGCCTCTGGATTAGCTGGGATTACAGACGCTCACCACTATGCCCAGCAAATTTTTTATTTTTTGTAAAGACAGGATCTCTTTTGTTGTCCAGGCTGGTCTTGAACTCTTGGGCAAGCAATCGTCCCACCTCTGCCTCTTGAAACGCTAGGATTACAGGTGTGAGCCACAGTGTCTGGCCTTAACACCAATTTTAGTACACAGAGATCTTTTGTCACAGTCCCTGTAGTAACACAGGGCTGTCTTTAGCTTACTGTAAACACACAAGTCCCACAGATGCCTTCCCTCTACAAAATGGAAACACAACTTTTACAACAATGCCACAATGTATTCCAAAAGGGAATATTTTAGTATAATGTAAAGAAAATATTGCACTAGAGACTATGTGCAATTTTAAAGAAATGCTAAGTTATTTGAAAGGCAGCTTAAGTAGCTTACTTTCTGAAGCTAGGTTATATTTCCAATCTAAACACCACTGCAAATATCTAGACCCTGAAGTCCAAAGAATCAATTGTTTGACCTTTTTGTTCTATTTCTGCAGACAGCTTGGTGGCCTCCAACATAATCCTTTTTCAAATATCCTTCCAAAATGGAATAACAACTATAACACAAAAGCTTTCTTTTAAGATTAACATGTGATTATAAGACAACAAAATTCAACTTATAAATTTGTATTTTTTAAAAATTCCACTGACAGTAATATTTCATCATCAACAAAAAAAAATTGGGGGTGAGATTTTCAAAGTCCTTACTTTCAACTGATTTATATTTTAGCAGAGACCTGACAGGCCTCAGAAATCATATACATGTGTATGTGCAGAGTATGCCTGTGTGTGTTGCACATACACATATATGTATTCTTTCAGTACAAATATTTAACTTCAAATAAGCTTCAAAACTGAAGAAACTTACCTTATTATAATTATAAAATAATACCCAATTTAATAATAATTAAAGTTATAGTAAATACAATAACAATAGAGCTATAAAATCCAATCTTACTATTTAATGCTTTCATAGAACTAGAGCAAAGTTCTGTTCTGTCTTGTTTTATTTTAAACATGTTTCAACGAGCTTATTTAATGCCAGAAATAGTGGGAGCTATAAGACACAAAGCATAGAAAGTTTAGAAGCTATCTAGTAATTTAATGGAAAAACAGTTCCTATTGTCAATCATGTTTCTGGAGCATGCTAGAGAGGATATTTGTGTGTGTGTATACGTGCATGCACATGTATATTTTATTTTGCATATATTTTTACGGGCATTTGGTCATTCATAATTCCAAGTAGCAGCCATTAAAAAAATAGATTGACTTTATATATCTGTAAGGTCCATTTTACCTTTTCAAAAAGATAAGGAAATAAAACTGAACTTTCTGGTTCCAAGCAATTTTTCCTAAAAGACAGCAAAAATATTCAACAAGTGTCTCAATATCTTAAAGTGCCCTCAAAAAAATTCTAAAATAAAACTGAGAGGTGCATCAATTCTTCCAAGACAAAGCTACATGAGGAATTTATTGGACAAGCAATTCCACATTTTGCTTTCCTTTCCAGGCGAGAAAAGAATCAAATCAATTTCATCCTTACTCTAAAAATTCAGAACCAAAAATCCTATCCAAAATATCTAAAAGTCTAAAACACCTGAAGCTCAGACAATTGGACTCACTTTTCTGTCACATCATATTACATTGTCTTGTATTTAATGTTTAATCACCTGAAAATCTGATAAAAGTTTTATCACAACCTTGAGGACTCAGTTTATGAAACTCAAAAGAAATGTAGAACAATGTAGAACACCATCCTAATGTCTTGCAAGTTTTTTTTTAAACAGGTTTCTTGAGTCCCCTTCCATGTTACAAATCCACGAAAACATACACAATTTATTGAGCCAGGAATGAAAGAAAGTAGAAAAGCCACAGACCTATTGTTATCTTTCTGAGAGAAGTATAACAGAATATTTTAAAAGCAAATTTAAAATTACTTACTTTTCTCAGGTCTTTGGTACAAAGCTCAGAAGGCAAGCTCCCTTTTTTCTCCACAAAGTCTGTTAATTAATAGCAATCACCCACGGAAGTCAGGCAGCCCAAAGAGATTGATCTAGAAATTGTGTAAAGACAAAAATTTTAAATTCAAAATCAGATCAGAAATGAAAAATCAAAAAACCCTACTGCAATTCGGAGTATCTCTGCATCAATAAAATAAAGATGTCATTGGGATCCTTAAATGATGAGATACGTCAGCTATCTTTCTTTCATAATATACTAACAAGGTTTTCTAAATCTAGATGGCAGTTCGATCTGTCGCCTTATTAAAGTTTCAAAAGCAGGAACTAGCGAGGCTTCTTGGCAACCACTCCTGTTAAAAATGTCTTTCTTGGGGAGTCATAAAAAGGAACCGAGAGAGAATCTGGACTTCTAATTGTACTGTGACTTGGGAAGGAAGGTCTTCCGAAATCACACTTGCCAGTTCCCACTTCCAAACATGAGCTCATCTTATAAACACAGAAGTAGTTGTAAATAGAAGTGAATCACAACAACTTAAGGAAAATTATCAACAACTTTTAAACACTCTTCAAATGTATTAAGCACACCTTACTTCTGCAGATGAGAATGGAAAGAGAGAGCTGTGTTCATTTTTTCCTAATAAGACAGAAAATCTGAAAATTCTCCATGATTACTAATCTGACTTAAAACATGTTACTTCCCCAACAATCGTGCAAATGGATTCCAAGACAATAAAATCATTAATAAGATAAAACAGTTTAGGTAGGCAGAACAGATGCCATATGTAACCTATAACCTAAAGTCTACATACACCTCGGGCTCTCTTATTACAGGACTTAGATGTAATTCTAAGAAGCATGATACACTCATTTACAAGCCCCAAGAGATTGAGAAATCAGTCAATTAGAAAGAGGGCACCGTTACAGCAAGTAGTAGTAACTAAAAATCAGACAGAACCCTACAAACACCGTAAGTATCATTTATTATTACTGTCATTGTTACTGTCAACATTTATATAATGTTGACTCTTATGCCAGGTTCTTCTCTGTGTCTTACATGTATTAACTTTACTTCAGATAGGGACAAGCAGAGTTTCACATTTCACTTTTCCCCTAGGTATCCTTGTATTACCATACAGCACACTCAGTTCTGCTATAACGCTTGCGTTTGTTTCAAGAGAAAAATTTGAGTGTAACTTGAATTTCATGTTTCTTTACGCATGATTTCACTGCAAGAAATACTAGGTTATCGCAGAAGGCTGCACTCGGGCCAAACTCAGCTGCATACAATTACACAGAATGAACACAGCCCATGCCTCAAACATCTAAAAGCAACCTCAGTTTCCACCAGACATCAATCCATATCTGGTGTCCTGACTCCACCTGATTTCAGGTAACCCGTCTGCCACCACTTCACAATAACTCGTAAGTGGCAACTCTTCTAAAGCACCAGTTCACAAGCAAATGTCAGGACTTTTTCAAGGTGAAGTACCATATTTATTGCACTATTTATGTATTTCACTGTTTAATATGTGGGAAAAAATTGTGCAACCATATTTATTCAGTTCCCATTCCTTTTTAATGTGTCACTGATAGTTTTTTGAGTATTGTGTCCCCAACTGTATTCCTCTCCTAAGCACTGTGAGTTTTACTGTAGGATTCTGCGTAATGTGGTTTTTAGGAACACATATATCATGTTATCAGAATTGACTGTATAGTAACTAGTGTTTGTAAAAGACGCTTGCTATTTATCCAGAAGGGGTGAAATTGTGATTTTCACATTTTGCCATTATGTTTAAGAGGACAGCAATATATTGTAATGCAATTTTGGAAAGATTTTCTTTCACAATGCTTACAATTACAACTATGGACACTTAAGGGTCAGCTTCAGTTATGTGATAAATTTATTTAGGAAAAGTTCCCTAATGGTGTTAAAGGAGGTATTACAGCACCATTTTGGACAGATCAAGATGCGAGTGTTATAAGGACAGATTCTTGCAGACATGACAGTTTAACTGTAATTGCTGGAAAGGACAAACTGAATGGAATTACTTTTCATTCTTAAAAAATGATAAATCGAAAAAGACTCTAAATTTTCTTTTAAAAAGTTCAAGATAGGCATAAAGATATATATAAGGAAGTTTCCTATTATAAGTAATACTATTGTAAATAATTTTTAAAACACAATATCTAACAATGGATAGTTTTTAAAAATCTGTAGAATATTTAATGAAAGGACAAAATGCTCTTAAGCGGTACTAATTGAGAAAGTAGACTACAATGTAATATACTCGTTAATATCCCAGTTTGGTTTATAAGTATCTATATCTAGAAAAAAAGACCAGAAAGAAAGAAAAGCCAACATTTGAAAAGCTAATTACAAACAGCAGAATTACAACAGAGTAATTTTTACTTTCTTTATATTTTGCATTTAGTGGGAACATCCTCTTTTTACCCCCCACTTTAACTTCACATGTGAATCCAGCCAATAGAATCAAGGCTAGCCCAAGAACGAAGAACATCAGGAGCTTCCTCGTCAATCACAGGAAGCTCCTGATGAATAGGTCCAGCCATGTGGCTGAACCTTTGAAGTGTTTTCTGTCTCATAATTCGAGGACAAATACAGTCCGTCCCAATAGGGATGTTTAAAGTTTATAAACCCATTACAGAGGCCAAAATATAATTTGCTTTTACAGGCCAATACAGTCATGGATTTAGTAAAATCCAGTTGGAAGATTCTTAATTATATAATTGCATCAAAGCTGCCCTAATATCTGAAAGAAATTTCATTCTGAATAAAGAAATTGTACTCTGGATAAAGCTCCTTTCAAACAAGATCAAGATTAAACAAATACAAAGAGGGATGGATTTGGGCATGGGAATGAACTTCCAGTCTGAGGAGTTTTAAATAGAAAGTAAGAAAAGAGAGACCAATCTTCATAACCTCCAAAAGAACATGGCTATATTAAAATTTTCCCAACAACAAAACTTGACTTTAAAAACTTGCCAAAAACGGTGACTATTTTAATCATGAGTGTGCTTAGTTTAATCCCACACTCTGACATCGCATAAGAACTGAAGGTTGGGGATGTACAGGGATCAAGGGCCAATTTGGGACAACTTGGCCACCACACATGTGAGTTCACTAACCTATGCTTGGCTAGCAGTACATTTATTTTATTTTTAATCTATTTATTTACTATTATTTTTCTTTCCAACTATTATTTTAGGTTCGGGGGCACATATGCAGGTTTGTTACATGGGTATATTGCGTGTTGCGGGGGGGGGGGGTTTGGTATGCAGATTATTTTGTACCCAGGTAATGAGCATAGTACCCAATAGGTAATGTTGCAATCCTCACCCTCCTCCCACCCTTAACTTTCCCACTCTCCACCCTCAAGTAGGCCCCAGTGTCTACTGTTTCCATCTTTGCATCCATATATATTCAATGTTTAGCTCCCACTTATATGTGAGAATGTGTGCATTTGGTTTTCTGTTCCTGCACTAATTCTCCTGGGATAATGGCCTCTGGCTCCATCCATGTTGCTGCAAAGGACATGATTTAGTTCTTTTTTATGGCTGCATAGTATTCTAGTGTGTCTACGTACCACATTTTCTTTCTCCAATCCACTGTCAAGGGGCACCTGAGTTGATTCCACATCTTTGCTATTGTGAATAGTGCACTAGCAGCAGTTTAGCTTTGCTGGCATACCTGCACACCCAGTAACTATTTGGTATAGGGCAGTTACTTTAATAGGACTCCCACTTTCAAGAATGTGTTGAGGACTGAAAGTCAGTAGTTGTATGTGTAGGGAGTGGGTGGTAATTTTGTTTCATAAAATTATAAAGCAGTTAACATTCAGCATACATAGCTGAATAATAACCATATCCCTGATATACAATGCATAGAGTAGTCTATTTTTGTTTTGTTTTGTTTTTTACTTCCAAAAATGCTGACACAGATGAAAAACAAAAACAAACCCTTATGTTTCAAATGTGCTTTTGTATTTTTCAGCATTTTCATATAGGTTCTCTACCAAATTACTACATTCATGTTTTGTTTCATTTTAGCAAATAGAAAAGGCAAAAATAAACCTTTTAATTATGCTATGATATATATAAATATCATGGAAGAAATACTGAGCTCCAGAAAAATCAGTCAGTTTAAGGTCTAGATCCTCCTCAGAGAATCTATCATTATATCAAATGCACAATGATTATTTTGGAAATTTTGGGATTCCTGGCTTTTTGTCTCACAAGTTGCTGCCTAAAGTGCTGTGCATGTGCACCTTTAATAATTAACCAAATATTATAATCAACAAGTAAATTCAGAGACTGTATATATATAATTATGAATATTCAAAATAAAAACTATGAATCAATTTTTCGCAGACATGATGAAATATACTGAAATATACATCCACATATACATACCTTACACTGACCCTGAAAATACAGAGCAGTTAGGAGCTCTTGGTATGGAAACTATATATCTTAAATTGCTTTAAGAATTAGCATAAGTATAACTCAGGGGAATAAATTATCTTACCATTAAAGGATATAAAAAGGGCAACCAATTTTCAGAGCCTACCTAGAAAACATACAGAAAATATTTTATCAGGCTCTCTAAGTCACTTTTGGGGTAGAATTCCAGCGTTATCTAAGTTAGTCTTTGGCACTATCTCATTTCCCTTTGTGCATTCCTCTTCAACCTCTAGTCCAAAGCCCAAAGACCTACACTTTGGATGGCCTTCTCCCTTCATTGGTGAACATCTAAACATCTAAAACTCTCTTTTTTTTTACTTCAAGGCAGGGCTTCGCTCTTATTGCCCAGGTTGGAGTGCAACGGCGTGATCTCGGCTCACTACAACCTCTGCCTTCTAGGTTCAAGCAGTTCTTCTGCCTCAGCCTCCTAAGTAGTGCCCACCAACATATCCAGCTAATTTTTTGTATTTTTAGTAGAGACGGTGTTTCATCACGTTGGCCAGGCTGGTCTCAAACTCCTGACCTCAGGTGATCCACCCACCTTGGCCTCCCACATCTAAAACTCTTAATGCCACCAAGCAAATAATCTTGAGAAGTGGGAGGGGGAACTTAAATAATTAATGACTTTTAACTTTTTCTGGATTAGGTACATTTTAATTTTTCTGAGATGGAGTCTCGCTCTGTCACCCAGGTTGGAGTGCAATGGCGCTCTTGGCTCACCGCAACCTCAGCCTCCTGGGTTCAAGCAATTCTCCTGCCTCAGCCTCCCAGCTAGCTGGGATTACAGGTGTGCACCACCATGCCTGGCTAATTTTTATATTTTTAAGTAGAGATGGGGTTTCACCACGTTGGTCAGGCTGGTCTCGAACCCCTGACCTCGTGATCCGCCGGCCTCAGCCTCCCAAAGTGCTGGGATTACAGGCATGAGCCACTGCACCCGGCTGGATTAGGCACATTTTTAAAGAAAATCCTACGTACCCAGATCTTGGTTTATAAATACTTTTGCTCACTGGAGAAATAGTTGGGTCTGGGCAAAGAAAGTACAAGATAAGTCTAGAACATCTTACTGTGCCAAAAGCAAGGGAATGCTCAAATGTTAATGGAGACATGGCAAAAGGACATAGGAGGAAATGCTTTGAAGGGGCTCCTGCTAGCCAAAAGTGGGGCAGTTTGAACAACAAAAAGAATGATGTTGGCCGGGCACGGTAGCTCATGCCTATCATCCAAGCACTTTGGGAGGCCGACACAGGGGGATCACTTGAAGTCAGATGTTCGAGGCCAGCCTGGTCAACATGGTGAAAACTCGTCTCTACAAAAAAAAAAAAAAAAAAAAAAAAAAACGAAAATTAGCCAGACGTGGTGGCGAGTGCCTGTAGTCCCAGCTACTTGAGAAGCTGAGGTGAAAGAACTGCTTGAACCCGGGAGGCAGAGGTTACAGTGACCTGAGATTGTACCATTGCCCTCCAGCCTGGGCAACAGAGTGAGACCCTTTCTCAAAAAAAAAAAAAAAAAAGTAATGATGTTGATGAACTTTTGGGTTAAATTGGGTTTAATACATTGGGTTAAAAAAGAAGCCATAAACCCACAAATATTCATTGAAAAAATAACAGGGGGAAGCTCTTCTTTATAAAGGATGCCAGCTAATAAATATCAAGAGAAGAACAGAAGACAATCACACTTTGAAACTACCAAGGCAATCACTGATTCAGTCAACAATCATTAATAGATGCTAAAACCATTCTAGAACATAGGCGTAGGCAAGGACTTCATGACCAAAACACCAAAAGCATTGGCAACAAAAGGCAAAATAGACAAATGGGACCTAATCAAACTCCACAGCTTCTGCACGGCAAAAGAAACAGTCATTAGAGTGAATCGGCAACCAACAGAATGGGAAAAAATTTTTGCAGTCTACCCATCCGACAAAGGGCTGATGATATCCAGAATCTACAAAGAACTAAAACAGATTTACAAGAAAAAACAAACGAGCCCATTCAAAAGTGGGTGAAGGATATGAACAGACACTTTACAAAAGAAGACATACATGAGGCCAACAAACATATGAAAAAATGCTCATCATCACTGGTCATTAGAGAAATGCAAATCAAAACCACATTGAGATACCATCTCATGCCAGTTAGAATGGCAATCATTAAAAAATCTGGAGACAACAGATGCTGGAGAGGATGTGGAGAAGAGGGAATACTTTTACACTGTTGGTGGGAGTGTAAATTAGTTCAACCATTGTGGAAGACAGTGTGGAAGGACAGGGAAATGTGGCACATATACACCATGGAATACTATGCAGTCATCAAAAACGTTGAGTTCGTGTCCTTTGTAGGGACATGGATGAACCTGGAAAACATCATTCTCAGCAAACTGACACAAGAACAGAAAATCAAACACTGCATGTTCTCACTCATAGGTGGGTGTTGAACAATGAGAACATATGGACACAGGGAGGGGGAGCATCACACACTGGGATCTGTCACGGGGGAAAGAGGGAGGGACAGCAGGGGGTGGGGAGTTGGGGAGAGATAGCATGGGAAGAAATGCCTGATATAGGTGATGGGGAGGAAGGCAGCAAATCACACTGCCATGTGTGTACCTATGCAACAATCTTGAATGTTCTTCACATGTACCCCAAAACCTAAAATGTAATTTAAAAAAAAAAGAGTATATAACATGTAGACTGAAATGACTAGACATAATTTCACAGAATGTTAATGTTAGTTGTCTTCGGGTTTCTTCTTCTGCTTTTCTATAATTTCCATGTATTGTATAATGACTTGCTGATGGAAATAAAAATTTTAAATGTTCTCTATATATATACACGCACAAAAAAGCTGTATATTTGGACATTTCCATTCTGCATAGCTCCATCTTTATTTAAGCAACAAATATACTTAAAAGGAATAGTCTTGGGAGATAACAGGTTGGTGAATTTAGCAATTCCCTATATTCTCATTTTAACATGCAAATTAACATGAAGCAGCAATTACCCTTAACAAGCAGTCACCATCACAAGTATTGTTTTTCTCAGGTTCCTTTCCCCTTAAAAGAAAAAGAATCCATTCAGCTGGAATACAATAAAAGGCAAACCAAATTAAGGGCAGATAGAAAAAAAACAAGCAGGCACTACACTGGAGCTCTTCCAAGTGGGTCAACAGAGCCACATGAAAGTTGAAACAGAGATGGAAATGCTTTTCTCACAGCAGAGGTGGGGTGGGCTGAGTTCCACAGCAAGGTGAAATGAAATGAATTAAAGCATCACTCACTGTGCACCTGCAGGTGAGGTGGAAAAGAAATGATCCTTGGAAGAACTCCACCTCCAAAGGGGAACGAGGAGAAATCATTAGGAAAAGGCAATTAGACAGCACATATTTGCAAGACAACACTCCCAAAGTACCCAACCTCTCTTCAGGGCAGTTCCAATGAATAACAAGTTACATTCCCTGAGTTGTAGAATATGTAGCCCCAGCTCGTGGGCATTTCACTCCCACTCCAATGACTGCAGCAGTTCTAGGCACTCGCTTGGCCACAGGTGTCTGGGATACAGGCAGGACCAAAAGAAGGCACTCAACCATCCCATGGCCTATGCAGGGCACTCCTGGTTAGAGCAGGCCTGGCAGTGCCCTGCACACTCTGCGTTCTACTCCCTTCCCCGCTTCCAGGTAAGAGTTTCTCATTGCAGACTATGGGTTTTCGTGCTATGGTTCTACCCACAGTCCTACCTGATGTTTTTCCTTAAAGAAAAATTCTGAGATTATGAAATTCCACTAAGGTTGGAACCTAGGGTCCAGAAAACCTCTAGATTCAGTGAAGCCAAAAATCACTTCTGTAGGTCTACACAGCATTATTAAGAATGTGGTTTCATATATGTGAAGGTTATACACACTAGACATTCAGCTCAACAGAAAACAACAAGCCACTGTATCTCTATTGAATTATATGAGTCCAGGGCTAGGTTATTTAATTCAAGACAAGCAAGCATATGCTGACTTTAAAAATAATGATTACCAGCCGGGTGCAGTGGCTCATGCCAGTAATCCCAGCACTTTGGGAGGCCTAGCCGGGTGGATCACGAGGTCAAGAGATCGAGACCATCCTGGGCTTTCTTTAGAAACCCCGTCTCTTCTAAAAGTAGAAAAATTAGCTGGGCGTGGTGGCGCCTGCTTGTAGTCCCTACTCCTCAAGAGCCTGACACAAAAGAATTGCCTGAACCCAGGAGGCAGAGGTTGCAGTGAGCTGAAATAGCGTCACTGCACTCCAGTCTGGTGACAGACCGAGACACCGTCTCAAAACAAACAAACAAAAAAATGTGATTCCCTGAAATTGCAAAACTAGTATCAAAGTCGCCAACCTGGTGAGAGAAAAATATCTGAATTATTTGAACTTCCTTATGCTTACTTTGAAATTCAGTATTGTTTCTATTTTGAATTATTTTGGTGTTAAATAAAGATATCCGAGTTGGTGGGAAGCTCCATAATCTTTTCAATGTTTCAAAGCCTAAAAATCTCAATATCATAGTTGGAATTTTAGATTTAAAGAGATGTAAGAAACATAACAACCAAATGCAACAGAAAACACAGCCTTTTCCCTGGATTCTGGTTTAAAATTTTGTTAAAACACTAAAGACCTGGGGAATGAATTTAGAACGTTTGACTATAAACTGAAATTAGGTAATATTTGGGGACTACTATTAATTTTGTTGGGTATGATAATAGTGTTGTACTTTCATAAAGAAACTTCCTTATTTTGGGAGATGCATGCTAAAGTATTGAGGGTTAAAAATGTCATGTTAGGCTGGGCGTGGTGGCTCACGCCTGTAATCCCAGCACTTTGGGAGGCCGAGGTAGGTGGGTCTCCTGCGGTCAGGTGTTTAACACCAGCCTGACCAACATGGTGAACCCTGTCTGTACTAAAAGTACAAAAATTAATTCTCACTTTGGCAGCACATATACTAAAATTGAAACGATACAGAGAAGATTAGCATGGTCCCTGCGCAAGGGTGACGCGCAAATTTGTGAAGCGTTCCATATTTTTCTGATGAACATCAATGCGAAAATCCTCAATAAAATACTGGTTAACAAAAACCAGCAGCACATCAAAAAGCTTATCCACTACGATCAAGCTGGCTTCATCCCTGGGATGCAAGGCTGGTTCAACATACACAAATAAACAAACATAATCCATCATATAAACAGAAGCAATGACAAAAACCACATGATTACCTCAATGGATGCAGAAAAGGCCTCTGGTAAAATTCAACACCCCTTCATGCTAAAAACTCTTAATTAGCTAGGCATTGATGGAACGTATCTCAAAACAGTAAGAGCTATTTACGACAAATCTACAGCCAATATTATACTGAATGGGCAAAAGCTGGAAGCGTTCCCTTTGAAAATCGGCAGAAGACAAGGATGCCCCCTCTCACCACTCCTATTCAACATAGTATTGGAAGTTCTGGCCAGGGCAATCAGGCAAGAGAAAGAAATAAAGGGTATTCAATTAGGAAGAGAGGAAGTCAAATTGTCTCTGTTTGCAGTTGACATGATTGTATATTTAGAAAACCCCATCGTCTCTGCCCAAAATCTTATTAAGCTAATAAACAACTTCAGCAAAGTCTCAGGATAAAAAAAATCAATGTGCAAAAATCACAAGCATTTTTATACATTAATAATAGACAAACAGCCAAATCGTGAGAGAATTTCCATTCACAATTGCTACAAAAAGAATGAAATGCCTAGGCATACAACTTACAAGGGATGTGAAGGACCTCTTCAAGGAGAACTACAAACCATTGCTCAAGGAAATCAGAGAGGACACAAACAAATGGAAAAACATTCCATGCTCACGGATAGGAAGAATCAATATTGTGAAAATGGCCATACTGCCTAAAGTAATTTATAGATTCGATGCCATCCCCATCAAGCTACCAAGGACCTTCTTCACAGAACTGGAAAAAAACACTTTAAACTTCATATGGAACCAAAAGAGAGCCCGCATAGCCAAGTCAATTCTAAGCAAAAAGAACAAAGCAGGAGGCATCACACTACCGGACTTCAAACTATACTACAAGCCTACAGTAATCAAAACAGCATGGTAATGGTACCAAAACAGAGACATAGACCAATGGAACAGAACAGAGGCCTCCGAGGTAACACAACACGTCTACAACCATCCGATCTTTGATAAACCTGACAAAAACAAGCAATGGGGAAAGGATTCCCCTGTTTAATAAATGATGTTGGGAAAACTGGCTAGCCATGTGCAGAAAGCAGAAACTGAACCCCTTTCTGACACCTTACACTAAAATTAACTCCAGATGGATTAAAGACTTAAACATAAGACCTAACACCATAAAAACCCTAGAAGAAAATCTAGGCAAAACCATTCAGGACATAGGTGTAGGCAAGGACTTCATGACCAAAACACCAAAAGCACTGGCAACAAAAGCCAAAATAGACAAATGGGACCTAATCAAACTCCACAGCTTCTGCACGGCAAAAGAAACAGTCATTAGAGTGAATCGGCAACCAACAGAATGGGAAAAAATTTTTGCAGTCTACCCATCTGACAAAGGGCTAATATCCAGAATCTACAAAGAACTAAAACAGATTTACAAGAAAAAAAACAAACAAGCCCATTCAAAAGTGGGTGAAGGATATGAACAGACTTTACGAAAGAAGACATACATGAGGCCAACAAACATATGAAAAAATGCTCATCATCACTGGTCATTAGAGAAATGCAAATCAAAACTACATTGAGATACCATCTCACGCCAGTTAGAATGGCAATCATTAAAAAATCTGGAGACAACAGATGCTAGAGATGATGTGGAGAAACAGGAACACTTTTACACTGTTGGTGGGAGTGTAAATTAGTTCAACCATTGTGGAAGACAGTGTGGCGATTCCTCAAGGACCTAGAAATAGAAATTCCATTTGACTCAGCAATCCCATTACTGGGTACATATCCAAAGAATTATAAATCGTTCTACTATAAGGACACATGCACACAAATGTTCACTGCAGCACTGTTTACAATAGCAAAAACCTGGAACCAACCCAAATGCCCATTGATGATAGACTGGACAAGGAAAATGTGGCACATATACACCATGGAATACTATGCAGCCATCAAAAACGATGAGTTCGTGTCCTTTGTAGGGAAATGGATGAACCTGGAAAACATCATTCTCAGCAAACTGACACAAGAACAGAAAATCAAACACTGCATGTTCTCACTCATAGGTGGGTGTTGAACAATGAGAACATATGGACACAGGGAGGGGAGCATCACACACTGGGATCTGTAGCGGGGGGAAATAGGGGAGGGACAGCGGCGGGTGGGGAGTTGGGGGAGAGAGAGCATGGGGGAGAAATGCCAGATATAGGTGATGGGGAGGAAGGCAGCAAATCACACTGCCATGTGTGTACCTATGCAACAATCTTGAATGTTCTTCACACGTACCCCAAAACCTAAAATGCAATAAAATAAATAAAATTAATTAATTAATTAAAAAGAAGGTCATGATAGCTATAATTTATTTTTAATGATTTGGCGAAAAATAATATACATATTTCTATACAGAAGGCAAATAAACAATGTTAGCAGTTATTGAAATAGAGAGAGGAGTTATATGGGTGTTCATTGTACTATTCTTTTTTCTATACTTGAAAACTTCTAGAAAAGCTAAATATATATCTGTCAAAAGCATTTATGGCCTTTTAGCTTTCTCTCTCTTGTCCTGTTGTCTTGCCAAATCAGATTATAGTTCACTTATATTGAGTGATTTTCTTTCCTCCAAAAGACATTCTCACACTTTCTCACCTCCGTACCTTTGTGAGATATACTCTCTTGAGCTGGTGTTTTATTCTCCCATCACTGTCCCTCAGGTAAGAGCAGACCCATTCTTTTGGGTCCATCATAAATGCTGCCTTCTCTAGGAAAGCTTTCCTAACCCCCACCCCAATTTTAGGCCATCCCCCCCGTTTCTGACTCTCGGTGACATTTTGCAGCTCACATCACAGGTATCACATTCTAACCTGCGTGGTAAGACTTTAAGAAGACATTTACTAAGAGTCTCTCGTGGGTGAGGCCTGAGTCTGGAAACTCTCATATGTGTTCTCTCATTTAATTCCTACCTCAGTAAGGTAAGAATTATTATTTTATTTTTTGAGACAGAGTCTTGCTCTTGTCGCCCAGGCTGAAGTGCAATGGCATGATCTCGGGTCACTGCAACCTCCCACCTCCCAGGTTCAAGCAATTCTCCTGCCTGAGCCTCCTGAACATACCATATTAAGATATTAATAAAAGAAAAGAGGGGTGAGGGAGTATTGAGATACCCTGTACTATCTGCTCAGTTTTTCTGTAAATCTAAAAGTGCTTTAAAAAAAATTAAGACTAGCCGGGCGTGGTGGCTCACACCTGTAATCCTAGCACTTTGAAGCAAGCGAACCTCTTGAGCTCAGGAGTTCAAGACCAGCCTGGGCAACATGGTAAAACCCCATCTCTATAAAAATAGAAAAATTAGCTGGGTGTTGTGGCGTGCATCTGTGATCCCAGCTACTCCGGAGGAGGCGGGAGGATGGTTTGAGCCCTTGAGGTTGAGGCTGCAGCAAGTTGAGATCATGCCACTGCACTCCAGCCTGGGTGACAGAGTGACGCCTATCTCAGAAATAATTAAGCCATTTTTTTTTCTTTGAGAGCATGAACATGAGCTCAGTTTTCTTGATGGGCTTATAAACTACCTCTTAAACTACTTCCAAAGAAGAGTAGTCCCCTGTTGTCTTTAGCCAAGGTGGTGGCACTAAAACGTGTGAATGGGACCGACTGGGGGAATGAGTTTGAACTAGGATCTCCAGCGAAATATGTGGCACCTGTTTTTTAAACTTAATCTCATGCATTTATATTCCTCCTTTTATACAACACTAACATGTTTCAGGCTCCAAGTTCTCCAGCTTAATTCACTACATTTTAATTAACATACCCAGGAAGGAATTTACCACACTTCCTACTCGTCTAAGTCAAGCAAAGTAAGTCCCAGAAACGCTCTAGGAAGTTACATTTAAAAAAAAAAAGTTGGCAATTTTAAAATCACAGTCCCTATTCCCAAGTTCTATAGACAATCTTAAACCCAGAACTTCAAGCGTCTGTCCGTACATTAACATACTCCACTATATTATACCCGATTCTTGCCTAAAGAAGGGAACTCAGCCTTTTACACTTTCACATACCCTGTCCAGAGACTTCTCTCCATTGTAATAAGAGACTCCACACTGCATTTGTGAGATCTGCACATATAAAAAGTCTACCACATATAAAAACCTTCCTATGTGGAGCTGGCCTAAGAAATAACCATCAGTGACAGTTACTCTTTTTTTAGATCAAACTAGAAAACTACAGATGTGATAACAAGCATCACAAATACATAAATATTTAACAGAAGCCATTTAATAATATTCATGGCAATAATAAGTAACAGCATTCGGGTATTTTACTCTTTGTGATGCATGGTGTAATGTAGCATCATAAAAATACTGTGATATGGGTGGTAAAGATGTCATCACCATTTTATAGATGAGGAAAATGGAGGCTTACAAATTGAAGTCAAGACACAGAACTCATTCAAATCCACAACTAGTGACTCTGCTCCTCTGGATCCTCCAAGGCCAGGCTCCATGACAGCTCATTCAAATCCACAACTAGTGACTGTGTTCCTCGGGGGCCTTCAGGGCCTGGCTCCATGCCACCTGTGTTTTCACTCTCCAGCCAGGAAGACAGGATCCCTCTCCTTTAATGATTTTTCACAGTCTTCCTGTCATCCGTGCAGAGTTTCTCTCTTTCTCTGCAGGCCACATACCTGTTCATGCCTCCAATCTCCTGAGCAGAATTAAATAAAGCAATTCAGGCCTAGGACCTGGCTCACTCACTCAGGTCACACTATGTGAACACAGTGCCTTGCACGCAGTGGAAGCTCCCCCAACCCCAAAGGCCCCATGACCACATGACTGACCCTGTGCTGCGAAACTGACCCATGAGCAAAAGCCAAGAAACAAAAACAGACCTCGTTCCAGTGCCTCAAAACTTATGGGAAATTCAAGGTGACTTATTTTCCTTGACCTTAAAATAAAACAATGTTTAAGTTTCACAACATCGCTGATAATCATAAATGGAGTTTTCTTTCCCCGGGGGGCCCACAGCCGGCCCTCCAATTTAGGGGCCAAGATTGTTCAGAAAATGTGCCACGATCCCTGATTTTGGGCCAGATTCCAGAAAAAGTAGGGGAGAAAAGTGAGTTTTATCATCTGTATAACTTGGGCTGCTTTCACAGGCACCACGCTCTTGCAAAATAAGGCCTAAAATTGACTTCTGCATATTTCTTCCTACGGCCTTGTCAGCCAAGTTGACCATTTTGTTATTAGAATCTTTGATTCTCAAATCTAAATCAAATGAAAAGTCAAATATTTTTAAAATATCGAATTATTTAAAAACTTCAGCTCTGCCTCAGTACAAAATATAAAGCTCCTGACTTCATATACACAGATAGTGACTAATTCACTAATTGTACCTGAAAGAAAAGGAAGGCTTCCAAAGCACCGGGATATCACAGAGGTTGCTGAAAGAAGCAGTTTACTGAATGGTACTTCTGTGTCTTCACAGTTTTAACATGCTCAACGGTGGAAAACGAAAACTGTTTGGACTCAAGTGGCTAAAATTCAATGCTTGCTTTGATATTAACCAGAATAACCAGACTGAATATAGTTCCCCAAGATTTTTAATGTGCTGCTTTCTGTATTTTTCCTTCTGCAGCCAATTAGAAATGATACTTTTAAAAAATAAGATGTTTAACTCTAGTGTAACACATGTGCTTTGAATTTTTATCAGGAATGAAAAATGCGATGTGTAGCGCTATCCACATCTTCCTTGTCTTGCATATATTGTAGCATCAAACACCATGGAAATAATGAGAAATGTCTTCAAATTTCACAGTTAATAAATAGTTCCTCTGTCCTGGTCAGGAAAGCGATGGCAGAATACCAAAGGGGACTTGGGAGTGTGTGTGTGTACACGCTCATGTGTGCACATCTGTGGTGTGGCTGGGGGTAGAGACGGGAGTGAGGGAAGGCGACATAACTGGGATACAGCTAAGACTCCTGAGGTGTCCCCTAGGATGGAAATCCTCCACCTGCGCCCACTCTGCCAGCATGTTGTGTGTTCTGGGAAGCTGACCCATTTATCAACAGTCTGTCTTACCCACTGGCTCCCATTTTGGTTCAGCCAATCGGGAGACTCCTACAGGAGACAAGAAGAAAGGAGGAGAATGGTTCCATTCCCTGTCAGGTGGCCCTCTACAGGGTGCCCTGGAAACTGTTCTCTCCCTTGCCCCACAGGCCTAGGAGTGGGAGGCCCGTGGCTGTTACCAGCCCCAGGATGCAGACACTTCTTTATGGCTCCTATGTACCCTGTCCCCAATTTTTTTTTTATGGCAACATTTGTAATATATGGTTTCCTTTATTTGGTTGCATGCACGTGTGTGTTTGTGTATGTGTTTGTGTTTCTGAGACGGGGTCTCACTCGGTTGCCGAAGCTGGAGTGCAGTGGCGCCATCTTGGCTCACTGTAGCCTCAACTTGTCAAGCTCAAGTGATCCCCGACCTCAGCCTCCTGAGTAGCTGGACCTATAGGTCACACCACCACGCTTGGCTAATTTCGTTTATTTTTTGTACAGACGGGAGTCTTACTAAGTTGCCCAGGCTAGTCTCAAATTCCTGGGCTCAAGCAGTCCTCCTGCCTTGGCCTCCCAAAGTGCTAGGATTACAAGTGTGAGCCACTGCACCTGCTTGCTTTTAATGACACCTGAGGACAGTACAAGTATTTTCACTGTTCTGACTGGGGTCTGTATAACAGTTTTCCTCTACATTAGAAGCTGACTCCGTTTTTTAAAAATAATTTTTATATAATTTAATAAAACTATTTGTCTCCCTATCTTCTTCCCCTTTGTTCTTCAATCCATTCTAAACAACACTAGCAGATTAACTGACCTGAAGCACCCAGGTAGGAGTGGCATTTCCCTCCACACTAGAGTCCATTGTCTTCCCATTACCTACCATGTGCCACCTGTTTTCTTATGGGACCTGGACTGATACAGAGACCTGAAGCTCTGAACAGTCCCCTAAGAAGATACTGGCCTGTAATTACTATTGTTTTGATCCTACTTTTATGACAGCCTTAGAGCTAACTGTTGTGGCTGGTGAACTGTTAGGGTTTTTGTTTCTTTTAATCCACAAAATGCCATTATTTGCAATAAACTACAGGTAAAGGATATATCTTGTAATTTAAGTGATTTAAAAAAAAAATCATAACCAGATCAAGTCAGTTCTTTGCTCATAGCCTTCTCGTCTCTCCCAGAATTAAAAACATTTTAAGTCCTTATTTTGCTGTGCCATGTCCTCTGTATCCTGTCCCTCACCCCACCCATATTTTTTTGTCTTCATCTCTACCCCGGTCTCCAGGACAGCACTCCCATTCTCCAAATGTGCCACACTGGCTCCACCTGCAGCCCTTTGCTCCTGCAGTTCCCTCCACCTGGAATGCCACCTCCTGGGTCTTCACGTCATGAATTCCCGCTCACCTGATTCTTGTGGCCAAAGGCCTTGGCCCAGCACCTTATCTCCAGCAGCCCTCTCTTGCCCCAGCTCTCTCTCTCTCCCTTTGTCTTTTCTTCCTTGTGCTTCTTCCCCCAGTGTTTATTTATTTGGTTATGATCCATCTCCTCCCATGAGAATGGAGGGTCCCCCAAGGAGGGACTTTGTCTGTTAGGATCACCATTCATCGCCACTGCCTGGAACTGTGGCAAGCAGACAGCCAGCACTCACTAAATATTTGTTGAATAAGTGAATGATTCAGTCGGTTAGAGAGGGAAAAAAAAGAACAGCTGGTCTACTTTCTTAAAGGTTGTAGCTCAATTTCCAGTGACCAAGGAGATACTCAGTGGTTATCTGTTGCAGATTACATTGAAGGGATTCTGTTTCCATTAAAAGATGAGCTTATGGAATGAATAACCTGCCATCCAACATGAGGATATTTCACCCTGCATATCAAAACCAGCACCTTGCACAGTAAACAATCAAAAATATGATCAAATGTAAATTCAGAGGCTGGGCGCAGTTAGGCTCACGCCTGTAATCCCAGCACTTTGGGAGGCTAAGGTAGGTGGATCACTTGAGGTCAGGAGTTTGTGACCAGCCTGTTCAACATGGTGAAACCCTGTCTCTACTAAAAATACAAAAATTGGCTGGGCGTGGTGACGCCCGCCTGCAGTCTCCAGCTACTCAGGAGGCTGAGGCAGGAGAATTGCTTGAACCTGGGAGGCGGAGAGAAATGGCACCACTGCATTCCAGCCTAGGTGACAGCAAGACTCTGTCTTACAAAAAAAAAAAAAAAAAAAGTAAATTTAAATGACTGCTAATGCTAGCAGGGCAGGGCAGAGATTTCTGTAAAGGATCAGACAGTAAATAACTGAACACTTGTGGGCTAGAGTCTCTGTGATAATACTCAACTCTGCTGCTGTACCATGAAAGTTGCTTTTCATGGACATCTAGAAAGCTGTGCTGCCTCAGCAGGAAGACACTGGCCACAGAGCTTTGATATACAGTGTGGAATATCCTCATTTGTGGATGAACACAGTTGTGTTCCAATACAACTTTATTATAAACACTGAAATACAAATTTCATACAATTTTCAGGTGTCATAATCTTCTTCTTCTTTTGACTTTTCTTAAGCATTAAAAAATGTAAAAACCATTCTAGGCTCATGGACCATATAAAAAAACAGGTGGCAAGGGGGATCTGGCCTCCAAGCTGTAGTTTGCTGATCTCTGGTTTAAATCATTTCTCAAGGTGGCTATTTTTGTCTTGATAAAATACATTCTAGCCCATGAATCTGTTGGATATTCTACAAACTAATTCAACATGGAATAAATGCACTTGTTATAATAGGCTGGAAAAATAGTTTATTTGGGTAAATAAACATCACTAATTGACTATCTTTCCACCCAGATTTTGGTCATCTTCTCACACAAGTTCTGTTAGCATCTCTTTCCTCACCTAAGTACTTTCAATCTGTCATCCTAGTGAAGAAATTCCATCAGACTCTTTCCTCCTTTTCAGAAATGGGAACTACAATAAAACATTAAAATGTTTTTTAATGTGATGTTAATGTGACTGTGATGCTGAAACCGGGCTTTGGGGCAACACAAATTCCAGGATAATGTTTTATGACTAAGGGTACAACATGTTGCCTACACTTTGCTTTCAAGTACTCTCAAACACACCCCGTTGTGTGGGCCCTGGAATGAGAACTATTTTGATTGCAGGTGCTGCTGGAATTCAGGGTCATCTGTCCCCACAAGCTATAAAATTTGCTGAAAAGGCCAGACTGCATGATGGCATAGCCAAAACATGTTATTTCATAACTTGAAGCAGAAGATTTTAAATTTCACTCAATTATAATAGTCTCATCCCTCTTACATAATAGCAATATGTGAAGATCTGGAATCTGAAGAATCGCTTTTCATGGTATTACTCAGACGAGTCAGCCACGCATAGTGATGAGGTGTGATTAACATCAAACACGTCTATGTGGCCCTAGATACACAGTAGAGGATGAGAGTACTTCACTTTAGGTCTCCAGATATTTTAAATATCCTGAGGTTCAGTGTCCCAGCAACCCAATCAAGAAAGAATTCAAGAAGATAGTTCTCAACAGTTATGCCTCTCATTTTCTTCAAACCTAGGATACATGGAACAAAACCAAAATTTACTATAACCTAATTAATCACAGACTCCACTTGCCCTACCCATTTTGAAAACAGATCTATTGGAATGTGAAATGAAAATTTTTTAAGTTCTTTGGAAGACCTCTAAGTGCTCTGCTGCTTGAAAAATTTCCAAGTAAATCAAATTCAAATAAATAGGCCAGAGGAAGCCAACGGCCTTCTAACTCCTACTATAAGTAGCACACATCCTACACATTCACTGTGAAAACCAGGGATTAAATTAAGCTTCACTTAAATTCCAAGCTGCCGGAGACAGTCTCTTGAGAAAGCAGCCTTGGCTTGAAATGCTGGCATCTCATACACATGGTCCAATTCACACCAAAGACAGCCGTCCACAAAGCTGTCCTGCCTCAGCAAGAATCTCATCTAGTCAGCTAAGCTTGGGACTATTCACATAAATGAAACCTGAGGCCTCCAATCACAGAAAGTTGTAACATAAGCACTTCAGCTTCATCTCACAACTTTAATTGGCGTTTCAGAAGGAAATAAAAATGCTGACAAGGTATGTAGCTTCAAACAAAAATGATCAGAAAGGCCAGGTACAGTGGTTTGTGCCTGTAATCCCAGCACTCTGGGAAGCAGAGGCGAAGGGAATGCTTGAATCCAGGAGTTCAAGACCAGCCTGGGTAATATAGTGAGATCTTGCCTCTACAAAAAAATTAGCCAGGCATGGAGGTGTGTGCCTGTGGTCCCAGCTACGTGGGAGGCTGAAGCAGGAGGATCACTTGAGCCCAGGAATTCAAGGCTGCAGTAAGCTGTGTTCACACCTCTGCACTCCAGCCTGGGTGACAGAGCAAGACCCTGTCAATAAATAAATAAATGAATAAATAAGAGAAGAAAATGATCAGAAATGAATAAGGAACAACAGACAACAGCAGTTGTCTGGCGATCCTGCGAGCATTCAAATGGACACATCCTTCTTGGGATACCCAGGGCACTACTGAGTCTCCTGCTTCCTGACTTTCAGGGAGGCTGTGATGCTGAAACTGGATGATGGAGCAAGTTTCCCTGAACAGCCTGGGCTTCCTGCTTGTAGCAGTTTGATAGGGCTGCCATAACAAAGTACCACAAACTGGGTGGCTTAAACAATAGAAGGTTATTTTCTCACAGTTCTGGAGGGTACAAATCTGAAATCAAGGTGTCAGCAGCACTGGTTTCTTTTGAGGCGTCTCTCCTTGGCTTGTAGACAGCCGTCTTCTCCCTGTGTCTTCACAGCATCCTCCCACTGGACATATCTATGCCTAATTTATTCTTATAAGGCACCAGTCCACTGCACTAGGATCCTCCTTAATAGCCCTTAAATTTATCTTAACTACCTCTTTAAAGACTGTCTCCAAATATACTCACATTTCCACATATGAATTTGGGGGAGACAATCTCAGTCCATAACACTGTTGGAATCACTGACATGGGAAGGCTCTATTTCCATTTATTCTTACCAGTGCCATGAGACTAGCCTCAATAAACCCACAATTCAATTCTCACTTACTTAAAAATTAGCTACCTTTCTAATATAATGAAAGGATATCACATTCGACGATGTCCCAATTACTACAAAAAAAATTTTGACTACCAAAAAAAAAAGCAACATATCTTTTTCACTGTCTTTATGAAATACTTCATAAATGCAAACACCAAATCCAACCATAATGAAAAGTCTTTTGGGAAAACTCCAAAGATTTCTAAGCACCAGTTGCCAGTCCACATTTTATAAGCATGTGTACTGAAACAATAATACAACACAAGGGAAAAAAAATCAAAGCATTCACTTGACATTCCTCATAAATAGAAGGCAATTGCAAACAAATTCCACTGTCACTCATTTCACATGTGCCTTTCATGCAGCCGTTCACTTCTTTGCATGAAAGGTCACCTATTGCTGTGTTGAATCTAGATTGCCTGCTTCCAACATCAAACTGGGTTCAACAAATGATAACACTATCAGAGATCAAGATGTCTATTCAAGCCAGGTATGTGCTACAGAATGGGAGAAAATATTCACAAACCATGTTTCTGACAAAGATCTAGTATCCAGAATCTCTAAGAAACCTAATTCAATAAGGGGGAAAAAAAAAAAACCTCCATTACAAAGTGGCCAAAAGGCCAGGTGCAGTGGCTCATACCTGTAATCCCAGCACTTTGGGAGGCTGAAGAGGGTGCATCACTTGAGGTCAGGAGTTCAAGACCGGCCTGGCCAACACGATGCAACCCCATCTCTACCAAAAATATAATAATTAGCCAGGTGTGGTAGCAAGCATCTGTAATCCCAGCTACTTAGAAAGCTGAAGCACGAGAATCACTTGAACCCAGGAGGCAGAGGTTACAGGGAGCGGAGGTTGCACCACTGTACTCTGAACTAGGCAACAGAGTGAGATTCCATCTCAAAAAAAAAAAAAAAAAAGTGACTGAAAGACATGAAGAGACACTCCTCAAAGGAAGACATACAAGCAGCCAACAAACGTGAAAAAATGTTCAACCTCACTAATCATCAGAGAAATTCAAAACCATAATAACACAATGATATACTGTGATAATGATATACCAACCAGAATGGCTATTATTAAAAAGTCAAGAAACAACAGATGCTGGTGAGGCTTTGGAGCAAAGGAACACTTATACTCTGTTGATGGGAATGTAAATTAGTTCAGCCACTGTGGAAAGCAGTTTGGAGACTTCTCAAATAACTTAGGACTACCATTCAACCCAGCAATCCCATTATTGGGTATATATCCAAAGCAAGTATGTGACCAGGAATATCATCAGTAAAAGTTAACATTTTAAAATTTCTAAACAGTCTAAATGATCACCAAAGCCCTGTAAAAGAATATCTAAAATAATATCATTTTAATCACTGTAGTCTCGTTTTAAGCCTTCTAACAACTTATGACTACAATTTTGTCCTCCAAATTCAACTATGTTATTCATTAATTCCACAAGCATTTGCTGAGATTGTACTCTGTACCAGGCAGGGTTCTAGGGGCTGAACATACAGCAGTGAACAAACCAAACTCATGCCCTCATGGAAGTGACATTCTGGTAAGATACACACATCACTTCCCCTACTGTCCCACAAATACATTGTCTCTTCCAACTTTCCTGGTTGGGGAACTTGTATCTCCAGCCTCCTGGCTTCCCAAAGACAAAACTAACGGGTTATTATATATTTTTGATTTTCCTTCATATCCCTCCTGGGATCTCTGATTGGCATTTCCCACCCCTCTACCTGCCTTTTCTACTACAGGCATCACTGTCACCATCTATCTACCCTAAGCTCCAGTGACGAACCAGAAGACTCTACTCCCTCCATCACCTGCCGTGTCTTTGACTAAATCCTGTTAATCCTACCCCAGATTCCCTCCCCTGTCTCTCCTGGCCTCTCCATTCCCACCACCATAATCCCAGCCATTTTTCTTCTTGACTAACACTACAGCCTCTCTCTAGAAGATGAAGCCCAGAAAGCAGGAAGAGTAGTCTACTCACCTTTGAATCCCTAGCACCTAGCACTGTTCTTGGCACATAACGGGAGCTCGAAAATTTGGGAAGTCAAGACTCTTGTGCAGGGTATTCAAGGCCCCTCTCAACCTGGCCCCACTTTCCATTTTCTTGCCTCGTCTTCAGTCACTCTCCACCACAACACCCTCCTGACTACACAGTTGGCACATTCCTGTCTCCACATCCTCTCTCACACTGCCCCCTCTCCCTGAAACGTCATCACCTCTCCCCTACCTGTGTGCCTTGGGAAGTCCAAATCAACAGTCTAGAATTACTTGCTTTTTCACTTGTGTTTGCACAAAAGTTTGGACACACTGTATTAGATCAATATGCTTTGTTCTCCTGCTGTTGTGCCCCCACTGGACCATGTGCTCTGGGGCAGGGCTTGTGTCTTTGTTTTGTTTGTTTTTAATTCTCAGTGTCTGACATGTGGTATATCTCAAGTGCCTCTTGAAAGCCACTTATTCATTCCGTCAACAAATATTTATCAAGTATCCACTCCCCACCAGACAGTATTCTAGGTGACAGGGATGTATCAGCGAACAAAAACAAAAATCCCTGCCTTTTGGAATTTATATATGCAAATAAATTTATATGTATATAAATTCCTCTTGGCATTTATATTCCAGTGAGGAGAGAAGACAAATACCTTAAAAGATAAGTAAAGTATGCAGGTATGTTAGAAGGGCTAAGATCTACAGGGAAAAGAATTAAAAGGTTAAGAGAGATTTGGGGAGGAGTCACAGGAAGGTTTGCAAGTTTTAAAACATCGATCAGGGGTAGGTTTCACCGAGAGTAAATTTGAGCAAAGAATTAAATGAGTCCTTTCTCGTTATCCAGGAGGGTATCTGGGGAAGAGAACACAGGAAGAAGAAACAGCCAATGCCAGGCCCTGAGGCAGAAATCCTCCCACTGTGTTCAAAGGCCAGGGAGGCTGTGATGGGGGCAGCATTCCAACATCAATCCTGCTGTAGTTGTAGGATAAAAAAGAAAGGAGAGAATCGAGGAGGAGGAAAATTTCTAGAATTTTACAGTTATCTAGGAATGAGGAGAAGGGTCTAGGCTGGGGCTTGGTCATTATCAATGAAAGGAAAGGAATGAAGACATGTTCCCAAGTTCTCGTCCACCAGAAAACCGCATTGACTCAACCTTTGGTGTAGATCCATTGCTGCCCCTTGCCCAAGCCCCCATTCCTTTTGCCTGGATTACTCCAGCGACCTCCTTGCTGCTTGCCCTGATTCTATCCTCACCCTCTACACTCTATTCTCAACAAAGGAATCCTGTTAAAACTCAAGTCACACTACAGCACCTCTGCTATCAGAACTTGCAATGACTCTTCTCTTTCCCGACAGTAAAACATGAAGTCCTCATGAGTGCCTAGAGGGCCCTAGAGGGTGGCCCCTCTTCCGCTCTAACTCCATCTCATATTCTCCCCACTAGCTAACTCTCCTCCAGCTCTGTGAGGAACTCTTCAGAGCGCAGAAGCACTACGGGGCCTTCCACTGAGGCCAGTTTTCTCGAGTCCCTACCCCTGCCCCAAAACCGTGCGCTCCCCACTTCTGCTCCCCCATCAGCCCTCCCTTCTCTCCGGGACCCTAAATCTTAAGGCCTTGTAGGCCAGATTCCCCTCCTCTATGAAGCTTCCCAGGATGGACTGACTCACACGAATTTCTACCTCCTTGGGAATCCTGGCCTTCGGCGCCCACACCACTTATTTCAGCCCTTCAACTACTCCACATCTTTGTCACCAAAGAACAAGCGCCATCCCGTATGCTTCTCAGGCCCTGATGTACTGACAAGGAACATCACAGCAAAACATGCAAGAATACAATGTTTTAATCTTTTTAATGTGTTTCCGACACATTAAAAGTATGGGGGCACTCGCAAAGCTCCACATTTCTGCCTTCTTTTGAGGTATCAGCAGATCATGCTACACTGGAGCCTCATTCCTGAACAGCAGAAGCGGGAAGCTGAGTGGCAGCTGTGCCCTTTTTCTCCACTCTATGCCCAAGTTCACTGGTTTACTTTCTGTTGCGTCCCTGTCTTGTTAGCATTTGAGTTTGCTATCCCTGTATTAGGTACTGACTATCTTGAATTTTTAAATTATCAGATTCTTTTGGGAACTGAGTATGTACTAAAGATAATATCAGTTTTTCCTCATTTATGATATCAAGTGACAATGGTGGTATTTTAGACTTTTCTATATTATAAATATAATTAATTACATATAAACACATACATATACATACATACATATGTATTTTAGAAACTGTTTCCTCAAGCTCCCTAATAGATTAAAATTCCTATACTATGGTTCACATGCCTTGAAATATAGGGGTTATGATTCTTGGCACGACTAAGTTTAAGGTCAGATATAAGCACAGAAGTTATAAAGAGAAGTAGATATGGCAAGAATAAACATTGCTGAGTTGGATGAGGTATTTAAAAAACCATTTTAGGAAAATACGTTTTTGAAATTCTTATGAAATTAGAAAAATAACATTGTTTACTGATTTTTTAAAAATGAAACTTTGGCCAGGCACTGTGGCTTACGTCTGTAATCCTAGCACTTTCGGTGGCTGAGGCAGGTGGAACACCTGAGATCAGGAGTTCAAGACCATCTTGGCCAACATGGTGAAACCCCGTCTCTACTAAAAACACAAAAATTAGCCAGGTATGGTGGCACAGGCCTATAGTCCCAGCCACTCAGGAGGCTGAAGCAGGAGAATCACTTGAACCTCCTGGGAGGTGGAGGTTGCAGTAAACTGAGATTATGCCATTGCTTTCCAGCCTGGGCGCGACAGAGCGAGATTCCTTCTCAAAAATAAACGAACAAACAAACTTCAGGTGTTACACATTGAAATATGGATAAAGGCTAGCATAATGCATTTCTTCTCCAGACTACCATCATCTACATTCTGAAGAAAAATTTCCATCTTCATATCTATTATTAAATTTCAGCATTCAAACTAAGACCAAAGGAGGTAAATCACACCACAGAAAAACGAACACAACAGTTTCCAGACAAGCGTATCAAGAGTTGAAGAGTTAAGCCGCTATTGCTACCAGAAGAGTTTAGAGGAGTCATCTCCTTTGACCTGCAACCTTTGTCGAAGGGTTTTAATTAAGAGCAAAGCAAAATCTGAACACAGAAGTCAAAAGACATTTAAAAAGTCACACTGACTTTATCTGTGCATCAGTCATTCCTTCAAGTCCAAACAGGCAGGCCTTTCTTAGCAAACAGCTTTCTTGGTTAGCAATCAGATTCTGGAAGCTTCCATGGCCACCTCCAGCCCTGCGGTCTAAAAAGCAAATACAATTCAGTCCAAAGCTCCTTTGAAAGCAAACAAACTGAGCATAAAGGTACACCTTCAAACACACTTCAGCAAGATCAGACTCTGTCCTTCAAATTACATTTGGGAAATATCTTTTTCCTTTCTATTTTTCAACTCCATGTTTTAATTAATAAGCTTTCATGAGAACATTTGCTAGCTAGATGCTTAACCACTCCTCCCACAAAAATTGCTTACTTCCTCTGAACTCCCAGAGGACAAGAAAAATTGACAAATGAACATTAGAAAAAAAATTGCAATGTTCTAAAAAAACATTTAGTAGGGTTTTATAAAATACATTAAAACTAAAGCAAAATAGTACATAATCATACGGCCTAGCTAGCCCCTGATTTTTTTTAAAGGAAAGAAAAATAAATGAATATAGTTAGAAAATTCAAATTATACAGAAAAGAAAGAAAAAGAAAAGTTTTCCAGTTTATTAACAGTTGTACTATACATCTTTTTTAGGGAAAAAAATGCATGCACCAGCATATATACCTTTTTTAAAAAAAAAATTATACAGAAGGATATGGTAATCACATGATTCTACAAAACACTTTTTTCATTTTTTATATATATGTATACGTGTGTATATATATCTTACAAATCTTTCCAAACGAGCATACATACAGAACTACTTCATTCTTTACAAACATGCTACAATATAACATATAAATATCTTGGCACGGTTTTAAGTGAACATATTTATGACATTGCTGGTGATTTTAAGTTCTGAAAGACATCACCAAATTGCTTTTGTGTGTCTATTTCAGAAGATAATTTAATCTCAAACAGAAGTCCCTTTTTTGCATGTGTTGTAAGTATCACAACTGACCTGCTATGCCTCAAACTGCATCTCAGAACTGCTAGACAATCAACCCCTAGCAGAACAAGTCAAGCTCTTCTAGACAACACAGACTCCGTGAATCAAACCAGAAATGTCTATAAAAAGCTGAAGGTTGGCAATCACAGCTTTGGAAAGGGTTCTGTATAGCTTAACCTTTCCGTTTGTTAGTTTCTATACTTTGTGTCTAAGAGGCAGACACAGCGGCTGGAAAAGGCAGAAAGGGATTAACATCTACTAGGTACTTAACTAAGAATACTATCAGTTGAGATTACTAGGAAAGCAACAGATTGACCAGACTCTCAAACCATCATAGAGATAAACACCTTGGTCCCTCTCTCCCCACTGAAAAATTCTAGCCAGCTCCAAACAAGGAGTGCAGAGTAATGGGGAGGGGAAGCCAGGAATGTCCAAGGCTTATCTTCCTTCCTTCTCTAAGCAGCTGCTTAGGAGTATCTGATTCCCCCTAGCCACCAAAATACCTCTGAGTAATTCACAGCAAGTTGATGGAGTGGATGGCTGGGCCACATACCTAGCTATAAAACCCAGAACCCACTTTCCTTTTTTCTAGAGAATCTTGCTCTGTCACCCAAGCTGAAATACAGTGGCTCCATCATTGCTCACTATAATCTTGACCTCCTGGGCTTAAGCGGTCCTCCACCTCAGCCTCTTGAGTGGCTAGGTTTATAGATATGTGCCATCATACCTGGCTAATTTTTTTATTTTATTTTATTTTTTGTAAAGATAGGTTCTCCCTATGTTGTCCAGGCTGGTATGGAACTCCTGGCCTCAAGTGATCCTCCTGCCTCAGCCCCACAAAGGGCTGGGATTACAGGTGTGAGCCACCGTGTCCAGCCAGGACAAACTTTGTAAACATTCCCTGCATTTCTCTTTCTACCTCTAAGGGTCTAATGAGATGTTTTCTCAGGCAAAAATGCTTGAAAATCCACAAAATGCCACTTTTCTAAATTAACCTACATTCAAATTAACCACTGTCTCCTTGAAAATGTCAAAGCATTCTATTCATATATTATGTTTAGCATTTTATTATCTTCTTACTTATAATAATAATAAAAATATATAAAGAGAGATACATATAGAGAGAGTTTGCTCTGCGTGAACCACTTCATGGGCAGTGCTTTGATTTATACAACTCTATCAAGGAGTTTCTGAACATCTGGATTCAAATTTAAATTAGTGGCTGTAAGACTTGAACAAAAATCGATCTCTCTAATCCTGAGCTTCTCTAAAACTGGGTAACACTGTCTCTCTCAAAGGACTGTTGTGAGGATGAAATGAAGTCTGCCCCGTCCCCTCGCTCCACCCCCATAAGATACTGACAAAATGCTTAGTACTTAGCAAACCGCACATGCAACCTCTCTCACTTGGAATTTGCACTGAAGTAACACAAATTCAACATTCCTTACCACTCATATGTTAATGCCTGCTCAAGACTAGTGGTCATTTTCAATCCTGTCTTAGAATAATCCTATTTTAGAATAATCAAGGATCTAAAGTCATGGTTGCAACTCCAGACTTTTTACTTCTAAGAGAATTCATTCCTGAAGTCACTAATTACTGTCTTACTTTTCATAGACTCTGTGACACTTTAACCAGACACCAGAAAAAAGCCACAGCAGTAACAAATTAACTATATCCTTGAGCCCTCAAAAAAAAGTCAACTTTATGACACCAAGCACAGCATAGTTACTATGATTCTAAAAGCTGTCCTCAAAGGGCCTCAGATGCATGATGATTACATTGAAAACTATTTTCTTTCATCCTTACAGAGAGTACACTAGCCAACTGCAAAGAAAGATTTTTTAATGCAAGCCAGACCAATGTTGATACTTGTTTATTTATAAATTGTTAGGTGCTTTTACATAGACACTATCCAAACCAGTAGACTATTTTGGTTTATGAATGAAACCAAGGATCAATGCTTATTTGAGTAGATAATCAATCTGGAAATTTCAGAAACTTTGAATAGTTATCATGTCATTCGTATAGATCTTATTTGAACAATATAATCAAATTAAATATTTTATGCATCACAGATTAGTATGAAACTGAGAAAGTACTGTTTGTTCTTGTATCAGTAATTACATTAAAATAAATAACTGTAGGTCACTCACATACGGTATCTTTGAAAGCTTTTAAAGGAAACCCATACTTCATAGATTATTTAACATAAAGAAAGACAAGTAAAGTATTAAAAGATATATTATTCCAAACTCTGTTAATGTATTTATCATAAACATCCTCATTACAGATGTATACTAAATTGTGGTTGTACTAAAGAAGCAAGTTCCAGGCACTCTTTTCTTTTTGAGACAGAATCTGGGTCTTGCTATGTTGCCCAGGCTGTTCTCAAGCTCCTGGGCTCAAGCAATTCTCTTGCCTCAGCCTCCTGAACAGCTGGGACTACAGATACATGCCACCACACCCAGTCCCCAGACACTCTCTTTATTCTGGTGTTGACTCAGTGAATGTGACTCGGTTGATCTGATTTTGCTTCATCTCCAACAAATGGTCATAAACAGGCCAAAGCCTTCACGAATGTAATTGTACCACAACTCAAACTTCAGTGGTTCAATCATTCTGAATCCCAACTTCAGTTGGCAAAAGGCTCTACTCAAAGTAAACGATGGTTAAGAGGTAACCTCACCCAGCCATATTTTGATTCAGCTCCCAAAAGAAAACAAGAACAAGAAGACCATATCCTTCCAGAACATTATACTACACTCCTCATGGAGTCATTCTGTGAACAAGTCACAAAGATGTTAAAAGGGGCAACAGAGAGAAAGAAAAGATTTAAAGAATTAACTGGGTTAAAAGTTTCATAACACCTATTTCCAGGGACCTAGAGTTATAAACGAAAGCTTACCTATGGCTTTGCCTTTACATGAACAATAAAAAGAATAATTCCATGTTACTCTATGGATATGTTTTTAGGAAATAATATTATCAGCCAAAGGACTTCCCAGGAAAGTAAAAGGGCCAGGTAACACATATGTCAGTTGCCAACAAGCTGGTCTACCCAGGTTGAAATGAGAAGATTACAAAGAAAGCAGGAAGCAGATAAGCCATCCTGAGAACAGGGCCCTCCGGGAACCAGGAGGCATGGCTTGACCTACTAATGGCACAGCAGAAAACAGGTTCCAAATCTAATAGCATGACTGTAATCTCCAATTAAAGCCCAGCAGCAATAGTCAGCTCAGCTATATGCCAGAGAAGGGAAACATCTCTGCATTTCGCCAAGACTACATTTAGATTTTTTTCACATTAAAAATAAGTCATGTCCCAAACAAAATTATGATTTTATAAGAAAACAAGACAAAATAGTCAATTAGATTCCAAACATCACAATAAAGCACTGACTTTTAAAAAATTTCCTTTTCAATGTTTATGCATTCATAACACAGTTATAACTAAATAAAATATACAAATTTGCAATTTTCACATTTCTAATATAATTATTTTAATGTCTTCACAGTTAGCTATCGGGAATCATACTAATACAAAGATAAAAACAGAATAGGTAAATATAAAAATACAGCCAGCATTTTATACTATGACAAATGCCCAATTTTCATAAAACACATAGCACTATACTATGTTACCACACCCACACAAGACATTTTAATTCATAGGTTTTCTATGTAGTAAAATAATAGTTTTGTGATATAAGACCCAATTCATGTCACCATTAATGAAAATACTTGAAATAATATGCCAGCCTTGTAAATCCTTTATTTAGTAGTTACTGGCAATGATTAAGACAGAGATAATGAAAAACTTAATCTGTTTTATTCAAATGCAGAACAGGCATAAAAATGATTACCACTTTTATGAAAAACAAAGTACTGCTTAAAGTCATAGATACAGTAATCTGGAAAATGCATCTTGATTGATTCCACATTGTCATCTACCGTATTAGATTTCTATAATTATCCCAAAGAGAAATCACCAAATACTAGTACTTTTAACAGAGTGACTCATAAAGAACAGAGAGGAAAAGTAGCAAAGGTACAACAGCATTTTTTAAATGGAGACATTGTATCTTAAGTCCAATTCTTAAACTAACTTTTTTCATAGAAAAATTGCACTGCAAAAACCTAAATACAGTGTGGTACTAGCATAAGGATAGATGGTAAACCAAAGGAACAGAATTGAGAGTACAGAAAGAAAGCCCTTACATATCTGGTCAATTGATTTGCTACCAAAAAAGTCAAGTCAGTGGGTAAAGTTAGTCTTTTCTGCAAATGGTGCTGGGATCTATATGCAAAAAAAAATTAAAATAAAAAATAAACTAAATAAAATAAACATAGACCCAAACCTCACACCATACACAAAAATTGACCCCAAATAAATTAAAGATCAAAATGTAAAGAGTAAAACAATAAAGTTTTAGAAAGAGGCCAGGCGTGTGGAGGCAAGCAGATCACAAGGTCAGAAGATCGAGATCATCCTGGCTAACACGGTGAAACCTCATCTCTACTAAAAATACAAAAAATAGCCGGGCATGGTGGCAGGTGCCTGTACTCCCAGCTACTTGGGAGGCTGAGGCAGGAGAATCGCTTGAATCAAGGAGGCTGAGGTTGCTGTGACCCGAGATCATGCCACTGTACTCCAGCCTGGTGACAGAGTAAGACTCCATCTCAAAAAAAAAAAAAAAAAGTTTTAGAGAAACTGAGAAACTTTTCAAGAGCTTTGATTCACCAACGAGTTTTTAGAAACATCAAAATCATCAGCTTTGAAAGAAAAATAATAATAAACTGAACTTTGTTACAATTAAAAACTTCTGAGCACCAAACAGCACCATAAAGAAAATAAGTTTATACACACACAGTTTCCCATATTGATGTAATTTATCAATAATTAAAACTTACAGTATTTCACTGTTGGAGGGAAAGACAGCATTAAACAACTAGAGCCTAGAAGAAAATATGTGGAAATCATATATCCAATTAAGGGCTTATATCCAACTATATACAAAGAGAAACAAATAACCCAATATAAAAACGGGCAAATCTACAAAGAACTTAAACAGATTTACAAGAAAAAAACAAACAACCCCATCAAAAAGTGGGTAAAGGATATGAACAGATACTTCTCAAAAGAAGACATTTATGCAGCTAACAAACATATGAAGAAAAGCTCATCATCACTGGTCATTAGAGAAATGCAAATCAAACCCACATTGAGATAACATCTCATGCCAGTTAGAATGGAGATCATTAAAAAGTCAGAAAACAACAGTTGCTAGAGAGGATGTGGAGAAATAGGAATGCTTTTACATGGTTGGTGGGAGTGCAAATTAGTTCAACCATTGTGGAAGACAATGTGGCAATACCTCAAGGATCTAGAACTAGGAATACCATTTGACCCAGCAATCCCATTACTGGGTATATACCCAAAGGATTATAAATCATTCTACTGTAAAGATACATGCATACATATGTTTATTGCCACACTGTTCACAATAACAAAGACTTGGAACCAACCCAAATGTACATCAATGATAGACTAGATAAAGAAAATGTGGCACATATACACTATGGAATACTATAAGGCCATAAAAAAGGAGGAGTTCATGCCGTTTGCAGAAATAGGGATGAAGCTGGAAACTACCATTCTCAGCAAACTAATACAAGAACAGAAAACCAAATACCGCATGTTCTCACTCCTAAGTGGGAGTTGAACAATGAGAACACATGGACACGGTGTGGGGAATATCACACACTGGAGCCCGTCAGGGGTGGAGGGCTAGGGGAGAGGTAGCATTAGGAGAAATATCTAATGTAGATGACGGGTTGATGGGTGCAGCAAACCACCATGGCATGTGTATACCTAAGTAACAAACCTGCACATTCTGCATATGTACTCCAGAACTTAAAGTTATAATCATAAAAAAAAGTGATCATCTGTCCAAAGAAGATATAGGAGTGACTAAGCTCAATGACTGACTGAACAAATTTCATCTTTATCATCTTTTGTTATCAAAAAGCTACATGACAGAATGATTTCACTGGAAACTGTAAAGCACGTAACTTTGTATTTCTCACATCACAGTCAAGTTTTCAAATCACTGTAAAAATAAATAACAACAACATACAGATTGGATAAGAAATAAAACTGTATCTTCAGACGACATAATCTTGTATATAGAAAATACTAGGAAGGTCATACACACAAAAAACTATCAGTGCTGATAAACGGGTTCAACATGGTTGCAGGAAACAAGATCATTATACAGAAACCAACTGCATTTCTATACATGAGCTACAAATACTTTGAAGATAATTACTTTCTTGATTTATAAAGGCATCAAAAGAAAAAAAATACTTAGGAATAAATTTAACATGGAAGTATTAGACTTGTACCCTAAAAGCAATACAACACTGTTGAAAGAAATTAAAGAAGACTGAAAGAAAAGGAAACATATCCCATGTTCATGTATCAGAGCTCTTAATACTGACCTAGAAAGTCAACAAAACCCCTATCAAAAGGCTGGTTCAACATTCAAAAATCAATTAATGTCATCCATCCTATGAATAAGCTAAAGAAGAAAATCATGATCATATGAATAGTTGCAGAAAAAGCACCTGACAAAATCCAACACTCTTTCATAATAACAACTCTCAGCAAACTAGAAATAGAGGGGAAATTTGTCAATTTGATAAAGAACATTTACGAAAAACCTAGAGCTAACATCATATGTAATGGTAAGAAACTCAAATGAGTTAAAAACTTATCCATATAAAAACCTGCACATGAATGTTTCCAGCAGTATTATTCACAACTGCTAAAACTTGGAAGTAACCAAGATATCCTTCCATAGGTGAATGGATAAATTGTGGAACACCCATATAATGGAATATTATTCAGTGCTTTAAAAAAAGTGAACTATCAATTCATGAAAAGACAGGAAGGAAGCTTGATTGCACATTGGTAAGTGAAAAAACCAATCTAAAAAGTCTACCTATTGTGTAATTCTAACTATATGGCATTGTGGAAAAAGCAAAACTATGAGGACAGTAAAAAAGATAAGCAGTGGCCAGGGGTTCAGAAAGAAGAAATGAACAGGTGGAACATGAGAATTGTTTTTTTTTGATACTGAGTCTCACTGTGTCCCCAGGCTGGACTGCAGTGGCACGATCTCAGTTCACTGCAACCTCCACCTCCTGGGTTCAAGCAGTTCTCCTGCCTCAGCCTCCGGAGTAGGTGGGGATTACAGGCACAGGCCACCATGCCCAGCTAATTTTTGTATTTTTAGTAGAGACAGAGTTTCACCATATTGGTCAGGCTGGTCTCATCTCTTGCCTCGGCCTTCCAAAGTGTTGGGATTATAGGCATGAGCTTCCGCACCTGGCCAAACATGGGATTCTTTTATGCCAGTGAAACTATTTTGTATGATACTGTAATAGAAATACAAGTTACATATTTATGAAAGCTCATAGAGTATATAAGACAAAGAGTGAACCTAATATAAACTATAGATTTTAGTAATGATAATATATCAATATTGGCTCATCAATTATAATAAATACACCACACTAATGCAAGATATCAATAATATAGGAAACTGGCAGTGGGAGTTATATGGAAACTCTGTACTTTCTGCACAAATTTTCTATAACATAAATTTCTCCAAAACAAAGTGTAATTATAAAAAATAATAATGAAAACTCTATTATTAAAAAGAGGAAATAAGTCTTTAAATTCATTTAATTCTCCATAGAACAGAAAGCTGACTGAGGTTCTGGTGAGAACAGCAGCTGTTACCTTGTCATTTTAAAATTAACTCCAGATGGCTTTCTGATAACCTCTCATTTGGCTAGGCCTTAAACAATTGTATTCAGAGTAAATAAACAAGATTCTACTACTACCAACCTCTGAAATTATCTTCCTTATCTGCAATTTACTTAACTATAGGCTCTGGAAAGCTTTCCCTTCTGTTAGACACAAAAAGCAAGTAATTGAATTAAATCTATTTTTTTAAATGTTCCCAAAGACTTAATCCTTTTTCTCCCTTGTTAAGTAATAGCCCACTCTGCTAGTCTACCACCCAACAGAATTCCTAATTCCATCTCTGTCTCCCACAAAACTTTATTCTTACCTATAGAGATACATTGTCACACTGCTTATCAGTCATGTGAATATTTATCTGGCCTGTCCCCTACACCAGGAGTCCCTGGTACCAGTCCATGGCCTGTTAGGAACCAGGCTGCACAGCAGGAGCTGAGCAGTGGGCTAGTGAGCAAAGTTTCATTTGTATTTACAGCCGCTCCCCCACCACTCACGTTACTTCCTGAGCTCCCACTCCTGACAAATGAGTGGCAGCGTTAGATTCTCATAGGAGCACAGACCCTAGCATGAACTGCACATGTAAGGTATCTAGGTTGCACACTTCCTATAAGAATCTAATGCCTCATGATCCGTCACTGTTTCCCATCATCCCCAGATGGGACCATCTAGTTGCAGGAAAACAAGCTCAGGGCTCCCCCTGATTCTACAGTACAGTGAGTTGCAAAATTATTTCATTATAGAAAACAATGTAATAATAATAATAGAAATAAATGTAATGTGCTTGAATCATCCTAAAACCATCTCCCCCACACCCCAACCCGCCATTTGGAAAAATTGTCTTCCACAAAATTAGTCCCTCATGCCAAAAATGTTGCAGACTGCTGCCCTACACCATGAGTCCCTAAAGACAGGGACTATGCCACAGTCACTTTACACTAAGACCTCACTCCTACAAGGCATCACCAATTAGGATGTTTTGGATGTAAGAGACAGACACCTAACTCAGATTCACTAGCTAACCTGCCAGGAAAGGGAAACAGGAGATGCTGGGTTTAGGCACTGCTGAAATGTAGGCCAAAAATGTGTGTGTGCGTGTGTGTGTGTGTGTGTGTGTCCCTTCACTTCCCATGTGTGTGTGTGTGTGTGTGTGTGTCCCTTCACTTCCTCTGTGTGTGTGTGTGTGTGTGTCCCTTCACTTCCTCTGTGTGTGTGTGTGTCCCTTCACTTCTCTTCCTCCCAATCTCTTTTCCTCCATCTCCCCCGCTTTGATTTCTCCTGCATTGTCTTATTCTCAGTAAGGTTTTCTCTAAGTCATAGTAAAAACTGCCACTAGCAGCTCCAGCTTAACAAACTCACAAAAGGCAGAACCTCTTCAATAGTTGTAATGAGAGTACTAGCGCCCCTCCATAGACAGTTGTGACCCTTACCGGCTGTACTAGTCCATTTTCACACTGCTGATAAACATATACCTGAGACTGGGCATTTTACAAAAGAAAGAGGTTCAATGGACTTACAGTTCTGTGTGGCTGGGGCAGCCTCACAATCATGGTGGAAGGCAAGGAGGAGCTAGTCAGGTCTTGCATGGATGGCAGCGGGCAAAAAAAGAGAGGGCTTGTGCAGGGGAAACTCCCATTTTTAAAACCATCAGATCTCATGAGACTTATTCCCTATCACAAGCACAGCACAGGAAAATCCAGCCCATAATTCAATCACTTCCCACTGGGCTCCTCCCATGACATGTGGGAATTGTGGGAGTTACAATTCAAGATGAGATTTGGGTGGGGACACAGCCAAACCATATCACTGGCCATGCTTATGTTACATGCCCATAACTGAGTCAGCAGGGTCATCTCCTCTAACTACACAGGGTAAAGATGAGGCAAGGGCAATTGCCTGGGGAAAATCTGGATGATTTATTAAAAGACGGAGGAAGGATGCAGGGTAGACAAAGTCAACCTTCACTACTTCACAGACTCCGAAAGACTGCTTATGTAGAAAGCTGACTTACCCACTAAATGTCCAATAGAAATGGTCTGCAATGTCTGCCCCTGTACAATATATGTTTTCAAAATGAATTATTTTCACTTTTCTGCTTCATATGGGGTTATCCATGCTGTTTCATTCTCCTGGCCCACAGAGAGGCTATTTTCCATTTATTTAAACACCTATGTTTTTCAGGACATTTCTCTTCCCCTGTCATATATAAGTATCTTAATGCCAAATGCACACACTGCAGAAAATGAATGTGTTGGTGACTTTTGTTTGGGGAAAGATAAGAGTATATAAAATCTGGCCAAGCAGACCAGAAGCTCACAGCCAGAACTACCCCAACAGAAACGGCAGGTCTCCATGCCCCACCCTTCAAAGTGTGAAAACACAAATGAATGCAAGTCTTTGAAAGTACAAATGCAACTCCAGGAGGCTGGATGCCTCCAAAATAAAGCTTTCTCTCCAGAATAAAACCAAGATAATTGAGGTTGGTATAGGTGGCTTCTGGTTGTGGCTTCTTTCAATGTTTGTGCCAAGGTCCTCCTCTCTTCTCCAAGAAGGAGAGGAAGATGAGGGGGAGGATGGGACAGAGGAGAGGAAAAAGGAAGAGAGGAAAAGGAAGACATTACACTATACACAAAAGGCTGTCAGATTATATTTGCAATTTACACAATGCTGGGACTCTTGCAATAACTGAAAATAATCATTTGGGGTGGGTCTCCACAATGCGCATGGAAGGAACAAAACAGCTTTTCCCTATCCAGCCCAATCCACTTTATCCAGCCTCTCTTATCTTATACCAACCTGATTTTGCTTAAATTATTGTCGGCCTCAGCTTTTCACAGGAGCTTTCTTTTATGGATTTTCCATCCAGCAAACGTTTCTGTTCCACGGCTGGGCAGATCTAACCACAGCATGCTTGGCTACAGACCGCAGCAGCTCACCCACAGCAAATCCAACCTGGGGGGGGCAAAGGCCAGAAGCCATTATAAGGACTCAAAGTCACCAACTTTCTCTCTCTCAAGGGCACATATTTGGCAGGATAACCTCAAACATCTTCCAAACGTTCAAAATCATTAATGAACACAGACAACAGCTTACAAGGTATCCTAAAGACAAGTGTGGGCTATTCTGAGGAGAGGACTGAAGTATTTAATTATTTATTGAAAAGGTTTGGCCTAATAATTATGCTCTGTTTGTGGAAAACTGAAAAGCCAGATGTTTTAATTAACCATGGAAAACACAAGCTACAACTAAAATTTCATGAACACACTGATCTGCCCCGTGGAAAAACCACAGGAATGTTCTGGCAGGGCTCAGTCTAAATTCTTGGGACACAGAGGGCTGGAATCATTCCCCTTAGGAACTCAAACAGAAAATTAACTTGCTCAATATGCTTTAAAAAGTAAAGCGAAACCCAGATTTAATCTCAAATATAAAACATTTCAGGACTTCAAAGGGTACCACAAAAAGACACAGAAGTGGGGGCTATGAGAAAATTCTAATGTGGCTCAGGATTTAGAACATATTTACATTGCAATGTGAGGGTGTAACAGAAAATATTATAGGCTACATAATCCAAAGGGGAAACAAATAATCTTTCATTTCCTAATAGAGGAAATTATATATGAAACCAATATTCAACAAGTAAATCATAAATATTATCAAATGTATAATATGGGCAAAAAGAATTCCTTAACTATCCTACTGCCAAACATGTGGCCTAGCCCACAGGCACTACCATGCTTTAGCCAGAGGAATTGAGGCTTCCAGAAAACCAGTGTTGACATAACTTATGCTCACTGGTGGTGCAACTAGCAATTCTGGCACAGAAAACTCAATCAGGGAATCTTAGGCAAGCAATTAGTGAATAATAAGAGCTAACAGATTAAGAAGTCTTCATCTGTTAATAATAGTAAGTTATGACAACATCTATATATGCCAAATATTGAAAGCCTATTCAAGAGGGGACGGGAGAAACGTTATTTTCAGATACTGGGTCCACAGTTCTATTTCTGTAAGTCAAAACAGTCCTCGTCACAAGTGTGCCAAGCATAATATTACATTAATCTCTACCTTCAGTTGAAACCTCAGTCCCAAAAATCATCTCGAAAGGAACGTAGCAGAAAAAAAGCAAGACATCAAATTATATGTGTATGGTATGATCTCAATGTTGTTCTACAAACTGAGTGCATACAATCTAAAGACACCTAAGTGTGAACAACAGCACTTATGAGTTACGGAATGGGAAGCTATTTGTATTTTCTTTTTGGTGTTTTCCAAATTTTCTACAATTAACATGTATTGCGTGTAGAATTAGAGTATTTGTAAATACGGGGTTTCTTTTAAGACTGCAGGAATACAAATCAGAAATGGGGTATCTATGCTACGTTAGCCCAATCCTTGGTCTGCCTCTTATCTGAACAGTCAGAGTTAATAAATGAAGAAATATGTGTCTGATCATTGAAGTTCTTAATTTAGATGTTCAAAACCCAGGTGTGCAGTAACACTTTCAGTGATGAACAACACTTTCCTAGAAATAAAAAAATTATTTTTTACCCTGTGAACTTGCCACGACAGAGAACCATAGTTATTTCCCCTCCCTTACCTGTCGCATCCTGGGCAGCAGTGGCTCACGGCTGAGGGAGGCTGAGGCCAGAGAATCACTTGAGCCCAGGCATTCAAGACCAGACTGGGCAACAAAGAGGGACCTTGTCTCTACAAAAATTGAAAAAATCACCCGGGCATGTTGGCACACACCTGTGGCCCCAGCTATTCAGAAGGCTTAGGTGGGAAGATCACTACAGCCTGGAAAGTCAAGGCTGCAGTGAGCCATGACCACATCACCATACTCCAGTCTGGGAGACAGAGTGAGACCCTGTCTCAAATACATAAATAAATTAAAACAATAAAGAAAAGATTACCTCCTGGTGTTACCTACTCACAGGAGCAGGGCCCTTAATGACCCCTGCCACACTCATTTCTGCTGCTCTTAGCATCCTGAAAAACACAAGACACAGTGGCAGAACCTTTACACTAGGGGCCTGGGCAACCCATTGCTCCAAGAAGCCTGTGCCCAGGGAGGTAAAATCTTTCCCTTAGCCACACAGCCAGCAAAGCAGGAATGAGATTCCAGATCATTTGCCTCCACTTTGACCAAGTGCTCTTTCCACCACTATGACATTTTAGCACACATTCTTGGAAATAAAATTTGTACAAATCACGTGCAGGTATTAAATTCATACCTGCAAAACCAGAAGAACAAGACAGAAATGTATTCTACCAGAAATGAAATGCATGCAGGAGAAAAAGTGAAGACTCAATCCTAGGCTAAAAATGGCACGGCTCTGCCCAGAACATGTTCAACTGAAGAAACAATGAGTGCACTGTGCTTGGGCAGCAGGTGTCCTGAACAGAAACTGCCTATCATACCAAAAGCTTTCTGGTCCTAGGACTGGCCCTGTTGATAACACTACAGTCCCACCGCTCAAAGAAGAACAAAAGGCTTTCAACAAGATAAAACTACACCTGCACCAAGCCACCTGTGAGAGACAGGAAAGATGCATGCGCACCAGTGTCAGAAATAATAAGTGTCTGAAGGCATCAAGTCCAGCCTTTTACTTCCAAAATGACCCATGTCTTAAGGGAAAGATATTAGTGGTCTCAAAAATTAAGACATGCCAGGCACGGTGACTCATACCTGTAATCCCAGCACTTTGAGAGGCTGAGGCAAGAGGATTGCTTGAGCCCAGGAGTTTGAAACCAGCCTGGGAAACATAGTAAGACCCTATCTCTACAAAAAATTTTAAAAATTAGGCTGGTCACGGTGGCTCAGACTTGTAATCCCAGCACTTTGGGAGGCTGAGGCAGGCAGATAACTTAAGGCCAGGAGTTCAAGACCAGCCTGCCCAACATGGCAAAACCCTGTCTCTACTAAAAATACAAAAATTAGCCAGACATGGTGGCACATGCCTGTAATCCCAGCTACTCAGGTGGCTGAGGCAGGAGAATCGCTTGAACCCAGGAGGAGGAGATTACAGTGAGCTGAGATAGCGCCACTGTACTCCAGCCTGGGCAACAGAGTGAGTCTGTCTCAAAAAAAAAAAAAATTAGCTGGGTATGGTGGCATGTGCCTGTGGTCCAGCTATTCAGGAGGCTGAGGTGAGAGGATCGCTTGATCCTGGGTGGTTGAGACTGCACTGAGCTGAGATCTCACCACTGCACTCCAGCCTGGGTAAGAGAGCAAGACCCTCTCTCAAAAAAAAAAAGAAAGAAAGAAAGAAAGAAAGAAAGAAAACAACACAGTCACTAATAATTAAAATAATTCTAATCCTTCATCTCTTATGTCCACCCAGCCTTGGAGAATGAGGAGGCCTTTTCTCTTTTCTTCAAGATTATTTCTTTGAAACATTGCTTACTTCCACTTTTTGCTTAGCGTCTACCTATGGTGTCCACGCCACACCAATCAGAAACCTAGGAGTCACACAAAATGGGAAAAGCCTGAAAAGTCAGGGGAGAGAGGAGGACAGATGGCAATGTCAAACTCAGAAACACTCCCTGAAAGGCCTTTATTGAGCTCCCTTCTCGTCATCCTTTCTCGTCTGTGCAGCAGGGCAACAAAGGCATGAGCTGTGAGGCTGCTCATAAAGCCACAGCCCGCGCTGATGTGATCTGGCTTTGTGAAGAGCCCGAACAAACACAATGGCTCTGTCCTGCCTCAACTGAGAAGTCAGGCGCTGGGTGAAAAAAGAAAATGCTTTTCCTCCACCCCAAACCACATCTCAAATCCCTACCATATATTCCCATGACTGGATCCTGAAGGCAACACAACCATTTATTTATTCCCTTCGATGCCTCAGTTCTAACACTAAACATCAATGTCCGCAGCAGGCAAACAGAATCAGGTTCTTGTTGGTATTTTACAATGAAATAATAGCTTTGTGGTGAGTATTGTTCCAGTAACACTTTAAAGGCATTTGTAAAAGAATGAGGGTTAAGTTTAAATGTAGCAATCTGATAAAATAACCTCTGACCCAAGAATCACAAAGTAGACTGAAGCTTGCTGAAGTCACCAAATTATCTTTCTCCATAGAAGACAAAACAGAAATGAGAACTGGATTTGATTCATAGATTGTGAAATCCTTTCTTACTCAGAACCTTGGTCATATGTGACTTAGTCTTGGCTGCAATGAATGGCTCTGGCAAAATGTGCACCCAAACACTGCCATCATTTGAGGATCTTCAATGTTTGGCCAGCATTTTTTTTTCTTTCTTTCTTTTTTTTTTTTCTTTGAGATGGAGTTTTGCTCTTGTCTCCCAGGCTAGAGTGCAGTGGCGCAGTCTCATCTCACTGCAACCTCCACCTCCTGGGTTCAAATGATGCTCCTGCCTCAGCCACCCGAGTAGCTGGGATTACAGGCGTGTGCCACCACACCTGGCTGATTTTGTATTTTTAGTAGAGATGGGGTTTCAACATGTTGGCAAGGCTGGTCTTGAACTCCTGATCTCAGGTGATCCTCCCTGCCTTGTCCTTTTTTGTTTTTTCTAATGTCACAGGGAAGGTTTCTCCTTCCCAAGCCTGATTCCAGAAATATCCACCAAGCCAATTCAACACAGCTGAAATTTCTATGTCAAAATGACCAAATTACCAGACAGATAAGGCAAGAAGAAACACACTGGAGCCCACTCCTCCCGTGGCTGTGAAAATTTGTTTTATTTTGGGAACCACTAATTTATTGCATTTACTTACTAAAAAAAAAAAAAAAAAGTCTTGTAATATTTTTATTATAAAACTGAGATGTACAGCATTGATAAATTTACAGGTTAAAATGTCTGGGAAAGAAGAATAAAAATTGTTTGAAAGAATGAGGGCTCATCAAAAAAAAAGTTTTTTTCAAAAAGAATCTATCATAGGTACTCATCACAGGTAACCAAGAGAGAACTGTTATGAAAACCCAAACCAGCATCCAACAAAGTTTGTGACTGATGATGATGTTAGGGCAGTTTGGAAAAGGGTTCATGTAATAACTTTCCCTGTAAGGTTTTGACTAGGGGAAGGGGAATATTAATTAATTAATAGGTTCACTAATGTTTTTAAAGCTGTTCTGAAACAAAGGATGAAGAAATTAACAGATTTAGAGGTTGTGGTTCCAGTCTGCTACTTATGACCCAAGGATGACTGACAGCCTCTTTAACCTCTGTTCCATCATCTGTAAAACTAAGATGATCCTATCAGCCAACCTCATGGGCTGTCAACCATTCAAACTGAATATGAAAGCATCACTGAAACTATAAAGCACTATATATTCATCCAACAAATATTTACTAAGAAACTACTACGCTGCCAGTTGTGGCACTATGGATACAACCATGAACACTAAGACACAGCTCTTTCTGCATGGGCCGACTCTAAGGGAAGCTGTGATCTACGGGAAGACTCAGGGGGCTAAAGGAACGTGCAGGCAGTATCTAATAAGAATTCCAGACAAACACCAGGTATTGTGACATTCCCAGTACTTCTGGAAGGAGGTTTATCAGTGCAGAGTGATAGAGTGATTTTTAATTTTGGTTGCTTAATTGTTAGCTCATTCATTTAGTACTTTTTTTTTTTAAATCAAGCAATCACCATGTATCAGGTACCATTCTAGGTGATGGAGATTTGGCACTAAAAAAATTTCTGCTTTAATGGGGCTGACATTTCGGTCGTTCTTCACCTGTAGAAATATAAAATACATATAAGAAATAGGTACAAGCAGCAATGCTACGTCTGCTGCAATACAATGATTTTTTTTTTAAACCAAAGTATCCACCCAAAAGTGTTAAAAGGAATATTCTAACTGATCTGTATAGTAAAATATTTTACTTCTTATTTTAATATCCAGGCCACATTTTATAATATACCAAATAACTACCACCATATGAAGGGCGCTCTTAGGTTTGAGGGATTATAATTTATGTGTGTTTTAGCATATAACGGAACACTCATCCTCACTTTTTTTACCCCAAGAAAAAAGAACACGTGCTGAAATGCATCCAGTAATAACCCCAGTTTTAACAAGGGAAATATCAGTTATTTTAGAAGTATTTCCTGTAGTCATTATTTTAAAGGGTAAAAAAAACCTGAATTATTTATTCTAGAAACTAAACTCAAGTTCAACTTTAACATGCCAAAAGTCTGCCTCAGCAAAGTTTCTTTTTTTAAAAAAAATCTGTTTTATTTAATTAAAAGTCCTGAGAACTAAGCTGTGCAAGACATGTCAGCCCTACTGTACAAATGATTCAATATGGGATGGAGGGGAAAGGGGGGTGAAAGAAAGAGAAGGGAAGGCACAGACGTGAAGATCTACACATTAATCTCTAAATAATCTGAAAATCCATGCACTCAACAATACTAAAATCCAATGTTCAAAATATTGCATAGCAAGGAAGAAAGCGAATATCCAGGTAAAAGTGACCAAGATCTTACTCAACTCCAGAGCAAGGGTACCCAAAGCTGGGTGATATGATTTGACTGTGTCCCCACCCAACTCTCATCTTGAATTACAGCTCTCATAATCCCCATGTGTCCCGGGAGGGACCCAGTGGGGAGGTAACTGAATCATGGGGGTAAGCTTTTCCCATGCTGTTCTTGTGATAGTGAGTAAGTCTCATGAGATCTGATGGTTTTATAAAGGGTAATTCCCCTGCACACATGCCTGCCGCCATGTAAGACGTGCCTTTGCTCCTCCTTTGCTGCCATGATTGTGAGGCATCCCCAGCCATGTGGAACTGTGAGTCCATTAAACCTTTTTCCTTATAAATTATCCAGTCTCGGGTATTTCTTCATACCAGTATGAAAATAGACTCATACACTGGGGTTCTTACATAAAATACAAAGCCCAAGCACTCTGCATCATTTTTCAACTGTTCCCAGATGATGTTAATACAGCCATAGTTGGGAACCACTGATTTATTGTATTGACTTAATGAGAAATAGTATTGGAATATTTTTATTACAATAATGGGCAACTGTTTTTGCTGAGTGCTTTTCATTAATCTTCACACCCATCCTGAGGTAGGAAGTGCTATCAAGCCTGCTTTTAGAAGGAGAAACTTGAGCATGAAAAGATGAAATAACTTGACTGGTGTTACACAGCTTTTACATCAAGGGCCTGGGATTTTAATCCAGGTGTTATCTGTCCTATATTTTCTTAGCATTCTGATCTGGTGAGCTTTAGCAAGCTTACAGTCTTTCTTCAATGCCAGTCTAAGGAAGTTCTATGACTACTCATCTTATTACTATACCATAGGCATTAACGTTTTCTGAAGTTAAATCCCCAAATTTACTAATAAATTGTGTAATTCAAGAGGGTATGAAAAACATGTATTAAGTGTTATCTATTTAGAGCATTGGGGAAGTAGTAGGCTAGGTCTGCAGTTATTTTGATTACCTTCCAATTTAAGATTAGTAAAAGGCATGCTTCCAATCTTAGAGAATAAATACTCCTTCATCAAAACCAGACTACCCAGAAAGAAGCTGGAAACAGTGAAGTCTAGGTCATTAGGATTTATTGACAAAGCTAAACCTTTTCACAATTCCATGCTTTCATTAGTCATTCCTTCTATCTATACTGCCCTGCCCTACTACTCTGATGTATCAATTCTTTATTCCTCAAGGTCCAGACCAGCTATTACTGCCTTCATGAAGCCTTCTTTGATATAGTGACAGAAATAATTCCCAAAGGCTTTGCAATTTTCATTGCTTCTCCTATCATACATAGCAAGCTGATGTAATATATATGCCTTATCCTGAAAGAAGCAGCTCTGCAACATCTCACCTCCTCACCTTCTTTTTTTTTTTGAGATGGAGTTTCGTTCTGTTGTCCAGGCTGGAGGGCAATGGCACGATCTCAGCTCACCGCAACCTCCGTCTCTCAGGTTCAAGCGATTCTCCTGCCTCAGCCTCCTAAGTAGCTGGGACTACAGGCACCTGCCATCATGCCCGGCTAATTTTTGAATTTTTGGAGAGATGCAGTTTCACTATGTTGGTCAGGCTGGTCTTGAACTCCTGACCCAGGTGATCTGCCCGCCTCAGCCTCCCAAAGTGCTGGCCCAGACCTCTCCCAACCTACTGCACCACAATTCTTGGACTTCTATCCCCCTAACACTCTAACTCCATACTGCATCCACTCAAATGTAAAGAGACGTATTTCTTTACATTTTCATATAGGTAATCTTGAGATATGTCTTTTTTTTTAATGGCATCTTAAAGATATGGGATAATGTTTTTCTTAAAATTGTTAACATATAATGGTGGCTCTTACAAAGATGGCATCTTACAATCAATGCACTGCAGAGACTATCTTAGTGCATCTTCCCTTCCACTGCTCCACAACAGTGCTGTTCAACAGAACTTTCTTCAATTATGGAAATGGAAATGTTCCATATTTGTATTGTTCAATACAGTAGCCATTAGGCACATGTGCCTTGAAATGCCACTAGCTAGCATGACTGAAGAACTAAATTTTTAACTTGATTAATTTTTTTTTTTTTTTTTTGAGACAAGAGTCTCACTCTGTTGCCCAGGCTGGAGTGCAGTGGTCTGATCCTGGCTCACTGCAATCTCTGCCTCCTGGGTTGGAGCCATTGTCCTGCCTCAGCCTCCCGAGTAGCTGGGATTACAGGTGTACAGCACCACACCCAGCTAATTTTTGTATTTTTAGTAGAGACAAGCTTTTGCCATGTTGGCCAGGCTGGTCTTAAACTCCTGACCTCAGGTGATTCACCCACCTCGGCCTCCCAGAGTGCTGGGATTACAGGCGTGAGCCACCGTGCCCGGCCTACTTAATTTTAATTAGTGAGATTTATCTACATGTTTACCAATTTATTTCTTCATCATTCCTTTTTGCGACTCAGCCCTTCCTCCTAGAATCTCTCCTTCCTGAAGTACACCCTCTAGAAGTTTCTTAGAAAAGATCTTCTGTGGTAAAATCAGGTTTGGGCTTTTCTGAAAGCATATTTTGTTTTTTCCTTGAATGACAGTTTTGTTGGCATATAGTCAATATTTTCTCTTAGCATTTTGAAGACATTTTTCCACTAATTTCCAGCTTCCATTGTTGCTGTTGGAAAATCAGCTCTCAGTCTGATAAACAATCTGCCTTTTTCTGGCTATTCTTAAAAATGGTCTTCTTATTTTTTTTTTTTTAAGTGAATTAAGTTTCGTTATGTCTAGTATGAACTTTTTTTTATATGTTGCGTTTCCCTTATCTGCCCATAAATTACTTAAGATTTAAGGAACACTGGCCATTTATGTCATTCATAAACTCTCTCTGGAAATTATGCATACATTAGATCTTCAAATAGTACTCCCCACCATTTGCCCTTATTATCTTTCTGGGACTCGGAAGAGATCTCATCATGACCATTATATCCTTCAACTACTTTCATGTTTTGCTTCTCCCTTATGCTACTTTCTGGTTAATTTCATCAAACTTTTTTTCTAGTTCACCTATTTCTAATCTATTTCGTTTTTATTTCAACAGTTCTCATATTTCCTTAGGTCTTGGTTTTCCAAATCTGCCTGGTCAATTTGCACTTATGATTATATGTTTTCTTTCTTAAAACATTTCATACCTAGTAATTTTATATTCTGTATCAGATAATTCTAATATCTAATGTCCTCAGGGTCCTAAATCTGTTGATTTTTACTTGTTTCTGATGACTCACACTCCTGGTGGCTTGTTTTCTGATAGGATTGCAGATCTTTGATTCTGAATGCCGATTTGGTTGATGTTAGTCAGGAAAATCCTAAGCTCTAAAGTGAAGATGCTTTCCTCCTGAAAGGATCTGCAGTTGCTTCTGCCAGAAGCCAAAGGGCATTATCTTCCTAGGGCCACTTTAGCTCCTCTTACAAGTAAATCCTCGTAGAATGCAGGCTCTTATACCTTGCCACTGACCCAAGGCTTAGTCTCTAACCACAGTGGTGATATTACAGGTGAAGTATTCCTTATCCAAAATGCTTGGGACCAGAAGTGTTTTGGATTTCAGACATTTTCAAATTTTGGAATATTCTGCAGAATATGTACTGGTTGAGCCTTCCTAATCCAAAACTCATGAGCATTTTCCCTTGAGCATCATGTCAGTGCTCAAAAAGGTTCTAATTTTGGAGTATTTTCAGTTTGGAATTTTCAGATTAGGGATATTCAACCTGTAGCATTTGCTCTTTTGGCAACCTACCTTTTGTGTTTGCTTACACATAAAGCTTTGGTTTTACTTTACCCTTTGATGCTTGGTTGATCTACTTGAAGTGAGAGACTTTGGAGATGTCTCAGTTCTTGTGACCTTAGAAGTATATTTAAAAATGTTTTATCCAGAATATAATGCTTTAGTGGAAAAGTATGTTATTCAGTCTACCATACTGCTAGGAACCTGAGCAGTACTAGTCTTAAACTAATCATCTTCTCCCAAAACATATTTTTCCTCCTTTGTTACACATTTTGCTAAATGGCACCATTCACTCTCACCCAAATCTGCAACCCAAAATTACAGGTACCAGTGACCCTTCTCTTTCCTCTACTATCTCATTTGTAACTAGCCAACAAGTCCTGAAATCTTAATGATCAAAAGGTGTTTCCATTTATGTTTCTGATCTTGGCACCTAGTAGTACAATCTTAATCTTGAAGGCCAAATCAAGATAAATGAGGCAGAATTAAAACCTAAATCCTGCATTCTTGTTAAATGAAAAAGCTTTATATGCAGGAAGCATAGAATACAGGAAAGTGGAGGAATTGAGTTTCATGTAGATCTCAAAAAGAACTGGCACTCTGGCTGTCAGAAACATAACCACATTTCGAGGAGGGGGTTTAATTTCAGTGAAACAAAATTATCTGTCATGATAAATTAATATTAATTTAAATTTTATTGGTTTTGTAGTTTTGTTTGAATTTGCTCTATAAATCTGTCACTGCTTTATAGTTAAGTAAGAGCTAGAAGCATAAGGAGTTTATACCTAGTTTATATTAAGGCTCCTTCATAATAAAAATGTTTATTACTAAGGATTTGTGGGAAGTTTTTTCCTGGTCCATAAATTACTGAGAGTTAGGAAACAATGGTCTTTATATACTTCACCACCCTTGACACATTTATCATTCTCTCCACAAACAAATGGAGAGAAATGGATCACAACTGCACATGCAAGCAATCATTTGCTAAACTCCAATTTCTCCCCAGTTCTCCAGCTGTTTGAATTATGTCACTAATTTTTGGAGGCAGCAGGGCTTGTTTCTTTCCTCCAACAGAGATGGTTTCTAATAGGTAAAATGACTGGAAACACTGCTCTGCTCAGCTCCTACCATTATAAGCCACTTCTACTAGAATTTGTAAAATAACACAAATGTACCTGGCAATAGTACAACAAATCAAATGTGTCCAACAAAGGATGGTCCTTGCCTTAAGGAAGTCCATTTCCTGGTCACATTTCCACAACCAGGAATTTTGGGAAATATGGCCTTGATTTTCTGAATGAATAAACTACCAATCATTTCTTTTAAACTTTTATATTTTTATTCTCTATAGACTGTAAACGTCCACATCTTCATTTTAAAAGTCCTGTGCCACAATTTTACCCTACAACTCCCGTCTGCCTGAAATGCGTAAAACCAAGCTGTAACCCAAACCTCTCAGGCACAGTTTCTCAGGATCTGTTGAGATGTGTAACCTAGACCACAGTCACTTACACTGGTTTAGAATAAACCTCTTTAGACATTTTGGCAGAATTTGGATTTTTCCATCATCAATATTTCCCCAAATTCAGTGTTTTTTGGTCCAAAAACTGATTAAAAATTACCTTGTGTTTTAAAAGTCCTATGCCAAGATAAAACTTTCTCCCTCCAACATACGTGCCCATGTGTCAACATCTATGTTTTTCTTCCCACAAGGTCCAACTCAGTCAGAACCAAAAGGGAGATCATAGCATATCTATGCAATCCCTGGCTGGACAGAGGGGGCACCCTAGGGCCTGGAGTTACACAGCTGACTGGCAGAGGTCAGTATCCAGTTCTACCCAGTGTGGCCACCTGATCCAACACTGTGACTCATTTTAAATCATAAGTAGTTTGAATAAAGACTTAAAATTAATGGGGTGGTCATTATTAATGTTTATTTTTAAACGTCAAATAATTTGACATTTTGCTAACGATGACTTGAGGATATCCACAGTGTATGAAACACCAACTCTTGCTTCAATAGAAGTCTAATGAAAGTTTCTCAAATTCTGAAACCTAATTCCAGGATTCTTATTTGGAACTTTTTGTTGTTTTTGTTTTTTTAAATCAGAGTACATTAACTCAGGAGAAAAATGAGATTATCTTTTGATTCAGAGAGAAACAGAACATTCTACTGATAGTTTAAAAATAACACAGTGACCGCAGGTAACTCTAATTCATCAATTCTCAAATTCAGATTCTGGGTCACGGCACAAGGTTACGCGTCTTTAACAAGCACAACTGATTATAATGCTGATGGTCTAGAGGAAACTTGATGGAAACACTGATCTAGTCAACATTTTTTGAAAGCAAACTTTAGTCCTATTTCTACCTAGTCAAGAAAATAAAAGAAAGAAGGAGAAAAGAGGATGAGTAAGAGAGAATCCAAAAGACACACTATCCAGACAGACTACTCAGACTAGACAGTTAGGCAGGCAGACATGGTGCTATCCGTCAAGCATGCAAGAATGGAGCTTTCATGGAATAACATTCCTAAACTCTGGCCTAATAAATTATGCTGAGAGCTGCTGCTAAGAATTTTTTAAACCAACTCAAAGTAGAGATGAAGCTATTCACCCAACCAACAGGTGAAATCAAGTCACAGACTAACACAGGGTTTGGCAGATTTCAGGCCCTCCAGAAATATCCATTTAATTAAGAAGCAACTCCAGCTCTAGCTAGAAATCTATTTAACCACAAAAGTGAAATCATAACTAATATGATCGTATCTTATTTCTCCCCTTTGTTTGTTTCCTCAGGGCATCTATAATGGCTGAATTGGAACCATAAGTATTATAACAACAACATTTGTTGGAAAGTTCATCCCGTATTTTAATAGTACATAAGTTGACAGATATGAATTGTTCTCAGAGACTTTTTCAAAAAAAAAAAAAAAAACCTGAACTTTGTAAAAATGACATCCATTATCCACCAAGTAATATTTGCAAGCAAAACCTTCTACTAGAAAGGATGGATGCAAAAATAAGAGAAGGAGAACAGGAGATACAATTATGTGAGGGGAAAAAAATCATAAGAAGTCGGAAATAAATGTAGCTAAAAATACAAATGGCTACTTTATAGTCCAGATATTGTAATATGTCATTTTTAACATAAAAGAAAACAAATCCCCCTACAGACTTCTTCAAATGGAAATTACAAGAGTTCCCGAGTACACTGGGAATGGGGCGAAGAATCTCCGTGTGCTCTCTGTATCGACAGCCAGTCCAGCTTCATTCACTCATTCATTTATCTTTTTTTATTTCAGGAGAACATTCAGCAGTGTTTTGTTTTATTTATTTTATTCAAAAGGAAATCCTCATGTGATACTAGCAGGGAAAATAACTTGTAAGTTAATGTCTGCTGTAAATCTGAGTACACAATTGTCCTTCACAGAAGATGGAGCAAATTTCTTTCACAGAAGATGGAGCGAAGTATTATGGAAAGTTCATTGACTTCTGAGTCTGAGAGAAATGGGCTCAAATCCTGAATACGTTCTTTATCTGTATGATCTTAAGACTCAACATTTAACATTCTGAGTCAGTTTCCTCCTCTATAAAACAAGGATCAAAATATCCACCTTCCAGACAGAGTTGGGATTAGGGGACAGAGTGTTTTAAAGCACTTTGCACCGTGCCTGGCACACACAGTGGTGATTTCATTGTTCTGCACACCTGCTGCAGTTCCTGTGGGCTTCAGAATTTTCTGGTTCAGGCAGGTCATATAAGGCAAATCCTCCCCTGGCTATTTTTCCCTAGACTACTTTGCACTCTGTTCCAGGCTGCCAAGAGCTCCTATATGAAAGCCCTCTTCAAATGACCTTCTAACACTGGGCTTGGGAAAGCCAACAGGCCCTTGGGAGCAAAGAGAACTTTGTCTAGCATTGAACTAGAACGAAAGAAGCCAAAGAATTCACCCCTAAAATTTTCACCCCTAGAGCAAGCTAATCGCAAACACTCTACCAACAGGTGGGAGACTGCAACGAGCAAATATGAGAGGTGGGATTGTAAATTTGCTTTACCACTCACACCAACCCAGCACTCACAACTGTTATGATGCATGGATCCTCCTGAAATCCAGACCAGACCAAGATATGCCAAGGAACAATACAGGGGCCATGGAGAAAGCAGCAGCCAGTTCCTCACAAATTTCCATGGCCCTTAGATAAGAGCTATGGACTCCAGACCAAGCGCGATGGCTCATGCCTATAATCCCAACACTTTGGGAAGCTGAGGTGGGCAGATCACTTGAGGCCAGGAGTTGGAGACCAGTCTGGCCAACATGGTGAAATCCTGTCTCTACTAAAAATACAAACAATTAGCCGGGTGTGGTGGCACATGCTTGTAATCCCAGCTACTCGGGAGGCTGAGGCAGGAGAATTGCTTGAACCTGGGAGGCGGAGGTTGCAGTGAGCCGAGATTGCGCCACTGCACTCCAGCCTGGGCGACAGAGTGAGACTCCATCTCAAAAAAAAAAAAAGAGCTACAGACTCCAAAGTCCATTTCCAAGGTAATCCTACCTGTAATTAAGAGAAGTGGGATATTTGTGGGGGACAAAAAAATTGACTGTGGAGCCAGACTGCCTGGGTTGAAAGCCTGGCTCCACACTCTCCAAGCTGTGTGACCTCGGACACATCATGCAGGATAGGCTTAAAGATACCACCTAACTCGTCGGGCAGCTATCAGAATTAAATAAGTTAATACATGCAAAAGTGCCTGAGCTGCCTATTATTACTGTGAAAATTATATCTACTTCCCATTAATGAGACAGAGGTGAAAAGAGTATATTCTTTTCTCAGAAAAGAATTCCTGTATCTCGAAGACGCTATGTCCAAACGGAATCATATTTTAGACACACTAAGAGGTCATTCTGGTTTGTTGAAAGCAGTAGCTCTATATTACAGTGGCACCAGAAGCATCTGGAAAACTTTTCCAAAAGGTACATGTCTGGGCAGCAGGTCTGCTTTGGAGCCCAAAATGTGCATTTTGACAAAGCAATGTCATTCAAATGCCCACATGGAGGTGAGAAACCCTGATTGAAACCAAGTCCCAACTCTACAAGACAGGCCTTTCCCCCGGAGGACAGGGATAGTTCAGGGGTGTTGAGCGGTACCACTGCCCACAAAAATGCCTCTGCAACCTGTATGCTGCTGCCTAAAATTCTTTTAGCAGGATTTTTTTTTTGTAGCACAAACCAGAAATACATTTTAAACTAGAAAAGGAACTAACATCGATTGAGCACCTACAACATGCCAGGCCCTTTACCCATCTGTCCTGTTTCTCAAGGTCACCCCACAGCATGGTTACTGTACAAAGAAGGAAACTGAGGAGTAGAGACGTTCCTAGAGCAGCCGAGACTCCATCCCAGGTGTGTCTGCCTCCTGCACTACCTTGCCTCCTAGTCTATGATCTGGGCTCAGGAATCCTGGACACAGTTCCAAATCAAGGACAGTGAAACTGACTAAAGAAGAAGCTTTACACACACCCCACCTCACCCCCAAGGTCCTCTCAGGTTGTACTGAACCAGGATCAGACCCGAAGTTTAAAGATGTAGGAAGGAGTTCTCCACTCTACCTTGCCACCTCCTCCAAGTGAGGATGTAGGGCAAATCTCAAACTCACTAGGTCTTAATGCTGTAGCTGTACAAGAGAAATGTATTAGCCTTAAATTGATATTTCCTTTTCTTTTTTTTTGAGACAGAGTCTCACTGTGTTGCCCAGGTTGGAGTGCAGTGGCACGAACACAGTTGATTGCAACCTCCACCTCCCGGGTTCAAGAAATTCTCCTGCTTCAGCCTCCTGAGTAGCTGGGATTACAGGTGCGTGTCACCACACCTGGCTAATTTTTTGTATTTTTAGTAGAGATGGGGTTTCATCATGTTAGCAAGGATGGTCTCGATCTCCTGACCTCATGATCTGCCTACCTCAGCCTCTCCAAGAGCTGGGATTACAGGCACAAGCCACCACGCCTGGTCGACTCTCTCTCTCTCTCTCTCTCTCTCTCTCTCTCTCTCTCTCTAATAGGAAACAGGAAGAAAAAAGAGAAGGGAAGAGATGAATTAATATAAAGTCAGATAAAAATGGAGAAAATAACCCAATCTACCTCAAAAGGGCTATTTTTCTATGAAGCTCAACAAGATCACAATATACACAGTAATATTAGCACTTACTGAACTTATTGGGTAAATCTGCCAAGACAACAACCCATAGAGATGGGTATTAACATTCCCATTTTTCAGATGAGAAAACTGAAATGGAAAAAGGTAAAAATAACTTATCCAAAGAACCACAGTTTGTGAATGGAAATTTAAACCCAGGATTATATCTAAACTTTTCAACTCTTAAACCTAGTATCCCATCTTGTAGATAAAATCACTACATAATCTGTCAAGTCTTATAAAGATCTTCCTGTTTCCTCACCAGGAAATTTTCATGAGCTATAAAGTGCCTCAAAGCTGCAGAAAAAGCAAAGGGAGATGAATAACCTATAAACTGCAGGCTCATCCCTGGAATAAATAAGAGAAGCTTGTAATCCTATTTTCAGCTTAATGAATAGAAAATAAATAGAAGCATCCAAAGAAAATGAAGGCAAGCAAGAAATAACATTAAGGAAGGAAGCGACAGGCTCAAGGGCAAAAAAAAAAAAGAAGAAAACACCACAAGATGCTGTTTTGTGAGTACTGGAGAAACAATGCTTTTGAGAAAACATCAAGGATGAAAAACAAGGCCACTGGAGGTGATTCAGACACCAGTAATGCAGTGATCCAGAGCCCCAGGCAAGCTGGCTGTAAGGAACGGGTGGGGGCTTCACAGGTGCTGCCGGCCTGGACAGGGAAGACAAGGGCCTGGGATCATCAGGCCTTGGAAAGGAAATGACGGATGCCCACAGCTTATGAAGTGATTAGTCAGAGTGCTTGAGGAACACCACATGCATTCCCATTTCCCTCCCTGCAAATGCTAGGACATGACCAGAGATTCCTTAACAGAGATGACTTTTTTAATGTTAGATAAACCAGACGCAGGGACATTTTCTCTCCAGAATACACTCTAGTCAGCAATTAGGATGACAGAGGAGACTTCAGGGAGCTGAAGACTCCCTAACCAGCAGTTAGGAGACCCAGGTTCAAGATACTCCACCAAACGCCCTAGGCTTGGCTACCTTGGGCAAATCCCTCAACGACTCAGCCCATCAGCATCCAAGGGAAGGGTGGGACACAATGACCTCTAAGAGGCTTTGTTTGGTGACTAACTCCCTTCCCAGGTTACCCTGGTCTCCCTCTCACACTCTTTCATCTCACACTGCAGTGAGCTCTCCAATATACTTCCAGCTCAAAGATACAGAGGAAGGAAGGAAGATACTAAGGATGACAAATGGGCTTAAACTTCAACATGCCTTACAAGAACTGAAAATCCAAAATATAAATCAAACTAATAAAGCCATTGAAAATGATATCTACCATTTACTGAACTATTACAATGTGCCAGACAGTGTCCTAAGCATCTTGCCTGCATTAGCTCACTTATTCCTTATGACAACCCTCTAAGGAAGGGGGTAGATAAGTAACTTGTCCAAGTGACACAGCTTGTAGTTAAGCTGAGGTGTGAATGTGGCCTCCCGAGCCTGACCTCTAATCATTATACTCACAGCATTAACTTTGAGGATAAGACTACCCCAACTAATTATGATATGATGCCTCTTTGCTTTAGAATGAAATTATACCAATTCAAACTGACAGCGTGTATTACAGAATGCTTCAGCTGTGATCCTTTTCCCAAGCAAAAAAAAAAAAAAAAGGTGATGAGTTTGGAATTGTGATTTGGTGAAACCATGACTTTCATAGACACTGCTCATTGATTCTGGAATCTCCAAGTCCAAGACCAAAGTCTGTCTCAAAAAGTATAGCATTCGGCCGGGCATGGTGGCCCATCCCTGTAATCCCAGAACTTTGGGAGGCCAAATAATTCGGTGAGCCCAGGAATTCGAGACCAGCCTGGGCAAGATAGCAAAACTCTTCTCTACACAAAATTTAAAAATAAGCCAGGTGGGGTAGCAGGCACCTGCAGTGCCAGCTATTCAGGAGGCTGAGGCAGCAAGACTGTTTGAGCTCAGGAATTGGAGGCAGCTATGGGCTAAAATTGCACCACTGCACTCCAGCCTGGGCGACAAAGCAAGACCCCACCCCTACAAAAAAATAAAACTAAAAAGTAAAGTACAACATTCCAGACAACCAGGGAGAATGAGGACCCCACCCAGCCAACTTCTTATTTACTCAGGAGAGTAGGTAAGGCCCAGAAATGTTGAAAGAGTGGCTCCAAGTCACACAGGTAATTAGAGAGAAAGCCAGAGCTAGAATGTAGGCCTCCCAAATTCCAGTTTAAAGTTCTTTCAATTCTTTAAAAACAAAACCCTTGTCTCCTATCCCACATTTTTGTCTTACCATTTATTATAGAAACTTTCAAACACATACAAAAGTAGAAAGAATGAATGAACCCCCATTCAGCCATCATCCAACTTCAATGATTATTAACTCAGGGCAAATCTTACTTTATTTCCCCATCTATCTACTCTCCCCACCTCTTCACCACCGGTTGTTTTGAAGTAAATTCCAGCCAACACACATCCTTTCATCCGCAAATGTTTCAGCATATATCTCTTAAAAAGATAAATTTTAAGAGACACTCTGAAGCATAACCACAATAGTATTAACACAACTATAAAAATTAACAATAATTTCTTAACATCAATTATCTAATCAATGTTCAAATTTCCCCAATTGCCTTTTTTGTTTTTTACAAATTGTTGAATCAAAATCTATCTATGTATAGCCAGTCTATACACAGTAACTGGTTAGGGTATTTCTTAAATTTCTTTTAATCTCTAGGTCTCCTATTCATCTCTCTGTCTCCCTTTTTTCCAACAATTTATTCATTGACAAATCAGATCAATTGTCCCATGGGGTTTCTCAGAGTCTGGATTTTGCTTTCTTTTTATCTCCCCATAATGCTCTTCATTGTACCCTGTGCATAAAGGAAGTGAACTTAGACTCACCCATATGTGTTCTTTCTTTCTCTGTCTCTCTACCCTCTACACACAGACACACATACATGTTCATCATAAAATAATATAAGAGAACAGGCCAGGCACAGTGGCTCAGGCCTGTAATCCTGGTACTTTGGGAAGCTGTGAGAGGAAGACTGCTTGAGCCCCAGAGTTTGAGACCAGCCTGGGCAACACACAGACCACGTCTCTATAAAAAAATAAACAATATTAGCCGGGCATGGTAGCACATACCTGCGGTCCCAGCTACTCCAGAGGCTGAGGTTGGGGGATGGCTTGCTAGAGCCCAGAAGGTTGAGGCTACCGTGAGCTCTGATCATGCCACTTCACTCCAGCTTGGGCAACAGAGTGAGACTGTTAAAATAAATAATAAATTTTATTTAATTGTTGATTCAATTCAACAAATACCTGCTGAGTATCAATAAGGGCAAGGTGTGTGGAATAACAAGGTGACTAAGATATGATCCTTATCTCTGGGAAGACACAATCCAACAAAGTTGATAAACTCTATAACGTTAATTCAAGGAAGACAAGTGAGAACTACTTAAGAGGACTCCAGAATAATTTCCAGGATGAGGTGTGACCTAGGCTAGACTTTGAAAAAGACAGTTTGGGCCCAGCTGGAGCAACATGCAATGTGACATAGAGGACAGCTTGGGTAATGCCAACAAGGCAGGGTTGATTCTGGCATATTTTAAACTGACAGCAGCATAGGTGAGTAAAAGATGTGGGGGAAAGGAGTATGGTAATGACAGACTGCTATATTTGCTGAGAGATCTGAGAATTGTCACACATTTTTGAATAGGGGAATAGCCCTGGATCTGTGTTCTAAAGCATTAGTGAGTGTATTAGAAGTAAGAATTCCAGTTTGGATTTCAATAATCCAACTGATGGGTCCCTGCACTAGGTCAATGGGAATGATCAAAGAGAGAGGGAAGTGACATGGTTTGTCAACTGAATACCTGGGGCCAGGAGGCAGGAGGAGTAAAAGAAAATAAAAGCTGATTTTCAGCTTTCAGAGAAAGAAGATTTTTCTTGAGAAAAAGAAAAATTATTTCTATAGTACCTCAAGAAAATATATACACCTTTTAGATCATAAACAAATGTCAGTCAAAAATTCTTGTCAACAGTGCTAATGGGCATCCTGGACATCTTGACTTTAAGATCCTAAGAAACACTGGACCAATTCACTTTCTTCAATATGGTCATAAATCTTATTTTGATTTTTCTGAGGCCGTCCATACTCTGGACATGTGAGTCTAAGGCAAATGTGTATTTTCTACATTAATTCTATTTTTTAGAAAATGAGAAAGAAAAAGAAATTCAAACCTACAAATTTTGAGATCACCTTTAAACTCTAAAAGCTCAAATAACATACTTCTATAGCTTTGTATTCAACCTACATGAAATATAAATGTTCTCTAATGTTCAAAAACAAGGAACATAGACGGAAGGAAATTAATTACAAAGAAAAGTCTATAAGCTCTATAAAGGCTGAGGTCCCTTAAACAAAATGCTTGGGACCAGAAGAGTTTCAAATTTTGTATTTGGAAACATTTGCATACACATAAGGAGATCTCTTGAAGATGGGGCCCAATTCTATACATGAAATTCATGTTTCATATACAACTTATACACATAGTCTAAAGGTAATTTTATACAATATTTTTAATAATTTTGTGCATGAAACAAAGTTTTGACTTTGACCGCAACCCGTCACATGAGGTCAGGTGTGAAATTTCCCCCTTGTGGCATCACACTGGCACCTAAAAAGTTTTGGATTTTGGAGCACTTCAGATTTTCACATTAGGGGTACTCACCTGTACACTGAGATAAAATGGAAGTAGTGTTCCATTACAATCTCTGACTCCACAACTGATTTTGAAAATATACACAAGGCAGGGCGCCTGCCTGTAATCCCAGCACTTTGGGAGAGGTCAAGGCATGCACAAGGTCAGGAGATCAAGACCTGGCTAACATGGCGAAACCCCATTTCTACTAAAAATACAAAACATTAGCTGGCCGTGGTGGCACGTGCCGTTAGTCCCAGGTCCTCGGGAGGCTGAGGCAGGAGAATCGCTTTAACCCAGGAGGCAGAGGTTGCAGTGAGCCAAGATCGCGCCACTGCACTATAACCTGATGACAGAGTGAGACTCCATCTCAAAAAAACAAGAAAAGAAAAGAAAATGTACACAAATAATGATCAGTAGTTTAGGACTGCAAATTTTCAAGACACTGACACAGGACACAAAAGAAGTCTCCTTTGATTTAGAGGAGAACCCTAGATACATATTTCCCTTTTATCTAACTAAGAGACCACAATAGTTTCCCTTTGTACCAGACAGCACAAACTCAATTAAGTTTTTAATAGATACTTTCTGTGATAAGTCCCTTTAAAAAAAAAAAAAATCTTATATAGATTGCCTGAAAAAGTGAAGTAATATCACTTCTCTTTAAATGTTAACCTTTAAATAACTAAAACAGCTAGTTTATCCTCTGGACTTAAACTCTACATCAAACTAGCTTTAATATACCAAGAGTAAATTCCAGATGTTCTAAGAACCAACAGAAGGTTATGACTTAAGAGGTTGATTCTTTTAATTTATAAATAGTGATCTTTTAAACCTGGCTGTTTTTTAGAAGACTAGACTAAATCCAGGTGTTAAGCACATATTAAAATTAACATAGAGCCTATCTTCAGAGTGGAATTCTGGATTTCATTTTCTTTTTTAGCTTTTATTTTACAAAGGACTTTAAGTTGGAATATTTTCCCTTTGGCCCCATTTGCAGAGAGATTCACCATCAGAGCAATAAACCATTTCCCAAAGCCAAGAACCTCTAACACTTCCCTCACAAAAATATCGATTATTTTGTATTTTATGTGACCATTTCAGATGTCTGCAAGACACCCATGTGAGAGAGACAGTTTGAATCCAAAGAACTCCAGTGCCATTTTTAGTGGTGTATTGTCGAGCAAGTCACTTAACTGTTTCCTCACTGCAAAGAGGGTCGTAAGAGTACCCATCTTTCAAGGATGCCACTAGGACTATCTTGGCTTCTCTGATTCTCCAACACAAACTGGGCATCCTACCATCCAATGTTATTCTCACACCAACTACCCAGAAGGAGTCAGAGGCCACAGGTGTAAGGGCTGAGTCCCACAAGACTGCCCTCACACAGGGGCCAGTCGTAAGTACTATATCCCTAGGTTACCGATATAACTGAGTACCCCGATATTTCTCAGAAATAGTTTATTTTTTCTCTCTCTCTCTTCTTTTCTCCTTCCTCTGTTTACTCACTTCCTACTTAGCTCTTTAGAAATGCAATTATAGCCTTTTACCTCATCTTTACCAGACACTCCCTACAGCAAGTTCATCTAACTATGTACCTAGAAATTCCAGAGCAGAACTATCACCCACCAGGAGGCTGCCTCAAGAGACTGACGTCAATTTATAGCCCAAGGTATGCCCGCTATGAAACTCTCTTCCACCTGGGGAGTTTTCAGCCACTTTTACAACACAGTTCAGTCCATGAAGGTACCAGCAGTCACCAGCTTGATTGCTCAGCAGATAGGACACTGAAGCAAGTACACGAACCGCCCCCACAACCTGCTCGCTTCCTCCCCTGCAAGCCATTCACGCCAGCATGGCAGGCCCCCTTTTAAAAGCACCCACTCTCTGCTCCGAAAGGGAAGCAGTACTCGTAAAACAGGAAGCCTGTACTTCTTCCACTAAGCTAGCTTTGGAATAAAAAGTCACTTTCAGCCAGGTATGGTGGCTCAAGCCTGTAATCCCAACACTTCGGGAGGTTGAGGTGGAAGATCACTTGAACCCAGGAATTCTAAACCAGCCTGGATCTATATTCTATGGGCAACAAAATGGATCTGGATCTATGGGCAACATAATGAGACCTCATCTCCATAAAAAAAAAATCAAAAAATTAGCCAGGCATAGTGGCATGTACCTGTAGTCCCAGCTACTCACAAGGTTGAGGTGGGAGGATCACTTGAGTCCCGAAGATGGAGGCTACAGTGAGCCAAGATTGCACCACGGCATTCCAGCTGGGGCAACAGAACACGACTATCTAAAAAAAAAAAAAAGCCAGGTGCGGTGGCTCAGTGGCTCACACCTATAACCCCAGCATTTTGGGAGGTCGAGGTGGGCAGATCATTTAAGGTCAAGAGTTTGAGACCAGCCTGACCAACATAGTGAAACCCTGTCTCTACTAAAAATACAAAAAATTAGCCAGGTATGGTGGCACATGCTTGTAATCTCAGCCATTTGGGAGGCTGAGGCAGGAGACAGAGGTTGCAGTGAGCCAGGATCACACCACTGCACTCCAGCCTGAGCAAAAAAAAACGGAACTGTTTTATACCAGACCTTGCTCTTGTTAACTGGGCTTTGCAAGTAGTGGACGACTGAACCTGCATTTTGGGGTTACACCCACACTTCTGTCTTGGCTACAAACTTGGAGGTTCCCACATAAGCTTTCCCAGGTTCAATAATTCACTAGATTGGCTTATAGAACCCCGGAAGACACTTATGTTTATTTGCACATACATAAAGGTTTAGCAAAAAGGATACAACTTATGAACAGCTAAATGGAAAGGATGCACCAGACAAGAGGCGGGAGCAGGTGCACAGTTTCCAAGCCCTCTTGAAGCATGCCACCCACCCAGCACCTCTGTGTGCTCACCAACCCAGAAGCTCGCCAAACCTTATTGTCTGCTATGGGGAGACTCCATTATGGAGGCATGATCAGTTAAATCGTGATCCCTCTCATCTCCCTGGAGATCTGGAATGGGGCAGAAAGTTCTAGCCCTCTAGACATTCTTTGGTCTTTGTGGTGACCAGGCTCAACCTGAAGATATTTACCCACAGCAACCCCCAAGAGTGAATGATTAGCACGTGAAAGACACTCTTACCACTCAGGAGACTCCAAGCATTTTAGGAGCTCTGTGACAGGAACCTGGGACAAAAATCAAATGCTTTTTTTTTTATTCTATCACAGACTGAATGTAAAGTGCAACGCACCATACAAGTGGTGCCTATGGGTATTTTCATTAATCTAAAACAGTACTGAGTAATGCAAGTGCCTCCTCAGCATTGTATGGAAGTCATACGGACTCAGTGAACCGCCAGCCCCCATCCCTAGGGCCATATTTCTTCAAAAATGGACAACCTCTCTGGTCTCAGTGACCAGCTGTGAGCTGGTCCTAGTATGAGGCTCAATGCTTAGGAAAAACACTGAGGAAAACTCTTTCCCTAGATGAGAACAAAGACACATGTCATTCTGGAAACTACTGGCAGCCATCTTGCCACAATGAGGACAGCTGCACTGAATCCAGCTAGCAGAAGTCCTCTAGAGTGAGAGGTTTCAGGTTCAGGTTCTCTGATATACCCATGGGCCCACTTTACCTTGCTTTCTGCACAAGTGCTAGGTGAGTGCCATCAGACCAAAACCTAACACATCTTTGAGCTGAAATATGAAATACTGATCTAAAATGCCACCTCGTCAGAGGATGAAGTGAAAAGGTGTGACGTGGCAGCAGTGTGTGTGCTCCCGCCAAACTGGGAAGGCGAATGTTTAGAAATATTGACAGCAATTTGACAGAGTAATTTTGTCTGTTGAAGTCAACAATTTTTTATTTATTATTATTATTTTTTGAGACAAAGTCTCACTCTGCCACCCACGCTGGAGTACAATGGCGATCCTCCTGCCTCAGCCTCCTGAGTAGCTGGAATTTCAGGTGCCCAGCGAAGTCAACAACTTAAAACAATGGGCTTATATTTGTCTTTTATGATTTTGTTTTCCTAGTAATTCATTTGTTTTCATACTAATTCATTTGTATTTTACAAAAGTATTGGTCTGCAATGGTATAGAAATTTTAAAAAGAAACAGTTCCATTCCTCAGACAGCTTGAGAACTGGACTAAAGATCTGCAGAGAAATAGAACCACGGCCCTGATCAAACCTAAGCCTAACTCTTAATCTCTCCTCTTTATTAAGGTAGCCAATAGATAACCTTGACTGCTTGAACCTGATTGAGGGAAATTTTCTGTGATTTACAATAGAAAGTTTGCCACCTGATACAGGAAATGAACTGCCAGACCAAAGAAAGGTATGGAAGAGGACAGAGAGAGGAGAGGCAAGGAAGAGGACTGAGAGGGAGGTAAAAGTACAGCACAGGCAAAGGTATAGAGAATTGCAAACATTACCTAAAACTACTCAAGGAGAGACTGAAGGGGGAAAAAATCCACTCAAAGAGGCACAATCAGATAAAGGTTTTTCACATCCCTGCAATTAAATGGCCACCTGGAAGGCTTTCCTTCCTTTAAACAATGAACCCTTGCAAACATTTCTTTGTTCCACCCATTTCAGCAACTGCCAATTTTGAGCCAGATGAATTATCCTCAAGCAAATGTCACACACAGTGGGTAGTGATTTCATTTTCCTAAATGGTTGTCAAAGCTTTGCATACTAAAGCTTCCAAAAAGGAGAACTGGAAAAATGACAATTTAGAGGTGGGGAAAGAAACATGAGTTATTTCAAAGCAGCAGCCTGTGATATGGTAAAATCATTCTTCTAAAATGCCTCCATCGAATATTTTCCAAACTGTAATCATTTCAACTGCTGGCTTTCACTGTATTTATGCTAAAATGGAGCTGATTTATTTTTATAGTATTTTACCAGAGTAAAGAGCCAAAAACGAATAGGAGGGAAAAAAAGGAAAGAAAATATTACCACAGGTTTTAAGAAGACAAGATCTAGAAACAGGAAGAGTTAGGAAAGAATGAAAAATGAACTTTGTGAAGAAAAATGTTGACTACTTTCATTTCTATTAATCTAAGAAAATCCTAAAACAGAATGAGGTTACTCTAAATTCAAAATCCACGTATAATACTTAGAGTGGGTAGACCACGACGGGGAATACCCCATCTAAATAATCAGTTCAAGGCCAGGGAACTCCCAAGTCTTACCAAGATGGCACAGTCTCTGCTAAGGGAGGTGTTAAAATGGGTAAAGTTATCCAAAGCTTTCCTAATTGGAGTCCAGGGACATTTTCCCCAGTGTCTGTCTGAGATTTAGAAACTATTTCTTTTTTTCTTTTATGATGATTTTAAAAATTAATATATAATAACATAGGCATATCCTAGGCCATCCAGAAAGCAACCTTATTATAGCTATGTAATCTCAATTCCCACATTTGCATTCATACTTCAGTGGCACCAAGATCACTTAAAATAAGAGCAACTTTCATTTCATGTTTCTCAAGCTATGGTGCCCCTAATCAACACTGGCTCAGGTTTCAGCAACTTGAGCCTAGTAAACTGTATCACATCCATTTGGAAGGAAGAACAAGTAAATGATGGTTACAAACAAAGAAGGGTGATATCCTCTGAGAAGCACACAACATCACTTCTATAATATTCTCAACAAAAACGCTTAACTTTTATTCAGTCATGAGGAGACAACCAAAAAATTCAAACTGAGGGGCATTCTAAAATACAAAATAGCTGTCCCATACTCTTCAGAAATGTCAAGGTTATGAAAGACAAAGAAAGAGTAAGACTAAGGAAACAACCAAATGCAATATCTAATCCTGGACTGGATCCTAGACCAGAAAAAGAACTTTAATGGGACCTTAACTGGCAAAATTTGTATAAGGTCGATAGATGATGGCATTCTACCAAAGTTAATTTCCTGATTTTGGTAACTGTACAATGATTATAAAAGATACTAATATTTAGGAAATCTGTGTGAAGAATACAGGGAATTCTTTGCACTATTTTTGCTACTTTTCCAAAAGCCTGATATTATTTCAAAATTAAAAAGTATAAAAAAGTTAAAGTAAGGGTCTGGATCAATAAAAAAGAGGCCTAAATAACTAGAATGTATTAATCTGTACAATGTCTGACAATGTCCAGTGACTCCAGTATCCAGTCCCCTTGGCAGGTCTGCAGTGACAGCCCTTAAGAAGATCTAACCCATTTGCCTTGTCAGTTTCTCCTTTGTCTTTCTGTGTAGGCTTGCCTTCAGAATTCCTGTCTGGACCCCCTCCCAGCTCTTGTTTTTACTCAGCATTCACCACCTGGCACTTAAGTTACATGAGTTTCTTGTGATTTGGGTTAACAAGAATCTGCTCCCCAGAGTTCAATCACTTTACCCATGTGCTGAGAAAATAACTGATTTCCAGATTATCATAGCTGAGAGCCAGCCCCTGGACTACCGTGGTAACTACTTGTCCAGCAGTCCCTGCCCAAGGACCATTCTGCAGCCCACAACACCTATAAATTGTTTCGTTCCACAGCTTCCTGCACAGGTAAACAGGCAGCTCTAACAATAATAGCAACAAAAATATAGTTTTCTGTAAAGCAGGAAAGGTGTAAGAAGCCAACTTTGAACCTTGTTGAATAAACAGAATTTTGGAAGACAAAATAGGGCCAAGAGCCAAACTTATGCCCAGCTCAGCAAAGGTCTAGTGAGTAACCATATCATAAGGCTCCATGTAGACCTACCTGTATCCACTGTGACCCAGAATGAGTCTTATAATTCAATACATCTATCCATGTCTTTACTTAAAACCCTTTAATAGGGCTGGGTGTGGTGGCTCACGCCTGTAATCCCAGCACATTGGGAGGCCAAGGCGTGATGGAATCGCCTGAGGTCAGAGTTCAAGACCAGCCTGGTCAACATGGTGAAACCCAGTTTCTACAAAGTAGCAAAAAAATTAGCTGGGTGTGGTGGCGGGCACCTGTAATCCCACCTAGCTGGGAGGCTAAGGCAGGAGAATCACTTGAACCCAGGAGGTGGAGGTTGTAGTGAGCCAAGATCGTAGAGAACCTGGGTGACAGAGCGAGACTCCATCCCCCCCCCAAAAAAAATCCTTTAAAGTTTTTAAAGTTTTCCATTACCTCTAAAACAAAGACCAAAATCCTGCTCACTGCCTGATGCCCGGCCCCCTGCCTGCTGCTCCAACACCTCATCCAGCATCCCCCGCCCCAGGCACACTCCAGTCCCGGAGCCAGCCTCGATCATCGCTTCAAGGGCTTAGTGCAAACTGTACCCTCGACTACACTGTCATCCCATCCCCATCCACAAGTCTGCTACACATACACTTCGGCCTACCTAACTTCCACTCATCAAGATCTATTCAGGTTTTGGCTTAAATATCACTTAAACTGGAAAGGCTTCTCTCACCAACCTTGGGGACTAAATTAGCACACTTTATGTTCTCATAGCACTCTATAATGTCTCTTCCTAGAACTTACCACCATTTCAAATGATTATTTGTAAAGGCTATTGGTCTCTCCAACTAGATTAAGAGCATCCAGAGGGCGGGGACTAAGGGTGGTTTTATAAGCTCTCATAACCCAATGCCTAGTACTTTGCACTTCACACAATGAGAGTGGACCCTGCCCACATCCTCAACTTGAAATGAAATCCATATGCTTGAAACAGTATGAACACAGTAACTATTAAGTAACACTCAAGTAAGAGCTACTAAAATTATGTAAAAATGGCTTCCCTCTGAATATGCCTGAAATTTACCACTGCTTTTTCATTCCACCTGATGAGAGGGAAAAAGTCAGCCAGGCAAAAGATGCCAAGCTGTCATTTTTTCAAGCATACTTTTTGACTGTCAAATCAGCTCATTTTAGGATATTGAAAAACTTCAAATTGCAAGGTAAAACATCAGGAAAGGAAATGCTTCTAAAATTAACACACTACACTTTTTTTACTCTGAAACAAATCTATACTCATCATCAGTACATTTTCACTTCCCTCTGCAGCCTCACTGTCACTTTCTCTTTCAAAATCCTGGTTATTACCTGAATATCAAGGATATTCAGACCCTTTCTCAAACACCAAAGATTCTGCTAATAACTTCCATGGGAATAAATGTCAACTATGGCTAAAATTTCATTTGCTTAAAAAACATGAAAAACTCGCTTTTATCTCAGCTATGAACTAATAAAAGCAAGCTAAATTACAGCTGTCCTAAGTAGTCCCTGTTCACAGAAGGATTACCATTTAAAATCATAAGTTAGTTAACAGATAAAAGTGGGGGACTGAATACCCAAACTGATATTTTCAGGGCGTGTTACATTGTAACAGCAGCTAAATTCTCCTGGACCCAGGCAATATTCTCAGGCAAAGGATGAAGGAACCAAATACTGAGATCTCTTCAGAGATAACGAGACAGATTCCTATCGGCCAAGGGAGAAACTTGAGAATTCGAGAGTGTGTTGGTTCCTAGGTAGAAAACTATACTTCAGAGAAGTACCTGGCTGTAAAAAATGTCTCCACAGAAATGGCTACATTCTAGGTGCGCATAACAACATTTCGGTCCACAGCAGGTTGCATATACAACGGCGGTCCCATTAGATTATACTACTATATTTCTACCATACCTTTTGTATGTTTAGATATTTTTAGATATACAAATACTTACCATTGTGTTACAATTGCCTATAGAATTCAATAGAGTAACATGCTGTACAGGTGCATGTACCTAGGAGCAATAGGCTATACCAGATAGCCTAGGTGTGTAAGCCTAGGCTACACCACCTAGGCTGTGTAAGTACACTCTACAATGTTCACACAACTATGAAATTGCCTAACATGTTTCTCAGAAGGTATCCCCATCATTAAGCAATGCATAAGTGTGTAAGTATTATATGCCACAATACCTAGAAGCTACATGCAAACTCCACTGGGTAATTCAAAGACGGACAAGAACATGATTGCTTTAAAAACATGAAAAACTGGCTTCTATCTCAGCTATGAACAAAAGCAAGATAAATCACAGCTATCCTAAGTAGTCCCTGTTCATAGAAGGATTCTCACTTAAAATCATGTTAGTTAACGGATAACAATGGACTGAAACACCCAAGCTGATCATTTTTTCAGGGTATGTTAAACTGGAATAGCAGACACATTCTCCTGGGCCCAGGCAATATATCAGCCAGAGGACAAAGGAACCAACTACTGAGATTTCTTAAGAGATAACTAGACAGACTCCTATTGGCCCCTCAATCATGGGATCAATATAATACATATGAGCATGCACACATATATATCTGATAGTGTGGTTCCTAACCTTTTTTAAATCAGAGAATCTCAAGAAAGCTATGAATCTGCTCCCCAGAAAAAAATAATGTTTATGCAAGAGAGGCTCTCTTAACTGATCTCTGCTTAAACACCCTGCCAAATTAACCAGCACATCCTACATCAGTACATGACTCATGTGTGAGCACACCAGCAGCTCACAACTAGTAGGAGACTCTACTTGGGCACAGGACTACTCAATGTGTGGTCTACGTGGGTGCTAGTCTGCCAACTGTTTGTTACCAGTTGCCCTTGAGGTAAGTACAGAAATGGTGAGTAGGCATTTAGAAACATATAGAACCATTAGACATGGTTGCATCATCTAAGTAGCTGACTTGCTTCACTGACCAACCCGAGTGTTGCTGGTCTTGTAAGGTACACGTGGCACCAGCTGCCTACTAGTCAAGATCTGAAGAACTATGTGACCACAAGTGACAGTTTAAGGTTAGTCAGTTAATTGTAGTACAGTATGAAAATCAGGAGTCCATTTCTTACACTAAAAGTTCATTTAAATGTAACCATGAATTTACAGGATATATTGTTGGAACTCGCTACTGAAGAAGGACTGAAAATGAATTTTAGACACGATAGCAGCACTTATATCACTTTGGAGTAAAATTTAAAAATGAATATCCTGAGCTTTCCAGAATTGCTTTAAAATGTCTTTTTTCATCCATTCTTATTTACATCCTCTATAAGATCAGTTCCTCTACCATGAGTATTATTTAAGCAAAACCAGAAATAGTTTGGATAGACATTACTTTAGCCCCAAGATAAGCTTGGCACCAACCCACATAGTTAGATAGGTTAACAAGCAGGATGTGAAATTATCTGTGACATTAAAACTCCTAAATACTGACATACATGAAGTTTGGTCAAAGTATATACAGAGGAATTTAATATGAAGAATCATTATTTCACTCATAACTTTTTGAGTAGTTATAAATGGAATAAAAATTAACAAGAGTTAATAGTGATTATAAATAGCCAAGACATGTACACTTTCAAAGAACATGTACACATTTAGAAATTTTTCCCTGTATTCTGTTTTTTCCAAGTACATCTATTAAAATGTAACTTTATTTCTGTTGTTTTTAACAATAAATTTAAAAATTAAGGCTTGTATTTTGTTCTTTTTTTTTTTTTTTAAGTAAAAGTACAGGTCCACAACAGATTGGAAATAAAAAAGACTAGACTTTAACCATATATAGATTAAAAAGTAGTGAGCTGCTCCACCAGTCAAGTTCTATCATTCCCTACAGTCAGATATGTTTATTCCTACTTACGCCAGTTGTTCTTACAATTTAATTATATAAACACATAATAAACTGTATATAAATACACAATATTTTTATTCAGAGAAATTAATGTTTCAGTTAAAATGAAGTTGAATGTTTGAATGATTTGGAATCATTCAATAATAGTGAAACACTAAAATAAATGCCACGATATTAGATGTGAGGAAGAAAACAGCAAAAGACTGGAAGGCAAATCACAAAAATCTAGGATTCTGCACTCAAGGTATTCACAGATATTTTAAAGTTCTTACTGAACTGAAAACTGTGTAGACCGTGCACCACAGGTGAAGTTTATGTGCAAAACCAACACAGAAGCCACTTATCAGGACTTGGCCCCATATCAGAAATTAGCAAATATGTGTGAAATAAAAATGTTTAAGCCACGAATGTTAACATTTCTCACATTTCTCCATCTTAAATAACTAACTAGCTGCTGGTCATGATATTCCTAGACGAGAGAGCTTACTCTCTAAACACAAAATTCTGTACATAATATTTAAGAGATTCTGGTCCCCCTGGTTCTATTACTGAAATAAAACCAGATGGTAATAAAACATGGACAAAATAAAAACGCAAAGACACACCAATCACAGAAAGTATAAAGAGTCCAAAAAGAGATTCTAACCAAATAAAGAAAATGAAACCATTTATAAAATTGCAAGCTTATTGTCTCTTTCCTAGCAACATTGTATCTACACGCAATTCCCACAGAGAATGTATTTTTGAGCAGTTTACACCATTAACCAAATTAAAGCAGAGCCCTCAGGGAACAAAGTGGGTTACACCAGACTTCCCGCTTCTTTCCCCCCCCCCCACCCTTCTTGGCCCCCGGCCCTGCAGAGCCCAAAGGACAAAAAACAAAAGCAGAATCAAAAGCAATATATAAAAAGTCCCTTATGAGACACTGCAAAACATTTTCTCTTACTATCACTATAAAAAAAATGTCAGTAATTCTGGGCCATAAACCAAAGTAATCCAAAACCATGGGTTTCGTTCGATTCTGAAGTCCAACATTTTGTAGCTTATCTACACTAGTCCATAGTTTAAGGTCAAAGTTTTAATTTAGTGTTAAGAAAAAGAACCAAAACAAATGAAAAGCATAATTGTGCGATGAAGGAAAATAACATGAGACGGTTCATTTCATAAAGCATTTGCAGTTGACAAAAACTAAAATTATAAGAAAAAAAATTAAAGATCTTATTAACACCTAGATTGAAATAATCTGAACACAAACTCATTTTGAAAACAGCCAGAGCATGGCTTACACCTCTACTTCACAGCATTAGGACTTCGCTGAATTAATGCAAAATTTCACTATCAACTATATTACACAATGCAATAGAATAGAAATAGTGTACCGAAAAAAAAAGCATGAAAATGAGCAATGTCTAAATAGGCCATGGGGGAACTGGGCTGATGTTCTGGGTCCTGCTCTTTGGGTCTGCCTCTGCTAATAATTAACACCATGAAAAGTGGTTGGCTGCCTTCATTTTGGGGTTCCTATCTGTGAATTCAGAGGGTCAGTTTAAGTACACACCACAGACGCTATCCGCTCTAAGACTCTCCTGCCCTAGAACTAAAATGTACAGTTGGTACAGAATTGAAGCTTTTCTGGGCAGTGAAAGACAGGAGGTAAACAAGATCTACCACTGTAAAGAGATTTGGACACTCACTGACTCAGCTGATAGTTATTCCGGTAATAAAACAAAGGGGAAAATTGGGAGCTATGCCACTCTGAAAGCAGCATCAAGAACTACCAAGCTTGATGGTAGTTCATTCTTCATTGTAAAATGCAAACTGTAACATAAAAAAAAAATCTGGCTTTAAAATAGGTTTTGTTCTTAATTTTGTAATTAACAAAAATATTTATTTTAAAAATCAGGAGGAATGAAATATATTGAAACAAATTAACAGTGGTTATTTAAAGGTTACCTTATCTTCGTTCACACAATATTACATTCTTTGTTTTATGAAGAGATGATAATGCAGCGATGAACACACACCTGGTCTGGGTGCAAGTCCCACCTACTAGCTGCAAAGCCTGGCAAGTTTCAGTTTCCTTGTCTGTAAAATGAGGATAATATGGTTGAATAACGTGGTCTCAAGAGTGGTTGTTGGGAGTTAATATGAGTTAATACAGGGTAAATATTCCTTAATCCCAAATGCTTGGGACCACCAGAAGTGTTTCAAGTTTTAGATTTTTTTGTATTTGAGAATATTTGCATTATAACCAGTTAAGCATCTATAATCCAAAAATCTGAAATCTGAAATGTTCCAGTGAGCATTTCCTTTGAACATCATGTCAGCGCTCAAGAAGTTTCAGATTTTGGAGCACTTTGGATTTCAGATTTTCAGATTACAGATGCTCAACCTATATATATGAAGCACTAAATACAGGGTCCCACATGCAAAAGAACCTACATAAGTGTTTACTAATATTTTATGCTGAAGACCTTCATGTTTAACTACAAATAGATGTTCACTAATATGCCAAATGCAAACCATATAAATATCAAGACTCCAGAAAACCTCACCCACATGTATCAGTATTAAACAAAACATCAAGACAATTCCAAGAGAGAAACACACACACACACACACACACACACACACACACACACACACACACACACACAGTACGGTAATTTTTTATTCTTCCAGATGCCAATCCTTTGTCAATCTATCCTACTACTAAAGATCTTTAAAATCTCTACACACATTTACAGGATAAACCTCAAACCCACACAGACTACAACGAGTCTCTGGTATCCTGTACTTCAAAGGACTTATCACAGTATGTAATTCTCTATTTGAGTGACTCTTGCTTGATTAATATCTTTCTCACCCACTAGAACAAAAGCCAGGAGATAAGGTGTGTGCTTCACCCTCCACTGTATTGCTACCGTCTATCACAGTGCATGGCCCGGGGCAGGCGCTCAGTAAATATCTGTTGGATGAATGAACCCCATCTTTCATCAAGGCTCACATCACCATCTACTATGGATGACCCTTCAGGGTTTGTAGACACTCTCATATAAATTTTCTCATAACCTCACCGTAAGCTTTTGGGGAGGGCAGATGAGAAAACCAAGGCCCAAAAGTTCACCGAATCACCCAAGACCACATTCTTAATAAGTGGCAAAGATGCAAGTGTGTTAACTCCTAGTCTGAGGTTCCTTCCAGAACATTCTGCTGCCTGGGTTAAATCCAATACAAATACTTGGGCTGTAACCTTGCCTTGTACTTTGCTGCCTCTACAGTTTTTACTCTTCCCTTCCAGCCACCCAAAACTGTCTCCTACCTCTTTCCCACTTTTCATTCATTAAGTAAACATTTATTAATGACTGCGATTGATGGGCAAACTCTCCTTCTTCCTTCAGGGTCCACCAATGTGTTGTACGTGTCACATCTATTGCACAGACACCCATTTACTCACACAACAAAAAATCTTCTATTGTACAGACATGTATTTGTTCTTTCAATACAATGATGAACACTTGCTAAGTGTCATACAGTGTGAGGTTCCACTGTGGAGAACTGTGTTCTAATGTTCTGAGAAACTACTGAAGTTTCTCGAAGAGAATAACAATGTAAATTACCTGTTTTAAAACACAGTACAACTGCTGCCATTCACACAGCCTGAGCTATCCCAGGTACCTCAATTGAGAAATAAAGCAAACACTAATACCCACCAAAACAACATAGATCACATCAACATATATATCAATTTAAAAATATGTACAAATTCAATTCATCTACCATCATGTAAAAAATAGATTCACACAACATCCATAGACAAAGTATGCCCAGGTCTACTCTACTAAAATAGCTTTTATCTATCAGGTCTGTTAAATAGTTAACAGCCCTTTTCAACCCTGTCAGCTCAAAAGAACACACATTAAAATCGAAACAACAGATCTGGGAATCTCATGCTTCTAGATTACCAGCCCAGAACCACAACTCTAAATATAACAGCAATAAACCTGCAATAATCCTCATGAAATATAGTATCGATTAAATGTTGGTGCAAGAAATGTAATGCAGAATTACTGCCGTATTAACACTCCCTGAAGATAAATCACTAAAGACTTTAAGCAAGAGAAAATCGATTTTGTGACTATTTAACACAACTGGCTTTATTTAAAAATTCCCAAAACAGACACACACTGGCATAAAGAAAGAACTACAAAGGGTTAATAACACTAGATTATATACTAATTCAAAAGTAAGGAAGACAGCTGCCTGGGAATCTTCCTTATTTTGGAAATGATAATATTTTAAAACCTCAGGGGAAAGCAAACAAAATGGTACTTGATAATAGGCTAACTCATTAGAAAATTTAATAGAAACAATATCCAACTAATCCTCCTCTTTCTTTCATATGTAAATTTCAATGCTGAATTTAAGAGACCAATATCAGATAAGACAAAAAGGGAAAGTACATGAAAAAAAAAAACAGCTCTCAGAATGGACAGAGACCTGCGAAGTCATTTGTCTCTGCGGGCAAAGGTTTGGGTTGGTGAAGAACATCCATCGGTATAAGGCAGTATGCCTGACCCCTTCCTCACTGTCTCTTACAGGGACACAGATGCTTTTAAACACCATGGTCCTATGGATCCTGAATGAATCTAAGTAAACCTGCATGAAGGTGGGGTTATGTGTGCTTGATTCAGGGTCCGTAAGAGTAAATGAGGCTGGACACAGTGGCTCACGTCAGTAATCCCAGCCTCATGGGAGGGGGAGGTGGGAGGACGACTTGAGGCTAGAAGTTCAAGATCAACCTGGAAAACTTAGCTAGACCCTGTTTATAAAAAAAAAAAAAAAAAAATTACCCAGTCATAGTGGTGGTACATGCATGTAGTCTCAGCTACTTGGGGGAGGTGGGAGTGAGGCCAGAGGATCACTTGAGCCCAGGAGGTGGAGGCTGCAGCGAGCTATAATCGCACCACTGCACTCCAGCCTGGGTGACAGAGTAAGACCGTCTCTAAAACAAAAACAGAAATTACTAAACAGTAAATTTGCCCACATGTTTTCTTATGTCTTCCAGTGGACCAGAAAGACCTCCCACCTTCAAGGACTCCTAATCGCTTCACCTTGATTGTCTACAAGGGAGTGATTTACAAATGCTACACCATGACCACCTTAAAGAGGCCTCATTAGGAAAAGCTTCTCTTGTATTAAATACAAAGCTCTTTTCATTGTATAGTTTAATTCCACTTCCTTCCTTTTTTCCCCCTCTGTGAACTCAGTGGAAAAGAATGAACCTCTCAAAGAAGTCCCTTTCATCTCAAAAAAAAAATAATCACATTTGGTCAGATGACTTCTATGAATTAATAGAACAGGTGCTCTCTTCAAAAGAACAAGGACATCAGCGATCAAATTTAATCCCATCACAGTTACATTTAAAAAATCTTTTTAAGAGCTAACATGCCCTTGTAGAAACTAAGCATTTAATATCTCCTTTGATTATGAAATTGCACAGGTCTTCCTGAAAGCTTAAGTTCACACCTTCACCCACACTTAATTCCAGCAGGCATAGAGTTTTTCCTAAAGTGTTTCACCAAGCCATTGTGAGGTGCTGGGGGAAGTTGACAAGGCAACGTTACATCTCAAGGGCCCTTTTGTTTCACTCTACTCTTTCGGTTGCCCTTTTGGGTCTTCTGCTCCCTTACCTTGGATAAAGAGAGAAGATGAAACTCGAGTGTGTTAATTATACTCTGCTTGTAACTCTTGATTTTAAGATACATGAAAGAGGAAATTGAAATGTGGTTAAAATTGTTTTTGGATGTAAATTATCCCAAGAGTTAATTATGCATAATTTCTTCATTTTCTTTATTCATGCAAGTGAATCCCAGATAAACATCCTTTTAGGTCAAATATTTCTTCCCTTATGACTTCATGACTAATCCTATGCAAGCCTAACATGCTGTTACTCACCCACCCTCCACCGCCCAAGAACTCAGTATTAATATACTATCCTGTTAGGAGAACAGGAGCTAAAATTTGTTTGAAAGGGACTAACATAACATACTTTGGCATGAAGTCATCTTTACTGTGCAGAGTTAAGGTTAAATAAACTTGTAACAGAAAAAGGAGGCCTGAGAAATACCAAACTTCCCTTCTATGAAGGTTATATAAAGATCTTTCCATCTCTAGCATCCTAGTGACTCTGCATGTCCAGGATGAACATGGGAGAGACAGTTGTAAAATCAAGGGCTGTCTATATTTAGTCTCAATCTCTCTCCTCCCATTGAGCTCACTTCAATCAGGCTTTCATTCCTACCATTCTATCAAAACTGCCTGTCAAGATCACCAATGACCTCCATGTTGCCAAAGCCAACAGTCAATTTCAACCTTCATTCTACTGAATGATTACTCTAACTGGAAACATTCAGTACCTGCCTTCTTGGTGATCTCTCCAAGGTAATCTTGGTTAATCTCACGGCCTCAAATACCTTCTACATATTCATGATTTACAAATCACATCTCTGGTATTGGTGGTATAGTGGTGAGTACAGCTGCCTTTCAAATGACATTTCCAGCTGAAATTTCTTTGAACTCTGGATTCCAGAATCTCTCATATATCCAACTGCCTATTCAATATCATCACATGAATATCTATATTAATCTGTTTTCACGCTGCTATAAAGAACTGTCTGAGACTGGACAATTTATAAAGGAAAGAGGTTTAATTGACTCACAGATAAGCATGGTTGGGAGGCCTCAGGAAACTCACAATGATGGCAGAAGGTCAAGGGGAAACAGGCTCCTTCCTCACAAGGCAGCAGAAAGAAGTGCCAAGCCAATGGAAAACAGCCCCTTATAAAACCATCAGATATTGTGAGAACTCACTCATTACCATGAGAACAGCATGGAGGAATCATCCCCCATGATTCAATTACCTCTACTAAGTCTCTCCCCTGACATGTGGGGATTACAATTCAAGATGAGATTTGGGGTGGGGGACACAAAGCCTAGCCATATCAGTGTCTAAGAGGAATCATTAACTTAAGTCCTAAATCAAACTGCTAATGTTTCCTCCAAACTGGATTCTCCCAAGACCTTGCCCATCTCAGTAAATGGCAACTCCATTCTTCCCAGTTGCCCAGGAGAGCCACCCTTGTCTATGCTTGTATTCTCTCTCTCTCTCTCTCTCAGTCCATATCTAATTTATAAGGAAATCCTATCAGCTCCACCTTATATCTAGAACCTGTCCACACCACCACCCTCTCTAGCAACCTGGCCCAGCAATCATCATGTCTCGCCTAGCTTTTTACAATGGCTCTGCTTCCTTCTTTCATTCTATTCTCCACAAAACAGTGATCCATTATAAACCTAAGTTGGATCGTATTATCCCTCTGCTCAAAACCCACTGATGGCTTCCCACCTGTTCTAGGTCGAACTGTGTCCCTCAAAAATTCACCCACTACACTCTTAACCCCAGTATCACAGAATATGACCATATTCAGAAATAATGTCATTGCAGATGTAGTTAGTTAAGATGAGGTCATTTAGGTGGACCCCAATTGCAGTATGAATGATGTCCTTATAAAAAGAGAAAATTTGGACATAGAGACACATACATAGGGAGAACACCATGTAAAGATGAAGGCAGGGATCTATAAGCCAAGGAATGCCACATATGGCCAGAAAACCACCAAGTGCTAGGAAAGACGGATGGAACAGATTCTCTCTCTCTCATGATCTTCAGAAGGAACCAACTCTACCAATAACCTGAGACAGGATTCCAGCCCCCAGAACTGTAAAACAATAATTTCTGTTGTTTAAGCCAGTTGTCCCCAACCTTTTTGGCACTAAGAACCGGTTTCATGGAAGACAATTTTTCTATAGATTTGGGGGAGTTGCCAGCGGCGGGGGGAGGATTTCATAAAGATTCAAGTGCATTATACTTATTGTGCGCTTTATTTCTACTATTATTACATTGTAATATATAATGAAATAATTATACAATTCACCATAATGTAGAATCAGTGGCAGCCCTGAGCTTGTTTTCCTGCAACTAGACGGTCCCATCTGGGGGTGATGGAGACAGTGACACATCATCAGGCATTAGATTCTCATAAGGCGTGTACAACCTAGATCCCTCACATGTGCAATTCACAATAGGGTTTGTGCTCCTTTGAGAATCTAAAGCCACCACTGATCTGACAGGGAGCAGAGCTCAGGCAGTAATGAGAGCAGCTGTAAATAGAGAAGAAGCTTCATTCGCTAGCCCGCCACTCACCTCCTGCTGTGTGGCCCAGTTCCTAACAGGCCACAGACCAGTATCCCTGGCTGAGGGTTGGGGACCCCTGGGGTTTAAGCCATCCAATTTACAGTAGTTTGGTACACCAGCCCTAGCAAACTAATATACCCCCCTCATAAAGGATAAAAGGCAATGGCCAAAAGACCCTACATGCTCAAACCCTAGCTCACACACTGGCCCCCTTATTGTTCCTCCAACAGGCCAGGCTCACGTCTAGCCTTTGCTCTAGCTCTTCCCTGGGCTTAGACAACTCTGCCCCAGAGCCCTTAATTCCTTTAGATCTCTGTTTAAATCGCTCCTTAAGGCCTTTTCCTCCCTCCAACACTGTCTGTCCCCCTCATCCACTTTATTTTTCTCCATTATGTGTCACCACCAGGTACTTTAAGTACTTACTGTGGCAGACTGGGAGATGCACTGCGAGATCCCCCAATCAAGAAAGAACTTGCTGAGCAGCCGCAGGTAAACAGCATCAGGGGGAGCCCGGCGGCCCCGGCCCCCCCCCCCCCCCCGGGGGCCCCCCCCCGGAGCCCCCCCCCCCCGGGGGCCCCCCCCAGGAGTCAGCTCCTTGGAGTCAGCCTTGGCCACAGAGCACAGCCTCACCTCCCTGAGGTCACACTCTTCCCAAAAGGGGAGTCCACACCTCAGTGTGGGACCCTCTGAGAAGAGACACTCACTGCAGAACTCTCTGGAGGGTTGGCAGAGATCTGTCAAACCTGCATCACAGCTCAGCTTCTTCCTCTGCGCAATCCTGCTTCCACCTCCTGTTCACAGGATTTGATCCCAAATAAACATCCTCCTTCCTAAACTCAATTTCAGTGTCTGCCTTTGGAGAATCTAACCTGAGACATTTACCTGTCTCCCTGCACTACAGTGTAATCTTACTGAGGCAGGGACTTTGTTTCATTGTATCCCCCAAAGCCTGAAACGGCAACTTGTAGGAAAGGAGAAATGATTGAATGGAAATACACGGATGGAGGAAGCAGAGAGGAATGAAGAAAGGGCAATGAGTATCTGGACAGATGACTGGCCCCTGGATACAACAAAAGCATCTTAATATGGTTATTATGTATAACAAAGCAAATGGAATACACAGCATTACAATGAAACTGTGTGAGATTTCTGGTGTGCACACTGCTGTTGATTTTACAGAATTTTAAATATAATGTGTACTAAGTTCCTAAAGCTCACTTCTTCTCTTGATGCCTATGACCTTTTTCCCTAAGATTTCAAGTTTCACAATCACAAGATCTACTACCAAGAGGGTTTCAGGACCCTAACCTTTAAGATAGGGAATATACTGTACAATAACCGTTCAATCGCTGTGTGACACCTTTATGTTAATTCTTCACTCCCATTTCAAAGAAACTCTGCTCTGCATGTTATCATTACAAATAGTTTATTATAGCTTTTCTTCTTTATTGACTGTGTCAAATAGTATTTTTTTCATTCAAAACAGTATTTTTTTTTCTTTCTCAGAGAATTGTCCTTCACTTTATTGTAACACTTTAATTGCATTTGGCTCTGGAAAGTGATTTAAAATAGATTTTCCATGAACTATAGACCCAAATTAAGCTGATTTCTACCTGGTCACGTATCTCATGCCAATTCAATCAGAATGTGTTAAGTCTGACTATAAAGTAATAAAGCTGAGGAGTGTTGTGTGTGTTTGCTTTAGAATCACTTTCATTTCTTTACATAGCATTGCATGATGAAATTTCAAGTGAAAAATGTAAAGTCATGTTTAATACCAAAAACATCCCCAACAAAAACAACAAATCACCCCCCACACTAGAGCTACTATACTGGTCTGTAACTACTCTACCACACTCTGAGGCAAATTGATTCACAACAGTGTCTGTATGTTTATAGCACAAGAATGTCTTACATAGATGTACCCAAAATATTTTATAACCATAAATATGAATAACAGAGTCTTTCTAGTCAGACCTATCTAATTTCATCAGCCTTCTGAAATTACATCTTTCACTAAAGCAGCCTCAAGGTACAAATGCAATAAGATAACATTAATTAAAACACATAAAACCATCCAGGAATAGCAAATAGTATATACTATGTTTTTTCAAAAAGCAGAAATTGAACTAAAAATAGTAATCACTATTTTGCCAGCTTAAAAAGCTGGGTCTTACCTAGTGCCTGAAGTTACAATTCTATTACTACACAAGGTAGGATGATAATTAGTATGTTATTCACTTGTCTGGTATGCACCTAGCTTTGCAGGGTTGTGTATGTATGCTCACTTTGCAGGTAAGACCTTCAGTTCTCGGCTACTTGTTTGCCATTATGCAGATTCCAAGAAGTTCCAAAATACAACGTGTCAATGCTTATACTATGCCAACAACTGCATCACTCAAAAAAAAAAAAAAAAAAAATGAAGTCTATGCAATCCTATGGAAACACTCAGTATTATCACTGTTGAAGTTCAGATCTCTACTTTATTTGGAAACAAATTACCACTGACTATAAATAAAGCACCACATTACTGATACCCTTGACTTACACTGCAACAAATCCATCATAAATTGGAAATATTATGAGTAAAAATGCATTTAACACAGCACTATTATTATACTATAACTGCTTTTGCACTATTGGATCTTCACAGCAACCCTACCAGCTGGGAATTAATCGAGAAAAGTTGTATGCTCAATGCCATACAACTAGGATATGAGGAAGCCAGAGCTGATACCTAAACTGGTCAGACTCCAAATTCATGCATTTGACTGTAGTATATGTTCCTTTGAAATGCAAACAAATATTTAAGGTGCATAGCAACAAAGAACCTAATTTTATCACTAAAATTCCTAGTCTCTCCCTCCAGACACATAGAAATCATCAATGTGAGAATGGTATTTTGTATTTGTCTTTTCATTTAAGATTATTTCAAGTATTAGCATCCAACTAACCCCAGCACAGAAATAAAATCAGGTCAGAGACGAGTTTCTCTAAGAATTGTTTTCCTAATGAAGTGAAGACACAATGATACAAAGTAAGATATCAGATAGAAAAGGGCAGCAGTCCTTAACTTGCCAAATATTAAAATGTAACACCTATCAAAATGATGGGAGTTCAGGTAATTTTTTTAAAATTAGCTTTTTATACTTTGTTATTTATTGTTGTGTTTCCTGCTGAAAACCATGCCATTTTTATAACATGAAAAAAGATAAGAGTCTTTTAAATTTGAGAAAAACAAACAACATTAATAATACACAGTTGGACCAATAGACTAATATTATATATACAAACATCAGTTCAGAGCTTATCTACAAAAGTCATACACAGATAGGATATAACTGAATTTAATGACCATGTGCTATGAATTCAGAAGGCTTGGTTAATAGGATATAACTGAATTTAATGACCATGTGCTATGAATTCAGAAGGCTTGGTTATATTTACCAAAACATCAAGTACTATTTATGTTACCCTGGACAACTTGTTCAGCTCATCAAAGACCCTATTTCCTCATTTGCAAAAAACGAATACTGTGATAATGTCTATTGAACTTTGTCGTTGTAAGAATTAAATGAGCAACACAGACATTTATGTACACACATACACATTCATAAACTGTAAAATGTCAACCAAGAGTTATAAAAGTTACCAAAACTTTTAGAATATAAACTGAAAGATCTTTAAATAGACAGTACTCTCCATTCACTTCTGTGACATGAAGTTATCCATTTGTACTTTAGCTTCTTTTGTAACACAAATCTTACTGCAGAGCCAAAGGAAAAAAGTCTCTATGTATGCATGTATGTATATATGTGTATACATACATACATAGAGATTTATATATGTATAGTTATATTTTTCCCAAATGATATCCCCAGTAGAATGAAAAATCATTACTTCTTAACTCTTTCCAATATACATACTTATGCAAAGGAGTTTAGACTTCATACTACGGCCAGTTTTAAAATCAGATTTCCATTCAATTCACATTACAGTGCCTATGAATTGTGATGCGTGCTTTTAGTTACGTATCTTTCTATTCTAGGGGAACATCTGGAGGTTGGCTTTGTAGAAAAGAAAATCTAGAGACAGAACAACCAATTAGCAGGCTTTGCCATCATCAAGGTGAGAAAAAAATGAAAACATCTGGGGACTGAAAAAGAAAACAGATTCCAGAGACATTTCCATCCCTGTTGACGAGCTACCTCCATGAAGTAAAAGAAAGAATCTTAAAGAAGCAGGAAGATTTCCAGCTATGGTACCTGTTACAGACCAAATGTCTGTTCCCCTCCAAAATTCATGTGCTGGAATCCCAACTCCAAATGTGACGGTACTAGGAGGTGGGGCCTTTGAGAGGTGATTAGATCATGAGGGTGCAGGCCTCGTGGATGGGATTTGTGCCCTTATAAAAAATCCTCTATGAGCTTCCTGGCCCTTTTCTGCCATGTGAGGACACAGTGAGAAGATGGCCATCTATGAGCCAGAAAGCAGGCCCCTAATCTGCCAGCACCTTCATCTGGAACGTTTTCCAGGCTCCAGAACTGTGAGAAATAAATGTCTGTTGTTGAAGTCACTTAGTCTAGGGTATTTTGTTACAGCAGCCTGAACAGACTAAGACAGTGCCTGTAGGTGTGGGGTTCTTATGTGAACTATGGTCAGGAACACAGGCAGTTAAAACAGGGTTAAAAGTGGTGGCAACTAGTCAGGCGTGGTGCCACGTGCCTGTAGTCTGGGCTACTTGGGAGGCTGAGGCAGGAGGTTTGCCTGAGCCCAGGAAGCAGAGATGCAGTGAGCCAAGATCATGCTACTGCACTCCAGCCTAGGTGACAGTGAGACCCTGTCTCAATTAAAAAAAAAAAAAAAAAAACTGATGGCAACATCAGTTAGTAGAAATGTAAACTGCAACCACCAGTTTAGAAGATTTTATTAAACAACCTACGTATGTCTTACAATTCAGCAATCCTACTCCTAAGAATATGCCTAACAGAAATGCCTGATAAGTGTCCACCAAAGGCAAATACAAGAATATTCACAGCACCGTTATTTCCAGAAGCCATAAACTGGAAAACCAAATGTCTGTCAACAGTAATGTGGATAAGCTGAAGCATATTCATATAATACACACAGGGAAAAAAAATGAGCCGTTGTTACTCACAACAATGTGGATGGCTGCACAGGCGTGTTCAGAATGAAAGCATATTCTGAATCACTTCATGATTCCATTTACACAAAGTTCAAAGAGGGAAAACTTGCCTACAGAGATAAAGGTACAATGGGAGGGGTAGTGTCTGGAAAGGGACAGGAGGAAGGCTGCAGGAGTGATGGGAATGTTATCTATCTTGACCTGGGTAATGACTGAACAGATGCATATATATGGAAAAATCAAGCTGTACACATAAGATTTGTGTGCTTTCCCTTAATGTAAAAAGTTAATGAGTAAATAAAAGTCTCCCAACCCTAGAGCACTATAGTGACAGCAAATCTCCTCCCCAAAACAGCTCTCTGGCCACTGCTCCTAACAATAAAACAGCCTCACTTCAAAAAAATCAAGCAATAAAAGCATCTCAACAAACTAAAGTCCTCAGTACAAGTAAATAGCTGTCTATTTCTCTCTCCTGAGGAAGTCATCAGCTAAGTGTTCTGGACATGGCTCAGATTCTTCAGGCATAGAAACTGTGGCCCTGACATAGTAACTAATTTCCTTTCTTCTTTCTCTAAGACCCAGACAAAATGAACTGATCCCTCTTCTTTGTTACAGGAACAGGTTTCTGCACTATAACACCTACTGTCTGTGAACCGCTGGGAGACAGGCCTGGGACGCATTCACTTCTGTCTCCTAAGCACCTGGCACACTGCCCCAGCACAGAGTTGAAGATCCGTAACTGTTTCCTGAATTTAGTAAACAATTCCACATGCCTTCAAATAGAAGTCCTTTAAGAATTTCCTACATAGGTTATTTCTTTTCTTTTCTTTTTTTTTTTTTTTTTTTTGAGATGAAATCTCGCTCTGCTGCCCAGGCTGGAGTGCAGTGGCACGATCTCGGCTCACTGCAACCTCTACCTCCTGGGTTCAAGCAATTCTCTGCCTCAGCCCCCAAGTAGCTGGGATTACAAGCGCTCACCACCACGTCCGGCTAATTTTTGTGTTTTTAGTACAGACAGGATTTCACAGTCTTGGCCAGGCTGGTCTTGAACTCCTGACCTCGTGATCCACCCACCTTGGCCTCCCAAAGTGCTGGGATTATAGGCATGAGCCACCGTGCCTGGCTACATAGGCTATTTCTTAAAGTTCTGTGATTAAATCAGAAGAGGTAGGAAAAAAAAGAGCAAGTATCCAGCATGGAAAAAGGGATACATATCTACCTTTGTACTGTTAGGTTTCGACACTGAGTATCTTTTGTTGCACAGATTATGCATGAGGCAACGTCATACTAATCATACATACCTGGCCATAAAAATATAGCTTGACTCTTGGAGTCAGCTAAACTTTATCTCCAAAGTAACATAAAGTGGTTGTGCCAATACAAAGTAAAACACTTTAAGAAGATCTGGGAAAAAAAAAAAAAGCCAAAGAAAGCTAATCTACTTCTGATTAAAGAGTTTTGAAGAAATGGACCAAGGCTGGTCTGCTGTTTCTGATGAATAAGAGCAGCAAAAAGACTGGCAGAAGAAAAACTAGAGAGAGCTGTGGTTGGCCCATCATTTCCCATGTGGACCATGCTTTGAGACCCAACCTGATCAATTTAATTCTCCCTAAAGAGGAGCTCCTCCCTAAGGAGGAGCTTGGCAGGGATCCAATGGGGTCAGGTCACACCCAAGAGGTCAGAAGCATCTCACTGACAGCAGCCTTGCCTATCCAGGAAGGAGAATGCTCAGATTGATTTGAGACGGATAAAATATATCACGCATGGGACCAGAAGACTGGAGTGGGGAGGATGAGGAGGGTAGACAACTTATATCACATATATTTTCCTCCTTTGTCCACTTTAACCAATAAACAGCCTCCTCTCCCCCTTATTAATGACTGTGTGCTCAACATAATCAAACCACATGACTAGGTTATGAACAATCTGCAACAGCCTAATTCCCCTGCCCAACCTGGTATCCACTGACAACATCAATAGCTATCAAATTATTGTTAAAGTTTATTTCTATGCATTCATTTATTTTTATTTCTCCCTCAACTCTCCTTTAAAAATCCAAGTGTGAAAGAAGACAGCACTATAGAGTCAACTAGTATTTAAGAAGGGCACTGAGAAGACACAATGGGGAAAGGATAGTCTCATCAATTAAGGGTACTGGGAAACTGGATTTCCACACACAAAAGGATAAAACTGGACCTTTATCTTACACTATACACAAAAATCAACTCAAAGTCGATAAAAGACCTAAACATAATACCTGAAACCATAAAAAACTACCAGAAGAGAACACAGGGGAAAAGTTCCTTAACATTGGCCTTGGCAATGATTTTTTTGAATATAACGACAAAAGTCTGGGTCATAAAAGCAAAAATTAACAAATGAGACTACATCAAACTACATCAAAACCTTTTCTGTGCAGCAAAGAAAACAATCAACAAAATGAAATGGCAACCTATGGACTGGGAAAAACCATTTGCAAACCATATACCTGATAAGGGGGTCACTATGCAAAATTTATAAAGAACTCCTACAACTCAGTAGTAGAAAAATAAATAACATGATTAAAAAAATGAATAAGTCACCTGGATAGACATTTTTTCCAAAAGAAGACATAAAAATCTCCAACAGATATATGAAAAGAAACTTGACATCAATTAATCATCAGGGAAATGCAAATTGAAATTGAAAGCACTCACACCCATTAGGAATGCTGTTGTCAAAAAACATCAAGAGATAACAAACGCTGTTGAAAGTGTGGAGAAAAGGGAACATTTGTACACTGTTGGCAGGAATAGAGATTGGTGTAGCCGTTATGGAAAAACAGTATGGAGGTTACCAAAGAAATCAAAAATAGAACTACTATATGAGCCAGGAATCCCTCTTCTGGGCATACACCCAAAGGAAATGAAATCACCACCTCATAAAGATATCTGCACTGCCATGTTCACTGCAGGATTACTCCCAATAGCCAAGATATGGAAACAACCTACGTGTACATCTACAAAGGAATAGATAAACTGTGGTATATTCAAGCACTAGAATATTATTCAGCCTTAAAAAAGGGGATCTTGCCATTGGCCACAACATGGATAAAGCTGGAAGATATTATACTAAGTTATATTCTGCCAGACATGGAAAGAAAAATACTGCATGATCCCACTTAGATGTGGAATCTTTTAAAAAAACTTTTTATTACATGTCAAACATACAGAGATAGAGAATAAAATAGTGGGATGGAATTGGGGAGGTAGGAAATATAGGTCAGAGGATATACAGTAGCAGATATGTAGGATGAACTAGGAATCTAACGAACAATGATAGGACTACAGTTACTAAAACTGTATATTTGGGATTCCTGGTAAATGAATAGATGCTCTTGGCACAAAAACAAAACAAAAACTGGGTAACTATGAGATGACGATGTGTTGATTTGGTTCACTATAGTAACAATTTTACTCTCTGTATGTACCATACCATAACACCATGTTGTGTACCTTATATATAATCAATTTTTTAAAGTCATTTTTTTATAAAAAGAAGATGGTTCTCACCAATCTAAGTCACTCACCAAGTGAGTGGCCTGTCTGAGAACCACAGGTTAAAGGCACCATTTGATTGCGCCTCTCGTGTGCTGGGCAGTCCTCACTCAGTCACATCCCCCAGTGCAGATGTCAATGCATCACAAAAGATTTGGCCAATACTAAACATTTACAGGACCTGTTATCTGTCAGCAATGACAAAATCAGTGAAGTCTTTTCCCCACTTTTAAGCCCTTTCATTCCACCACTGCCATTAAAGACCTGTTTGCACCAAACCATAGCTGAGTCGAACCACATCTTTGATCACTGAGACTACATCAACTGATGCTGAGATGGGTCCTTTGAGGTGCTATGCTTTTCTGAGGCAGGAGAATAGGACAGGCAGGATATCGTAATCATAACAGAGGCCAGATTACTGGCCACTCTTCTCCTGCAGTAAACCTAAAGGCTTACTAACTAAGAAACTGCATTTAACGTTTTTAATTCTATTTCTGGTCTTCTGAAGACCACCAAACTGCTAGTAGTGAGCTTGACAATGAACCTGTTCACAGTGAAACCTAAAGGCTTACTGGCTACGAAACTGTATTTAAAATTTTTAAACACAAAAGCAAAAACTGGTTGAGTTCTAGTTTCCATTCACCTATTTTATGCGCTAAAATTATCTAACTTCAATATCCCTTTGTAGATAACCAAAGCATATTTATTTAAATAACGTACCTCTTAATCTTTTTTGTCCACCAACTAACAACAGTAAAATAGGGAAAAGATGATAAGGCTGGAAACAGAACAAACGCAACTGGTACATACTATATGACAACCCTCTCAGGTACTTTACATATGTTATTTCCTACAAGCCCCGCAACAACCTTTCAAGGATGGAATTTTATTTTCAGTCTGTGGATGAAGAGAACTGAGATGCATGAAGCTCAGGTGACTTGTCCAAGGTCACAGCTGGTGAAAGAGCTAGGATCTGCAGCAAGAACTGAAGGGTTCTAAAACCTCAGTTCTAGCCCTAGACCATGGTACTCCCACAGGCACTCCTGAGCTCTCCAAATGGAAACCAGGGACTCCCCAAGGTAAGCTACGTTTCATCAGTGAAAAGCACACTAATAAGTAGTCGTACAAGGGTATATGTTGAATGGCACAAATAAAAATATTAAAAATAACGGCAATAATGGAGAAGTAAAGATCAATTTGAAAACATCCAGAACAGTGGTCACATTTCTTTTCTGATGGGTGTGGTAGGTATCAGTATCTAGAACATTAGTCCCTACTTTTTGGATTATTTCTATATTTGAAATATTTTGTTAAGAGTGAAATTTAGGCCAGGCACAGTGGCTCAAGCTTGTAATCTAAGAACTTTGGAAGGCCAAGTCGGGAGGACTGCTTAAGCCCAAACTTTGAGGAGTTCGAAACCATTCTGAGCAACACAGTGAGACCCCCAAAAGTTTTAATTAGCTGGGTATGATGGTGTGTGCCTATCTTTCCAACTATTTGGGGGGCTGACACAGGAGGATCACTTGAGCCCAGGAGTTCAAGGTTGCAATGAGCCATGACTGCGCCACTGTATTCCAGCCTATGCCACTGTACTCCAGTTTTTTTTTTTGTTTGAAACTCTGTCTCAAAAAAAGAAAAAAAGACAGATAATTTATAGACATGGATACACAGACATCGATATAGATATAAATATGCACATCTGGGGCTGGGCATGGTGGCTCACGCCTGTAATTCCAGCACTTTGGGAGACCACAGCAGGTGGCCTGCTTGAACCCAGGAGTTTGAGACCAGCTTGGGCAAGATGGCGAAACCCTGTCTCTACAAAAACTACAAAAATTAGCCAGGCATGGTGGCATGCGCCTGTAGTCCCAACTACTTGGGTGGCTGAGGTGGGAGGACCATCTGAGCCTGGATGCCGCAGTGAGGGGGAGATCATGCCACTGCGCCCCAGTCTGGGCAACAGAGCAAGACCTTCCCTCAAAAAATAAAGTAAAATAAATACACATATCTGAAAGGTTATCCAGACTATTAACTATTAACAATGAGTGGAAAGAGAGAACAGAGGCATTTGTACATAATACTTAAAATAATTCCATATATTGAAGTAAGCTAAAACCTAAGGAACACTCACTCATAAGTTTTCAGTTTTTTCTTTTACTATTGACCTAATATTGGATAACTCATAAGTTTTCAGTGATAATTACTACAGTTTAACAAGAGGTACGATTTATTTTTAGATCTGACCCAGCGGATCAGACCTCTCCCTTGAAATACATTGTCTTTGCTTGGCTTCTAAGATGTCACACTCCCATCTCAGTGGCCACTGCTCCTCAAGCCCCCTTTGCCAACTCTTCCTCATCATTGCCCAGCCCTAACCTGGCAGTGCTCTGAAAGTCTTCACCTACTCTCTGAATGACTGTTAAACTCCCAAACCTACAGGCGCCCTCCTCTCAGTCCCCTCCCCTAAGCTCCAATCTCATAGGTCCAACTGCCCAGCTCATATCACCACTAGGATGCTGGTGAAACACCGTGGTTGAAATCCCCACTGAAACCCGCTCCATTACAACTCCATTCACAGCAGCCTTCTGCTTCCAGCTGCTCCGACTAAGATCCTCCGAATCATCCTTGACTCCTCTCTTTTATCATACCCCACATTCAATCCATCAGCAAACCCTGCTGGCTCCACTTTAAACAAACATTCAGAATCTAGTCATTTCTTGCCACTTCCACTGCTCCTACCTGCATCCAGGTCTCCACCATTCTCCCAAACCAGATTACCAGAAGAACCTCGACACAGGTCTCCCTGTTTTGCCTCAGCACCCCTAAAGTCTTTTCTTACCACAGGACCAGAGGACCCTCATAAAATGTAAGTTAGGTTGTTACCCTTGCCTGGAACTTTCACATCTTTGTTGGTATCAAATTCAAGGCCCTTTCTGTGGCCTAAACAGTCCTACAGGTGTTTTCTAGCTCTCATCCCTACCCTTTGATCCTTCTGACTCCTCTGCTCCTCCTCCCCTCACTGACCCCATTCCCACCCTGCTGACATCCTCCCCTCCTGGAACACCTCTTCCCCCCATATGTACAACCCAGGGGATCCTCCCTTAACTCTTTCAAGTCCCCTCCCCCATTTAAAAATCTCATCCCCTCCTCCTAGCCCGCCCCCTCATCACCCATCCCTCAGTCCAGTTCGTTTTTCATCACAGCACTTACACTCTGTAGTGTCAATTACATACTGTGGTTAATTACTGTCTGTACTCCTGACACTGGGTGCAAGTGCCACCAAAGTTCAGATTTTCATCTGTTGTGTCCACTACTAGATCCCTAGCACCTAGTGGGTACTCAATAAACACATGCTGGATGAATACATAGGTAACCTTTGCTCAGCCACTTATTATCACCAACATTTTAAACACATTTAATGCAAAACAATTTTATTATCACCATTTTGTTGTTTCTTTCTGGAGTTTTCCAGATAATTTTTAATTAAGCATCTCCCCCAAAACCTCACTGCCCCATATCCAATGATGGCTTTCTCTGCCCCTGTCACTGAGAAAAAGTCCCCCACTTTTTTTTTGCAAGTGGGGGAGAGGCTTAGAAGGTTTGACCCCAAGTGTTAACAATTATCTCCAAATGCTGACATTTCTAGTGATGTTTACTTTTTACTCTTTTTGCCTGAGTCTTGCCATCATGAGCACATTTTCTTTTCATGATCAAAGAAAACCACAATTGGAAATAGCCCTCCTCTTCAAAAATAAAAATAAAACTAAGTGAGACCATGGCTGAAATCATGCATTTGCCATCATAGCTCTGAAATGTGTGGCCAAGAAATCCCACACGCTCCCTTTCCCCTCTGAACACAGGCCAAGCGAGGCGGCACCACCACGGAGCGGGTGCTCCAGGGCTGGTTTTTAAAAACTTGTATTAGTTCAGAACATAGACTGATGTCACTGGGTAATCTGAAGACAATTAACAACAAATCAAAACTATCTTTAAATTGATCACTTAAAGATACAGGTGGTTCACCAGATTTAACAACAAAATCATGTTGGCTCAACATGTTGGTTTATTTTTTTTATTTTGCCTAATCAGCAATCTGTACACAACTTTGTGCCAATGTCTGGCCTATATTAATACTGTTTTCTCCTGCTTGAATAATATGCATGTTATTTTTTCACCTCTTAATATCAGTATTCAAATGGTGAAAGTTGTTTTCAAGAGAGTATATGGGCTCAAGGCTGCAGCATTTATCCAAGCCCACAGGCATCACTGAACTCAACTAAGAATATCTGATGAGCCTTCTTAATGCTTATCTTCCAATAGCAAATACAAGAGTAGTAAAACTAATTAAAGCCAGTATTTTCTGAGCACTTGCTTTGGCCAAGCACTGATCTAAGCACTCCAAGTTAATTTACTTATTTAATCTTCTCAAAGCCTATGATCCCCACTTAAAAGATGAAATACAGAGGCACAGAGAAGTCGAGAAGTAGCTCAAGGTCATACAGCAGTAAGTGGCAGGATTTCAAACCTGGCTCGAGTCTACACTCCTATAGCACTGTGAGTAACTGCTGGTGTCTCCTGAACCTGCCCATGTCTTTAGAGATGCTTGCTCCCACTTCCTCTAAGCTCTATTCCTTTGCTGCCTGGAAACTCCTACTGGACCTTCAAAACCCATCTTAAAACAACTTTTCCTGACACTCCCAGGAGAATTAATCACACTGTTCATTCTACCCCCATATTCTTTGTTCATATGCTATTTCACTGACATGTAGATGAATAAATCTCCCCCATTTGACTATGAGTTCTATGTGCAAAAGAGCTGCATCTGATTTATGCATGAATTCTCCACACTTAATAAAATGCAAAAGAATGAATGTACACATTTGAGGCCTTTCTGGTTTCATTTGATAATATAACAATATTCACTAAATGCTGACTATTCTAGGTACTTTAAGTATTTTAACTCATTTAATCCTTACAATAACCCTTCTGAGAAAGATGCTGTTATTGTCTCCATTTTGCAGATGTGGAGGTAGAGAAAAAATTCAAAAATTCCATCACTCCCCAAGGTCAGAGCTGATAAGAACTAGAATTTGAACCCAAGCAGTCTGGCTTCGTATTCACCACCTCCTTATTACATGTCTGTGAGGTCCACAGGAAAGGCTACACCCAGTTCTTGCCCATAATGCTGCCACGTGGAACATGTCTTTCTTCATGTTAATGGAGGAATAAGCACCTGATGGATCTAGGAGAGCAGGGATCCTGTCTGCCTGGGCCAATCTGGACACTTATCAGCTAGCAGATGGCCTGTCATTAAAGAGGAAGATTGGGAGGTATCTGTCAAATTATCAAATATCATTTCCATTTAGTTTTGAAATGATTGGCAGCAAGCTTTTTTTTTTTTTTTTTTTGAGACGGAGTCACCCAGGCTAGAGGGTAATGACGCAATCTTGGCTGACTGCAACCTCCGCCTCCCAAGTTCAAGCAATTCTCCTGCCTCAGCCCCCAAGTAGTTGGGAATACAGGCACACATCACCATGCCCAGCTCACTTTTTGTTTGTTTGTTTGTTTTTGTTTTTTTTAGTAGAGATGGAGTTTCAACATGTTGGCCAGGCTGGTCTCAAACTCCTGAGCTTGTGATCTGCCCGCCAAAGTGCTGGGATTACAGGCATGAGCCACTGCGCCCGGCCGCAGCAAGCACTTTCAAAGTGTTATACATATATTATTTTATCCTTAAAACAACTATAGGAAGAAGGTATTCTTTTTAGTCCTGTTTTACAGATGAGTCAACTGCGGCACCATGAGGTTCAATAACTTGCCCAAGACCACAAGATTAAAAGGTAAAGCCGGGATTCAAACGCAGGCTGTGTGACTCCAAAGTCTTGTGGATTAAGTGTCCTGTGGCTGCTGTAACAAACTACTATAAACTGGGTGTCATAAAACAACTGAAATTTATTCTCTCTCTGTTCCAGAAGCTAGAAGCCTCAAATCAAGGTGCTGGCAGAGTCACGATCCCTTCAAAGCCTTCATGAGAGGACCCTTCCTTGCTTCTTCAAGCTTCTGGCAGCCCCAAGCATCCCCTGCTTGTGGCAGCACAAGCCCAGTCTCTGCCTCCATCTTCACATGGCCATCTTCCTTCTGTGTGTCTGTGTGTCTGTCTTTACATGACATTCTCCCTGTGTGTCTGTGTCCAGATTTCCCTCTTCTTCTAAAACTTAAAGCAAGCCAGGATAACCAAAACAAAACAAAAACAAATGTCCCTCTTCTTATAAGGAAACCAGTCATAATGGATTAAGGACCCATCCTGCTCCATCCAGTATGACCTCACCTTAACATCCGCAAAAACCCTTTCCAAAATAAGGTTACATTTACAGATATGAAGTATTAGAGGACTTCAAGGTATATATTTTGGGGGATACAATTTAACCCATAACAGATACCCTCTATAGAACCGACTCCAGAGATGCAGAGAGATAACGTGAGTCTCTTTAACTAGTTACCTTATAAATGCAAGATTTGCCAGTTCTCAAACTACTCTTCAGAGAAAGGAAATGGTTAATGGTTTGAGATTCCAGGTTTCTCTTTATACAGGTAAATGGAACCCATCCAAAACATACGCATACTTTAAGTAAATGAAAAACTTTCTTTATCATAAAAAGGCAAGTATTTCTTTAGAATACAAGCCAGTTAATACACCAAAAAAAAATCCAAATGAAATACTTACAATCTGTCTACCTGACCACACTGCTAATTTATCATGCACCTCTTTTTCTTGCACTAAAGCAACACCTTTGAATTTTTTTTCTTTTTTTTTTTTTTAATTGTACTTTAAGTTCTGGGGTACATGTGCAGAACATGCAGGTTTGTTACATAGGTATACACGTGCCAGGTGGTTTGCTGCATCCATCACCCCGTTATCTACGTTAGGTATTCCTCCTAATGCTGTCCCTCCACAATTCCCCTCATCCCCCAACAGGCTCCAGTGTGTAATGTTCCCCTCCCTGTGTCCATGTATTCTCATTGTTCAACACCCACTTATGAGTGAGAACACGCGAACACCTTTGAATTTTGACCAATGAACAATAATTAAATAATATCTGATAACAGCAACCTATAATCACTGATATTTCATTTGTTAAACTCTTAATAGAGGTGCCCACTTATTTTAAAAGCTCATGATTCTTTGGGATCTACAGCTAACAGTTTAAGATTATATGCAACTTTCAAATTTTCATTAACCTAACAATAACTAGCCTTCAAGGAAAAACATAAACAAGGTACACAATTATTCAAGTAAAAGGGTGTGTTTCGAATTTCTCTTATTAATAGCTTCACTGTTCTTCCAGAGTCTAGTGGCAAACTTGTACATTTGCTCTCTATCAACTGTACTTTGTTCAATTCTAAATCATGAGAAATACATTCACCATGCACTGGCACCCTGATTTTCTCTGTATGCTAGAAAACAAAGAAATTGCCATAATAGGCTAATTCAGAATTTGGCCCTTTAGACAGATTTGGGGAAATTCTCTGGTATGAGTAATTGTTAACCAACCCACTTCAATAATTACTCTTTGAAATGATTGTTAACCAACTCATTTCAAGAATTACTATTTGAATGACATCAGATATAACTAAATGAATATATTACACTAGCATCACCTACATGGTGAAAAGCACCACATAAGTTCCTTAAACTTACTTTAAATACCAAAATATAGCATTCAAGTTATAGTGCACGGTAGAGCAAAGCTGGTCAAAGCAAACATTGTGGGGAAAATGACATTTCTGAAAATCAAATTCTTAACATAAAATTCAATCTGTTTTCTTGTATTCTATTACCCTGACTGAAATAGAAGCGGAAGAACTAACAGGTTATTCCAAAGGATAATTCAATTATTTTGGAAGAAATGAATGACCTATTTTTTTAATAATATTAATATTTCTCTAGAAAAAAATATACCACTATTAACATGGAATAATTTAGTAAGTAAAATTCTATTGTACTAGTACACCACATTAAAATGCAATTTTCAGACTAATATATTTGCAAAGAATATTCTGAGACCACCAGTTGCTCTCCCCCTGGTGGCTGGAACTTATCCTCCCTAATTATCCTGAGCACATTCTTAGGACAGAATGCTCAATGATTCGAGAAATAACTGATTTTTTTTCCTAAGAAAACATCACAATACCAGTTACATCCTTTAAAACTATGTATCATTCTACAGAGTATGTAGAAATCTTCTCTGTTTAAAAAATGCAAGGTAGCTACAATTAGAACCAAATACAGGTAGCACTTCTGACATCTTTCTCATACTGACATCTTTCTTACACTTTCTCATACTGCTCATGCTCTATCTTCCTGGGGAATTCCCAATCTAGTAGCTCCTGTGTTTTAAGAAAATATTCAGGGGTGTGTGTGTGTGTGTGTGTGTGTGTGTGTGTGTGCTTGTGCATGTGTTTTCACATATACTGAGTGACTTCTTTGCAAATTCTGGCCCCATGATCTTCACCTAGTGCAACTCTAGCTACATGCCCTCAAACAACCTCAGTGTGCCTCACCTTCCCCATCTGTATTAGGAAATTATAACAGTATCTACCTCTTAGAAGTACGGCATCAAATGTGATAATCCATGCAGTCCATTCATCACAGTGACAGTTGCCTTACAGGGAGGGCTCATTAAACATTGACCCTTATAATTCCTATAGGATCCCATAGGATTCCTACAGGGAAAGGAGGTAACTTGTTTAGGGTTATCACGATGATCAAATGAAACCCCCAATCAAATCCCAACTGATACTTTTCCCCAAGCCTATCAAACTGTAATATGAAGTATCAAACACAGAGGGACATCTATATTTTCTGAAGATAATAAAAGGGAGGGGGAGACAGATACAAATAAAACCCAAAACCATGTAGTTGAATAAAAAGCATTTTAAAGCTACAAAAGGTTAAGCATCACTAATCTGAATATCTGAAATCTGAAATGCTCCAAAATATGAAACAAAATATGAAAAGTGGCTAAATATCTTGATCACTTGCTCTAGAGCAAGCACTTTCACATGTTATCACAGTAAACCCTTCCGACAGCATGGCCAGGTAAGTATTGCTAAAGATATTTAACAGTTGGAGAAAGTACATGCAGCTCAGGGAGAAAAAGCTGTTCACCTCAGGGCACTCACCTATATCCATCTATCCCAGAGTAAGGCCTGAATTTAAACCTAGACCTATATAGATAAAGTCTCTACTCTCTTTAGAACAACATGGGAAGGAAAAAGGCTAGGCCAGCTAGTCACTTGGCTTTGAGAATATACTCAGCAGGGTAAATGGGAAAGGTACCCACACAGTTTTGAGAACATCCAAATGAAGGTTCATTTTTACCAAATTAATTATCTCCAAAGTGCAAGTCAATAACATACATGGCCAAAAATATGCCCCACATAGATCATACGCAATTCACAATTTGAAACTTGTGTGGATGAATAGCTTGGTGTCGAGGTCTGTGCCTTCCCTACTCCTGGGAGCTCCAGATCCAGCAGCAGATTGCACTGACGTTAGAACATGCCCCCGGGAGCTTCAGTCTAGTGTGAATTAATTTCTCCTTGGAATTTTAACCATTTCTAAGTGTATAGTTCCACAGCATTAAGTACATTCACATTGTTGTACAATGATCACCATCATTCATCTTCAAAGCTTTTTGTCTTACTCAACTAAAACTCTGTACCCATTAAACAGTAATCCTCCATTCCTCCCTCCCCCGCAACCTCTGGCAACTGTCATTCTACTGTCTGTCTCTAAATTTACTGCAGGCAATGCATACAAGTAGAATCATACAATAGTTTTCCTTTTGTGACTGGCTTATTTCACTTAGCATATGCCAGTTCTCTTTTGTTCCCAGTTAGTCTCCTTAGGAAACACCCTGAAATGCACATCCTTTAGAGGAAACAAAAATGAACACACAAGAATTATTTTTTCCCTTTTACTTATTGCTAACAGGATATAAAAACACTAAGGATGCTTGGGAAGGAAGAAGAAGATAATGCCAACAAAATTATCCACAATTCCACCGAGAAACCATACTATTTTTGTTTCTATTCATCCTCTTATAATCTTTGGCTTTATGCAAACAAATTTTTTACAACTGCATCACACAGAAACATTCACACTTAACCATTTATCTTTAACTTAACCATTTATCAAAATGATGTATCTCTGAGCATTTCAAAAATTAACTTTCAAGGTCAATACTAAGGTAAAATAAATGTACTTTAATGAAAATCTGTACTCATCAAGTTCTCCTGCTATAGAAAAAAGTTTAAACTACCTGAAGTTTCGCTGATATAAAGAAATTGTTCTTGACAAGATGGCACTGCATTGTTAATAACTGGTGCTGTAGAGAGTAGGCAAACGTTCAAACCTTCACAAATGTTCGTATAAAAATCACTTAAATATTAAGCAAAATTGTATATATACTCCAAATGTGGCCCCCTTATCTCATTATTATTTCTCTCAATGGAAAAACAGCACAACAGGATCTAATGAAAATCCTGTTTTCTTTACAGGAAATAAAGATAATCATGCCACAAATCAACATTCTCCTCCGTTTTTTAAAATTAGTTTTTCTTGCAATCCACATGTTTTCAGAACTAAGAAGAAGAAAAAATAAAAATTCAATAAAACACCTCACCTTATTTTTGTTTCTTATTTCTACTTGCAGGTTGTAAATACACACACACACACACACACACACACACACACACACACACATAACAGCAGGATCTAGTAGTAGTAAAGGAAAATGACTTAAACTGAAATAACATTCAAGTCAGCAGGAGATGACTTTGATCATGAGACAATGATACATAAACTGATGGAATGCAGAACTTCCTTTATTTATCTTAGTAGAAATAATCTCAAATCTTGGGAAAAGGGGCATTTTGAGAAAATGACACTGATCCAACTGCTAAGTCTCATGAATAAGAACAGTGAGTGTTAATTTTGTTTCACCCCCTGTTGACATATTTTCTGCGTAAATCATTGGAATATATTTTATTTGAATGCCAGAGTTTTCCCCTTCTGAACTTTGGGACACAGAGACCCAGTCCACAGTAATAGTATCCACCACATTGAGTGTTCATACTTCCTGTCTCATTTAGGGAGAGCACAAATGCCATAAATACAGAGTACATTAACAAGGGCCCCAAGTCTAAGCTCCAGAACCAGAAGGAACCTCCAGGAGCAGTAAGCCCTAATTCTCCCCAGTACTCCAGGCCTGATTCCCTGCCTGTGTGGGCTGTTTCCTGGGACATCTTCCTCTATATATCCAGCTCCAACAATCCTTTCCTCAAACTGTACTGCATCTTTCTGGAAACTGCTCCAAGCATAAGAAATCAGCAGCCCAGGATGGATGTCTCCTCACATCCTTGACAACTGAGCCAAACACTCTTTTACTCTATATTGTTTTATCTTTAAAAATATGCTTTTCAAAAAGACCCATCCTGGACTCTCTCAAATGAAAATTTTCAGTGAGCCTGCCCCACCTTGTCCACTTTCTCACTTGCTGTGCAAAGCAAGAACCATAAAGATATCAAAGAATAATGTTTAAGCTATTTCCTGAAGGAGTACTGAAAGGCAGGTAAAGAACAGATAGGGGGGATGGTTGCAGGCAATGGGAACAGGGGATAAAAGCCGAAAGGCCAGAGAAAACCTGGCATGTTGTAAGAACAAGACGGAGAGCAGATCAGGAAATATGTTCGGTGCCTCATCAAAAAGCTGAGACTTCACCCTGAAGTGTTGGGAGGACATGCCCAGACCTGCAGAAGATTTCAGATCACCTTGGAGGCAATGTACAGCAGAAGAGACCAGGGAAAAGGCAAGTGCAACCTCCAAGGTGAGAAGCAACTGAGGTGGGAGGGGAAGGTGGAGGCACGCTTTCAGAAACTGCAGGCTCCGCGTAGGCGCTAGTGTCGGGGTGCCTAAGTAACGGTAAGATGGAGGCCCCAGGTGCACTGTGGAATAGACTGAGCATCCCTTCTCCTGGAAGCTTTGCCCCACACACTCCCCACACCCAACCAGGATAAGTGCTGGTCTGGGAAGCACTGAGTATTTCTCCCAGTAATACATATCACATTTTACCATCATTCATTCTTTAGCTCTCAACCTGTCTCCATAGACCCAGAGCTCTGTGCAGGCAGAGGCAGTGGCCATCCTGGTCAGTTTCCACGTGTGGCATCTGGAACAGTGCCCAGGACTTGGGAAGGCAAACTGAGTGAATAGAGCTGGATAAGCCAAGAGGTCACTGCTCTCGCTCAGGGGAGAGATGACTGTGTCGTGGGGAAGGAATTAGAAAGATATAACAACTGAGCTTCTTAATTTCTCTACAGTCTGTTGATACCATTGAAAACACTGAATGAAACTCTTTCCAAGTCAATTATGTTACGAACATTCAACAGTAAATCTGATCTGTTGCGTGAAGTCCACAAAAGCTCATCTCTCTGTGGAAAGTCAGACAGGATCATGGTTTGAGCACTTTTACAAATAAAAATGAGGCATAATTCTAGGCCACAGAGAAACTGCCACCTCATTGAGATAACAAGTTTGCCTTTCTTTGTTTTCAGAATAATTCTGCAAAGCCTCAAAGCAGAGGATGGAAACATTTCAAATCCTGCTGACATAGTCTGCGTCTTTGCTTTGATTTTTAGATATGATTCCAAGCAGCCAGATAATGTTGTGACCCAATTACGAGGTATTTTGGAAGTAGTAGGCACCTAACTTGGGAGTGGAGCTGGTGGGTGTAGAGGGAAGAGTTACTAAGCAAGCACTACCACCTGCCTCTCAATCCTTCACGGGATTTTACAGAGAAGGGAGCTATGACGATCAGGAAGCAATGCAACAACTCCCCTGACCTGCTTCCCATTTTCTCACCATTCCCAAAATAGAGCTAAAAAAAAAAAAATCACAAATATAATTCTCAGCCCTCTAGGGGAAAGCTCATTAAGGGCATAAATTTGGGTCCCTGGGAAAGAAAAGGATGAAAGGCAAAGCTACTGAAAACCTTAGAATCAAGAGATGGAAACAATGGGAAATGAAGCCAATGGATGAAAAGGAACTAGAAAAGCATAAAAATAAGGCCATTTCTTACACCAAAGCATATTTAGAGGTAGTGCTACAAGCTCGACTGCCCTGGATTCTCCAAACTTAAGCTCTTTAGAGTCAAAAGGTAAGGTTTTTGTTTGAAACTAAAAATAATAATAGTGGTTAAGTTCTTATTTCACATCAAGTATTGTTCTATGCCCTTGTCATACATTCACTCATGAAATCTTCATCACAATCAAATTATGTAAGCACAATTGAAATTCCTGTTTGCAGATGAGCAAACTGGGCACTGTGTAATTCTGCTGTCTTTTGTCATATGGCTATTAAATTGCAGACCAGTACTGGAACTTGACCACTAAACCCCTCCTGCCTCCTTATAGGGCTACCCTGTGCACACGCTGTAGGATGCTACCAGAAGTAGCATTCTTAGCCTCTTCCTACTAGATGCCAGTAGCTCTTCCTCCACAGTCACAGTGATCAAAATGTCACTGCCAAATGTTCCCCGATGAGCAAAACTGCCCCTCTTCAGAACTACTGCCACAGAGATCTGAAAGGCCAAATCCCGAGTTCTCTTACAAAAGGAGTAGCAAATCCTGGGTGACGGGTAGTAAAAAACAGAGGACAAGAGTTCCATTGATTTAAGGAAAGATGAGAAAGGAAACAGCTGAAGGGTTTGCCATAGTGGGGAATTTTACATGAGGAGTCACTGGTCACAGCTCTTGCCACTTTTACAGGGTTAGGACAGCCCTCCTTCCCCTCCACTCCCATCACACACATGCCTCTACTGCAGCACCCTATGTCCAATGTTCTGGTACATTCCTCTCTGTCTTCCTGAACTTAGCGCAGTGCCGGGCACAAAGTATGTACTCAATAAGCATTTGCTGAACAAAGTAATGAACAAATGAAGCTAAGGTTTCTGGGTGTCACCAAATGAATGTCTCTCTTCACTAGTGTCCTGAAAAAGGTATAAATAGTCCTTGGGTCTTGGAGAGGACAAGAGGTTCTGATCAAATAATCTGAAGAATCTGAGTCTGAATCAATGCTTCCCAAGTTGTCTCTATATCCAAATCACGCCTCAGCTGTGTTTGCAATGTGGTGGAAGATCATTTTGTTGAAATGTCAAGAAATTTTAACCGTATTAGTTTCCCCAGGAATGAACCAACTTCATGTTAAGGAAATTCTGAGTTATTCACTTCTACTGACAAACAGTACCACCTAGCAAATTGGGATACTCAATGTGGCAGGTCAACTGACTCTCTTGCCCAGGACAAAAGTCTACCTGAGAAACTGAATGAAGATCAGAAGGGAAGAACAGAGCCAGCAACAAAGGGCAAGCAGGATGCTGCCAGGGAGAGGCACCATGCCTGTAATCCCAGCACTTTGGGAGGCTGAGGTGGGTGGATCACTTGAGGTCAGAAGTTCGAGACCTTCCTGGCTAACATGGTGAAACCCTATCTCTACTAAAAATACAAAAATTAGCCGGGGGTGGTGGCGGGTGCCTGTAGTTCCAGCTACTCAGGAGGCTGAGGCAGGAAAACTGGTTGAACCCAGGAGGTGGAGGTTGCAGCGACCCAAGATTACACCACTGCATTCCAGCCTGGGTGACTGAATGAGACTCTATCTCAAAAAAAAAAAAAAAAAAAAGAATTTGTTGTTGTTGTTTTGACACTCCTTCTTCACCCCACAATAGCAACCAAAACCAAAGGTGAATAACAGCAATTCCATGAGCAAATCACTCCGAAGCTTCCTCTAGCAATTCAAGGCTCACCCTGGAGGGGCACAATACTGCAAGAGTCCAGGCCAAGCTGGCTATTACACAATTCTAGCTTCTACTGACCTATCACCATTTCCTAGAATCACTAAGAATTGCTAAAGCGTGTTGTTTTGCCAGAAAGAGGCCTGCATGCAAAGAATCAAATGTCAAGATACATCTCCAGGTTTGCCTGCCGAAATTCACATTTCAATCACTTGCCCGTTCTGCTCCCTTAGACCCTCATCTTTCATCCTGGTGCTTTCCTTGTCATTCTCGAGCTATAATTCAAAAGTACTCACTGACTCCCAGGGAACTTTCAAAATTAGCTCTTTCACAGTTCCTAGACCCTTGGGTGACTATATTCCTAGAAAGCCCAGGGGACCCATGAGCCGACCCACAAACTCCACATGTTGGCCTGGCCTCCGTGACTCAACTCAATCCCAAGAGCAGGGCTCTTTGCATCTCAGGTCCAGATTCCCAGACTTACCAATTTCATGGACCATTAAGCTACCAGATAAAAATATTCCCATCAAATCATAAAAGAATCTTACCCAAAAATGAGAAGGGCATAATATCAGAGAAAAGGACACATCTTCTCATTTGAACAATTGTGACATATTCACTACATCATTATCATTGTTGTCATAGGAACAGCGAAAACCACTAACCAACAGTAAACGGCTTGTGGGTCTATTATGCTCTGCATATAGGAGATACTCAGTTATTCTTAAATTGTATGGAAACTGAGCTCTGATTTACAAGACAGGGACACATCCCATACCACCAGTAATCCCAAGCCTTCCTTCTTCAACAATGACATTTCCCTTTACCCTCTGGAATTCTGGAATTCTCTCCAATCTATCTCACCCTCCTAAACACACGCTTTTCCTTCTAGCTGGATTCCAATATTCTGCATTCTTTTTTTTTTTTGAGACACAGTCTCGCCCTGTCACCCAGGCTGGAGTGCAGTGGAGTGGTCTCAGCTCACTGCAACCTCCACCTCCTGGGTTCAAGCGATTCTCCTGCCTCAGCATCCAGAGTGGCTGAAATTACAGGTGCACACCACTGTCCCAGGCTAATTTTTGTATTTTTAGTAGAGACAGGGTTTCACCATGTTGGCTAGGCTGCTCTCAAACTCCTGACCTCAAGTAAGCCACCTGCCTCGGCCTCCCAAAGATCTAGGATTACAGGCGTGAGCCACCACGCCAGCCTCTGCATTCTTTTTCATCAACTTAAAAAAAACAACCCTCTTCCTCCCACATCAAGCATTCCTGAAGCATACCTGCCAATAAGTTAAACTTCAGAAACCGTTTATTACTTAGCAAACAAAGTTTGCAAGATTTCCACAAGAGGCAAAGAGAGGGTAAAAGTGGTAAACTTTGTTTATAGACACTGTCAAGTCATTAACCAACAACAAAGAAAACTTTAATCCATCCTTCTAGCCATTCATTTCTTTCCATGTTCTCTTCGCATATATGTCCATATGAATCTGTACATTTCATATACCAATAAATCATACATTGGGATTTTTCTCTGATTATAAAAGAAATGTATGTCCATTACTGAAAACAAGATAAGATTCAAACAGTATGGAAATAGATTATATAGAAAGGGAATGTCTCTCGTAACTCTACACACAAAGAGCTCTGAACCCTTTAAACTCATCGAGCTTCTTATTTCTTGCCCAGTTGTGTGACTTGACCTTCCACCCTCTCTGCCCTTCCTCTCTCCCAGTTCTCATCTAATGTCTGGAATTAATGCCCCATTCCAAACAGGGGTCCAGGAACCCTGGAGCCTGGTTATGATTAGAGGAACTAGAGTCACTGTCCCTTTATTATCAATTATTTAAATGGGATAACAACTCCTCACTGCCTCACTTAAAGGTTAATGAGGCTGAGTTTTGTGAGCCTCTTGAAAGCAAAGTGCACTAAAAACATCAAATGGGATTGGTTTCCTTTGCTCTCTGCCCCATCATAGCTTGCCAAGAGGAAAAAAAAAAAGCTCATGATCCTGCTAATGACACTGAGTAGACACATTTCACCAGCCACCACTCCCGCTACTGCCACAGCCAACCACAGGATCTGTCCAACGTAACGACAGGGCTAACATTAAATGAAAATGAAAATCGTATTCAGGAGACCAAGGGCTGCATTTCACATCAAGGGTAGAAGGCAGACGATGGGACACAGGAAAGGCTTGCCAAAATTTCACAAGGGTGGGCCTGGGAAGCAGAGCACAGGACACCCTCCTCTGCAGCCTAGGTAGAGGCTTCTTTCTCAGACTATCTGTGTGCCCAAGAGCAGAAAATCTCCCCCCTCAAAAAATGCTATGTAGTTTCAAATGTCAAATACACTTTACCCAAATCTAATCATTTCCTTCTCTCCTTCCTAGACTGGCAGGGCCACAAACAGTTAATTTTATGACAACCATTTTATAATAAATGAAAACTAAAAGGGAAGTAGGAATTGGGCAAAAAGAAGGGCATTCGACAAAGCAGTAACAAACCAGACTTAGGGAAACCCAAAATCAGCTCCAACTAATGCTCTAAACCAGCGGTCCTAGACAGGGTTCATGGAAGACAATTTTTTCAAGGACGGGGTGAGGGACTGAGATGAAACTGTTCCACCTCAGATCATCAAGCAGCAGATTCTCATAAGGAGGGTACAACCTAGATCCCACACATGTGCAGTTCACAAAGGGTTCACAGTCCCATGAGAATCTAATGCCGCCACTGATCTGACAGGAGGTGGTGCTCCGGCAGTAAAGCTCATTGGCCCACAGCTCACCTCCTGATCTATGGCCCAGTTCCTAATAGGCCACAGACCTGTTTGGGTCCGAAGCAGTGGGGACCCCTGCTGTAAATGAAGACCTCCCTCCTCTAATGGCTGCATCACAGATCTCTAGACTGGGACAAGAAGGGCCCAACAGACAACCAGAGGGTGACCGCAGCTCTCTCATTTTACAGATGGGAAAACAGAGACCCAGAGACGTGAACTGACTTTTCCCAGGTAACACAGTGAATCAAAGTAAGGGACAAGCCAGCCCCAAAGGCAAGTCTTTGGGGTCCCTGGTTAGTGGTCTTTCCTCCAAATCCCCCCACACCCTTTATTATGGAAAGTCTGTCACTCTGCCTCTGACAAACCATTTCAGCTGAAAGAAATGTCATCAACACAAACACATATCAGCATGCAGAATACGCACTAATAACACATTAACATCAAAACGGCTAATCTGGGTTCATCTTCCTGACATCTAATTTTATTTGTTGGTAGTGCAACATTGTTGAAAATAAATGAACACAAAACAGTTTTAAAATCTGGATAGAAGCTTCTTGAAAACACTCAAATTATTCTGAAGATACGCTGTTCCAATCAAATTTAATTCTAAATAACAAATCAAAGATGCTTTAAAAGAGAACGCTTATTGAATAATAATGGAACCAATTAAAGATATTCTCATATAAGATAAAAGCTTAAAGCTCTATTGCTGTGCAATCAAGAGTGCCCACCTTTTCAGAGGGGTTTTCTAGACAGCTGACATTTATGCATAGATGCTTACAGCATAAGATGAACAGAGCCAGCAATATATACGAAAGCTTAACAGGATAATAGGACACATAATAAGCACTGAACTAGCCTGGCACAGTGGCTCACACCTGTAATCCCAGCACTTTGGGAGGCCGAGGCAGGTGGATCTCCTGAGGTCAGGAGTTTGAGACCAGCCTGCCCAACACAGTGAAAACCCATCTCTACTAAAAATACAAAAATTATCCAGGCGTGGTGGCGGCCACCTGTAATCCCAGCTACTCAAGAGGCTGAAGCAGAAGAATTACTTGGACCTGGGAAGCGGAGGTTGCAGTGAGCCAAGATCATGCCACTGCACTCCACCCTGGGTGACAGACTGAAACTCCATCTCAAAAAATAATAATAACAATAAGCATTGAACAAATGCTGGTTTCCTTAACCCCATGTAGGAAAGTAAGTATTCCCCACATAACCAGTAATAACTTATTACAATACTTTCCTAAAAGTCTGTCCCACCCCGCCACCCCTCTGGAAAACTTAAGGTGTTATATCACAAGGGTATTGTCTTTTTTTAATTTTATTTATTTATTTATTTTGAGATGGCAGTCTCGCCCTTTGCCCAGGCTGGAGTGCAGTGGCTCAGTCTCGGCTCACTGCAACTTCTACCTCCCAGGTTCAAGGAATTCTCCTGCCTCAGCTTCCTGAGTAGCTGGGATTATAGGCAAGAGCCACCAAACCCAGCTAATTTTTGTATTTTTTGTGAAGACAGGAGTTTTACCTCTTGGCCAGGCTGGTCTCAAACTCCTGACCTCGAGTGATCTGCCCAGCGTGGCCTCCCCCAAGTGCTGGGATTATAGGCATCAGCCACCGCACCCTGCCAGGTATCGTCTATCTTTAAAGTGAAATTGAAAAAGGTACAGAGACATAACATTCCATTTTTCTTTCTTTTTTTTTTTCCTTCAACTTTTATTTAAGTTCCAGGTATGTGTGCAGGATGTGCAGACTTGTTACACAGGTAAACAGGTGCTATGGTGGTTTGCTGCACAGATCAACTCATCACCTAGGTATTAAGCCCAGTATATATTAGCTATTCTACCTGATGCTCTCCCTTCCATTTTTCTTAAAAGATAAATTTAGATACCCAGTAATCAGGATAGTCCACACATAACTATTCTAATATGCTGGCAAGGCTCTCAGTATTCATCCCTGTGGTAATAGAAAAATAAAAGCATTCAATATTCATATGCTGTTGCTTCTGTGGTGGCAGGAAAAGAAAATAATCATCAAAAGGTTGAAACGTGACAAAAAGTAGCAATTTAAAAATATTTTATGTTTGTACATGTAGATTCTTAAAATATATAATAGTCTTTTCCCAAATAATTTTGGAATCAGTATTCATATTATTCCAGTTAAGTGTAAACGCCAGTATTTTACACTTTAGCTCATCAAGGTTTCTTTCTTTTAGAGACAGGGTCTCACTTTGTTGCCCAGGCTGGAGTGCAGGTGTGTGATCATAGCTCACTACAGCCTCAAACTCCTAGGCTCAAGCAATCCTCCCACCTCATCATCAAGCTTTTCAATTACCACTTTATAAAAATGTCAGAAAGCCGGTTCACACTGGCTCCTTGAAGGTGAATTTATTCAGTTAAAAGTATGCATTTGAAGAGGGGAATGAAAGTATAGGACCTAAAAACCTTCCGTGGAAAGGATCTCCACTTTAGAGTCCTTTCTCAAAGGCTCTGAGCAAATATCTAGAGACATGGTTACATCCAGTTTATGAAGACCATGGGTGACTTTGGGGTCATCCAGTACATGGACAACGAAGGAACAGCAATTGAAATCTTGCATCTGTACCCTACCACCTTCCGCCCCAGGATCTGCCCACTGTACTCTACTGCCACCTGTGTTCTCTCAGCATTTCCCCAGCCTGGAGGTTTCCCCATCCCCGCCACAAATATCATCCTTTATGAACGATGCCATTTCTAGGATGCTGCAAGTTATTATAAACAACTGTTGAACAAATATTGCTTACAAGCTACAAGTTGAAAACGAGAAGGTTGCTACCTAAGTTCATGAAGAAATCCCCTTTCAAGGATTCCATCTGTTCCTAACAGACCAGCCACAAAAATTCTAATACTCTGCATTATTATGGCCATTTGAGGACAAAATTTGAAATCTCAATCCAAGATTAAAAAAAAAAGAAAAAAAGGAAGATTTAAGAGAGCAAAATCCAGAAACAACAAATCAGGCTGCCACTGTGTGTTTGTTTTTTAAATCAGTGAAATATTAAAACAAATGACAAACCCATGCCAACCTCACAAAGTTTCCTCATTCCTTGGAATTCAAACACCACTGCTGGCAACATTTTATGATAATCCTTTAGGTATTTCACGTAAGTAATTGGGCACAATGTAAACCCAGTGACTAAGGGACTTAAACAAACTGTCCTCTCCGAGAGCCCAGTTGGAGCCTCCGAGGCTGACCTTATTCTCCTCTCAATTTCGACGGTCCTCAACCACTCAATCCATCCAAAAACGTCTGTGACAGTCGTGGCTCTATAACCGCGCAGAACTTGACTACAGAACGATCGGTCGCAACTTCAAATACGATTTACCCAGATTATTTTTTTTAATACTTGTCCCGCTCTCCCTCGGCTATTTGCCCCGAAGCCGTGATCTAGACTTCTTCACCGACGTGGAGACCACCTTTCATTGTTTCTGTGGGTCTCGGCATCCCTCCCTCCGTCCAGCTCTGTTCTCACCGCACAAATGTCATTTCTAGCGTTCCACCCTCCATTCTGCCCAGCGGGCAGCGCAGGGGCTTTCAAAACCCAGGGGCCAGTGTCCCGGAGTCGGTCCCCTCTGCACAGCCATTTTCTAGTTAAACGCTCTCTCTGCCACTGAGGGGAAAGAGGAACTTTTCCCCCTTATATGTCTCAGCGGCTGGCCTCTGAACCCCTTGTGGAAAGCCAACCCTGGCTCCAACTCCCCGGCAGGAGTGCGCTGCCGCCCGGGAGGGACAGCCCAGCCGCACAGCAGAGGCCGATGGCAGGACTAGGGGGTGTGCGCTCTTCCCGCCGGCGCCCACCCTCACTTTTCCCCTCCGCAGTCCCCACCCGGGGGCACCGCCTCCAACCCGGTCTCCCTCACCCCAGGCCCTGCCAAGCCGGGGCTGCTGAGGGAAAGAGGGCGCCGGGAAGCGGGAGGGATGGAAGTCAAGGAGAGTGAGCCCGCAGTCGCCGTGCCACTGGCCTGCGGCGCGGGCGCAGGGCGCACGGGACTCCGTAGCGGGGAGCCCCGCAGCAGATGCCGCGGCAGCTGCTGCAGCTGTGGCTGCGGCTGAGCGGGCGGCAGTGGCCGTGCAGCCCCGGGGCCGGGAGCAGAGGAGCAGCAGCCGGGAGAACCCGCAGCCGCTCGCCGCACGCTGCTGCCGCTGCCCGGGTGTCTCCCCAGCACTCTCGGGCTGCCCCGTAATGCGGGGCAAAGGCAAGGAAGAAAGCAGGGCTCACCAGTGGTGCGCGCGGCGCTCGCCTCGGCTCCGGCGCCCGGCGACTCTGCTCCAGTCTCGCCCTCCCCGGAGCGCCCAGATCAGCTGCGGTTGCAGCGCACAAGCTTCCTACTTGAGATCAGAACGGGCTCCAGCGACTGAGCATGCTCAGTGCCGCTCCGCGAGTCCCGCGCAGGGGAGCGGCGCCGACGAGATTCCACTTCTCCAGGCTTTGGCGGCGGCTGCGCGAGGGGGAGGCAGGAGGAACCCGGCGGGGGAGGAGGCCGAACGCGAGAAAGGCGGGGCCGGGGGGGCGGGGACCCGGCGGAAGGGGGCGGGCCGCGCTCCCAGGGCGACCCCTGCAGGTGGAGGCGGCGGGGCCTTCCGGAGGCAAGCTCTCCTATCGCCTGGGAACAAGCAGGAAGGCAATAGGTGCCCCAGTGAGACCCAAAGGCAGGACGTGCGGTGCAGCCCAGGGTATCCCCTCTATATGGATGGTGTCTGTCTGCACCAAAATGCAGTTGGGTTACCTTAGCCCTGGCTTTTCTCCCACATGCAAGCATTCCCTTGCAATAGGAAAATGTCCCCACAGGAGAGCTGCCCACACCCACACAGGCTAACTGCAAGTTGCAAGCGAGACCTTCTCTTTCCTTCTGCCTCCTATCCCACCCCCCAGGCATATGCCACACACACACACTTTTCTTTGATCCGGAAATCACAACAAGATGACACCAGGGGGAGAAATACAACTGCAGGGGGAGGAAAAGCAGATTTTCCTTCCCACCGCCAATAATATTATCTGTAACTCTAATTCTAACCGTGCAAGCAAGGCCCTGATGAGAGTCGAGTCTCAGTAAGTGGTAAACCGTGCTCTGCCCCAGACACTGTGAATGACATCCCCAAAGTATCCTTAAGATTGCTATTCACCAGGGCAGCGGTTGTCAAACTGGAGCCTGGATCAGAATCGCGTGGAGGGTTTGCTGAAGCACAAATCCCCGAGCCGCAATCCAAGTCTGTGAATAGGTAGATATATGGTAGGGCCCAAGCATCTGCGTATCTAACAAGTTCCCGGAGGATGCTGATGCTGCCGGTCTGAGAACTATACACTTTTGAGAACCCAACCCATACACAAACACATAGACAGTCTTACCGAGGATCTCAAATAAAAAACTCATATGATTCTTCCTGTGAGGACTCTATGCAGTGGAGGTGGGCATTACTTTATTCTTTCCTGCATGAATTCATTAAGGATCCACGGGATCTTGTACTAGGTTTGAGGACAGAGTTGAATTTAAAAGCCCAGGCCCCTGCCTTCATGGAATTTACAGTCCGGATGGTTGACAGACATCTGTCAAATAATCACTCCAAACGGTCATTTCAAACAGGCAGAGTGCTGGAGGAAAATGCACAAGGTGTGAATAGAGTACAGCAGGACCCTCATGCAGACTCAGAATTAGGTTGTTACGAATGGACGGGAGGGGGGCTGCCTTTCGGAGAGGATTTCTGACTTTTGCACTCCAATAACCTCTCCAATGAACAATTATTTCCCTCAGACCCAACTGGAGGCCAACAATCATGTCCCTCCTTCCTACAACATGGAAACAATACTGTCACAGAGAAATCCTTATAAATTCATGGAAGTGTTCATTTCTTGGGGCTGTCTCTGCACCCCAACCAAGATCCACCTAACACGCCCGTAGACCAAGAACAGTCGAGGGCCACAGTAGCCCTCTTGGGGGAAAATACAGGCTCTGTGAACTGGAAAGCCTTGTGGTTCCTAGTCTGTGATCTTCAAGGGCAGAGAGGCGAGGAAACCAGTCCAAGACCACCACTCCGGTCAGGAGTGGAGATGACCAGCCTCCAACCTTGCAGGCGGGTCCTCTTTCCAAGGCACATTATTCCCGGACGTCACAGCTCCCCTCGAATCCCCAGAGCCCAGCCTGGCCACCCCGCTCTCTTCGGGGGTCCCGGGTAGGTGAACGACGACCGCCCCTCCCGGCTCCGTCTCTTCCGACCGAGAGGAAAACCCGCGGTGGAGTCTACGGCGGCGGGGCGGGGCAGTGCGCGCAGGCGCAAAGGCCGCCAGGTTGGGCCGAGGAGGCGCCCTGCTCCACACCTGATGCAATCAGCCTTCCGGAAACGGGTCCGGCCGCCGGGCTCACCCAGGAAACGCTTCCGCGCCCGCCTCCGGCCGCCGCGCCCCCCGAGGCCAGGTTCCCAGACTCCGCCGGCCGGAGTTCGCCCCGGGAGCTGGAGGAGTCGGGAAGTCACTGCTAGCCTGGACACGCAAAATCCCTGAAATGCCCTGACAGTGACGTCGAAACGGCTACCGAGCGTTCCGCAGTTGCAGGAGGAAAGTCCCTTAATTATGAATTTACAGAGAGGACCGATCGGGGCTGGAGGGGAAGTCTTTGACCCTTCCTTTGCTTCCTTCCTTCGTCCGCCTCCCGACACGTTGTCTTTCTCACTGAAAGGAACGTTTATTGTAATAGCAGTTTTAGGGTAGTATGGAGAGCGACTCCCCATGCCCTCTGTCTTGCTAAATATGTAACAGCATGTTAGCTTTGCTACATAAAGCTTTCCCACCGCGCACCCATTTTATAAATAATTGGTTCTCCAAACCTCATCATTTAAGTTTACAAAGAAAATCATTTCTCGTTTCACCACCTCATGCAATTTTTATATCTATTGTGAGTAGGTTTTTTCTTCATGCTGACTCACCCATTGTTTTCCAAGGAAATGAAATATCCAAGAATATTCCAAGAGCATGTTTTTTAAAGCATGGAAGTAAATGCTGTGAACAGTACATAAAAATGACCTCTCTTAAGTCCCTTAAGGCCAAGGTCCTCCTAGGGGAGGAGGGGCGATGGGAGGAGGCAGATCCAAGGAATTTTATTTGCAAGAATACTTCAGAGACCATTCTAGAATCAAATCGAGATCAGCTCTTAGACTTTACAGATGGCATTTACCTCTCTGTGGCCCAGAGAAATAAATGACTTTTCCTTATTTAGACAAACCAAAAGCAGAACTGGCACTTGAAGCCAGATTTCTCAAAATTCCAATCTAATGGGGGAAAAAAAAATGTTTGCACAAACACCGCAGGGAGGGCAATACTATATTACATTGCAGTTTTACAATCCAAAGATTATGAAATACAAAATTGATGACAACAAAAGGGATTCTATTACATGTTCCTTCCTGTGACGCCGTTAGTCTTTAAATAGTCCTTAATCAACAAATATCCAACCACTTCTAAGTGGCATTGAATAGCCAAACACTAGGCATTAAATATTTCAATTAAACAGGTCCGAGTCAGGCTCAGTGGCCCAAGTCTGTAGTACCAGCTACTGGGGAGGCTGAGGCAAGAGGGCACATGAGGCTGGATGTTCAAGGTTACAGTATGATCTTGCCTGTGAACAGCCACTGCTCTCCAGCCTGAGCCACACAGCAAGACCCCATCTCAAAACAAAACAAAACAAAACAAAAAACTGTATAACTACAAAATATCAAGAAATCTTCCGTGCCAACATTCAGAACTGCTAGTATTTTTATTTGATTGTGTGGTGTATCTGCAACAGTTTGAGCTTAAACCAAGGGAATTTTAATGATCACAACAAAATATCATGGTCATGATTTTCTTCTGTAATGATTTAAAATACTTTAACAATATAGAAGTCAAAGTGAAATCAAAAACAACTCAAAACTCATGCCTGCAATAAGATAAAATCTAATTCTTCAAAGCTGCCTCCCTTCTTATCTTAAGGAATGTGTATTTCTTTTTGGAATGTTCTGACACAGATCTGGAGGAATACCTTCTACTGAAGCAAAAATAGAGTAAATGTCAAAATGCAGAGGTCCAAAGTACACACCATCACACAGTACTAGTTATAGAATAGCTAACTTTTACTGAGTGTTCGGCATGTACCAGATGCTGGCTAAGCATTTTCCATAGGTTGTTTAACTTAATCCTCACAACTACCCTATGAATGAGGCACTATTGTTATCCCTGTTTTATGAATAGGGAAAGTGACTCTTGCAAATGTGAAGTAACTAACTCAAGGCACAAAATATTCAGTGGCAGAACTGAGATTTGAACCCAGGCAGTTTTCCTGGAGCTTGAGCTCTTAAATAATACTCTACACAGAAAAAATGTAAATACAGAGAAAATGACTATAATGATTCTCAGATAAGAAAGGAAGGGGAGTATTGTACTTACTCTCCTAAAGATAAAACGTAGTAAAATAAGTTTGTGGTCCACAGTAGGAAAAAATCTCTTGCTAACTAATAAATCATGGTCCCCAAGTGTAGGACCAATATTACCCACAGATATAAGGCACATGATCAAATACCTAGTGATTTCCCCGGGTACCAGCAAGGCCTTTTCTCTGATGACTGTTTCCCTAGTCCTAAACCACCCAATATGGCAGTCACTAGCCGCATATGCTTATTTAATTTGAAATCACTTAAAATCAATTAGAATTAACTCATCAGTTCCTCAGTGATACTAGCCACATTTCAAGTGCTCAGTAGCACATGGCCTAATAACTACTGTATTGGATAGAGTAAGTAAAAAGCATTTCCATCACTGCAGAAAATTGTATTAGACAGTGCTGCTCTGGTCCTTAATGTCATCAGGGCAAACTTTTAATCTCTCTTCAGACTGCACTATTTTAATGAGCACAACAAAATATCATGGTCATGATTTCCTTCTGAAATGATTTTAAATACTTTAACAATATAGAAATCAAAGTGAAATCAAAAACAAATCAAAGACCCTGTTTCCATGGTCTACCTTCCCACTGAGCTTCAGTCCTGTTTTTCCAAACTAAAATTATTAGAGTGTAGAGAGGTACAAAGAGGTACAAAGCATAAAGTCCCCTACTATCATGGAAAGAATATGGGCATTGGAGTAAGACCTATTTCACATCCCAGCTCTTACTAGTTGTGTGACTGTGGGCAAGCTACTTTACCTCACTTTTCTTATCTGCAAAATGGGCATGTTAATTTTTTCATTATGGGTTTAAGATTAAATAACA